>JASPKZ010001614.1:0-609795 GCA_030220185.1 Diploptera punctata
TCTCCTCTCTCTCTCTCTCTCGTGTATGTAGGGAGACATAACAGTACAATTAAAATGCTAAATTGAACTGAATGAAGTAAAATTAAACAAAACATTAATATGTAAAAGTTATGCATTAAGCATGTGCAGTATGATGTATCGAAAAATAAATAAACTTTCTGAATTTTAAAACGCGCGTGGTCTAAAAAAATTGCATAGTGGCCTCTAATTAATGCAGATAATTTTTTTATGCAAATCCGACAACTTTTCACCGAGATAAACCCCTTTCATTATTTGTAAACTTCGAAAAATTGTAAATTATATTTATGTATTTCAAGAATTGTATCATAGAACTTGCAGTAACTGGGCACTTTGTAATTAGATTTAGTGCAGATTGACTTTCAGCAGTTCGGTGTGATGCGTGTTACTGCTAGTGATTATTATAGACAGTTTCCCGAGAAATCTGTTGGTGTTGTAATGATCTTATGCTTGTAGGAGTCACTAATTTAAACCTAAAATTAACGTTAGGTTTTCCATTTTCCATATTCGTGTGATATTTAAAGACTGACTAAGAAATATCATGGCAAGAAATAGTATATGCGAGGTTGGGAAGTGATTTTTACAGAAGCGAGGAAATATTAAAAACCGAGTGATAGCGAGATTTTTAATTTCCGAGATTCTGTTAAACACTTCACAAACGTGCGTTGTACATTTTTTTTTTTTTTGCACGATGGTGTTTTCAAAATAATAAATGATAGTAAAATAATAACATATTTGTTGGAAATGTTTGCGTTCATTATAAACAACTGACTATCGTTAATAGTGTGGGCAATGTTTATTAGTTGAGACTACAACACGCCATGACACCAATCAGTGATCAAATGGCGGCAAGTACGTATTTATTGTTTTATATGGTTTCAAATATAGTTGAGTTCATTTAAAATGCAGTGATTTTTTCGTATAATGTATATTAACACTACCTTTTGGATATATTTTTATATATAGTCTACATTGTACGTAGTAGTGGTTTTACTTCCCGCACGATGTTTGTAATATGTAATATTAGACTGTAGTTATTTAGGTTTGCGACCCCGAATCATGGTCGCCATTGCTGTAAGTACGACAAGACGCACTATGGCGCAAAAATATGTATTACTTTCTTTTTTTTTCATTTTTTTTTATTTTAGAATTTAGCGGTTTCAGGATTGTTTTATGTCTGAACATCTGCGCTTCAATCGTACTGTAGTTCAGAGATAATTTTGTTTACAGTTCTGATACTTACTTACTTACTCACTGGCACTAACGAACCCGTAGGTTCATGGCCGCGCGGACATAAGCTCTCCATACATCCCTATCCTGAGCTAATGCTTTCAAATCATTCCCCGTATAATCTACTTCCCTCAAATCATAGTTAATGTTGTTCTCCCACCTCATTCTTGGTCTACCAACTGGGCGTTTTCCTTCTGGCTTTCCTACAAGAAGTTTCCATGCACGTCTTTCATTCCCCATACGCGCAACATGTCCTGCCCATCGCAGTCTACGAGACTTGACTGTTCTTATTATATCTGGCTTCCTATAAAGACCATGTAGTTCATTGTTATGTAGTCTTCTCCATTCACCTGTCTGTTCATCTCTCTTTGGTCCAAAAATTTTCCTAAGAACTTTATTCTCAAATACTCGTAATCTCCTTTCCACCCTTAAAGTAAGAGTCCATGTTTCGCACCCATATAATATAACTGGTAGAATAATAGTTTTATATATTTTCAGCTTAACGTTTTTCGAAAGGAGTTGGGACATCAAGAGTCTCTGCAATGCATAATAGCACGCATTTCCAGAATTGAGCCTATGTTTAATTTCTTTGTGCATCTCATTCCTATTTGTGATTATTGTTCCTAGGTATTTGAATTCAGCCACTTCCTCAAAATTTCCCTCATTTGTCATTAGCTGTCCATTTCCATTATATACTGAATTTCTACGTGTGACCATATATTTAGTTTTACTGATATATACTTCCAGTCCCAATTTCTTAGTGTTATTCAATAGTGTGTGAGTGTTGTCCTTTAGTATCTCCGTGCTATCGGCCAGTAGTACTACATCATCAGCATAAACTAACAGCTTATTAATACCATTCAGTTGTAAGCCTTCCTCATTCTCTAAAGATTTAATGGCATGCTCTAGTACAAAATTAAATAGTAGAGGAGATAGTGCATCTCGTTGCTTCAACCCATTCTGGATTTCAAAAGTGTCTGAAAACTGTTTGTTTACAGTTGTGATATTGAAAATTAAATATAAAATGTCAAAGGAAGGTGCTACAACTTGAAGCAGTATTTGGTACAGCACAACCTCTAAGTTCTGCCAAATTTCTGAGATATGATGAGGCATTATTTTTATATCCGTCTAACTTTGAAAGGAGGAGGAAGTAGTAGTAGGCCTAGTAGTAGTAGGACTTTATTAGACAAAAAGTAAGATATCTACAATATTATTTACAAATATGGGTCGCACGGGCAGTAAGCCGTACGTGCTGTTGACAGTCCGTTACAATAAAGTAATAATTGGTACTAGTGTAAAGAAAAATAAACAACAAAAACAGCAATAACATTACAATTACATAAAGAAAACACAATAATATTACAATTAAATAATAACACAATAGCATTATACACTGATTAATTTATATATAACTGTTAATGATTAATGGTATTGCATTTTGATAACATATATTTATTCATGAATGAGTGTTGTCCTTATTTTCCGCGTTTTGTCCAGAAATTTACCGAGGTTTATCCAATTTTCTGGATTTACCAATAACTCGTAGCATGCCAATCTTTCCCGATTTGAATTTAGAAATCTTTCCGGTAATAACTGACGTCTCCAATATTCTAAATCATTACATTTTCCTAATATATGTATCTCATCTTCAAAGTTCCCGCACATTGGACATATTCGCATATCGTGATCGTCGCTAATTTTTAGAAATTTCCATGCCCCTAGCCTAAACCAAGCAAGCCCTGATCTCTCCTTAAGTCCTAGTTTGAGTATATACGATTCTTTTCCCCAGACGTGTTTTAGGTCTCTTTGTAAACACAGTGAGCGTTTTCCTGTACATTCGGCGAAAGTATCTTGTTGGTTTATATCTAAGTACCTAGGAGGAAGTAAAGAAACACCCCTTACAGTGACAATGAAAGTGAAAGAAGTATGAGCATATGTTCAAACAGACACGATTGCTCATATCCAAGGAATGGTAACAGATTACCACACTACATTTTTCAACATTTTGAAAAGAAGAAACGATTTAAGAGCCCTTAAATTAAGAAGCGTTCTAACAAGTAGTTTGACGTTTGTCCTTGAAAGTGCATGCTAAGCGTATATGTCACATGAGTGTATTCAGTTTTGAAGAATTATTTTAGTCAGGATCTTCATTATGCCCCTCGTTGTGGCGACAATTTTGAAGAATTAATTCTTTTCCCAAGTTGTGGCGATGTTTTGAAGCAGCTAACTCTCTTCATGCCCGATGTTGTAGTAACATTTTTGAAGGATTGGTGTCCCAAAAAGAATTACTGGTTCAGGTTGGGTTTGATTTTTCGGTAGAGCTGGATTCTCTTCTCAAGGTCGAAGTTTGTACACAAGATAGGAAAACACTTTAAAAATCATTAATAACTGATTCTTGTAGAAATGGTTGTAAATGTATTTACTATTTAATTTCCCAGCAGATCAAGTAAATATAGGTGGTATTTTCTTCATCGTCAATTAAAATTAAATTATTTTCTTTTCTTGAATCAACTATTCTTCTTGTTTTAAATATCACATTTTATCAGGAGAGCTGTTATTGCTTCTATCCTTGATGAAAGTTATGTGCTGACTGACCAGTGTAATTCTTTTCTAATTTTAAAGAACATTATTACATCATATGATTTTATATTTAAATTCTATTGGTTAATGTAATGTTTAAATTTGATTTGTTAAATCAAAAAGTTAATTGTTTTAACATCCAATCAGAGTTTAGTATACTTTCATTTAAAAATATGAAGGTAGGCAGGTGTTCTTATTACAGTTATAACAGAAAGCTTTATATTTCAGACAACAATGACTTAAAACAATTTTAAAAGCACTATTTAGAAAGACTGTTATGTAATACAATTTCTTTAATAGTTACTGAGAAATTTTTATTCAACAATGAACAATAATTAATTATTTAGATTTTTTCTTTATTTAAGTTATATTTAAATATTAAAATAATTTTAAAATATAAATTTATTAACTTTAGCTTTCATATTTATTATGATATTAAAATCCTGCTATAGTTTTATAAGATACCTGATAGAGAGAGGGGGGGGCTGATGAACAATAAAAAACTGATCTTAGGTAATGTAGATGTCGATATAAGCGAGGAGGAAGAAATGGTTTAAAGATAAGCGTGAGAAATGACAAATAAGAAGACCCCTGAAACTTGCTCCGATTGGGCTCGAACCCAGACCATTTACATGCAAGTACCTTTAAAACTTACAGCTGTGGATCTCAAAAGTTTATTTACAATGTAAAACTTCTTCTTCTTCGGCTTTCCCCCACTTATAGGTTTGCCGTCTTCAGTTTCCATTTATTTCTATCATTCCAATCTCCCTCTTCCAAATTCCTATCATCCATTATAGTTCTGACGTAGGTGTTCCATTTCCATCTTGGTCTGCCACGTTTATTTCTTCCACGGGGTGACCATTGGTATATATTTTTTGGTCATCTTTCATTTTCCATTCCTTGTACATGGCCACACCATTTAAGCGTTTCATTTTCAATCCTCTTAATAACAGATGTGGTGACATTCATTTCTCTCCAAATGAATACATTTCTTATTTTATCCTGTCCTGTTTTTTGGAGGCTTCTTCTAAGATAATCAAATTCAACTGTTCTAATTTTATTATTTTGTAATTACGTTAAAGACCAAGTTTCACTTCCATACGACAAAATGTAAAAGTTAAAAATATAAAATTGGTGCCTGAGATCTCACTCGTGCTCAACAATCCGCTCTTAAAGTGATCCTCGTCAAAACAAAACCACGTGACCTGCTCGCTTTTCATTGGTTATGGACACCGACGTATGATATAGAAGCAATAACTACGTGAAAAAGTAGTTCCCTTCATTAAATTAAAAATATGTCCTCTGAATATACTTGTTATTCTTCGTGAATGAAAATAATAATATTAAAAACATAAAACAATTCTAAAATATACCTAATCAGTAGGACAAGGCAATTAATGATTTTGCATATTTTTCTTATGAAGGCTGAAACGTAGCTTTGCATATATGAAAATGTATGACATTAAAAAAACGGATTAAATAAAAGCAATTCGTTGGGGCATTTTTTTTTTTTTGCATTTTCTTAACTTTTCTAGGGATAGGTCATTTTTTGGCAATTTTTAGGTAATTTTGAGCACTGTTTGCATTTTTCCGGAAGGCTGTGAGCTTATTTGTATTTGATTTGAGATTTTTATTATATTTCAGTATTTTTCCTTGTCGATACAATTTCTTGGAATTAAGTAGATGTTTTGCTAACTACTACCCCTATTTTTCAAGGTATGTGCATAATGAACTTTCCCACTTCTAGGAATTTTATTCAATTTCTTAGAGCTTATGTTAGCTTCTACTCCTATTTTGATTTTTAACTGCAATTCAAAATTGTTGTAAAAGTGCATTGTGTAATTAAAATGGATTTTCCGCAATAAAAGGTGCTGTAATATGTATTATTTAATACTTTTCTTTTAATATTTTGATGTTAAATTAAATTTTATGTAATTCAGTAATCAAGTGAGTACTTAATCTAATAAATAGTATTTTATTGGTAATTCTTAACTTCTTATTCGTCATTTTTTTTTAATTTTATTGGTAATTTTTTGTATTTTTTAGGTCATATATGCATTTTTTATTTTGCATTTTTTGCCAATTTATAGGTCATTAAATGCCTTGCCCTACTAATCATTGTAATCAATAATTACAACTTAAAATAGTTTATTACATATGGATGATGCAATTGAGTCATGCTTCAGTCGATTCTGATGCAACAAAATGGCTAAAGGTGTCGAGTCTTCTGTTGGTGTGTCATATATTTTTTTTAAAACACAAGTCTTGCAAACATTTGACTAGTGGTAAAAAAAGTTATTTTAAATGTATTTCACAATTTCAGTGAAAAATCTTCCCAGCTTTCTTGTAATCTACCCCATTCGATGATCACACGTGCTCTCTGTAAATGTGACAATAATTGTGGTGCGAATGGTGGAAGGATACAATTGGCGTTTATTTATGTTAGGATCACTCTAAGGGCGGATAAGGTATAGATGAAATACTTTAAAATTTACATAATTTTATCTAATGGAAGACGACAGATCTCGAATAAAAATTCTATATTCTTAATTCAGTTTTACCTCCTATTGTATTATTCCATCTAACTATTTAATATTAGGGTTCTATGGTTTTGCGAAACGTATTGCATAGAAAAAAAAGCATTCTTGAAATGTAAGGAATGATGGTGAATAAAAGAGCGCTGGCAACAAGATGGCTGATGTATTTTTACCAAGTTGGCGGAGACAGTTAGGATTTGTATGGGGATGGCAGCGCGTTCTCCGGTGATTTATGACGTCACGTACTTCATCTTTTATATTGTGTTGGAGGTGATTTGTAACAGTCCACTATTGCGTCACAACTAACACTTGTGGTGTGAACATATCTCGCCTAACTCTTTTTCAATTTAGTCATTTCTCTTCTTTGTCAAACCTCCAACTGAATTGATATTGTCAATGAAAAATGAACATCTATGTTTTCCATAGCAGTGAAAACTAACAATATATCAGATGTAGGCTATATAAAAACTAGCTAATACCCGGCGTAAATAAATGAAAATTATCGTGTTTTTATGTTTCGTTGAATAAATAAAAGGAAAAATAATTATACATTTAGTGGAGCAAAAATATTACAAAAAATAGAAAATCACAAATATATCAAACCATAATGTTGAGTGATTCCGGGTTATGTGGCCGTGGTCCATAGTTGGTGTTGATACCAGACGTTTCGCCCTCAACTGCACCCCCCACTAATACAACGTCCTCTACGTCCACAGCGCTCAATCTAAGTAGATCTTCCGACCAGGAAACACGCATAGAAGCACTCGCCACTGAAGATGCCCTCCGCAGTTGAGGGCGAAACGTCTGGTATCAACACCAACTATGGACCACGGCCACATAACCCGGAATCACTCAACATTACGATTACCCGGCCGTGAAAGCCTGCATTCAAATATCAAACCATAATTCAGAGCATTTTAACATATGGTGCTGAAGTCTGGCAAATTCCTACCAGGGAAATGAAAAGAATTTTAAGTACAGAAATGGATGTTTTAAGAAGATCAGCTGGAAAATCTAGAATGGATAGAATACGAAATAAAGAAATAAGGGAATTTATGGGTGTAGAAGAGGAGCCCGGACATCTTAGACATTAGAGAAAAGAAAAGATTACAGTGGTATGGTCATGTCAAAAGAATGCCAGAACAAAGATTGCCTAAAATGATCATGGAATGGATCCTAATGGAAAGGAGGAAGACCGAAGAAAACTTGGATAGAAGGGGTACAAGCAGCTATGAATATCAGAGGAATGGAGGAAGATCAGTAGATGGACAGAGGGGAATGGAAGACGGCGGCAGCTGCCATGATACCGGATGATGATGATATCGTAATTATTTTTAGATACCCCGTGCTGATTATCCAGCGTTGCCCGGGAATCTACTTATCCCGATCTTGTTGGCATAAATGAGCTGAGAGACAAAATCCGTTATTGTGAGTTATCCGTAAAAGAATACCAGCTGCCCGAGAATCTACATATCCCGATCTTCTTGGCTTCAATGAAACACAAAAATGGTTATTGTGAGTTATCCATAAGAGATGATATCCTGTCGCGGACTTTTTTTTTTGTAGAGTTTTTTTAGATATTCAGTTCTGTGTACATTAATTTGGTGTATTTGTTATGGTTTAGGCAGCGTAAGCTAATTTAAGCGTCCAAAAACCTGTTTTTGTTTCACCTTTTTCACTATAAAGGGTGATTTTTAAGAGCGAAGGGGTTGAGTATTACAACTGTCTTATAGCCTAAAACCTTCCCGGGAAACTCCTAAACATTTTACAAAATGTCCCATCAGAATCGGGTGAACGGTATGGCAGCGCATAAAGGGCAAACATACATCATTTATATATTATATATATTCATCCATCCATAGTAATTCTACCCGAGGGCAGGTCTTTCACTGCAGTCATAGCATTTTCATGCTATGCTTTGCAGCTTTACTAGGGAATTATAGGTGTGGTAGCTTCATGTTGCTTTCCACACCGGTGAAGGATGACGATGACAATGGTAAGGATGATTTTCGGGGACCGTTGTGCCCTAAGCTTCCTGACATTTGTCTTACAGACGAGGAAAAACCCCGATAAAAACCTCACCCAGGAAAACTGTCCCGACCGGGAATCGAACCCGGGTCCGCAGCGTGGCAGGGCGACACGCTACCTCGAGACCACAGCATGGACTAGTGCGACATTTCATTTAAAATTTTGATAATTTATTGTCAATATAATTTCTTGTTCTATATCCAGCAGACAATTCACAACCTGGATAATTAAAATTTAGCACTTGTGATAGAGGTTTATTTTCTGTACTATTTTCGACCTCATGGGCGATTTCCCTAAAAAGACAATTTTTTTTTTCTTTTTTCTTCTCTATAGATATTTTAAAATCGTACTCTGAGAATATTACTTACTTAATACTTATTACAGGCTTTCCACTTTACAGCAGTTTGCCTTTGATTTCTGCTTTCCAGAGATTCCTATCTCCCCATTGTCCATCTTCCACACCCCTCTTCATCATTTCATCATATATTCCCTCATATTATCGCCTCACTGTGATGCTTAACAAGCGGCTCGCTTTGTTTCCCCGCAGCTGTTATATGTTATTAAAATACAAAGATCTCGGCTGCCGTGACCACCACGATGTTGCCACGTTGCTATTCTTCCCTCAGTTTCAATTAAAACTCGGAATGTGGAGCAGTCGATCCAGTTATAAAATTGTATACCGTAATTAATTGTTATAATTATCAGTGATTTATTGTGATATGTAGCTCGAATAATAATACAATATCTACATATTATGTTTGTTTCATATATAAGTGATTTCAACATATGGCGGCCATGGGAAAATGTTTCAGACCGAACAGTTAATAATAATAATAATAATAATAATAATAATAATAATAATAATAATAATAATATTTTCAGCATTATGTTGTATGAATATTAAATTTATATAGACCTACAAGCTATATAATGTATTTAATAAAACAATCAAATATAATTTAAAAAATTAAACAGTGCCAAATAATAACATAAAAATTAAATAATAACATAAATATAATCAATGTCTTCTGTCCTTGTGTAATAAACACCCATAGCGCAATGAGAAACGTGACAACACCGCATGTCAAGCATTGCTGCGCGGCACCCGCTTTTATATAAACTGTTAACCATCAGAGTGAGGCGATAATACCATGCTCTTCTACTTCTCCCCCTCCTCATTCTGCCTGGTACCATCCAATCCAACACGTGTTTATGCCACTGGTCTTCCGACATCCGTTGTACATGTCCATACCACTGTAGAGCTCTCTTTGTTATCCTATCGATAACAGTTTCTTGTGCATCCATTTCTTATCTGATATATGTATTTCGAATATTTTGTAGCCTGGATATTCTCATACTTCTCCGTAATCCATCCATATCTGTCGCCAAGATTCTTTTCTGCATCCTTTCATTTTTTGTCCAGCTTTCTGATCCATGTGTAAGTGTACTTTCTATTATTGTCCGTATAATTTATTTTTTTGTTTTGTTTTTCTGGATTTTTTCGTGTTGAGACTTGAAAGTAGTTTTGAAGTTCCTTAGGACAGGTTACTGGCCCGACGCTAAGTAGTCCAGTGGTAGGGCTGCTACCTTTTAGTCTCTGGACAGACATTAGGATACTACATTTACTCAGTACCTGATGGAACGGTTATACCGCCGTGACTCGGTCCTCAGAGCCTCGTTTGTGAAAACGGGTTGTACCACATATCTAGGATGCAATATCTCATATGAAGAAGAAAAGGATGTAAATGCAAAAATATCTAAATTTTTAAGAATTTTAGGGTTAATAAATTCTATCTTCAAGCCACAGTTAGTCCAAAAGCATTCAAGACTGAAAGTGTATAAAACACTGGCTCTTCCAACTCTTTTGTATGGTAGCGAAGTATGGACGTTGAAACAGAAGGATATACAGAAACTTAGATCTGCTGAAATGAGATATCTTCGGAGGACTGCAGGATACACACTACTAGATCACAAAAAAAATGAAGACATCTTAGAAGAATAACACATGAAATCTTTAGAAAACAAAATTTCTGATTATAAGTCAAGATGGATGCAACATGTTCATCGAATGGAAGATTACAGAATACCCAAACAAATGTTAAGATATCAACCTGCAGGAAAAAGAAGACCAGGACGTCCACTCAAAAGACTTCTGGATGGTGTTTCTCTTGAGGCCGAAACAGGTCAACAAATGGCCTAAATTCGTGAATGTACTATGATGATGATGATGATGATGGTGTTTTTCTGGTCAAATTTCTATTCCATAAAAGACTCTGAGAATATTATTTTAAAAATTTGATCAGGTCCATTATCATACAAAATGACTCGGTACATTTAACACACTGAGGTCCAACAAACCCTATCCGCACGAGTGACGAATTAACTTCCATTCTCAACTACGTATTAACACCAAGTGAGATTGTAAGCAGCATGCGGCCAAGCTAACGCCATCATTCAAATTTACGTGAAGCGCCATGCTGCAGTTTTCAGAAACTTTCACTCTATGTGAATCTGAAATGTTGCTGGTGTACGTCAGATCCCAGTGTGTATGTGCAGGGTTAAGGGCACCAATTGGTGAAAAT
This sequence comes from Diploptera punctata, assembly GCA_030220185.1. NCBI lineage: Eukaryota > Metazoa > Arthropoda > Insecta > Blattodea > Blaberidae > Diploptera > Diploptera punctata. Next base: position 10,976 of record JASPKZ010001614.1, read on the forward strand.
GTTAAAAAATGTCAAAATGTGCATTTTTTAGTCAATACTAATAAAATTTATTGTTAAAACCGTTGAGGTGAAGAGTCCTAAAATAAAATAAGTTAAAATATACCTTCTTAGGTAAGATCCGTCGTCCTCAACTTATAACATATGTAATATTTATGCCTGTAGGCATTTCAGTACATCCGTTTCATCTTCAGCAGGTCACTCTTCGCTACAACATCCAGTATGATGTTAGGACCAGCAGCATCAACCATCATACTGGATGTTGTAGCGAAGAGTGACCTGCTGAAGATGGAACGGATGTTCTGAAAGGCCTACAGGCATAAAGATTACATATTTTATAAGTTGAGGACGACGGATCTTACCTAAGAAGGTATATTTTAACTTATTTTATTTTATGGATTTTTTATTTGCTTCTTAATCGGCCGCGGTGGACTAGTGGTTATACTCCTTGCCTCTGGAGCCAAGGCTCGCGGGTTCAAACCCGGCCGGGGTCGATGGATTTTTTAGGACGGAAAAATCCAAGGAGCAAGTCCTCCGGGAGGGACTTTAAGCCGTGGGTCACGAGTCTGAAGATTTTCAGGCTCGTAAAAAATCCTTAAGCCTGAATGAAAGGCCTCTAAGCAAAATTTACCGAATTTTCCCGTCCTAGTACTACCTTGGTTTCCTAATGTCAGTATGAGGCGGAACGCTGACCACGGACCACTCAAATGACATCTATACGAAAACAAGTGTAACTAAATTAGTATGGTTCAAATTCTTCCCTGTAGGGGGAGAGCGCCTAAATCTCTGTAAAGGGAAAACATGGGCTTACAATACAATACAAAAAAATAAATCTGATTCTTTAGGATCATTTTCATGTAAAAACGTTTATTGTAGGAGCAAAATTGAGTCCGTGACGTAAGAGTTTAAATACCCTTGGACGTGTGGTCAGCATCACTACCTGAACTTTATTATGCGTTTTTTTCTGTTTCCATTTTTATGACTTTTCCAAAACTTAAAACGCTCCTCCCGATTCTATGTTTACGCTATCAAAGTGAAATTTTGTGGTTAGACTCCCCAATATATGCTAATTCACATTTCCAATGCAGTTACTAGTTTAAGGCATGTCTCTTCTTCTTCTTCTTCTTAAACATAATTTGTAGGATTTTCATGCCGTTTATTTCCAAAATCACTCCTCGGAGGAAGACGTATTGGATGTGCATGCACTGTCTATCCATCTCTTGGCTGGTCTTCCTCTTGTTCTTCTCCCGTCCATTGATCTACCTTCTTTAGCTCTTTTTGCAAGCCGGTTTTCTTCCATTCTTTCTATATGGCCCAATATTTTCGTCTGTCTATAATACATTTGGTTATGTCTTGAATATGGCATTTGTCCCTAATTTCTGTGTTGTGTATTTTATCAAATTATGTTTTCCCTTGAATAGTTCTTAAGATTTTCATTTCGCATGTGCTTATTTTTTGTTTAGTTTTTGTTATATCAGCCCTAGTTCATGCTCCATGTACGATAACTGGTCGAACTATCGTTTTGTATATGCGGGTTTTTGCTTTCTATTGACATATGTTTGTTGCGCCAAATTAAATATTTCATATACCCTGATATTTGTGCTGCTTTATCAGCTTGTTTCTTTACTTATTTTATCAATTTTTTAGTGTTTGTTATTAATTGTCGTTAAGACATATGTGTTCCTTTAAATTGAAAGGGAAATGCATGAAGATGTTGAGAGCAATAGCAGGATACCAAAGAACCGATAAAAATAAAAACGAAGATATAAGAACAGAAGTTAATATATTTAATCTCTGTGAAAGAATAACATATTATGAAAATGCTTATCTTCAGCACGTATTACGAATGAATGAACAGCGCATACCAAGAAGAAAAATGTTGGGAAGACCATTGAAGAGATGGAAGGACCAATTCGACCTATAATGAGATCGGAACAGGCCATTGGGCTTAATCCTTGTTGTTGATGATGATGAAATGCATGAGAGTGGGTAAAAAAATATAAATAAGTAAAGCAGTATCCTCCTTTTATGAATTTTTCTCATAGCGAATTATAAAGACTCTAAATCTCAAATTTCACGAGATATTATAAAATGCATCCATCGTAAGGAGCATTTGTTTTTAGAAAATATTAAAAAATACATATTTAAAAAATCATAATTCTGAAACTATTGTACTTATAAACACCAAACTTCACAGAAACACTTCTGAAAACACGTAATTTAAAAAGAATCAGATGGAATAAAAAATAATTAAATTCACCAGTCAGTCCCCTTAACCCCTAAATTGTCAATATAATATTTTCTCGTGCCAGTTATTTAAATGTTCCGGACCGCAAGGAAAATAAATTCATGTAAAACTGTGTTATTGTTATACATTATTGCGTGATTTGACATAACTTTAAGTAATTTTTACTCGTTTGTTTTTCTATTGATCTAAAAACAATATTAAATAAATTAAATCAATGTATCTAATAGGATACATTTTTAATTTAAGGGTTAAGAGCGTATAATTATGTGTGTGGCCGTCTTGGAAAGGAATGTAAAGCCCAGAATATCGTGTCCTTGATTTACGATACATAAAACATCCTCAGATATGAAATAAAAAGTATCTGAACAAAATGTGTGGACTCTTTCAAGCCCAGATTTTAATTGCGTTGCTAATGATCTGAGTTGTTAAATGGTGTGGTTAAATAACATCCCAACAACTAGGATAGAGAAGTGACGCCTCTGTACCATAGTCCTTTAGTCTCCAAGGATCAATATTGACATTTGTCCACTATTAACATGGCTTATTATTAGAGCTAGGAATTTTAGGTGCAAAATGTTGGTGAAAAAGGTGCAAAAAAGGTGCAATTTTTTAAATAAAAGTTGCAAATTTCCCCTGTAAATAATCATTAAAGATTACCAAAACCAATTACAACAAGTAACTAACGACACAAAATTCACGCATGTTGTCTTATATTAAAGAGTCTGTGTAAGTACTTATGTGCTGCGTAACACGAATGCATTGATGTTTTTCATCAATTGTTATTGAAATCTCACAAAGAATGCACCTGATAACAGATCCGTCACTCTGAATTCCATCTGCACTAAACTTTTTAACAATATCACGTAGTTTATAGGAGTTCACTTTCGGTTTTGGGCATACTGTATACTGGTAACTCAGGAAAATAGCAGACCGCACTAGTCAAATATTATTTTGAACTGAAACATTTATTCACGCACTCAACAACCTTCCTTGCTTGAACAATAGCTTTCGCATAACTGTGGTGCAATGAGGCGCAAACTAATTTAAAAGGAATAGCCAAACGGGATTGCACTGAAGTGGAAGTAATGTGATGTGGACTGATACCACATATCGCTACCAACCCTTGATATCGTATTTGAATATATATATATATATATATATATATATATATATATATTATTTTGGTAATAAAATGTTCCAAAGGAGACAAAAAAGGTTTGAAAAGGTGCAAAATGTGCTTCCATTAAAGAAAAGGTGCAAAAAGGTGCTAGCATTGAAAAAAGGTGCAACTAAAACACAGTTAGGGGCATTTATTGAATGTTTTCTTTGCAATACTAGCTAATTTGAACATTATAGTAACAAAAAAAAGTGCAGCACCTAAAATTCCAAGCTCTACTTATTATATTTAGGTTAGTAATATTTAAAACATGTTAAGTTTCATTAACCCTTAAATTGGCAAAACACAAATTTCTTCTGTTAGTTATTTAAATATGGCGGACCGCAGTGAAAACGGTATGTTGTTCAACTGTTATTATTAGGTATATTGTATAATTAGACACACATTTAAGTGGCTTCTTTTTGTCCGCTTTCTTCTACTTAGCGCTGACTCTGGAACCGAGTGACCCAAGGACAATCTGTGAGGTCGTCAGGAGTTGAGCGACCTGACGTACTATAGCTCAGGCTGGACCCACTTCAGCAACCAAACACGTCCCCAGCTGGTGCACTGGGGGAAAGATCGGTGGACCTGCTAGACAGTCCTCCCGGTTAAGTCCAAGGGACTCGTGAACCATTAGTGGGGTAGGCAAGAGTTGAGCGCCTTGCCGTACTATTTGCTCATCTGTTGGAGCTTGCGAGCTCCGTGCTGGCCCACAACAGCTGCAGAAGGCGTCCCTGGGGGCACACCAGGGCTCGGCTCGGACCAGTCCAGCGGGGAGCTACTGTACTGGTTCCTGGCTTGGCCTACGGGCCCGTCGACAAACTGTGGGGTCGCCAGGAGATGAGCACCTGGATGTACTAAAAGTCTCACACTGTTGGGCTTGTAGCCCTAGCCGGTCTCACAACGGCTGCAGGACACGTTCCTGGAGGCAGAACAGGGGAATGGTCGGTGGATCTGCGACAGCAGTCCTCCCGGCTAGGCTCATGGAGCCCGTGGACCAACTGTGGGGTCATCAGGATTGAGCGACCTGATGTACTATGTAGCTCATCAATTGCCCAGAAGTGCAAACTCCAACACTCTCTCCCTGGAGTGTTGGTGTAAGGACCGAGAACTTGAACGTGGACGCGAAGTTAGGATAGGGAGGACTAGAACTAGGACTTGGGAGTATGGTCATGACGACCGAGGTATCCCAAGGGGTGGATGGCAGGGCCTAGATGTAGACGTCCGCTTTCTTCTGATTTATTTAAAATATTACATTAATTTAACCAACTGATGTATCCAAAAGGATACATTACGAATTTAAGGGTTAATAGCACTGAGCAACAAAAAAAACTTTTTTTTTGTCTCAGAAAGAAAAATGTGTTATTCTGATAGTATTTTTTCTCCTGAATTCAAATATGATATCGGTTTTTCTCCATCGCGCAAGGTTTCCGAGAGAGAGAGAGACATTTATAATTTCAAACACAAAGTAAAATTTCAGGTACAGCTAGAATCTATACTTCACCCGGCGGCATAACATTTTTTTGGCGTAATGGAAATTCAATGAAATCGAAACTAATTTATTTCTTTGTCTTTCCGCATTATAAACATTTTTTCATGAATTGTGTAGAAATATCCTCCCCTTTCCGCGTTGGACAGATTCCGTTTTACACAAAATAAATGCACGTGAAATTAGTATTATTTCTCCGGGACCAATAAATTTGTTCACATTGGACAGATTTCCGCATTATTCACGTTCCGGATTAAACAAGTTTTATTGTACGTTGGAATAATTTTACCTGAGTATATTTTTACAAGTGATGACGTAGTACTACTGGCCGATAGCGAGGACAACTCGCACACACTATTGAGTAACATTAAGAAATTAGGACTGGAAGTAAATATCAATAAAACTAAATATATGGTCACACGTAGAAATACATTATATAATGGAAATGGACAGCTAATGACAAATGAGGGAAATTTTGAGGAAGTGGCTGAATTCAAATACCTAGGAACAATAATCACAAATAGGAATGAGATGCGCAAAGAAGTTAAACATGGGCTCAATTCTGGAAATGCGTGCTATTATGCATTGCAGAGACTCTTGATGTCCCAACTCCTTTCAAAAAACGTTAAACTGAAAATATATAAAACTATTATTCTACCAGTTATATTATATGGGTGCGAAACATGGACTCTTACTTTAAGGGAGGAAATGAGATTACGAGTTTTTCAGAATAAAGTTCTTAGGAAAATGTTTGGACCAAAGAGAAATGAACAGACAGGTGAATGGAGAAGACTACATAACAGTGAGCTACATGGTCTTTATAGGAAGCCAGATATAATAAGAACAGTTAAGTCTCGTAGACTGCGATGGGAAGGACATGTTGCACGTATGGGGAATGAAAGACGTGCATGGAAGCTTCTTGTAGGAAAGCCAGAGGAAAAACGCCCGGTTGGTCGACCAAGAATGAGGTGGGAGAACAACATTAACTATGATTTGAGGGAAGTATATTATACAGGGAACGATTGGAAAGCATTAGCTCAGGATAGGGATGTATGGAGAGCTTATGTCCGCGCGGCCATGGACCTATGGGTTCGATAGTGCCAGTAAGTAAGATTAAAAATGCATTTGCAAGTGGTAGTCTAAGGAATGTAATGGATGACCTCGGCTATTTCAAGTCCGGGTTGAAAAATGTATCACTGGTCGATGTCTCTATGGGGGTGGGAATACAAGGTCATTTGGGGGCAGGTGTACTCATGAATTCCTCATAGCAATCTTCTTCCGTTGGTTTTCTAATGTGATTAAATTTAAAATAACACACAAATCCGTACAATTCTAGGTACTTTTACCTGGAAATTTAATTCGAATCTTCCCTGTACGAAGTAAAGGTTTTGTCATCATTACTTATAACAGCCTCACGACCACGGCCTACAGCCCGAAAATCTTCATCAAGATCATCATAATTATTACTTCATTGGTTTAAGATTTTTAGGTAGATTTTACATTAAAGAATTAAGGTAGACTTTCAGGATACATTTTAGTTTATAAATTATTTACAATTTGTTTAAATCATATATATATATATATATATATATATATATATATATATATATATATATATATGTGTGTGTGTGTGCGTGTGTGTGTGTGATAATTAAATTTTTGACATTGAGCAATGCAAGCTTAATATGACATGATAAGAAAATAACTGCTCGGAAGGGACTTGAACCCGGACCTCTGGATTTATATCCCAGTGCATTTATTTTTATCATGTCATATTAAGCTTGCATTGCTCAATGTCAAAAATTTAATTATAACATCGATAAAGCGGCACTGCTATAAAGTAAAAATATTCTCTTTAATTTGTTTACTTGTGATAGGAGCTACTAGGTGGCAGTGGAGACCGATTTCCCACCACATCTAGTAATAATGAGAATATATATAAGAAAAATGAATGTTTGTACTAGACTTGCTCGGTGGCGTAATCGGTAGCGCACTGGGATATAAATCTATAAATCCAGAGGTCCGGGTATTTATTTTTCTTATGTCATATATATATCCATAGTAATTCTGCCCGAGGGGCAGGTCTTCCACTGCAATAATAGCATTTTCATGCTATGCTTTGCAGCTTTACTAGGGAATTACAGGTATGGTACCTTCCCGTTGCTTTCCACACCGATGAAGAATGATGATGATGGCCGGATGATTTTCGGGGACCGTTAAGCCCTAAGCTTCCTGACATTTGTCTTACAGATGAAGAAAAACCCCGAAAAAACTCACCCAGAAGCCTTACCCGACCAGGAATCGAACCCGGGCCCGCTGCGTGGCAAGGCAGCACGCTACCTCGAGACCACAGCGGTGGACACTCTCTCTCTCTCTCTCTCTTTTCTTTCTTTATCTCTCTTTCTTTCTCTCTCTGTTTCTTTCTCTCTCTTTCTTTCTCTTTCTTTCTCTCTCTTTCTTTCTTGTCTGTCTCTCTCGCTTTTTCTCTCCCTTTCTCTTTCTCTCTCCTTTCTTCTTTATCTCTCTCTCTTTCTTTCTTTCTCTCTCTCTTCTTCTCTCTCTCTTTCTTTCTCTCTCTGTTTCTTTCTTTTTCTCTCTCTCTCTCTCTTTCTTTCTCTGCCTTTATTTCTCTCTTTTCTCTCCCTTTCTCTTTCTCTTTCTCTTTCTTTATCTCTCTCTCTTTCTTTCTTTCTCTCTCTCTTTCTTTCTCTCTTTCTCTCTCTCTCTCTCTCTCTTTCTTTCTTTCTTTCTTTCTCTCTCTCTTTCTTTCTCTCTCTCTTTCTTTCTCTGTCTTTCTTTCTCTCTCTCTTTTTATTTCCCTCTCTTTCTTTCTTTACCTCTTTCTTTCTCTCTCGCTTTCTTTCTTTCTCTCTCTCTTTCTTTCTCTCTCTCTCTCTTTCTTTCTCTTTCTCTCTTTATCTCTCTGTTTCTTTCTTTCTCGCTCTGTTTCTCTCTTTCTTTCTCTCTCTCTTTCTTTCTCTCTCTTTCCTTCTTTCTGTCTCGTTCTCTCTCTCTTTCTCTCCCCTTTCTCTATCTCTTTCTCTCCCTTTCTCTTTCTCTCTCTCTCTTTCTTTCTTTCTCTCTCTTTCTCTCCCCTTTCTCTATCTCTCTCTCTCTCTCTCTTTCTTGCTTTCTCTCTTTCTCTCTCTACATATACACACCCACTAGTATATCCCAATACCTTTAACGTATTCTTGAATTATAATTTATATATTTGTTTCATTATACAGAATATCTTTTCTCGCCAAATTTTTATTTTGAAAATAGCTTCATTAAGATATTTAAATATCAACTACATTAATACCGATAGAATCACGGATAACACTACAAGTGTACAGTTATTCCATAAATTAGTGTAGGAACTTTTATATTAACCACTGCAAGATGTTTTAGTGAAAACAAATTGACAATTAGGCCTACATCCGTATGTTTGTTGTCTATCAGTTCTTGTATTCGAGATCGCAGCATAGAGCTTATATAATCCATTCAGATCTGGCAATCTCAAAACTCATTTTATAAGACCCTGATGCGGCCGTGAATCATGAAGAAATAAAGGGAAAATCTAAATGCATAAATGAAAGAGACATGTATTAATGATGGACACCCCCCGAGAATGGTTCGCCCACATTTCAATTTCATTCTCTTGTCCTGCCCCCCCCCCTTCCACCCACATTTAATCTTCCGTTCCCGATATTGAGGGAAAACCGGCTGATCGATATTACCAGCAAATTCTATTCAATTAAATGTATTGTTCAAACACATCAACGATAGTTTGAAAAAAAAAACTAAGCACATCAAAAAATTGTACTAGGAATTTTTTTCTACACTCTGTTGTTTTTTCATTCAACCCAAAGTAGTGTTATTCTTAAAAAAATAGTTTTGCGCATCTTCTGTCGATTCCATTATATTCATACGCCTTCTGTTCCCATCCATCTACTGTTCCTTTGGGTTTTCTCTTCTCCTGCTGCCTTCCGCATTCCATTTCAAAATCATTTTCGGAATTCTGTATTCTCCCATTCTTTCAAAGTGTCCAAACATAAATATTATTTCCACTCAAAGACTTCAACGTGTTCATAATTCTTGCGCACGTTTTATTTGTGGTATTCGCAAATTTGACCATGTTACACCGTCCCTGGAACAATTATCGTGGCTTCGTCTAAGAGATCGTAGAACTGTCCATTCACTATCCCTTCTCTATAAAATCCTTCACACATCATCGCCTAATTATTTATCACGCCGCTTCATCAGACTATCCGACACACATAATCTTGACACTCGGTCCCATCAGCACATTGTCCTTTATATCCCGCCTCATCACACTGTATATTATTCATTATCTTTTACGGTCTCCCTTACCAAAACATGGAATTCCCTTCCGCCCTATGTCAGAGACAAACTATAACATTATTCAAAAACAAATTAAAGAATTATTTAATAGCAAACTAACTTATACGCCTCACTGATAGTTCTTTTAACAATTAATAAATTTAATTATCATAAGTAATGCCACGAGTGATTTCCAAATTATCGATAAATTCACGACTCACGAAGTGAGGAGTGAATTTATCTAGAGAATTTGGAAATCAAGAGTGGCATTTGTTAGGACTATTTAACGAATAAAATTAAGCTGTTTACTCACAATTCATTATTTAACTATAGTTATTTTAAAATATTTATATATTTAATGTAAACGGCGATGTTTGAAAACAAATGAGAAACGGTAGGTACGCTTCTACTGCTTCTTTTGTTTATCACTGCAACCAGATCATACTATTTATTGCCAAAGGAACGCAATATTGTAAGGAGGAACTTTCTTTAATATGGTAATTATAACACTGATAAATATTTGGTGAAACACGACTCTGATTGGTTGTAACACAGAAATCATTGAAACGTGATTGGTCAGTGACTCCCATTTGGGACATGAGTTAAATAGTCTATGAAAATAATATTAAGATTAACAAATATTTTCTTTTGTTTTGTTTTAAATAGTGTACAAACGTAAAATTAGTTTTCTATATCTCATTACTTTTCTTTGTTTTATATATACATTAGACAGGGACAATTTTATATGTCTTGCTTGTATACATTTTATTATTAGTTTTAGTCTTAATTTTAACTAACATTAACTGGTTGCATTATAGATCGTAATATAATAGATATTATCTTTTTGGTCAAATTTTTATTTAGTATTTAATATTAGTGTTCATTGTGATTGTTATATTCTGATGTAATATATGCTTGTCCTGGTGAGTGGAAGAGAAGGCCACATGGCCTTAACTCCACCAGGCTAAATAAATAAATCTAAATCTAAACCCTCTCACTTATGATGATCATCGTAGCAACTCCGGCCGTTACTTCAAGAATATTCTTAAACACTTTCAACATTTCTCTAATTATGTTGATCTTGTAGAAGATTTCCGGGCTGTTGGCCGTGGTCTTGAGGCTTGTAGTTCCCCGACGTTTCGCCAGAGACTGCGTCCGGCATCCTCAATGGTTTTTACATTTTCTTCTTAGAGACTTTACTTTTACCAATATCTGTTTATTATCAAATATATTAATTGATAAAGAGCACCCCCACGCTTTTGATGGTAAAATTATTGTTTTTGTAGATAACTACAGTTTCAATCTAAATGTGTTGGAGATGATTTTTTTGTTGACCACTTTAATTTTATCCCAAGTGTGTTGGAAATTAAAATCATTTTTCATTTTTTAGTTTGGTTTTCTAATAAAGCGCGATGTTTTATTCTTTTATTTTTTTTACTTTTAATATTTTACAGAATAAGATAAAAATGTAAGTATCTTTAAATTCGATACTATTGTAGTATGAGCTAAAAGTAATACTCTTTAAAAAAATCCTACGGGCCGGATTTGAACCAGCGACCTATGGATTACTGAAATTATATACTACAGTTTACCGCTCTACCAACTGGGCTCTTATAACGTTTGGCTAAAAAGTTGGTAAGTTCGCAACCTATTATACCGGTTTTTATTTTTTTGATTTTCTGATGATTCTGGCCAGGATTTTAGAAAACATTTATGAAATTATTGTATTGTCATTAGTCCTTTACAAGTATACAAAGTTTGAAGTCGATCCACTGATTTTAAGTGGGTGAAAATCGTGTTGAAAGATTCCGTTACATAATTTCACAGACACTTTTTTACACGCTTTATATTAGCTTGACCTGTATCTATCTATCTATGTAACTGAATCTTTCAACGCGTCTTTCACCCACTTAAAATAATTGGATCGACTTGAAATTTTGTATACTTGTAAAGGACTCGTAACAATACAATAATTTCATATCTATTTTCTAAAATCCTGACCAGAATCATCAGAAAATCAAAAAAAGTGTCTTTGTATTTATGTAACGGAATCTTTGAACACGATTTTCACCGACTTAGAGACATTGGATCGATTTGAAACTTTGTATACTTGTAAAGGACCCGTGGCACTACAATAATTTCATATTTTATTTGATTTTCTGATGATTCTGGTCATGATTTTAGAAAATAATTATGTTATTGTATTGTCATTGGTCCTTTACAAGTATACAAAGTTTCAAGTCGATCCAATGATTTGAGGTGGGTGAAAGTCGCGTTGAAAGATTCCGTTACATAGATAGATACAGGTCAAGCTAATATAAAGCGTGTAAAAATAGATTACATAAGATATATTTAGTATGCCCATATTACGGCCACAGCCACATGGATTGTATGCATATGCAGTGCAGATGCGAAGATCGAGTATGGTAATAGACCACTGTAATACTATAGTGTCGCAATGCTCTAGCAAATAAATTTATTCTCTGTATTTATACGTAATTAAAAACTACAATCTTCAATTTCTCGGTCCGCTGCTTCCTTTTCTGCGCCACTGTAAATATTGTCAACCTTTTTACCTAGAAGAATTTAATTTCCTTTGCTTTGTAAGTTAGACACTTAATTCCAACTAACCAACGAATAAAATACTGTTTATAAGACATTGATTTTGTTTTCGTTATTTACAGGTTTATTTACAAAACTAATATATAAAAATGTTTGTCTGTCTGTCTGTTTGTTTGTATGTTTGTTTGTTTGTACTTTATGCGCGGCCATATCGTTGATCCGATTGTTTTTTGCAAAATGTTCAGGAGATTCCCGGGATGAACATAGGCTATAAGAGAGTTGTGATACTCGACTCCTACACCCTTAAAAATTGTCCTTTGTAGTGGAAAACGTGAAAAAAGTAGCTCTTTGGACGATTAACTGAGTGACGGCTGCCTTTTTCGCAGAACAAGTGTCTGATACTCATTTTCGTTAGAGGCTGAGTCGACCCCAGGGCCATAGTGCCACCAGAAGGTTTTGGTCAGTTTAAAAATCCTGACCCACCGGGACTTGAACCCTCGACCTTCCGACTTGTAGCGCAGTGCTTTGACCACTACACTACGGCGTGATCGATAAGAAAACTAAGAAAGCGCTGGGCTGAACAGATGTGAGATCTGAACAGGCAAATGAGATGATAAAAGTTAAACAGTCTTACTAATAAAAATCTCTTATACAGGCTTTCATCAGTTGTTTAGTTATGCAATGTATAAGGCTTATGTAGATCATGTATAATTTCCTTACTAATAAACATTGTGCCGGAGCTATATAACAAAAATGGCTTACGCTGCCTAAACCATAATACGTACACAAAATTAATGTACACAGAATTGAATATCTCAAAAAGCTCTACAAAAAAGTCCGCGACAGCATATGTTTATCGCTTACGGATAACTCACAATAACCATTTTTGTGTTTCATTGATGCCAAGAAGATCGAGATAAGTACGTAGATTCCTGTCCAAGCATAGCAGCACATGGCGGGTATTCTCTTATGGATAGCGCACAATAATGAATTTTGTCTTTTAGCTCATTTATGCCAAGAAGATCGAGATAAGTACATTCCCGGGCAACACCGGGTAATCAGCACGGGGAATCTTAAAATAATCACGATATACATTTATAATTATTTTTCATTTTACTTATTCAACTAATCATAAGAAGTACATTAACTTTCGTCTTTCATCTCATTTATGTCAAGAAGATCGGGATGAGTAGATTCTCGGACAACGCCGGGTACACAGCACGGGGCATCTATAAATAATTACGATATAATTTTTTCCCGTAACTTATTTAACTAAACATAAAACACATTAATTTTCGTATTTCAGCTCAAGAAGATCGGGATAAGTAAATTCCCGGGCAACGCTGGGTAATCAGCACGGGGTATCCAAAAAATATGAATATGTAATTATTTTTCTTCTACTTACTCAACTAAACATAAAATCACATTAATTTTTATTTATTTAGGAGTAGCAGCTCACGCCGGGTGTTAGCTAATTCATTATAAATAAATAATAGTTTTAAAAAACTAAAAGAGTTATTTTAGAAAACTAAAAAATAAAAAATAATTTTAATTTCCAATACTCTTGGGATAAAATAAAGTGGTCAACAAAAAAATCATCCCCAACACATATAGAATAAAACTAGAGTTATCAACAAAAAGAAAATAATTTTACCATCAAAGCGTGGGGTGCTCTATATCAATTAATATATTTGATAATAAACAGATATTGGCAAAAGTAAGCTCTCTAAGAAGAAAATGTAAAAATCATAAAAATCACCCCATCTAGAGAATTTGGAAATCAAGAGTGGCATTTGTTAGGACTATTTAACGAATAAAATTAAGCTCTTTACTAAAAAATAATTATTTGAATATAGTTACCGGTGTTTTAAAATATGTATATAGTTAATGTAAACGGCGATGTTTGAAAACAAATTAGAAATGTGAGGTTATGTATATTCACTGCAACTCGATCATATTATTTATTGCCAAATAGGATCGCAATATTGTAAGAATGCACTCTAGTGGAGAAATAATGAAGCACATCAAACTATTATAATCAACATTATAGGTTAATCATTTATATTTTGAATAAACAACTCAGTAAAATCACTGAATCTATTCATTATTTGCTATATTCAGTGTATTTGTTGGAGAAAAATAATGGTCTAACCTGTTCAGTATATTAAAAAAGGAGGAGCTTTCTTTGTCACAAAAGCAGGAGCTGATAAAGAGAAATCGATAAAGAGCGAGGTGAAACACGACTGCCATTGGTGTAAAACAGAATTCATTGAAACGTGATTGGTCATTGACTACCATTTGCAACATGAGTTAAATAGTCATTTCCAAACTTAGGTGTAGAGCTCTTGATTAGATTAATGATAGATGAAAAAATCGACGTATCCAGCATGTATCCTGAGTTGTTAAATATTAATGAATTTGTGTTCCAGAGAAAAGTTGGTAGCACTGGCTGGTCTCCTGGGAGACATTGCGTTGGGTTAACATCACTGTAATTATTAATCTTCTTGTAGCTAATTTCACAGCGGTAATTCATTAACTCAACACTAAGTTGCGTCACTATTCTTCCTTGGCACTGGATTATAAGCCCAGATCTAACCATGGATAATGCCGATAACATTTTTGAGATTTAGATTTTTTTAGATTTATTTATTTAGCCTGGTGGAGTTAAGACCATGTGGCCTTCTCTTCCACTCACCAGGCAAACATATGTTACATATAAATACAAAAAAATTACAATAATAGTCATAAGTAATGCCACGAGTGATTTCCAAATCATCGATAAATTCACGACTCATGAAGTGAGGAGTGAATTTATCTAGAGAATTTGGAAATCAAGAGTGGCATTTGTTAGGACTATTTAACGAATAAAATTAAGCTGTTTACTCACAAATCATTATTTAAATATAGTTATTTTAAAATATTTATACATTTAATGTAAACGGCGGTGTTTGAAAACAAATGAGAAACGATTAGTACGCTTTATTTGCTTCTTTTGTTCGTCACTGCAAGAAGATCATATTATTTATTGCCAAAGGAACGCAATATTGTAAGAATGCACTCTAGTGGAGAAAAAATGAAACACATCAAACTGTATATTAATTCATTTCTGTTGTCCTATGATGTAAATATGACAATTATATTTTTCTGGGAAAAAATACATTTAAGAAAGTGCAAACAGTGGTTTCTTTTTTTTTTTTTTTTGTATAATCAATTGCTACAAATGTTTTTATATTAACTCCCGCATGCGCTATGTGTTGACATTCATGCACTATATATACCATCTGGTAGCCTATTTCTTAGAGAGTCAATCACTGCAAAATAATGCTATGACCTATTCAGAATGTTAAAAAGAAGGTGCTTTCTTTATTATGATAAACTTTAGTTGGTAAATTCTAGGCGAAACACGACTGTGATTGGTTATAAATAAAAAATCATTGAAACGTGATTGTTCATTGACTCCCATTTGGGGCATGAGTTAAATAGTCAAGGCTAACAGTCATATCAGTTCTGAAGGTATACAGTGTTTGGAAGTGATGAATATCTGGTAGAAAGAGTACCGTATGCAAATCTCCAAAGACATGTGTTGCGTGATATGCCAAGCTTCACGGCAACAGCTCTCTCTCTTGTTTATTAAGCTTTCTCGGATTAACTCATCCACATAACAGCTATTCGGGTTCAAATGCCATCTGTGTTTGTGTGTGTCTGATTTTTATACATATAATTTCATTCAACAACTCGTTTAAAAAACTCCAGTCATTGGCGTCTACATTCAAATGTGGACGTGAAAGGACCAACAAATTTTGCCTTTTTCAGATTTGAGGTTATTTTACATTTAGTAAATCTATGATAAGGGACACACAATAGTTTCGAAGTTCATAATAGAAGTATAATGGATCTGAGAAAAATGGATCAATAGTAACTGGCTCAGATCAGATTTTAAACTTCATTTTTTTCATAATCAATTAATACACTTAACTTCCTCAGGTTGTAGAGGACTCAATTATGCACATAATATTAAACATGTCTTTACCGTATTATTTCCATAGGATATCCATGCGGCGAGCTTTCTCACAAAGTTTTGAATCATTACATTGTCGAACGCAGGAATTCTTCTTCTCCTTCTTCTACTACAAGGTTTAGGCTATGCAGCCTGTTCCGGCGAAGTTAAAAGTGGAGTCCATCTTCTACGTGGTCGGCCAACATCTCTTGTTCCTCTGGGATTATACAGGAAGGTTCTTTTTGGTATTCTTTCGTTGTTCATTCTCATTAAGTGTTCTGTCCATTTCTTATTATTTTCGCTGATTTTATCTTCAATTTTATATATATTTAATTCTTCTCGTATAGTTTCATTCCTTATTCTATCCGCTCTTGTGCATCCTTTCACATTACGTAAAAACAGCATTTCCGCAGTCTGTATCCTGCTTTTACCCCTTGATTTCATTATCCAATTTTCACTTCCATACAAGAACAAAGGAGCAGCCATTGTTTTATATAATTTAAGTTTCGTATCTTTCCTTGTTTTCCGACCTAAGGTTCTTTTTATGGTTCCACAAATAGCCTGAAATTTATTTACTTTATTTTCTATATCTTTATTTTCTCTATAAGTTATATTGTCGAACGCAGGAATTTCTGGTACTTATTAGCGTAAACACTTAATTTTAATGCACCAAAATATAGCCTAGTGCTTTTAACTTCCAAACTGTCATTATCGACAAATGTACAATTGGACAATTGCAATTGGTCACTTTTAATTTTGACAGCATCAATTACTGTGTGAATGAGTTCATTGTTATTTGCAATTAAATGATATTTCTATAAATCTCGTTTGAATTTTATCAGACAGAATAGCCAATAGAATTACTGAATAATTCTTAGAGTAAGGTTTTATTTCTATAATTAATTGATACTTACTTACTCACTGGCACTATCGAACCCGTAGATTCATGGCCACACGGTCATAAGCTCTCCATACATCCCTATCTTGAGCTAATGCTTTCCAATCATTCCCTGTATAATCTACTTCCCTCAAATCATAGTTAATGTTATTCTCCCACCTCATTATTGGTCTACCAACTGGGCGTTTTCCCTCTGACTTTCCTACAAGAAGCTTCCATGCAAGTCTTTCATTCCCCATACGTGCAACATGTCCTGCCCATCGCAGTCTACGAGACTTAACTGTTCTTATTATATCTGGCTTCCTATAAAGACCATGTAATCAATTGTTATGTAGTCTTCTCCATTCACCTGTCTGTTCATGTCTCTTTGGTCCAAAAATTTTCCTAAGTACTTTATTCTCAAATACTTGTAATCTCCTTTCCTCCCTTAAAGTAAGAGTCCATGTTTCGCACCCATATAATATAACTGGAAGAATAATAGTTTTATATATTTTCAGTTTAATGTTTTTTGAAAGGAGTTGCGGCATCAAGAGTCTCTGCAATGCATAATAGCACGCATTTCCAGAATTGAGCCTATGTTTAATCTCCTTTTGCATCTCATTCCTGTTTGTGATTATTGTTCCTAGGTATTTGAATTCAGCCACTTCCTGAAAATTTGCCTCATTTGTCATTAGCTGTCCATTTCCATTATATAATATATTTTTATGTGTGACCATATATTTAGTTTTATTGATATTTACTTCCAGTCCCAATGTTTTAGTGTTACTCAGTAGTGTGTGCGTGTTGGCCTTTAGTATCTCCTCGCTATTCGGGACAGCGGGACATTATCCAAAAAAACAGGACTGTCCCGGAAAAAAACGGGATAAATGGACACCCTACCCCAAGGGCCTCCTGAGCCCTGTAGTGGGATAACTTTACCTTTTCATATTAAACAAAATGAACAAAAACTTCTTGCGTCACATTCCTAACGTCAAAATCGCATTTGCCGTAGTTGAATATGCAGATGCTTCAAACTTGTTATGAAATTTTACATGGAATATCTAAAATTGTAATTGTCAATGCCACATAGAAAATGGCTAGTAGAGTGGAAAAAATGTATGAATTAAATGGGCCGTGAAATGATATCTGAAAGTGTTTTGTTTTATAATGGGTGTCGTGTAATGAGGAAAGCTATCTGTTTCCTCTGACCCACTTGGCTGTTTACCTGGCTTGCAGTAAAACTCCACAATAAACAGCGCCACCTACGTTCATAAATCTCTGCTGATAACATCGCACACCACATGCTTTTTAAAATGCGCCACCAGGAGCGCTACCTTCCAACTTCTAAATCTTTAATCTAATCAAATTCAGTACGTAGTTGAATTTTAAAATATGAAGTTATTTCAAATGCAAATGTTTCAACTTGAAAATTATTCATTCATTCATTTTGAGAATTTTCCTCATCATTGAGGGTTTTTTCCAACCAATCTTGGTAATTAACATGAATTTAAAAAAAAATACATAAATGACTACGGACTTACAGACTATCAGTTTGCAACAAACATTCACAAATTTCCCTTAATTAAAGTTCTCCATCGTTCTCTGTCATCTGTTACATCAACTTTCCTCATTGAATTTTGCATGTTATTCTTCCAGGTTGTTCTTGGTCTTCCTTTTCTGCTCTTTCTTTCAATTGTCCATGCCTTTGGTAGTCTTCCATCTTGCATTCTTCTTACGTGTCCATGCCATTTTAATCTTCTGTGTTCAATCTCATGCATTGTTCTTCTTTCTGCATTCATCCATTTCCCTGCTCCATTCTCACCAGGAACGCCAGGGTTGAACCCGAAGTGTGACTCGAGGCATTGTCTTGGTGCTCCCAGACTTGGTTTTTGTCTGTACCGTAGAGAGCTGGGATTTCGGTCAGGTAAATTGGGGTGAGAACTTCTTCCTGGTAGTACTGGGAGTTGATTTTGGCCTTTTTAGCTACTCTACGAATGGTCAGTTTTCAATTGTAACAATATCCCGCGACGACCATAAATCCCTTGGAGAAACTTTCTCTGCATTCGGCATACCACTTTTGAAATTTTTTTCGCCCCTTTCTCTATAGTAAATTTCCTGGGGTTTGTTGCAGTCTCCTAGACTATTTAACTCATGCCCCAAATGGGAGTCAATGACCAATCACGTTTCAATGATTTCTGTTTTACAACCAATCACAGTCGTGTTTCACGAAATATTTATCACTATTATATTTACCATATTAAAGATAGCTCATCCTTTTTAATATTCTGAACAGGTCTGACCATTATTTTGCAGTGACTGAGCCCATACGAAATACGGCTACCAGATTGTATATATAGTGCATAGATGTCAACACATAGCGGTTGCAGGAGTTAATATAAAAACATTTGTAGCAATTTATTATACCACCAAAAAAAGAAACCACTGTTTGCACTTTCTTATATGTATTTTTTCCCAGGTAACAATCCAGAAAAATTCATATTTACATCATACGACATCAGAAATGAATTAATATACAGTTTGATGTGTTTCATTTTTTCTCCACTAGAGAGCATTCTTACAATATTGCGTTCCTTTGGCAATAAATAGTATGATCTGGTTGCAGTGATAAACTAAAGAAGCAGATGAAGCGTACCTATCGTTTCTCATTTGTTTTCAAACATCGCCGTTTACATTAAATATATAAATATTTTAAAATAACTACAGTTAAATAATGATTTGTGAGTAAACAGCTTAATTGTATTCGTTAAATAGTCCTAACAAATGCCACTCTTGATTTCCAAATTCTCTAGATAAATTCACTCCTCACTTCGTGAGTCGTGAATTTATCGATAATTTGGAAATCACTCGTGGCATTACATGATAAACATATGCTTCATCAAGTGTGACCAAAAATTATATTTTTCTCCTGCCAGGTGCTTTTCATAGTTTCCTGCTGTTGGTGCAGCATTCGGCAATGTGACGTGGCAACAATTTATGAACCCTGCTTTTGTGGCGCTTCTCCATGTTTAAATCTTTGTTTATTGTGGTGTTTACAGTTTTAAGGGATATTCCCAATCTGTTCGCAATGACCCTTTGTGTGGAGGGTTACCACCAGAGATAAGGACCCTGACCGTTCTGATTACATCTGGGGTGCGGGTAGTAGCGGGTTGTGAATTTGCCTTTTTTTTTTTTTTTGATTAATCCCAAGCTACCCTTTCCCTTTTTATTAAGCACTGAGCTAATTCCACATTTTGAAACCACAAAATTACATTTTTGCAAGCTCAATTATCGCGGAATAACTATAATTAACGTCGGAAAGGGCAGTAATATACCCTTCCCAAAACGGGTCTATCTGCTTAGGCATTATGAGAGCAACACGTGTGCGAGTGTAACAGAAGCAGCACACTGACTGGTTTGATCACCTCGCACACTCCTGTCCTGATGACTCACACTCCAACGTCACAATCTACTTGGCAAATCGTTCTCAGAGATCGGAAACAACCCTCCGTAACAAATGCCACTCTTGATTTCCAAATTCTCCAGATAAGTTCGAAATCGCTCTTGGCATTACTTATGATAAACTTAAGTTGATAAATATCGAGATGAAACACGGCTGTGATTGGTTGTAAAACAAAATTCCTTGAACCGAGATTGGTCATTGATTCCCATTTGGGGCCTGAGCTAAATAGTTTTATTAATTACATGTAATCGATAACCTATGCATCTTCCTTAAGTTAAAAAGTAGGTCAGATATGTTTGCTACACGTTATAAAGAACTTTTTCCATCTTTCAGTAGATCCAAGGTTCGTGGGTTCAAACACGGTCAGGGTTGACGTATTTTTTTCAGGACGTACATATCCTGAGTATGTCTCTCCCCTTGAAATGAAGTAAAGCCCTGAATATCACATCTTATATCTTCGGCGCGTCAAAGAACCTCAGGATTGAAATAAGAAAAATTGTGAGTACAAGTTATCGGCGCTTTCAAGCCCAATTTTGAATCTCGAAGCTAATAGAGTTAAGAAAGTATTTTAAATAAAGTTTTATTTATAAACTAACTAGCTAATACCCGGCGTGTGCTGCTACGCCTAAATAAATTAAAATTAATGTGCTTTTATGTTTAGTTGAACAAGTATAGGCAAAATTAATTATACATTTATATTTTTAGGTGCCCCGTGCTGATTATCCGGTGTTGCCCGGGAATCTACTTATCCCAATCTTCTTGACATAAATGAGCTGAAAGACAAAAATTAATGTACTTCTTATGATTAGTTGAATAAATAAAATGAAAAATAATTATATAAATGTATATCGTAATTATTTTAAGATTCCCCGTGCTGATTACCCGGTGTTGCCCGGGAATGTACTTATCTTGATATTCTTGGCATAAATGAGCTAAAAGACAAAATTCGTTATTGTGAGTTATCCGTAAAAGAATACCCGCCATGTGCTGCTATGCTTGCACAGGAATCTACGCACTTGTCTCGATCTTCTTGGCATCAATGAAAGACAAAAATGGTTATTGTGAGTTATCCGTAAGAGATAAACATATGCTGTCGCGGACTTTTTTGTAGAGTTTTTTGAGATATTCAATTCTGTGTACATTAATTTTGTGTATTTGTTATGGTTTAGGCAGCGTAAGCCATTTAAGCGTCGAAAGAGCTACATTTTTTTTCACGTTTTCCACTACAAAGGGCGATTTTTAAAAGTGTAGGAGTTGAGTATCAGAACTTTCTTATAGCCTATGTTCATCCCGGGAATCTCCTGAACATTTTGCAAAAAGCCCCATATAGTACGAACAAACAAACAAACAAACATTTTTATATATTAGATTTCTCATCATCATCAACAACAAGGATTAAGCCCAATGGCCTGTTCCGATCTCATTATAGGTCGAATTGGTCCTTCCATCTCCTCAATGGTCTTCCCAACATTCTTCTCCCTTTTGGTTTATAATTATACATTCTTCTTGATATGCGCTGTTCATTCATTCGTAATACGTGTTGAAGATAAGCATTTTGATAATATTTTATTCTTTCACAGAGATTAAATATATTAAGTTCTGTTCTTATATCTTTGTTTTTCTTTTTATCGGTTCTTTGGTATCCTGCTATTGCTCTCAACATCTTCATTTCAGCAGCCTCTATTTGTTTACTATCTGCCTTTGTTAATGTCCAGGTTTCACATCCATAGATAAGAGATGGAACTGCCAATACTTTGTAAAACTTCAAAATACAGTAGTTTCGTTTCTAGTCTTATTCAATAAAGTGCGTTTAATTGTGCCACATAGATAATTGAATCGTTGTATTTTAGTGTGTTACGAAGACATTTTGGTAAACAGATGAGGACAGAGACAAAACTAAGGTTACATAACATCACATCAAAAGCTGCTCTAAAATACGGAAGTGAAATTTGGATTTTAAATAAAAGAAACTCTCATAAACTTCAAGTAAGCCAAATGCGCTTCTTACGATCATTGTTAGGAGTTAATAGACTGGATCACCAAAGGAACACTCTTATCAGAGGAAAACTTGGAGTAACAAGTTTAAATGAAGATATACAAAGATACCATAAACTTCAAGTAAGCCAAATGCGCTTCTTACGATCATTGATAGGAGTTAATAGACTGGATCACCAAAGGAACACTCTTATCAGAGGAAAACTTGGAGTAACAAGTTTAAATGAAGATATACAAAGATACCAACAAGAATGGAAAAATCATCTGAGGAGAATGGCAAGAAGTAGACTTCCAAAATTAGCATTCCAATATACCCCAACTGGACATAGGGACCAAAGAAGACCAAAACATCGGTGGAAAGATCAAGACCATCTTCGCTAGGTTTACCGTACAGGCCACATGGCCTAAAACGAATTTGTTCATCATGATGATGAATGATTATTTAAATTTCTGTCATTGCCTATATATTAGATTTCTGATTTAATGTTAACAAATATAGCAAATATTCTCGTTTTTCAGTGTTTTCAAACTTTTCTCGCTTTCCCAGAAACACGATTACATGATTAATCTATTTCCGTCGACACACCGCCATTGATTTTACAGTAAAAACGTCAAATGTATGTTTCATGTTGCTTTCTTTCAATCTGCATTTTGTTTTTCTATCTACATCCTTAGGTAATTTATTATATAACTATGACAATTTTTTTTAGATATTCTGGTCATAAAAAAGACTAGCTAATACCCGGTGTGCGCTGCTACTCATAAATAAATGCTAACATGTTTTTACCACCAGCCGTGCACTGTTCAGGAATCTGCTTATCCCGATATTCTTGTCATCAACGAAAGACAAAAATGGTTATTGTGAGTTATCCGTAGAAGATAAACATATGCTGTCGCGGACTTTTTTGTAGCGTTTTTTGAGATGTTCAATTCTGTGTACATTAATTTGGTGTATTTGTTATGGCTTAGGCAGCGTAAGCCATTTAAACGTCAAAATAGGAACTTTATTTCACGTTTTTCACTACAAAGGGTGATTTTTAGGGATCAAGAGGTTGATTATTTCAACTCCTTTATAGCCTATGTTCATCCCTGGAATCTCCTGAACATTTTTCAAAAAGCCCCATCTCAATCGGATGAACAGTATGGCAGAGCACGCTTGTCCGGTAATCGACTTATCCCGATCTTGGCATCGATGAAAAACAAAAATGGTCATTGTGAGTTATCCGTAAAAGATAAGACTTTTTTGTAGAGTTTTGTGAGATATTCAATTCTGTGTACAATAATTTGGTGTATTTGTTATGGTTTAGGCAGCGTAAGCCATTCAAGCATCAAAATAGGGACTTTATTTCACGTTTTTCACTACAAAGGGTGATTTTTAGCGGTGAAGGGGGTTGAGTATTACAACTCTCTTATAGCCTATGTTCATCCCGGGAATCTTCTGAACATTTTGCAAAAAAACCCATCAAAATCGGATCAACGGTATGGCCGCGCATAGAATACGAACAAACAAACCAACAAACATACAAACAAACAAACATTGATTTTTATAAAAAAGATTAGAAAAAGCAAAATGGCGTCAGAATGTTTATGCTATGAAATATGTTTCACTAGGGGCTGAAATTGAACATGGTATGTGTTGTTATTGTCCCTATGAGACTCGCAGAGGGTCAGTTAAATTGATTTTCCAGTCATGGGATGGCGTAGTGACGTCACATTCATTATTACCATGTTGCATTGTATATTCAAACGAAGAAGATATAAATTAACGAAAATATTTTGGGTAAAATAGCTTAGAAAAGTTATTTTTTTTATTTTGTAACAGTCTTACGTATCGATGCTTGAAAAACTACAGCAATGATAATATGAATATATGTGAATATTTAACTCATGTCGCAAATGGTAGTCAATGGCCAATTACGTTTCAATGAATTCTGTTTTACACCAATGACACCTCGCTCTTTATCGATTTCTCTTTATCAGCTCCTGCTTTTGTGATAAAGAAAGCTCCTCCTTTTTTAATATTCTGAACAGGTTAGACCATTATTTTTCTCCAACAAATACATTGAATATAGCAAATAATGAATAGATTCAGTGGTTTTACTGAGTTGTTTATTCAAAATATAGATGATTAACCTATAATGTTGATTATAATAGTTTGATGTGTTTCATTATTTTTCCACTAGAGTGCATTCTTACAATATTGCGATCCTATTTGGCAATAAATAATATGATCGAGTTGCAGTGAATATATATAACCTCACATTTCTATTTTGTTTTCAAACATCGCCGTTTACATTAACTATATAAATATTTTAAAACACCCGTAACTATATTCAAATAATTATTTTTTAGTAAAGAGCTTAATTTTATTCGTTAAATAGTCCTAACAAATGCCACTCTTGATTTCCAAATTCTCTAGATAAATTCACTCCTCACTTCGTGAATCGTTAATTTATCGATAATTTGGAAATCACTCGTGGCATTACTTATGATAAATGTATTAATGTTGTTAGGAGGATCTATAGTAATACAAAAGCTAAAGTAAAAAAATACAGAATAATTTAACAGAGGGATTCACAGTGAATAAAGGCCTTAAACAGGGATGCAGTTTGTCACCAATTATTTTTAACATTTATCTAAATAAATGGCTCTTAAATTGTGATATAAAAAATGTTCTGAAATGGGTATTCCTATAGGAGGAAAAGTACTGCATTCATTGTTGTTTGCAGATGATCAATAACATTTTAGTAGGGGATGAAGATGGTATGAAATATATCCGATTGAGGGTCTTTCCACTTTTCAGCGGTTGCCCTTTTACCAGCCGGCTGCTGACCCTTCACATCCACATGTGTCAATCACAGAGGTAGATGATCAACAGCCAGTGTAGGGGTGACATGTGGTTAGCATGTCGAGTCCCCCAGCCGTTATAGCTGGTTCCTCAACCTGGAGCCGCTACTTATTGTAGCTACCCAATTGCCTCACAATGCTAGGTGGGCACCGGTCCCATACTGGCCGAAATACCATGAGAAAATTTCTTCCCCAGTGGAGACTCGAATCAGCGCAAATCCCTTAGCTCTGCGCCAAGGCTTCCTACCTTAACCGCTCGGCTACGGCGCGGGACATGAAATATATGATAAATAAACTAATGGAAGAATATAAAAAATGGTGACTGAATAAGTTGTACGCACTTTCAGAAGAATTCAAAACGCAATTTATCGAAAATGATGGTATCATTCTTCGATGTTCCGTCTGCGAAGTAAATATTGCAATAAACTAAAGAACTATGAATTATCTCTTATGGGCTCTGTAAAGTAGAAAAAATTGTTGTAAAATGATATGCGTATTATATCAATTGAGTTCATGTAACTGCTTTAAACCCTCTTCTTTTTTGCACCTTTTTGTGTGCATTTTCAGAACCTTTTCCCCTCTTTTACGACCAAAATTTGCACCTTAAAATCCTTTCATCGGTCATCATCTCTGTAGAACCGATAAAAATTTGACGTCATATAATGTTTGCTGTATATAATCTACTGATTGTTCACAGTAATATGATGTACGGTTAAAAACTATAAAATAGTTACCTTGTAGATCCGTCTCCTCAACTTAAGTTCTTTTAAAACTCTGTAGGCCTTTCGGAACTAGTCTCATCTTCAGCAGAATGCATTAGGTCCGTACTTGTTGAAGCACTGACTTGGTTGTGAGAATTTTGTACAGAGGATTGTGTGGATTAGGTGTGTATTCATTGAGAATCAGGTTGTTGTTGATTTCTCTTAGGATTGCGATTTCCTCCAGTATACTTATTCTCGTTGGAATGTTTTTTCTATGTTCTATTGCGAGGATGTTATCGATGTTATGCATATGGTGTCCAGCCTGAATTACATGTTTTGCATAACTTGATTTTCCTCCATTTTAAATTAAATCTCTGAAATGTTCCTTGAATCTAATGTTGAGGCTTCTGTTAGTTTTCTCAATGTACAGTCTGTACATGTTAATTTGTAGATGCCTTTATTGTTGAATTCGTCTATTTCTTCGATGTTGTTGTTTATTAAATTGTTTAATTTATTATGAGTTCTGGAGGATATATTTATGATATATTTATATTCTTATCGAGCTTTTTTAGTGTTGTGTTGGCCAATTGTAATGTTTCTTTACAAGTGTAAAAGAACTTGAGTTGAGGAGACGGACCTACAAGGTAACTATTTTATAGTTTTTAACCGTACATCATATTACTGTGAACTAATACCTCAACGGAAAGTTACCATGAATTTTACTAGTATCGCTACTCATTGTTGTTTAGCAATTAGTATTTTATGGGTTCGAAGTTCATCATCATCATCATAGTACATTCACGAATTTAGGCCATTTGTTGACCTGTTTCGGCCTCAAGAGAAACACCATCCAGAAGTCTTTTGAGTGAACGTCCTGGTCTTTTTCTTCCTGCAGGTTGATATCTTAACATTTGTTTGGGTATTCTGTGATCTTCCATTCGATGAACATGTTGCATCCATCTTGACTTATAATCAAACATTTTGTTTTCTAAAGATTCCATGTGTAATTCTTCTAAGATGTCTTCATTTTTTTTTTTTGTGATCTAGTAGTGTGTATCCTGCAGTCCTCCGAAGATATCTCATTTCAGCAGATCTAAGTCTCTGTATATCCTTCTGTTTCAACGTCAATACTTCGCTACCATACAAAAGAGTTGGAAGAGCCAGTGTTTTATACACTTTCAGTCGTGAATGCTTTTGGACTAACTGTGGCTTGAAGATAGAATTTATTAACCCTAAAATTCTTAAAAATTTAGATATTTTTGCATTTACATCCTTTTCTTCTTCATATGAGATATTGCATCCTAGATATGTAAAATTATTCACCTGCTCCAAAATTTTATTGTCCAGTACAATTTTACTTCTGACAGGATCTACATCTTGAAATGCCATAATTTTTGTTTTTTCTGTAGATATCCTCAAACCATATTCTTCTGTAATTTTGTTAAGTTCATACAGACCTTTCTGTAGAGGGTTCGAAGTTGTGAAGGCCAAATGGTAAACCTTGATATGAATGATAATGAAGCCAGTTTGAGCTGTTTACTTACGTTAACAGTGAGAGGAATAATGTAAACAGAACAGCTGAGTGGGATGACATCGATTTGCTTCATTAATGCGCGCTCACACGTTTTGACAATTGTCTGTTTCATGTAATACCGTATTGAACCGAATATAAGCCGCGTCCTTAATTTTAGGGGAAATGGAGAGAGAAAAAAAAAGATAAAAAATTGAGTGCAGAGAAATTTACCAGCGCCGCACATTAGACTCGTTCAAACTAAACTTTTTGCCGGCTTCTCTTGAATGATCATGCCAAGTTTGTCATAAGTAATGCCACGAGTGATTTCCAAATTATCGATAAATTCACGACTCGCGAAGTGAGGAGTGAATTTATCTAGAGAATTTGGAAATCAAGAGTGGCACGGCATTTGTTAGGACTATTTAACGAATAAAATTAAGCTGTTTACTCACAAATCATTGTTTAACTATAGTTATTTTAAAATATTTATATATTTAATGTAAACGGCGATGTTTGAAAACAAATCAGAAATCTGAGGTTATGTTCATTGACTGCAACTAGATAATATTATTTATTGCCAAATAAGATCGCAATATAGTAAGAATGTACCCTAGTGGAGAAATAATGAAACACATCAAACTATATATCATAATCAACATTACGGGTTATTCATTTATTTTTTTAGTAAACAACTCAGTAAAATCAAGGAATCTGTTCATTATTTGCTATATTCAGTGTATTTGTTGGAGAAAAATAATGTTCTGTCCTGTTCAGAACATTAAAAAGGAGGAGCTTTGTTTATCACAAAAGCAGGAGCTGATAAAGAGCGAGGTGAAACACGACTGTCATTGGTTGTAAAACAAAATTCATTGAAACGTGATTGGTCCTTGACTAGCATTTGTGGCATGAGTTAAATAGTCGTACAAAATGTTGCGTGTGTACAGCAAATTAGACGTTTTGCATCTCGGAATGGAGACCAATTAATCAAGGAGTTAGACAAGGATGTGGTCTTTCACCAATGCTCTTCATAATATACATGAACTCAATTATTAAAGAATGCAGACTACAACCACATGGCAGTGTACCACTTAATAGATTATATAATTTAGACACCCTATTATTTGCAGATGACATTGTGTTTATAGCGAACTCAGAAGATGACCTACAACGTTCAGTCCACTCTTTTCACCAAATTGCAATAAACTACAACATGGAAATCTCAACAGAAAAATCTAAAGTCATGGCTTTCCTAGGAAAAGACCCAGTTCGCAGTAAAATTGTTATTAATAATAAAATATTAGAACAAACCAACACATTTAACTATCTCGGATACCAAGTTACATACGAAGAAGAAAAAGATTTTAGTCAAAAAATTTTAAAATTTAACAGAGTAACAGGAATTATAAATAATATTTTCAAGTCAAACACAGTACAGCAACACACACGAACTAAAATTTATAAAACACTGGCCAGACCCATATTATGTTACGGCAGTGAGGCCTGGACAATTCGCAGTGTAGATGAACAAAGACTAACTGCGGCACAAATTAAATTTATGAGACGTACTGCGGGCTATTCAAGAACAGACCATAAAAGGAATTCTGAGATTCTCAAAGAATTACACACAGAATCAGTCATGGAATATGTACAAAAATACAGAAACAACTGGAAATCTCACGTACGAAGAATGAGCAGAACAAGAATACCACGTCAGATCTTAAATTACCAGCCACCAGGCAAGAGATCTTTGGGGAGACCCTTCAAACTTTGGATTGAGACCGTAACAGACCACATGAAAGGAGGAAAAAGAAGAAAGAAGCATGAACAAAATGAGGTTTGACAAACTCGCAAAAGACTGATGGACTGGAGCTTTGTGTACAAGTTTGAATAGTGTAGCCGCACGATTGTTGTGTCAGTCTTATTTGATCGTGCAAGACTGATGACAAAACGTTACGTGTAGACAGGCCTTAGACGTACTCCTAACATAAGGAATAACTGCACCGAATTCCCAAACTGGTTGAAGCTTTTCTTTCGACGTTTTGACCCATTGCTGAAGAATAAATTTATCGTAGTATGTATTATTGCCTCATTATGATTGTTGTACAGCGGCTCGATTTGTTATCCCGCAGCTGTTTTGTATAATTAAATAGAAAGATGCCGACTACCGCCACAATAATAATCCCGCACGTTAATCATTGTCACGCCACCCGCTTTTATATAAACGGACAACCATCATCCATCCACCCATAGTAATTCTGCCCGAGGGCAGGTCTTTCACTGCAATCATAGCATTTTCATGCTATGCTTTGCAGCTTTACTAGAGAATTATAGGTGTGGTAGCTTCCCGTTGCTTTCCACACCGGTGAAGGATGATGAGGATGATAATGATCATGGCCGGATGATTTTCGGGTACCGTTGTGCCCTAAGCTTCCTGACATTTGTCAGTGAGGCGATAGTACGTACTATTTAACAGTTTTAATCTGTTCTATCATGCAAAAAGAGCACGAGTGCCGTAATACGAAGACAGATACATTATTGCGTCATATACCGCACTTCTTCTTCTTCTTCTTCCTTCCAAGTATTAGGCCAAGGCCTGTTATGATCCTATAGAAAATGTTCCCTCCAGCGTTTCATATGACGGCCCAGTGATCTTCGTCCTCTTGGTATATAATTATAAACAGCTTTGGGGATCCGATTTGAACTCATTCTTTCAAGATGGTGTTTCCAATTTAGTTGGTACTGTTTAATATATTCCGAAATTGGCGTAGTCTTCAATTCTTTTAAGATATCGGCGTTCCTTTTCCGATCCCATCTGGTGTAACCCGCTGTTCTGCGCATGAATCTAATTTCACAAGCCGTTATCTGTTTTCATGCTGTCTTTTTAGTGTCCATGCTTCACTACCATAGGTCAACACTGGTCTAGCCAAAGAGTTATATAAACGTAACCTGGTGTTTTTTTGTACAAGGGATGGTTTCATAACTTGATTAATAATTCCTAAACTTTTATTATAACTAGTAACTTTTTCAGGGATATCCTTTTCATCCCAGATAGAGAGATAATATCCAAGATATTTAAATTCATTAGATCTCTCTAAAATTTTATTCGCGAGACAGATTTTACTTTGTATGGGGTCCTTCCCATGAAATGCCATAATTTTAGTTTTGTTAATTGATATTTCCATATTAAATTTGGCACCTATTTTTTGTAAATTATAAATTGTTCGTTGCAAATCATTTTCGGAAAGTGCCAGAAGAGCTAAATCGTCTGCAAAAAGAATAGCATCGAGTTTGAGGTTCCGCCCATCCGCACTACTGCTGGCAATTCCAATCATTAGCGCGCGGCAATGTTGCTCCATTTCAAAATTAAGAAATCAGCAACGTGCGCTAATTTCAAGTTCCTATTACATGTGAAAATTAATCTGCTGCGCAAATAAACCGCTCCTTTAATTTTCATGTACGAAATTTGAAAAATAAACGCGGCTTATATTAGGGCCAATAATAAGATTGTTATCATTTTTTTCATTGTTGATTAAAAATGTTTGATTAATAAATAAAACTTGAATATTGTGAAGTTTAAATCGGTTTGTTATTTAAGATTAATTTTTTGTTTTGTCAAAAATTAGGATTGTTTTTTAAAGTATTTATTTTATTATGAATAAATAAAGGTAGAGCAATAACAGCAATGATGAATGGAGTCTTATGGAACAGACATATAACCAGGAAAAATAAGTTACAAATATATAATTCAATAGTGAGAAGTACTGTCACATATGGAGCTGAAGTTCGGAAATTCAACAAAAACTTAGAACAAAAACTTATGTCGATGGAAATGGATTTCTTGAGGAGAGCAGCAAGATGTTCAAAATTAGAAAAATAAGAAATACTGTTATAAGAGAAAAAATGAATATTGGTTATTCAATAGTAGATTATATACGGTATATGCAATTAAATTGGTATGGGCACGTACGACGAATGCAAGAAGAAAGATTACCCAGGAAAACATTGGAATGATGTCCACCTGGAAGAAGGAGGACAGGAAGACCTCGAAACTCGTGGATGCAGGAAATAAGAACTAGAATGAGAGCAAGAGGACTGGAGGACATGAATTGGATGGAGAGAGACGAGTGGAGAAGAAAAATAAAACTTTAGGCACAGAAAGAAGTGTAAACATTAAAATTCTGTATATAAATAAAAAAAAATATTATGAATATTTGAGGAAGATCGATTGGTAGGACAGAGAGGAATGGCGTTTGGTTTCCGGAAGACGGCGGCAGCTGTCATGATACCGGACGATGATGAATTTCTCCCCTTAGGGGAGAACGCCCAAGTCTCACTGAAGGACACAAGGGAATCATACAATTAATAATAATAGTCATTATTATTGTTGTTGTTCTTGTTCTTGTTATTCATATACAGAAAACGAGAAGACAGAAGTTCCTAAACAATAGTAATGTGGTAATTTAAATAGTGGGTTCATCGAGATTGATTAAATTTTTAATTATTCTCCATTCAATTTAGACTCTGGTGCAGAAAATATATATCACATTTGCTCCCATAAGGTTTTTATAAACTTAATATTTAATTTTAGGAAGTGATATTTTGAGGTTATTTTAATTATATTATTTTTAGTCTGATCATCTTACCTCAATATTAATGTTGATTTCTTCTTGGACAACCTGACGATAAAACATAATTGTTTTGAAACGTGTCCAAGAACAAATCAACATTAATATTGAGGTAAGATGATCAGACTATTTTCAAATAAACCAAGGAGTACGACAAGGGTGTTCACTCTCACCTATATTATTTAATATTTATATGGACGATATCCTAAAAGAATGGAAGAAGGTTTTAACTAATGAAGGAATATTAATTGATAATAAAGATAAAATAAATGCTTTATTATTCGCTGACGATGTTGTACTTTTAGCAGAATCTGAAAATGAGCTCCAAATGTTAGCAAATAAATTTAAATTAATAGCCAATAGATATAATTGTAAAATATCAATAAATAAGTCAAAAGTAATGGCATTTATTGGTAAATATGGAATTAGATCAAAAATTGTACTGGATAACAAAATAATAGAACAAGTATCACATTTCCAATATTTAGGATGTGATATAACTTATAGAGAAAATAAAGTAAATAAATTTCAGGCTATTTGTGGAACCATAAAAAGAACCTTAGGTCGGAAAACAAGGAAAGATACGAAACTTAAATTATATAAAACAATGGCTGTTCCTTTGTTGTTGTATGGAAGTGAAAATTGGATAATGAAATCAAGGGATAAAAGCAGGATACAGACTGCGGAAATGCTGTTTGTACGTAATGTGAAAGGATGCACAAGAGCGGATAGAATAAGGAATGAAACTATACGAGAAGAATTAAATATATATAAAATTGAAGATAAAATCAGCGAAAATAATAAGAAATGGACAGAACACTTAATGAGAATGAACAACGAAAGAATACCAAAAAGAACCTTCCTGTATAATCCCAGAGGAACAAGAGATGTTGGCCGACCACGCAGAAGATGGACTCCACTTTTAACTTCGCCGGAACAGGCTGCATAGCCTAAACCTTGATCAGACTAAAAGTAATATAATTTTATAAACTTGCTATACTCTCAGAAGACTTTTCGAATTTGTAGAGATTAAAATAATTTCATAAATGAATGGGAATGTTTATTATCGTTCCACTTGGCACAAGGAATTGTGACGCATAATCTTTGCCAGTGTTTTTTGTAAAAAGTAATCTGACCACAAAAGCTTCATACCCCGAAATTGCCAACAATTAGGTTTTAATTAATTCATTCTAATGGGGAAAAAACATTGCAGCTTGATTTTAAGAATTCTAGTTGATGAACTTGAAAATATTTTGAATTCATCAATGGGAACTTTTTTTGTAATGTTGAAGGAAATTTTGTATGGATTCCAAGTACTGACAATAAAAAATACTTCCCAGTCTCCAGACCCGACAATAACCACTTCTTTTGGCACACAAATGTAAAAGTTGCGGAAATCAATTTTTGGCAAGGGTTGAAATTTGTGAGAATTCCACGCCCACTTTCCTCCCAAACACACGCAGAATATGTTAACTGTGGTCCGCGTACAGCTTCACTAGACTCTCTGATAAACATAAATTAGATATCCGATCCCTTGAGCGCAGTGTCCTTTATATCCCTCCTCATCACACTACCTATTATTCGAAATCTTTTACAGTTTCTCTTGCTAGAACATGGAATTCACTTCCACCCTATGTCAGAGACTGCCAAACTTTACCATTTTTCAGAAACAAATTGAAAATAAAATTACTAACAGAAACAACTCACTAATATTACTTTTTAAAAATTAATAATGTGCTTTTTCATTATTTAATAAAAATAGATTTAAGATTCATTAATATATTTACCTAATGCCTTGTATAAAAAGCGTAGATTAATTCATTGTAGTTTATTACTTTCTTTGTATTTTTTCTTTCTTTTCTTTTTATGTATAGTAGATTCGAGCTGTTATTCCTTTCTGTACACGGTGATTACAAATGATTGGAGCGATTTCATGATTTTATTGTAGCGATCTTATTTGACGTATCTTCACAGAACTTTAAAGTTATGTATAAAAACTCATAAGGTTTTTTTTTTGTTTTCTCTCGCAGCCGTGTTTCAGCTTTAAACCGAGAGAGCGCAGCAGTTATCAAAGATGGCGACAGGCGAGGAGAAAGCATATGCTGTGCTTGAATTTCATTCAACTCAATCTGTGATAACTGTGCAACGACACTTCAGAACGAAGTTCGAGAAAGATGCACCGAGTGCCAACTCCATTCGGCGATGGTATGCGCAATTTAAAGCTACAGGATGCCTCTGTAAAAGGAAATCAACGGGTCGTCCTTCAGTGAGTGAAGAAAAGGTTGAGAGTGTGCGGATGAGTTTCACACGTAGCCCACAGAAATCAACACGAAAAGCGAGCAGAGAGCTGAACATTCCACAACCGACCGTTTGGAAGATCTTGCGGAAAAGATTGAAGCATAAACCTTACCACTTGCAATTTCTACAAGCCCTTACGCCCATTGACAAAGTGAGTCGGTTTGAATTTTGTACACAAATGCAGCAGTTTATGGATGAGGATGGTTTTTGTGAGAAACTTGTCTTCAGTGACGAAGCAACATTCTTTGTGAATGGCAAAGTGAACAAACACAATGTGCGAATCTGGGGCACAGAAAATCCCCGCGTTATTGTGCAGCACATTCGCGACTCCCCAAAAGTTAGTGTGTTCTGTGCGGTTTCTCAGTTCAAAGTTTATGGCCCTTTTTTCTTCTGCGAGCAGAACGTTACAGGACACGTGTACCTGGACATGCTGGAAAATTGGCTCATGCCGCAGCTGACGACCGACAGTGAAACCTTCATCTACCAGCAGGATGGTGCTCCACCACACTTCCATCACGATGTTCGTGAATTTTTAAACATGAGATTGCCAAACCGATGGATCGGTCGCAGTGGAGAGAATGATCAGAAATTGTTGTCATGGCCTCCACGCTCCCCCGATTTGACGCCGTGCGATTTTTTTGTTTGGGGGTATGTGAAAGATTCAGTGTTTGTGCCTCCTTTACCAGTAGACTTACCAGAACTGCGAGCTCGCATAATCAATGCCTTTGAACAAATTAATAGGGACATGTTACGTCGAGTATGGGACGAACTTGATTACAGACTTGATATCTGCAGAATCACCAAGGGGGAGCATATGGAGCACCTGTAACATCTCAAAAAAAACCTGGGAAGTTGCTCTATGTATCTGTAAAAGTTCGTGAAAATATGTCGAATACTACAGCTACCATAAAATCATGAAATCGCTCCAATCATTTGTAATCACCCTGTATTCATTCTATCATTAATTTAATTTTAATTGTATTTAATTTCATTGTATTATTAGACATTATTTTCATTATTATTCAATTTGACAAATTGTTTATTATGACTATTATTGTAATTTTTTTTTGTATTTATATGTAACATATGTTTCTCCTGGTGAGTGGAAGAGAAGACCACATGGCCTTAACTCCACCAGGCTAAATAAATCTATTCTATTCTCCCGTCATCTGCCTAGCCTTAATAGTACATTACGATGCGAGGTTGGGAAGTGGTTTTTACAGAAGCCAGGATGTGATTAAAAACCGAGCGATAGCGAGGTATTTAATTTCCGAGATTCTGTAAAACACTTCACAAACTTGCGTTGTACATTATTTTTTATAGCGCTAAGCGTATCAAAATTCACGCCTAACATACATACTGACAAAGGAACCATTCTTCATAGAAGAGCTCCACCTGGACCTTCTCGTGCCGGCTACAGATGCCTACAAAGAACTGCTGTGGTAACTCAACGAGAAGAGAGGATAGATATGGCCTGAGTTCTACGCAATGGATGCGATGATCTACAGGGAATGGACAGCAGCCAGATACGACCTCAGACACACCGTGACGAGAGTCGCGGTCCATGGTTTCCACCACAGGATATGCACAACAGTGAAGCGCCATAACCCAGAAGAAAAGTGCAAGTGCAAACTATGTGGGTCGCACTGTGACCGATATCACCTGTTACAGTGTAAAAACATAGGAACATCGATAACAGACTTTTGTAAGACATGAAAACAGTTCTTTCTACATGGCCATTGGCTGCAATAATACCTATTATTTTTTTTTCGCGATGGTGTTTTCAAAATAATAGATAATACTAAAATAATAACATCCATCCATAGTAATTCTGCCCGAGGGCAGGTCTTTCACTGCAATCGTAGCATTTTCATGCTATGCTTTGCAGCTTTACTAGGGAATTGTAGGTGTGGTAGCTTCCCGTTGCTTTATTTGTTGGAAATATCTGCGTTCATTATAAACAACTGCCTAACGTTAACAGTGTGGGCAATGTTTATTAGTTGAAACCATAGGAGACCGTGAGACCAATTAGAGATAAAATAACAGGAGGCCGTGAGACCAATTAGTGATGAAATGGTGGCAAGTACGTATTTATTGCTTTATATTGTTTCAAATAAAGTTATGTTCTTTTAAAAATGCAGTGATTTGTTTCGTATAATGTATATTAACACTACCTTTTAGATATTTTTGTATATACATTGTACGTAGTATACATAGAGGGCAGTGGTTTTACTTCCCATACGCAAGTTTGTAATATGTAATGTTACAGTACAGTTATTTAGGTTGGCAATTTCAAGCTGTATTCAATGTGCTGTAACATATGGACATCGAAAAAAGAACTATGCTAAAAAGAACTATGCTAATTCCGCTAAGCTTTATTTTGAGGAAAAAAACAAAGCACACCTTGAAAAAAAAAAGCGGAAGGTGCATACAAAAGTGAAACATCGTAGTCAAATCATAGAATATATTCTTACTTTCACTTACTTACTTACTCACTGGCACTATCGAACCCGTAGGTTCATGGCCGCACGGACATAAGCTCTCCATACATCCCTATCCCGAGCCAATGCTTTCCAATCATTCCCTGTATAATCCACCTCCCCCAAATCATAGTTAATGTTATTCTCCCACCTCATTCTTGGTCTACCAACTGGGCGTTTTCCCTCTGGCTTTCCTACAAGAAGCCTCCATGCAAGTCTTTCACTCCCCATACGTGCGACATGTCCTGCCCATCGCAGTCTACGAGACTTAACTGTTCTTATTATATCTGGCTTCCCATAGGAAAATTTTACCCCAGTTGAACCCATGTCCGCATTTCTTGACGGTTCTATTTTTACGGTGAAAGATCGTCACTCTTTCGACCAAGGTACTTTTTTCGTCTGGCTTATCACCTTCGACCAGTCCGGCATGGGTAACCCTATCGGCAGCAATGCTACCGCCCGCATAGCTCTCAGGATCATTTAAGCCCGCAAGCCACTCCACCACGACAAGGTAAAGATACCATGGAGGGATTCTTACTTTCACTTTATAATTTTTATTAATTATTTCGTGTAATTCCTAAATGGAACGTAGGGCATCAGTAAAGTTCATCCGGGGTGCTCTGCATCCAGCCAACCATTTCACTTGTTTCCAGCTTTTCCCTCTTTCCTTTGCTTCCTCCTCTACTGATCGCTTCCAAGTTTTCCTAGGTCGTCCCCTCTTTCTTACTCCTTGCGGATTCAAATATAGTGCAGTCTTCCCGATGGCTCCGTCTGTTTTTCTCAATGTGTGATCAACTTTATAAGATTCATGATGTGTTCCGTTGAGGTTTATTCAAAATTAATATAAAATTATGGATTATTCACCTGAAAGGTCCGTCTCCTCAACTTAATTAATCATTTAACTGTAGCGCTTTCGGGACTTGTCCCATCATCGGCAGAATTCAAA
The DNA here is from genome assembly GCA_030220185.1 of Diploptera punctata. NCBI lineage: Eukaryota > Metazoa > Arthropoda > Insecta > Blattodea > Blaberidae > Diploptera > Diploptera punctata. Next base: position 48,493 of record JASPKZ010001614.1, read on the forward strand.
ACACTTACATACACAAGAAAATAAACTACAAAATTAGCCAATGCACTAAAGAAAGCCGTTAAGAGTGTAAAAATAGCATACAGAATCAATAACAAATTAAACAACATAATAATCTATAACATAGAAGAAAATAACATTTTCAACAGCAAAGGAGTTTATAAACTGACATGTAAGGACTGCAACAAATTTTATATAGGAAGGACAAACAGGAGTTTTAACATCAGATTCAAAGAACATTTTCGAGACTTCATTCACGCAGAAGGGAAATCAAGCTATGCAAAACACGTTATCCACGAAGGACATCGCATGTTAAATATTGAAAACACCCTAACAGTAATGCACAGAGAAAATAATCCAGCGAAGATAAACGTACTCGAAGAAATGGAAATCATGAAAGCAGCTCACGACAGCCTGATAAACGAAAACGAACCCAATACATGCAACCCCCTCTACCAGATCTTCAGTGAAACACCAGTTTTGAATTCTGCCGATGATGGGACAAGTCCCGAAAGCGCTACAGTTAAATGATTAATTAAGTTGAGGAGACGGACCTTTCAGGTGAATATTCCATAATTTTATATTAATTTTCAATGTGTGACCTCTCCAATTTCACTTTCTTTGTTTTATTTGGCGACGTTTTGGAGATTGGTTGGTTTTTTTCCACAGTTCTACAAAATCCATATTTCTTGTAGCAGCCTTATTGTAATATGTTTTGCGTTATTTAATAAAAGTTGAACATTTGGGAATAAACTGCTGTTTGTATATGTAGTCCTTGTTTATATTCTCGTATTTTACATTTTTTCTATCTTGAAGTTGATGTATTTAATTTAATAATGCAGTAAAACTTGTTTAATCCGGAACATGAATAATGCGGAAATCTGTCCAATGTGAACAAATTTATTGGTCCCGGAGAAATAATTGGAATTTACGTGTATTTATTTTGCATAAAACGGAATCTGTCCAACGCGGAAATGGAAGAATATTTCTACACAATTCATGAAAAAAGAACATTTTATCTGTCCAACGCCGAAACGGGAGCATATTTCTACACAATTCATGTAAAAAAACATTTTATAAAGCGGAAAGACAGAGAAATAAATTAGTTTCCACTTCATTGAATTCCCGTTAGGCAAAAAAAAAAGGAATTATTCCTGCCGCCGTGTGAAGTATTACCCGTTTAAGGAGTAAGTGCATTTGTTGACGGAGGGCACTGCAGTCGTGTTTATGCAGGAATAGAACATGTGACACTGCTATCTATGAGTGCAGAGGGGAATGGGACGTGGGACGTAGGCAGTATACACTGCCTTATGTGACGTCACGTGTAGCAACAAACAGAGTTTCGTAATTCTTCCGCCTGCACAGATATTTTGAATGGCTAATAAATATTCTACCTGTACCTTAAATTTTATTTCGGCCTCACTGTACATGCGAAACACATACCTGTCTTACAAATAACCATTGCACTGTAAACTCTTAAATTAGTTTAAGTTCTGAGACTGATCTTTCACAGGTAACGTTCTGAATTTACGGAATGAAGATGGCTAAAACGTATGTATCATTCTCATTAAACGAAAAGTGAACGTGATTGACGATACGTCGCCATATTTTCAGACCGATGCTCCAAAGTCAAGCTCTAGATGTTGCAAATCCCTAGGGAATAACGATCTCAAAGCATCTTTAGGTTGGCTGGACAGTTTAAAAGACGACACAATGTAGTGTGGAATGAAATTTGCGGGATGTGGACGAAAGTGTAGTTAGTGTTCGGAAACTGAATCTGCATAATTTAATTTCAGGATAGGCGCATAAGAGACATTTTTAACGCTGACGAAACGGGACTGTTTTTTTCGCGCGTTACCGTTGAAGTCGCTCATACATACTATACCTCACTTTTCAACGGTAGCGGAACTACAATTAATCCAAGGTGCGTAAAAAGACATATACGGTGCTCTAGAATCTAAGATTACTAATAAGTTTTAGTTTTTTTATAATGCGGAATTTTGTCTAATGTGGAAAAAAATTGGTCCTATGTGATTCCTCTTTCAGCAAGTTTTACTGTATTATAATAATTTTATTGCAGCCAAATAGCCAGGATTAAAGTAGGATACATTTTAAATTTACGTTTTTGCATATTCACAAATTGTCTTTGTTCTTTTTGTGCATAGCTCAATGTGATATCGGTCACATGTTTTTTTGCATAGCATACATTTACAGTCTATGTTTGGTTCATGGAATTTTGTGTTCTTGCATATCAGGTGGTGGAATCCGTGGACTGCCAGCCTAGTGATGACGTGTCTCATTTCGAAATTTTCTTTTGTCCACGCACGGTCCACCATGGCACCGGTGATGTAGAATTCTGGATGTATTTCTTCTCTTTTTCTGTATAATGTTGCTAGCAGCTGCTCAGATGCGCTGGTGCTGGGTAAGAGTATGCTTGTTCTGAGGTCGTCGATGAGGAAAGTTTCCTTCGCCAGTAGGTATGCGAGTCTTGAATGCGTTACTTTTGACACTCCTAATACTGTTGTCTAATAATTAATTTTTCTCTATTTATTTAATTTTATACTATGTCATTAATCTTTTCCTCGTTTTTTTTATATATCTTGTACATATTATATATTTAATTCGTTAAATTTAGAGTAAATCAAAATACATTATAAATATTAATTGTATTGTATTCATAACTTGTAATCGTGTATATATATATATATATTGTAATTTAGATTTAAGACTTTTCTTTTGTATTTTTTTAAACCTGGTTGAGTGGTAGACAAGGCCTTAAGGCCTTAACTCTGCCAGGTAAAATAAAGCTATTATTATTATTAATACTGCCTTTATATATCTCGCTTTCACCCTTTCTAGAGAAGAAAGATTCTTTACTGTATTATGATGGAATGGGTCCTGATATAAAATTGCAATCCAGTCTTGATGACTGAGGACGACTACAGGTTGGTTGGGCCCAGGACTTCCTGAATAAGAGCCTCAATCTCTATCTGTCTCTACTCGTTCAATAATTTAATATTGTGACAAGTTTTGTAGCACAAGTTTCCAATTTCTCAAGCTACCGGCATGTTTCCAGCTTTGATGTAGCAAGTAGACGCAGTAATGTAGTTATGTGCCATTGCCTTTGTGTCGTGTAAACATTTATTTGTTGTGTCCACCGCATTAGCTCAGATGATACCGTGTCTCCCTCATAGCTAATACCGTATTTTACGGACTATAAGACGCTAAGGACTATAAAACGCACTTTTTTTTTATTTCAGGATTGTTTCTGTTATTTACACAGGTATCCTCAACCAAAATATACGTTTTTTTCTTCTTCTTTCACATTTCCCGGTCTTGCGTGTCTGCTTCTGTCATATTTCTCTTCTTCGTGTTGTCTTGAATTTCCTTTATCCACGTTGGATTTGGTCTACCACGTTTCCCTTTTCCAGGAGGTATCCATTTCAATACTTCTTTGTTTGTTTCTGTGTCCTTTCTTCTCATTATATGTCCACACCATCTTAGTTGGATTTCTTCAATCTCTTGTACAATATCCTTTTCTACATTCATTATTTCTCTTATTGCATTATTTCTTACTTTATCCAATTTTGATATTCTTGTCGATCTTCTTAAAAAGTCAATTTCTGTGACTAATAATTTATTTCTGTGTTTTTGTATCAACGTCCATGTTTCTGCACCATATAATGAAACATTCTTTACAATTGTGTTCCATCCATAGTAATTCTGCCCGAAGGCAGGTCCTTCACTGCAATCATAGCATTTCCATGCTATGTTTTGCAGTTTTACTAGGGAATTGTGTAGGTGTGGTAGCTTCCCGTTGCTTTCCACACCGGTGAAGGATGATGGTGATGATGATAATGGTAAGGATGATGATGATGGCCATATGATTTCGGGGACCGTTTGGGCCTTAACGTTTTCCTGACATTTGTCTTACAGGTGAGGAAAAATCCCGATAAAAACCTCACCCAGAAAAACTGCCCCGACCGGGGATCGAACCCGGGCCCGCTGCGTGACAAGGCAGCACGCTACCTCGAGACCACAGCGGTGGACACAATTGTGTTTTATATTAATAATGTTGTCCTCTTGATTATATGCTTACTCCATAAAATAGTATTTAATATGCAAATAACTTTCCTTTGTCTCTATTATTCTTTTTTCGATGTCTAGTTCAGAAGATCCATCTTTTTGAATTATTGATCCTAAATATTTAAAATATTCCACTGTTTTAATCTTTGTTCCATTTATTTATAATTCCTGTGCTCATATATTGTTTTATTTTAATTAATTGTTAAACCCCATCTTGAGTATCTTCCTCTAGTTTCCTATCCATATTGTTTGCATCTTCTAATCCTGAAGTGACTACCAGTTCATCATCTGCGAATAATAAGTTATGTATGTATTTATTCTCTTTTAATTTTAATCCGATTGGACCTTAATTTTAAGCAAAAAACATGTTTACCATTTTTATTATTGGATTACAAAGCCAAATTAAAAAAAATAATAGTTTATATAACCGTTCTGGTCTTTAAAAATCCCTGAAAATCGTCATCTGAATTTTCTTCTTCCTCTCGTTCGTCAACGTTGTCCTCTTCATGTATAAGATGGTCTTCACTGCCATCGAGAGCGTTACTTACGCCGCACTTCTTGAAAGATTTAACAATAATGTCTTCTCTCACTCTAGACCACGACTGTTTTATCCACTGACACACTTGTTTGATTGTAGGTCGTTTTAAAGATTCCTTCGGCGTGAATTCATGTTGGGTTTCATCCATCATCCATTTGTTCAAGTTCACTGGCACCATAGACTGCAATTATGCTTTCATAGGCTAGACAGTATTGTGGGTTTGTGACGGCGGGGCGGAAGGGAGACATTGTTAGCCAGCTTGTGAATCCCCGCAACTCATGTTCGTCGCATCGGTGTACTGCCTCTGCCAGTTGAATCCAATGTTGCCAGATAGAGATAGGTTTTCCGCGGAATTGGATATATGGTAATTTGTAAGACTGGCGGGAATTTTAAATCAAACGCCGAATTTTCCCGTCCTAGTACTACCTTGGTTTCCTAGATGTTAGTATGAGGCGGAACGCTGACCACGGACCACTCAAAATTACATCTATACGAAAACAAGTGTAACTAAATTAGTATGGTTCAATTTCTTTCCTGTAACGGAGAGCGCCTAAATCTCTGTAAAGGGAAAACTTGGGCTTACAATACAATAAATATTGTGTACATGTTGGCTGCATCATGTGATTCCACAGTGTAAACCGCTTCGTGTTTGTTGGCGCATGGGCATGGTGTATGATTCAAAATTTAAAAAAAAAACTTTCGCGTCACATGTTTTAAAGAATTCCCATAAATTTTATTCATTTTGATTCATTGTCATTGTTTCCCCATTCCCTTGCTGCTTATCCAATTCAACCATCTGTCAAAGAAAGATTTTGGGACACCTGGTGTACTGTATTGTATTTCTAGAGTTTTGAGTACATGAATGACAAATTACTTCTCTGGGTCAAGCATAAATAAATAAATAAATAAATCTTCTTCTTCTTCTTCCTTTCCAGGATTAGATCAATGTGACCTGTTCTGGTCTCAAGTCCATCGTTTCCTTGGCCGTCCCAAAGATCTTTTCCCATGTGGTTTGTAGGTGTTGATCTTTTTGGGTAATCTTGTATTGTCCATTCTGTCTAAATGTTCTTTCCATCTTTCCATTGGTATTTGTGCTCCTCTAGTTTATCGACTATTGAAAATATCTCCAGTTCATTTCTTATTGATTCATTGTGTAATCTATCCATGCATGTACATCCTTTTACAGATCTTAAAAATTTCATTTCAGTGGCTTGAATGTGTGAGATATCTTTTTTTTGTAAGTACCCAAGATTCAGATCCATATAAAAGAACAGGAACAGCCATAATTTTATAAAACCTGAGCTGAGTTTCTCTTCGAGTCTGTCAGAGGGTTCTTCTCATGGTGCCACACATCATTTGATATCGGTTTAATTTATTATGTATATCCCAATCATAGCTATATGTTATATCTGAACCAAGATAGTTAAAGTGTGCTATCTGTTCTATTATTTCATTATTGATCACTATTTTTGCTCTGACTGGCACTTTGCCCTGAAAAGCCATAATTTTAGTTTTTGAAGTTGAGACTTTGAGATTATAATAGAGTCCCAATTGATTCAACATGTAAATGGCTCTTTGTAAATCATCCTCTGACTTCTGTATAATTACCAGATCGTCTGCATACATTAAAATATTCATATACATAAATAAATAAATGTGCAATTGTATGTGCAGGTATTTCAAGCCTGGTGAACTGTGCTCAGCTGGAAGACCTGCCGGAGCTGCCAGCACACGATGAAGAAAGACTCCAGAGGGCAGCACATCTCCTACAGCAGCGACTTATCCTCAGACAGTGGCTGGTACAACATAGTCTTCAACACCACTATCAGAGGTAACAAATTGTAATTTTCAGTAGGTTTTTTGCACAGCATCCTTCTAATATCTTCCTTGCTTTTTGTCTTTCTTCCTCCAAAAATATTTAATTCCTTCTCAAACATTTCTCTTTAATTGAAACTGTACTACCATCATTTTCTTTCTAAAGACTTCCTGTCCTATACTTACTCTTACTTACTCACTGGCACTATCGAACCCGTAGGTTCATGGCCGCGCGGACATAAGCTCTCCATACATCCCTATCCTGAGCTAATGTTTTCCAATCATTCCCTGTATAATCTACTTCCCTCAAATCATAGTTAATGTTATTCTCCCAGCTCATTCTTGGTCTATCAACTGAGCGTTTTCCCTCTGGCTTTCCTATAAGAAGCCTCCATGCAAGTCTTTCATCCCCATACGTGCAACATGTCCTGCCCATCGCAGTCTGCGAGACTTAACTGTTCTTATTATATCTAGCTTCCTGTAAAGACCATGTAGTTCATTGTTATGTAGTCTTCTCCATTCACCCGTCTGTTCATCTCTCTTTGGTCTAAAAATTTCCTAAGAACTTTATTCTCAAATACTTGCAATCTCCTTTCCTGCCTTAAAGTAAGAGTCCATGTTTCGCACCCATACACCATCATATTTGATCTACAATAAGTAGCAACCCCAGGTTGAGGAACCAGCTATAACAGCTGGGGGACCCGACATGCTGACCACATGTCACCCCTACACTGGCTAGATGATCATATACCTCTGTGATTAACACATGTGGATGTGAGGCCTGCAGCCGGCTGGTAGGCGAAGGGCCTTCTAGGACTGTTATGCTTGGAGTTTGGAGAGATGTAAAAATAATATCCAATTCTTTGATGATCTTGAAGAAGATTTCCGGACTGTTACCCGTGGTCTTGAGGCTTGAAGTTCCCTGATGTTTCGCCAGAGACAACCCAGGAGGAAGCCGGATGCAGTCTCTGGCAAAATGTCAGGCAAATTTAAGCCTCTAGACCATGGCCAAAAGCCTGCAAATCTTCTTCAAGATCATCAAACTAACTGCGGCTCTGAAACCATAAGTCAATATAATATCCAATTAATTTGTATAAATTGTAATTTACCTCATAGCATTACTTCCCATTGTGATTTATTTGATCCTAAAAATGTTTTATTTATTTTTAAAATCAAGTTATGTTAAGCAGCCGAGATGAAATTTTTAAGAAGAGTAAAAGGCTGCACTAGAATGGACCAGATAAGAAACGAGGATATCCGTGAAGAACTGCAGATCTACTCCATAAAAGAAAATATATTTAACAACAAGATACAGTGGAAAGAACATGTAGAAAGAATGGAAGAAAGAAGGTTACCAAATAAAATCTTCCATTATTTTCCACGAGGAAGAAGAGATGTCAGACGTCCTCTCAGAAGAGATGGTCTTAGATCTATTAGTAAAGACGGAACAGGCAACTCTTGTCTAAACCAGGAAGTGAAGAAGAAGAAGAAGTTATTATAATTCTATTTGAATTGATTGTTACAACTTCCCCACGTCCCAAATCCTTTCAAAAAACGTTAAGCTGAAAATATATAAAACTATTATTCTACCAGTTATATTATATGGGTGCGAAACATGAACTCTTACTTTAAGAGAGGAAAGGAGGTTACAAGTATTTGAGAATAAAGCACTTAGGACATTTTTTGGACCAAAGAGAGATGAACAGACAGGTGAATGGAGAAGACTACATAACAATGAACTACATGGTCTTTATAGGAAGCCAGATATAATAAGAACAGTTAAGTCCCGTAGACTGCGATGGGCAGGACATGTTGCGCGTATGGGGAATGAAATACGTGCATGGAAACTTCCTGTAGGAAAGCCAGAAGGAAAACGCCCAGTTGGTAGACCAAGAATGAGGTGGGAGAATAACATTAACTATGATTTGAGGGAAGTAGATTATACAGGGAATGATTGGAAAGCATTAGCTCAGGATAGGAATGTATGGAGAGCTTATCCTTGCGGCCATGAACCTACGGGTTCGATAGTGCCAGTGAGTAAGTAAGTAACAACTTCCCATTCAATTAAATAAACTCTCTGTTTTTCTGAAATATGTTTCATAAACATGTTATGGAATATTATCATCATCACCCGGTATCATGGCAGCTGCCGCCGTCTTCCGGAAACCAAATGCCATTCCTCTCTATCCATCCATTGATCTGCCTCTCTTCCACCTTTCTTTTGGGATCCATTCCATAACAATTTTAGGCAATCTTTGCTCTGGCATTCTTTTGACATGGGGCCATACCACTGTAATATTTTCTTTTCCATAACATCGTTAAAATTAGTCACAGCCATGAAATTATTCGCATCAGTGATCACCCCGATCGTCACCTACGGGATAGAACTGATATGGGAGAAACTATCGACCAGCGATATGGAGAGGTTAGAAAAAGTAAAACCAAGATTCATCAAAAAGGCATTAGGTGCAAGCAAATACACACCAAATAGAATGGCCTATATGCTAGCCAGAGAAACCTTCTTCCTAGAGGACCTGAGGCGAAAGATACTACTGCCAGCAACGGAGCCATATAAGAAAGTCATCGAAAAAAAGAAACAGAGAGAAAAAGAGATCGACGAAGATTTCTACGCCTCAGATGCCATGGTAAACAGAGAGTGGACTGGAAGTAACCAACCACAAAGGCACAGAATCATAGGTTTAGCAACACACGGATATCATCACAAAATGTGCAAAAATTCAAAATTCCACCAACCGAGTGATTCGTGTGAATGCAAGATATGCGACCAAAAGTGTGAGCGATACCATTACAAACAATGCAGAATATGGACAGGATCACTGAACGAACTCATAAAAGACAAATCATAAACTTATAACTTAATGCTCTTTCGAGTGCCTCTTACCAATTTATTATTATTATTATTATAATGTCTATGAAGTCTGGCTCCTCTTGTACACCCATAATTCTTTATTTCGTATTCTATCCATTCTAGATTTTCCAGCTGATCTTCTTAAAACATCTATTTCTGTACTTAAAATTATTTTCATTTCCCTGGTAGGAATTTGCCAGACTTCAGCACCATATGTTAAATTGCTCTGAATTATGGTTCAATATATTTGTAATTTTCTATTTTTTGTAATATTTTTGCTCCACCAAACAGAGTTTAAAGCATTTATTGCTTGTTTTGTTTGTGCAATTCTGTTTTTAATTTCCACTGTGTTATCGCCTGAATGGTCTAATTTTGTTCCTAAATAAGTGCATTCAATACTAGGTTTTAGTTCTTCTCCATTGTTGAAATTTATGGAATATATTTTTGTACAGAGTGTTTCAGAAATATGGCTATATGTTTGATCGCATTTTGTGACAAAAATATTATTATTAAAGGAAATATGATATCATTGGAAAGGGAATCCTTCAAATTACAACAATAGAACAAAAGAAAACAAATCACTGCTCACGTGCAGCTTGGCAGGTTGATTTTTTTTTGTGGGCTAGCATTGAACGCCTCCACAATTCTCTTCGTTGTTTCTGCATCCATGCTAATGCGAGGCCTTCCAGGAGGTTTAATTTTCTGCATCCTTCCCATTTCCAGCAGTCATTTTCTCCAGTTCCACACAGTCGACGACTGCAATGCTACGTTAAACTCACATCTTGCCTGTCTTGCGGCCTCACGATCATTAGCATACGTTATTGCCCATGCAGCAATTGTAATTTGCTGTTGCATATTCAATGCCATTTTAACTAATGACGTAAGTTCTACACTGTTTTGTTTTATTCCATTGTAATTTGAATAATTGCCTTTCCAACGGTAATTTCATATTTCCTGTAATGGTAATATTTTCATCACACAACGCGATCAAACGTATAGCCATATTTATGATTCACCCCATAATTTTTAAGGCAAATAAACTGTATTAGTATATGGAAAAATTTAATAATGAAATAATGATAAACCATTGTTACTTGTTGTTTGTCGTGTCCACTCATTATCTTAAATAGTTACATCAACATTTGTTTTACGAGGGTGAACAAGAGTGTATATTAGATTGGCACAGCACTTGTTGGGCTTCAACTCACGTTTATTAAGAACGGGCTTTCAGGCTCAATATACAGACATCTAATGGAGAGAAGTTGTACTAAGATTAAATTAAAATGCTTCATACCTCGCCTCGAGAAGAAAATTTTAAATATGGAAAGAAATAAACATTACAAAATGATTAGCAATTTGGACACAAAATTATATTTTCTACAGTTTTAAATATCTAGTCTTCAATTTATCACATGTTAAAACTGAAGATATTAATGACAAGACAAATAAATTTAATCTAATGTGTGGCACTATTAAAATAACCCTTATAAACACAAAAAAAGGAACAAAAATGAAATTTTATAAAGTAATGGCTGTTCCTGTATTGATGTATGGATCAGAATGTTGGACGATCACTAAAAGACAAGAACAAAGATTGGAAGCAGCTGAGATGAGATTTTTTAAGAAATATAGCAGGATATACTCTGCTGGATAAGAAAAGAAATTAAGATATAAGAAAGGAACTAAATATTTTCAAACTTACGGCTTGAATAATTAAACAACTGGAAAGAACATATTGATAGAATGCCAGAAGGAACATTTCCAAAATTATTGCTAAATTATAAACCGCACGGAAGGAGAAATGTTGGTCGCCCACACAGAAGATGGTCTGAACAATTTTAACAATTCTAGCTTTCATGAAACCGGCACGAGTCAACAGACTTAATCCCTGGAAGATGATGATGATCATGATAATGACGTTTAAAAACCACTAAAAATGTAGGTAATTTTTATTGAGAAAAATAGAAGAAACATTTTTCAATTAACATCAAAAGTATTAAAGAAAAAATGTTTAGACAAAATAAGAAAATTCATAAATTTGAAATTGAAATCAAGAAAAAGAAATGGCTATGAGGTGAGGTTTGAAACATTTAATGTAATTTTAAATTAAACCTCATAGTGATTTTTTTTCCTATAAAAGTTCAATATAAGTTGTACTAACATCTGACTTAATGATAACCCACTTTGAAGTGCTCATAAGCTTGGGAAAGTGATCTCTGTTATCAGTATCTTGTTCTAGGTCAAACTTTTTCCCTATCAATATTTCTTCTAAAGTTAACTGATAGTGTTTTAAATCATATTTGAAGAGAAAAATTATACACTCAGACCGGGACTTGACCCCAGGACCTTGGTTCTCTAGACCAAGTGCTCTACCACCTGAGCTACCTGAGCAATTACCGGTCTAAACACAAATTTTTCTCTATATACGTTGTAATTCCCACCCACCAAATGCTATGAAGCCTTTGCTTCTATCTTTGCAAATGGCAGCTCCTTTTATTAAGAAGACATATTTGGGAATTATACATTACATTATAAATGCCAGTACGGCTTTTTAATGATTTCAAACATCAAAAAAAGCGATACTGGCATTTATAATGTAATGTATAATTCCCAAATATGTCTTCGTAATAAAAGGAGCCACCATTTGCAAAAATAGAAGCAAAGGCTTCATAGCATTTGGTGGGTGGGAATTACAACGTATATAGAGAAAAATTTGCGTTTAGATCGGTAATTGCTCAGGTAGCTTAGGTGGTAGAGCACTTGGTCTAGAGAACCAAGGGTCCCAGGTTCAAGTCCCAGTCTGAGCGTATATATTTTTTTTCAAATATGATTTACCTATCCTTGTGATGTATGAAATTAATAATAAAAAAATTGAGGTACTGTTTTCTTAGTCAATGCCCTGTAGGTTCTTTTTCTCTTCTTTATCTTTTTTCAGCATTATTCTTTCATCTTTTTTCTTATAGTACAGCTACATTTCTAATTTTTTACTTAATTTCAAATGCTCCATTCTTCTCTATATCCTCATTTCAAGCAAAGCCAGTATTATTTAAATTAATATTGGGAAGTAAACATTATGAGGTTATATAATTAATAGTGAGTGTGGAATATATTTTTAACGACTCACCTCATATGATTTCAAATTTCCTTGATACCGGCGGTTTCAGACAATATCTTGTCCCTCTTCAGTCATGGCTTCCACTGATGAAATTCTGTGGTTGTTGATTTCTCTAAGGACATCACCTCTTGTGCTGCCATCTTTCATTGGAATTATAAACTTTGTAATTCAATTTTTATCCACCAGAATATCAAAATTCATAGATCGATATTCTTCTGAATGAATATCATTTCCCAAATTGTCAATTCCAACGGTTTATCTAATTGTTTCAAAAGTTTTGCCTCTTTTTCAATTTTATGATGTTCTAGCAAACTATGTGCAGCAATTGCTGATTTTTCAATTTCACAATTTTTAATATTTCTAAAATGTTCTTTAGTGCATGTTTCCAAATTGTGAAATTGAAAAATCAGCAATTGCTGCACATGGTTTGCTAGAACATCATAAAATTGAAAAAGAGGCAAAACTTTTGAAACAATTAGATAAACCGTTGGAATTGACAATTTGGGAAATCATATTCATTCAGAAGAATAAATATCGATCTATGAATTTTGATATTCCGGTGGATAAAAATTTAATTACAAAGGTTATAATTCCAACGAAAGATGGCAGCACAAGAGGTGATGTCCTTAGAGAAATCAACAATCACAGAATTTCATCAGAGGAAGCCATGACTGAAGAGGGACAAGATATTGTCTGAAACCGCCGGTATCAAAGAAATTTGAAATCATATGAGGTGAGTCGTTAAAAATATATTCTACACTCACTATTAATAAATCCAGTATTAGTCCATATTGAGTACGATTGTGTGTTGAATTTCAGATTGATACAACTGGAGGTGGCATCACTGGATGACGTATATTGGTTAGAAGATTCAAGAGCCCGTTCGTTGCTGGGGAAAGACTTTGTAGCATGGGCTGCAGCAAGACAGGCACTGCCAACGTCCAAAGACGATTTGGCACAGCTGAAAGGAGAGCTATGGAGTGCAGTAGTGAAGTCAACACAACACGAAGACGCGTGGACATGGGGTATGTAACATTGATACAGACTGATTTTTCTCAGTTTTCTTTACTCTTGGTATGAATCAAATCATCCTTTATCTCCCAGTAAAAACATGTACGAGGGTTGAATTAACAAAAAAAAAACAAAACCACCACCTCATTTTTCTACATAGTCTCCTGCATTTCCAACACACTTTTGCCATCGAGTTGGCAACTTTTTGATGCCGTCCTTAAAGAATGAGGGATGACGTGTAGTCAGCCAGTTGCGCACGAACTCCTCAACTGCTGCATTGTCACCAAACCGCCTTCCTCCCAGGTCTTCTTTCAGTGGCCCAAACAAATGGTAGTCACAGGGTGACAAATCTGGACTGTAAGGAAGATGTTCCAGAGGTGACCAATGCATTTTCGTCAGTTTTTTTGTCAATTTTTTTGTTCCTGGCCGAGGAACCCACCTGGCAGACAATTTTCGGAATTTGAGTCCATCACTGATGATGGCTTGAACACTTGCGAAGCTTATTCCAACATGTGAAGCTTTTTCAGAAATTGTTATGCACCGATCCTCCTCAATAAGGTCCCGTACAGCACGAATGTTGTCTGCAGTGATGCTTGTTTGTTGCCGTCTTTGGTGTGGCTCATTTTCCACTGAATCCCGGCCCGCTAAAATTTTTTGCGCCAATCATACACCTGCGTCTTCGAAAGGGTTGCTTCCCCAAATTGCGCATGGAGCCCTCTCAAAATTTCAGAAGGTTTAGTGCCTTCTTTCGCCAAAAACTTAATAATAATGTGTTGCACAACAGACGTGTGTACCTCTTGCTCGCTCATGGCGTACTGAAGCAAGCAGCCGCTCTTCGGAGTGTGACACATCAAGATCCCTACTCCAGACACCCCCACCAACTTTCTCTCCAAACCACAACCTTTGCAGTTCGCTACCAGAGCCTCCAGATACAAATTCCGGTTTATATTTGATCCACCCTCGTATATCTACAAAGTGCCTCCATCAGGACCTGTTTTCACCCCAACTTCCCTTTTTTTTTCAATTTCATCAGGGTGTATATTTCTCCAAGACTGTTTAGTTCTTCTTCTACTCCCTTGAGGATTGCAATCTAATGAAGTCTATTCACAAATATTGTTGCTGCTAACAAAGAAATTAAACATAGGCTCATTTTTGGAAATGCATGCTATTATGCATTACAGAGACTCTTGACGTCCCAACTCCTTTCAAAAAATGTTAAACTTCATCATCATCATTATCCATGCAAGTATTAGGCCGTGTGGTCTGTTACGGTCTCAAAGAGGAATTTTCCATTTCTTAATACTGGTCTTGCGAGAACCTTATAAAGCCGTAATCTTGTGTTCTTCTGTACTAAAGATGGTTTCATTATACTGTTAATTATCCCTGTTGTTTTTGTAAAATTTGTGATTTTCTTTGATATATCAGCTTCATCTTGAAATGTTAAATTATAACCCAAATAATTAAATTTGTTTACTCGTTCTAAAATATATAAAACTATTATTCTACCAGTTATATTATATGGACAGGACATGTGGTACGAATGGGGAATGAAAGACGTGCATGGATGCTTCTTGTAGGAAAACCAGAGGGACAACGTCCAGTTGGTAGACCAAGAATGAGATGGGAGAATAACATTAACTATGATTTGAGGAAAGTAGATTATACAGGGGATGATTGGAAAACATTGGCTCAGGATAGGGATGTATGGAGAGCTTATGTCTGCGCGGCCATGAACCTACGGGTTAGTTAGTTATTAGATAAGTACCTGATAAATCAGTTGTCCTCAATTAAAATGGATTTCTCTTTAAAAGACTTTATCAATATTAGTTTAAACTATTAGGCCTTTCAGAACATGTTCCATCTTCGGCATGTTATGAGATTATACAGTAGGTTATAGCTGTAACCCCTATTAGCTATACATTATGTGAATTGATCAGTCCAGTATGTGTAGATTTATGCCCTTTTTTTGATGAAGATATTAATTCACTAGGTTGTCCTTCCTCACATTTCTTAATTTCTTCTTCTTCTTCCTTCCAAGTATTAGGCCAAGACCTGTTACGATCCTATAGAAAATTTTCCCTCCAGCATTTCATAGGACGGCCCAGAGATCTTCGTCCTCTTGGTATATAATTATAAACAGCTTTGGGGATCCGATTTGAACTCATTCTTTCAAGATGGTGTTTCCAATTTAGTTGGTACTGTTTAATATATTCCAAAATTGATGTAGTCTTCAATTCTTTTAAGATATCGGTGTTCCTTTTCCGATCCCATCTGGTGTAACCCGCTGTTCTGCGCATGAATCTCATTTCACAAGCCATTATTCTGCTTTCATGTTGTCTTTTTAGTGTCCATGCTTCACTATCATAGGTCAACACTAGTCTAGCCAAAGTGTTATATAAACGTAATCTGGTGTTTTTTTTTGTACAAAGGATGGTTTCATAACTTGATTAATAATTCCCAAACTTTTATTATAACTAGTAATTTTTTCAGGGATATCCTTTTCATCCCAGATAGAGAGATAATATCCAAGATATTTTCTTAATTTCATATTTGGAAAATTGAACGTATTTAATTTTTTTTTTAATTATTATTCACTGAGAGTAATTAATATTATAATTACAAAAAAAATAAATGTTATCTCAGTCAAAACATAAATTTATTGTACAGTAAATTTATAAACAACGATGTTTTGAAAATAATCTCACAACAGGAGATTGAAACGTCGACACAATAAATTTATGTTTTGACTGAGATAACGTTTATTTTTTTTGTAATTATAATATTTAATTTTTGTTGATTGAAATACTTTTATTTGCATATAGGTGGGATGCTTGTGGTGTCTGTGAGTGTGGCAGGGCTGGTAACATTGGCTGCCATGACTCAGCCAGCCCTGGCTCCAGAAGCAAAACACACCCTTCTTCAATACGTCACGGGAAAATATCTGCTGCCAGGCAACTGCAAAGTCAACTTCGAATGGGAGGATCCTCAGACGGTTGGAGAAACAATGACATTTACTGTCAAGGTAAATGCCTCTCGTTCTTCATTTTATTTCATATTTAAAAAAAAAAACTCCTTTTCTAGATTGCAATTTGCATCGGTAGCTCAGTTGCTAGAGCATTTGGCCTAGCAAGCCAAAGATCCCGGGTTTGAGTCTTTGGTCTAGGCGAAAATTTTTCTCTTCAAATATAATTTATCCTTCAGTAAGAAGTGTTAAATCAATAATAAAAACATCAATAGAAGTCCTACTGGCTTTATAAAGTAATGTTAAAGTGTCAGTCCCGGGCCGTAGCCGAGTGGTTAAGGCAGGAAGCCTTGGCGCAGAGCTACGGGACTTGCACTGGTTCGAGTCTTTGTGGGGGAAGGAATTTTCTCATGGTATTTCGGCCAGAATGGGACCGGTGCCCACCCAGCATTGTGAGGCAATTGGGTAGCTACAATAAGTAGTGGCTCCAGGTTGAGAAAACCAGCTATAACGGCTGGTGGACTCGACATGCTGACCACATGTCACCCCTCCACTGGCTGATCATCTACCTCTGTGATTGACACATGTGGAAGTGAGACCAGCAGCCGGCTGGTAGGCTACAGGCCTTCTAGGCCTGTTGCGCCAGAAGAGTTAAATTGCCAATAAATGTCTTCTTAACTAAGAAGCTGCCATTTGCAAAGATAGAAACAAAGGTTTCAAAGCATTTGGCACGAGGGAATTACAACGTATATAAGAGAAAAATTAGCATCTAGATCGCAACTCGCCTCGGTAGCTCAGTTGGTTATCCTTGAATCAGTAGTAAGTTGAATAATGATGTAATCTGTTTTAGTTTTACCAACGGAATGGGCAGCCTTATCCAATCTGTGATACAGACAACCTGTTTGTGGAAGTGACGGAAGGTGCAAGAAGAGTGGCGACATTATCTGAGCTTGGTGGAACAGACCCCAGTGCTGCCAATGTTGCAGTTGTTAAATTCACAGTGAGGCATGCAGGACAGTACAAGATATCTGTTCTGATCGGCAGCTGTCATGTTCAGGGTAGCCCATTTGTTAAAACCTTCCTCCCAGGTACACATTCCTTTCATCTCAATAACACTATTGAAAATTAATTTAGTTTAAATTTTTAAAAATCAGTAATTACATACTATATTCTTAAATTAATTATGAGGTTTTTTTTATTTAACTCTTATAGGAATTAATCACTATGAGGTTTAATTTATGGTGAAATTTAATGTTTCTTACCTCTCCTCATATAAATCTTCTAAGTAGATTGCAATTTCGAGACCATAACGGTCTCATCTTCAGTACTTTTTTGGCGACTGATGTTATGTCGATCGGAAGAAACTCTTCTTCTTCCCTCTGTTGGTGGACCGATGAACTTCTGGATCAGGTCAAAATTTGCAGGAATTTCAAAGTTCATAAGTTTTCCTTTGTTTGGTAAAAGATCCACATTCAGAAAAACAAAGGAAAACTTATGAACTTTGAAATTCCTGCAAATTTTGACCTGATCCAGAGGTTCATCGGTCCACCAACAGAGGGAAGAAGAAGAGTTTCTTCCAATCGACATAACATCAGTCGCCAAAGAAGTACTGAAGATGAGACCGTTATGGTCTCGAAATCGCGATCTACTTAGAAGATTTATATGAGGAGAGGTAAGAAACATTAAATTTCACCATAATTATGAGATTTTCATGTTAATAATTAATAAAAAAATTAATTGTATCCTGCCTCATAAACTATGATCTTCAAGCACGGTACTTCAGTTTCATGAGCAAGGAACATTTTAAGAAAGAGAAAAAACACATTATAAAAATAGCAAAAGAGAATGGTTTTCAGGAAAAGATGATTCATAAGAAAATAAATAAATTCAAGAAACAAAAACTGATAAATTAAAGTACTCTTCAGACCGATAAGGAAATTAGCAAAAATTCAAGAAGTGTACATACCAGCCTTTAGTATTTAATAAGTTTAAAATTTTTTTCAGCAAATTTAACATTATATTAGCACCAAAAAATGATTAAAGTTTGAATAAATTAATCAAAACCAACAAAAATGAAAAGATTGAAGACGGCAACAAATCAGGGATTTATCAAATTGATTGTAAAGATTGTAAAAATATGTACATAAGAAAAACAAAAAAACAATTTAAATACAAAGGAAAAATGAAGCCTACAAAGAAATGCTACAAAAACACTGCACCAAAAATTCAGAAGAAAAATATAAAGAGAAAAGAAATTAAAATTCATAAAAAAAAGAAAAGAATATATTTTGAAGAACAATTAAAAGCATTAGAGTCATAATGTCGGTTGAAAATGAGAGAGATCCTTCTCTTGAAAACTAGTTCCCGTGTTTGAAGAAGCATAAAATATGAGGTAAGATGTTAAAAAATGACTCCTTAATTTACGATACTTATTTTTATATTTAAATTAATGTTGGGAAGTAAACATTATGAGGTTATATCATTAATAGTGAGTGGAGAACATATTTTTAACAACTCATCTCATACAATTTCAAATGAGTCATAATGTCAGTTGAAAATGAGAGAGGGAAATTCTCGTATAATAGTCCCTTCGATTGGTTGCTGGCCAAAGGAAGGCAAGACCAGTGATGGGGCTGCCATCTTATAGCCTCTGGTCAGGCTTTTCTGAAGAAGAAAAGAAAATAAAGGAAAGAAGAAATGGAAGAAAGGAAAGACTCCCTAGCCCTCGGATGCCCTAATAGCGTCAGGGTCGAAAAAAAACAAGAGTTAACCAAGAGAGGTTAGGTAGTAAAGTTAAGAGAGTGCAAAACACAAGTAAATTGGAAAACACCATCTTGAAAGAATGAGTTCAAATCGGATCCCCAAAGCTGTTTATAATTATATACCAAGAGGACGAAGATCACTGGGCCGTCCTATGAAACGCTGGAAAATTTTCTATAGGATCGTAACAGGCCTTGGCCTAATACTTGGAAGGAAGAAGAAGAAGAAAATGAGAGAGAAAACTGTCTGGAAAACTAGTTCCCGTGTTTGAAGAAGCATAAAATATGAGGTAAGATGTTAAAAAACGACTCATTCATTTACAAATTACGAACCTCATAATGTTATTTCCCATATTTAACTACGGAAAAATAAGTATGTTTATTAATTAAGCTTAGCACTACAATTGAAAATCAGTATATGTAAAGAATCACAATTGTAAAGTAATCTGTGATATCAATTTTCACTACTACTTCAATCTAACTTAAACTCCATATGCAAAGAAATTCTCTCTACCAAGACAGATTAAAAAGAAGCATAAGGAAATATAAATGTATTGAGATAGAAAAGCAAGAAAAGTGGAAGGGTATAAACAGATGTAGGCTATGTCCAAAACTAACTGCTGTTATGGAGAATACAAGGGTAGATAAAAAAAAATTATTAATAGTGAGTGGAGAACATATTTTAATCGACTCACCTCATACATTTTCAAACTTCTTTGATACCGACGGTTTCAGACAATATCATGTCCTTCATCAGTCATGGCATCCATTGATGAAATTCCGTGATTGTTGATTTCTTTAGTGACATCACCTCTTGTGCTGCCATCTTTCGTTGGGATTATCTTCTTCTTCTTCCTTCCAAGTATTAGGCCAAGGCCTGTTACGATCCTATAGAAAATTTTCCCTCCAGCGTTTCATAGGACGGCCCAGTGATCTTCGTCCTCTTGGTATATAATTATAAACAGCTTTGGGGATCCGATTATAAACTTTGTAATTAAATTTTTATCCACCGGAATATCGAAATTCATAGATCGATATTTATTCTTCTGAATGAATATCATTTCCCAAATTGTCAATTCCAACGGTTTATCCAACTGTTTTAAAAGTTTCGCTTCTTTTTCAATTTTATGATGTTCTAGTAAACTATGTGCAGCAATTGCTGATTTTTCAATTTCACAATTTTTAATATTTCCAAAATGTTCTTTAGTGCGTGTTTCTAAATTTCTTTTTGTTTTTCCTATGTATGCTTTGCTACAATTATTACAATTAATTTGATAAATTCCAGATTTCTTACTGTCTGGGATGTTGATTTTTTTATTGGTATTGGTAGTTTACTAGAACATCATAAAATTGAAAAAGAAGCGAAACTTTTAAAACAGTTGGATAAACCGTTGGAATTGACAATTTGGGAAATGATATTCATTCAGAAGAATAAATATCGATCTATGAATTTCTATATTCCAGTGGATAAAAATTTAATTACAAAGTTTATAATCCCAACGAAAGATGGCAGCACAAGAGGTGATGTCCTTAGAGAAATCAACAACCACAGAATTTCATCAGTGGAAGCCATGACTGAAGAGGGACAAGATATTGTCTGAAACCGCCGGTATCAAGGAAATTTGAAATCATATGAGGTGAGTCGTTAAAATATATTCCACACTCACTATTAATGATATAACCTCATAACGTTTTCTTCCCAATATTAATTTAAATAAAAAAAAATAGTTGGGCTTAATTAACTCTTTTCTTTTTTTGCAGGGCCTCCTGATCCAAACAAGTCAGTATTTGTACGACATAGTTCAACAGTTGTCTGCACTGCAGGAGTTCCACACATGCTTGCCATCGAGCCACGTGATGAGTTCAACAATCTGTGCATCTTTCGCCCCGATGAGAATCCAACGGAAGGCTACAATGTGTCTATCACACAGGTAATACTTTCCTGGTTACATCACCACTTACATGTAAGAACATTGGTCTTTTAATTATCAACATTCACAGTCAATGTACTAAAATTGAATTGGAAATGATTACTTCGTCTCATAAACTGAACCATTCCATCTGGACTCATTTCAGGGTCAATTTTTCCTATTCTAAACTAGATTCTAACTTTTTTAAATCAAAATTACAGTGGGAAGTAACAGTATGAGATAATTTAACTTTTATAGGAATTAATCACTATGAGGTTTAATTTATGGTGAAATTAAATGTTTCTTACCTCTCCTCGTATAAATCTTAAAGAGGTAGTATTCAATATTCAAAGTTAAAATTGGGAAAGGAACACTTTAGAAATATTAAAAATGGTGAAATTGAAAAATCAGCTATTGCAGCACATAGTTTGTTGGAAGGTCATAGAATTGAAAAAGAAGCTAAACTTCTTAAACATTTGGAAAAACCTTTGGAATTGACAGTTTGGGAGAAAATATTTATACAGAAGAACAAATTTAAATCTATGAATTTCGACATTCCGGATGAACGTGACCTCATCTCGAAGTTCATCGAATCAACACCAGATGGCAACGATATCTCGAAGTTCGTCAAATCAACACCAGATGGCAACGTTAGAGAGGGAGATTCCAACGAATATCCGGTAGTCATAATGGCGGTTGAAAATGAATGACAAGATCATTTGAAAACTATAGTTACCGTGTTTGATAAAACATGAAATATGAGGTAAGATGTTAAAATGACTCATTAATTTATTAGTATTCAATAGTTTGACACATAGATTGGTAAATACACCTATGAGCAAAGAAAACTATGAAAAAGAAAAAGAACACATAATTAATGTTGCAGTAGATAACGGTTATGAAGAAAATATGGTACACAAGAAAATAAATAAATTTAAAAGACAAAAGTTAATTAATGAAAGCACACTTATAAAGGAAACAGAAAAAATTAAATTCAAGAAATTCACTTACCATCCATTGAAACACCATAAATTTCAAAAAATTTTCAAAAAGTTTAATATAAGATTAGCACCAAAGAATGAATACAGCCTTAATAGGATAATTAAAACCAATAAAAATTAAAGAATTGGAAATGAAAACAAATCAGGAATTTATCAGATCAAATGCAGGGATTGTGACAAAATTTATATTGGAAAAATGAAAAGAAATTTGAAAACAAGGGTGAAAGAACATCTTAGAAACATCAAAAATGGACAAGTGGAAAAGTCAGCAGTAGCTGCTCATGCTTGGTCCAAAAAACATTTAATTGAATCAAAAGCCAGTCTAATTAAACAAATAGACAAACAAAAGGAACTCACGGTTTGGGAAAAGATCCACATTCAGAAAAACAAAGGAAAACTTATGAACTTTGAAATTCCTGCAAATTTTGACCTGATCCAGAGGTTCATCGGTCCATCAAGAGAGGGAAGAAGAAGAAGAGTTTCTTCCAATCGACATAACATCAGTCGCCAAAGAAGTACTGAAGATGAGACTATTCTGGTCTCGAAATCGCAATCTACTTAGAATATTTATATGAGGAGAGGTAAGAAACATTTAATTTCACTATAATATGAGATAATTTTCAATTTATAATGAGTTGGATAAAATGTTTTTACATCTCACCTCATAAAGTTTCAACTTTCAGTTGAAGTTTGAAGATGAAGGCCATTGAAATTAGTATTGTGAAAACATGGAACTTTATGAACTGTTTTATCCAACTCGATTATAAATTACATTCCAAATAGTCTGTAATCCCTGACGATGGGGCTCACAACCCTTGAAACATATGTTTGACAAAACAACCGTATGAGGTAAGAATACACAGACCAAATGTCTTAATTATTTAAAAAAACCTCTTAATGTTACTTCCTGTTGTATTTTTGAAATAAATTTAGAAAACATGTTTTATTTCATTCTTATTTATATATGCTTTAATATCTAAGGTCATATCATGTCTAGGATCTAAAACATTCTGTTGAATGCATTTAATGAAAAAAAATATTAGAAACAGATTTATGAAAAAAATTGTTTTTGTTCTGTATATTTTATAGAAAATAAAATTTTAACAAATGTTATCCTATTAAATTAAAGTT
The DNA here is from genome assembly GCA_030220185.1 of Diploptera punctata. Lineage (NCBI taxonomy): Eukaryota > Metazoa > Arthropoda > Insecta > Blattodea > Blaberidae > Diploptera > Diploptera punctata. Next base: position 71,687 of record JASPKZ010001614.1, read on the forward strand.
GGGAAGTAAACATTATGAGGTATAATCATTAAAATTCATCGGAGAACATTTTGTTTAAACAACTCACCTCATAGGATTCATGCTTCCATGATACTGCGGTTTCAAACACAGTCGTGTTCTTCCTCAGCCATAACTCCGACTGAGTCAGGATGAACACGACTGTGTTTGAAACCGCGGTATCACAGAAGCATGAATCCTATGAGGTGAGTTGTTTAAACAAAATGTTCTCCGATGAATTTTAATGATTATACCTCATAATGTTTACTTTCCAACATTAATTTAATATAATTAAAGACTACTCAAGTCTAGGGAAGGGAAGTTTATGACTTGGTCAGTCGGAATTATGGCTGAGGATGAACACGAATGTGTTTGAAACCGCGGTATTAAAGAAGCATGAATCTTTTGAGGTGAGTTATTTAAACAAAATGCTCTCCGAGAAATTTAAATGTTATCCTATATATGGTGAAATTAAATGTTTCTTACCTCTCCTCATATAAGTCTTCTAAGTAGATCGTGATTTCGAGATCATAACGGTCTCATCTTCAGTACTTTTTTGGCGACTGATGTTATGTCGATCGGAAGAAACTCTTCTTCTTCCCTCTCGAAATCACAATCTACTTAGAAGATTTATATGAGGAGAGGTAAGAAACATTTTATTTCACCATAAAACAAACCTCATAGTGATTAATTCCTATAAAAGTTAAAAATTATCCTATATATTTTATATAAATTTTTACTTTGAGCAAATTTTATAAATTCTTCAGTACATTTTATGAACAGTTTTACTGATCCATATTTGGTTCGTCTTCCGGGCTTATAGGCCGTGGTCTGGTTGTCTTCTTACTCGACGTTTCGTCTACTGCTGCGGTAGACATCATCAGGAGATACTGCGTGCTTTCTGTGAACTCCTCAACAGTCGGCTGCAGACTGGTTGGTCGTTGGAAACTGTCTCTCTGTTTATAGCTAAACCCCGGGTGGAGGGGAGGTTTTCTGCGCGCACCGAGTTGTGCGCGCAGAAAACCTCCCCTCCACCCGGGGTTTAGCTATAAACAGAGAGACAGTTTCCAACGACCAACCAGTCTGCAGCCGACTGTTGAGGAGTTCACAGAAAGCACGCAGTATCTCCTGATGATGTCTACCGCAGCAGTAGACGAAACGTCGAGTAAGAAGACAACCAGACCACGGCCTATAAGCCCGGAAGACGAACCAAATATGGATCAAGACGCCGGCCGTGAAAGCCTACAATTATATAACAGTTTTATTCTTAGCAAATGTTATAAACTTTAATTCCACTCAATATGTTTTATACAAAATGTCACTATAAAAATAAGAATCACATAGAAATTAATTAAACTTTTGATGATGATCTTATAGAAATCTGCACCAGTATTATTTTATGGTTATGAATTTTATCAGCATATATGTGCAACTTGAATAATGGCAGAATGTATTTTAAGGTAATACACATATTAACTGGAAATACTCTTCCTTCTGTTTGTTGTTTCTGATTTCTTGCATGTAACTAATATTTGTGTGATTTTTAATTTCAGTTCACATCATTATCTGTCTGTAACCTCACTAGATTTATTATGTTAGGGTTATCATACTCTGAATTATAGTCTTTTTTTTTGTACAGAGGGAAAGATCTGTGAGAATGATTAATTGGTTAGTTTTCACTTTTGAATAGCAGGTCTTGGCTACAGTATATTCTGCAAACATTTAAATGATGGAGAATTTGAAGAATCAGCCCATTTGGTGGTAATCTGTGGAACAATCCTTCCTGGGCTGTCTCAAATTGTTGTCAGTCATTTTTGGACCCATTAGGCATCCAAATATAGCACATTGTCTCTTATTTCTACAAGTAGAAAGGTTTGTTTGTGATACCCTTACTTACTTACTTACTTACTTACTTACTTACTTACTTACTTACTTACTTACTCACTCACTCACTCACTCACTCACTCACTCACTCACTCACTCACTCACTCACTGGCACTATCCAACCCATAGGTTCATGGCCACAGAGACATAAGCTCTCCATACATCCCTGTCCTGAGCTAATGCTTTCCAATCATTCCCTGTATAATCTACTTCCTTCAAATCATAATTAATGTTATTCTCCCACCTCATTCTTGGTCTTCCAACTGGGCGTTTTCCCTCTGGTTTTTCTACAAGAAGCTTCCATGCACCTATTTCATTCCCCATATGTGCCACATGTCCTGCCCATCGCAGTCTACGAGACTTAACGGTTCCTATTATATCTGGTTTCCTATAAAGACCATGTAGTTCATTGTTGTGTAGTCTTCTCCATTCACCTGTCTGTTCATCTCTCTTTGGTCCAAAAATTTTCCTAAGAACTTTATTCTCAAATACTCGTAATCCCCTTTCCTCCCTTAAAGTAAGAGTCCATGTTTCGCACCCATATAATATAACTGGTAGAATAATAGTTTTATATATTTTCTGTTTAACGTTTTTTGAAACATTTGTTTGTGATACCCACTTGCTTTAATTCGACACAATGACAGAAATACGTGACTCTTGCTGCTTTTATGTTATTGGTTTTTTTACAGTGGCATCTTTAAAATTCTGACAGGACTCATTTCCTGTGTACATGTGACCTTTGGCTTTCTGTGCCAAGGCTCTACCAACTGAGCTACCTGAGTACTCCAATCTAAACACACATTCTTCTCTTATACGTTGTTAAATTTACGTCCAATCTATTTTTTGCTGACCATTTCTCTAATGTTATCAAACAGAATTCATAGCTGACTTCAAAGAAGCCAATCATTTCAAGTTTCATATTCTTTCATGTTTCATAAATCTCTGACATCCTTAGTTTTGTTTCCCTTTTGAAGGAAGCCATACTCTGGATTTGTATGTCCATCAATCTCGGCTAAATTTGTATTTGTGAACCTTGGACCTATATGTGAGCATAGTAGCCATTAGGCCACTATAATTGGCTTAAATATATAAAGGGGTCCTCATTTAGGGGATATGTGGATGGCGACCACAAGGTGCCCAAGCTGAGCAAAACATTTCTTCCACTTACTTGTGTTTTGCACTCTTTTAACTTTACTATCTAACCTCTCTTGGTTAACTCTTGTTTTTTCGACCCCGACACTATTAGGGTATCCGAGGGCTAGGGAGTCTTTCCTTTCTTCCATTTCTTCTTTCCTTTATTTTCTTTTCTTCTCCAGAAAAGCCTGACCAGAGGCTATAAGATGGCAGCCCCATCACTGGTCTTGCCTTCCTTTGGCCAGCAACCAATCGAAGGGACTATTATTATTCTTTCAAGTCTTATACGAGAATTTCCTGGATGGATCAAAACGCTGGAGAGAAAATTTTCTATAGGTTCGTAACAGGCCTTGCCTAATACTGGGTGAGGCAATGAAACGGCACGATTTGGACTCCAGCTGACGGGCGCAGTGGGGGGTTATGGGAGTGGGGGAAACGACCTTGAGCATCTAGACAAGTGGAAATTTCAGTAGCCATGGAGCGTTGGTCAAGCGTGCAACGTGCGTTTGCTGTAAAAGCATATTATAAAAACATGGATAGTGTGGTTGGTGCCCAACGTGCTTTCCGTCTTTCCGTCTTAAGTTTAATCTACCGCCACGGGCTCCCGTGCCATCGAGGAAAGCTATCCTCCTGTGGGTGAAAAACTTTGAAGCCACTGCAAGCACGACGAAGAAAATTGGTGGTAGTGAAAAAACAATCAGGACCCCAGAGAACATTGATCGTGTGCGCGATGCATTAACACGAAGTCCGCGAAAATCAGCAAGGCGGCACAGCGCTCAACTTGGTCTCAGCAATCGATCAGTGAGACGGATTTTGAAGAATGACCTACACTATCACCCATACAAAATGCAGATAGTGCAAGCCCTACAACCTAACGATTACAATCATCGCATATGCTTTTGCCAAGCGATGCTTAATGTTATCGGAACAAATGGAGAAAGAGTGCATAACTTATGGATGAGTGATGAAGCCCACTTTCACCTTAGTGGTTACGTTAACAAGCAGAACTTCCGGTATTGGTCCGCAAATAACCCACGTGATCTTCATGAAAAACCTCTCCATTCTGAAAAAGTAACAGTTTGGTGTGCAGTATCTTCTCGTGGACTCGTGGGACCCTATTTTTTTGAAGATGAACATGGTAACACAGTAACGGTGAACTCTGAACGTTATGCTGACATGTTAGTAACTTTTGGTCTGCCTGGCATCGATCAGTATGATCCAGATGAAGAAACACTCTTCCAGCAAGATGGTGCAACAAGCCATACTGCTAATGTCTCAATGGGTTTGCTGAGACTCGCTTTTCCAGGACGGCTAATCAGCAAGAATGGTGATATCCCTTGGCCTCCCCGTTCGCCAGATTTGACCGCCCCAGACTTCTTTCTTTGGGGCTATCTTAAATGCAAAGTCTTCGAGGAAAATGCACCAAGAACAAAAGAAGATCTGAAGGAGAGAATCCGGCAGGAAATTAACAACATTCCTTTGCAGATGCTACAGAACGCCATGGGTGGATTTCATCTTAGACTCCAACAATGTGTGCAAAACCAAGGACGTCACCTTACTGGCACCATATTCAAAAAATGATTGTTTTTTAAGGTAAAACATTAATTTCCACTCATGTACTTAAGATTCATGTTCAAATAATTATACTCTTTTTGTAAATATATTATTGGTGATTTTTCAAAATCGTGCCGTTTCATTGCCTCACCCTGTACTTGGAAGGAAGAAGAAGAAGAAGAACTTCACAGCCTTTTACGTTCAATTTTTTTTCAAATAATTATTTTAATAATGAAAATGTAAATATTATTCGTTTTTAAACATCTTAATGATGGACAAATTATATTTGAAAAGAAAAATATACGCCTAGACTGGGGTTTGAACCCAGGACCTTTGACTCTCTATGTCAATGCTCTTCCAAGTGAGCCACCTAGGCCTCCAATCTAAACATGTATTTTTCTCTTCTACATAGTTAACTCCCTAACCCCAAATGCTACGAGCCGTTGCTATGATTTTTGCAAATGGCGGCTACTTTATTAAGAAGACATTTATCGTAGCAATGGCTCATAGCATTTGGGGTTAGGGGGTTAACAATGTAGAAGAGAAAAATACGCATTTAGGTTGGAGGCCTAGGTAGCTCACATGGAAGAGCATTATTGATTTTATTAAACACAATGTGTACATTTAGAATTTTCACCAGTCTTTTGTAATTTTGGTGAGAGGCTGAGTTCTGCTTTGGCATTTCATTAGGTGGTACCTGGAGCATGGCTCGTCGCAAAGCTTACATCTGCAGTCCTCCTTCGGGTCGTGGTATGACGGATTCTGACATATTTTCCAGTGGAAACCATGCGCGGCGAAGCGTGTGTATAGGTGGCGAAGTTGGAAGTTCGGTCCTTTCCACACATCGGTTTTCATTGTTTCTGTGTCCATTATTTCCATCGGTATTGCATTGGCTTTGTTTTGTCTCTCTTTGATGGCGTCTTTATATGCCTGGGTTTCTGGTAGATTGAAGCGAAGCTTGATGTCCTCAATGAAGTAGGATTCATGTGCTATTCTGTAGGCGTAGCTGTTTCTTGTGTGGAAGAGCATTGACATAGAGAATCAAAGGTCCTGGGTTCAAACCCCAGTCTAGGCGTATATTTTTCTTTTCAAATATAATTTGTCCATCATTAAGATGTTTAAAAATGAATAATATTAACATTGAAAGAAGCACTACTGGCTTTATAAGTAATTTTTAAATTTCCAATAAAATGTCTTCTTAATAAAGAAGCCGCTATTTGCAAAAATCGTAGCAACAGCTCATAGCATTTGGGGTTAGGGAGTTAACTATGTATAAGAGAAAAATACGCGTTTAGATTGGAGGCCTAGGTAGCTCACTTGGAAGAGCATTGACATAGAGAGTCAAAGGTCCTGGGTTCAAACCTCAGTCTGGGCGTATATTTTTCTTTTCAGATATAATGAAAATTTTAGTAATTTGCAGAGTATGATAACTCTATGCAATATTTTGTTTCACAGTGTTGTGACAATATCTGATGTTTTTTTATTGTGAACATGTGTAAAAGGAAACGTATTGTCACCACAAAGCCTGCACCATTTGATCTTGCAAAATAACTAGGGGGAGCATTTCTGTACATTTAATTTCTCTAATCTCTATATCAAACTCTATAAGTAAAAATATATTTATGGCACTTCTGTTTTTGTATTTTGTCATAAAATTTCCTATTTTAGGCATGTTTAATAGATTTTAGCAATAAATTGAAATTTTAATCAATAATAAAATTAAGTTCTGACAAGAACTGTTAGAGAACTCAAATTTATTCACATCATTAAATATATCATATTGTTGCGTCACTGTCATAATATAAGATCCGGACCACGAGTACCAGCAGATCGTTAAAGGCCAAGTTTCAGACCCGTATGTTAACATTGGAACGGCTACCATTTTGTAAAATTTTAATTGAGTTTCCCTTGTGGTCTTATTTCTTAAATATCTTCTTAAGGATATTATATATTTATTTCAAATGAATTAACTACTAAATCAATCTCATATAGAAGGACACATTTATTACTAACAATTGCTCCATAAGGGCAATGCTGTTTTCTAGATGTGAAAAATCCTATAGTAAAATATGTCAACAATGGTGTTTTTAAATGTAATATTCTAAAATTTTATATTTCTTTTTCCTTTATTCCATCTGATTACCTTAAAAATAAATGTATAACTAGCAGTCAAATTTTTTCTTTTGAAAATCATTCAAAATTCAGTGAAGAAATTTGGTGTAACAGATGTAGGTCCGCAGTCTCTGGTGACTTGAGTTTTCCGTGAGAACGTGCAAAGTTTGAATTAGTGAGTCGCTGACTGGTCATGCATGAAAGTAGTTTTTTTTCGTAATATTGACAACAAATTACCCAGAATTCTCAGCAATAAAACCACTTCTCTTATTTTCGTCTGCTAGAGGAATGCATTTACGCTTGCATCCCGCAAATAAAACCGTATACGACGATGTCTGCATCGCGCGATATTACGCCGATTCTCCTGTTCTTCCAGTTGAATTCTTTGGTAGACTCTTATCAAATTCCTCTTCTCTGCGTATACTGAAAACATGATCAAAGTCTTCAAGGTCCGACATCTTGAATAAAGCAGCAAGGTTTCAAACTACATCGGTTCCCATCGGGCTGCTCACGATTCTTTCTCTGCAAAGTCACCTCGCCAGGTAGCTTAGGAATTTCGACAATTATTATCGCATGAACAGACTTTTGAGTATGCAAAAAAGTCTTTGGATACAACTTTCTCAGCAGAGAACAACTTTTACGGTCTAATGCATTCATAGATACGGCCCGTAGACACAGAGGACAGAGAACGATGGAGAACTTTAATTAAGGGAAATTTGTGAATGTTTGTTGCAAACTGATAGTGTATAATTCTGTAGTAATTTATGTTTTATTTTTTTAATTCATGTTAATTAATGAGATTGGTTAGAGAAAACCCTCAATGATGAGGAAAATCCTCAAAATGAATGCTGAAATCTGCTTGATAGTTTGCAATAGTTCTCTTGTTTGTAGGACAATATTCACAAGTAAAATAAATAAATAGCTTAATGAACAATGTTATGTTACTGAGAAATTCTCCCTCTAACAAATTATAATGTGTTTTGTATATGTGTTTCTAATGCATGTTTTATCCTAACACATCATCATTTTGGATGTGTAAGTGAAGAGGCTGAAAGAAAGGGCTTCATATGTTTTAATACCATTGCACTGCTATGAACCAAGTATTGTATTCCTATTTTACTTTATTTTTCTGTCTGTAACATAAAGACAATTCCTAATTTCAAAATGACTTTAAAAATTGCAAGCAATCTGACAATAATTCATTATTATATCTACTATCTCAATTGGATAAACCATTAGAATTAACAATTTGGGAGAAGACATTCATTCAAAAGAATAAATATTGATTGATGAACCTCGATATTCCTGTAGAGAAACATTTATTTAGAAATTTATAAACCCAACCAAAGATGGCAGCACTAGAGGTAACCATAGAGAAATCAACAAACAAAGAATTTCAACAGTTGGAGTCATATTTGAAGAGAAACATTTTTTTCGCCTAGACCGGGACTCGAACCTGGGACCCTTGGCTTTCCGGGCCAAGTGCTCTACCAACTGAGCTACCGAGGCGAGTTGCGATCTAGACGCAAATTTTTCTCTTATGTACGTTGTAATTCCTCGTGCCAAATGCTTGAAACCATAGCTTCTATCTTTGCAAATCGCGGCTTCTTAGTTAAGAAGACATTTATTGGGAATTTAACACTACTTTATAAAGCCAGTAGGGCTTCTATTGACGATTTTATTATTAATTTAACACTTCTCATTGAAGGATAAATTATATTTGAAGAGAAAAATTTTCGCCTAAACCGGGACTCGAACCCGGGACCCTTGGCTTTCTGGGCCAAGTGCTCTACCAACTGAGCTACCGAGGCGAGTTGCGATCTGGACGCAAATTTTTCTCTTATGTACGTTGTAATTCCCTCGTGCCAAATGCTTGAAACCATAGCTTCTATCTTTGCATCTAGATCGCAACTCGCCTCGGTAGCTCAGTTGGTAGAGCACTTGGCCCGGAAAGCCAAGGGTCCTGGGTTCGAGTCCCGGTCTAGGCAAAAATTTTTTTCTTCAAATATAATTTATCTTTCAATGAGAAGTGTTAAATTAATAATAAAATCGTCAGTTGGAGTCATGACTGAAGATGAACGAAAAATTAGTTTGAAACCAATGGTCTCAAAGAAATTTGAAATTGTATGAGGTGAGTTATTAAAAATATGTTCTCCACTCAATATTACTACTATCTCATTTTCATTTTTTTATTCACGTAGGAACCAGTTACCTACATTATTAAAATAATGATTTTTATCTTTGCAAGTTAGAAGCAAAGGTTTCATAGCATTTGGTGTGTGGTAATTAACAGCGTATATAAGAGAAAAAATTGTATTTAGATTGGAGCTCGCTCAGATAGCTCACTCCATTAGAGCATTTGCCTAGAGTGTGAAAGGTCCTGGGTTCGAGCCCCAGTCTGAGCGTATAATTGTCTCTTCAAATATAACATAATGAATATTTAATACCAGGGGACAAGTGGTTACCATACTGGCATGTGGTTCCAAAGTTTGCAGATTTAAACCTCGACAGAATCAATGGATTTTTAAGACTATTTAACTCATGCCCCAAATGGGAGTCAATGACCAATCACGTTTCAATGATTCCTGTTTTACAACCAATCAGAGTCGTGTTTCACCAAATATTTATCAGTGTTATAATTACCATATTAAAGAAAGCTCCTCCTTACAATATTGCGTTCCTTTGGCAATAAATAGTATGATCTGGTTGCAGTGATAAACAAATGAAGCAGTAGAAGCGTACCTATCGTTTCTCATTTGTTTTCAAACATCGCCGTTTACATTAAATATATAAATATTTTAAAATAACTATAGTTAAATAATGATTTGTGAGTAAACAGCTTAATTTTATTCGTTAAATAGTCCTAACAAATGCCACTCTTGATTTCCAAATTCTCTAGATAAATTGGAAATCACTCGTGGCATTACTTATGAGAATAAAAAATCTTGAGTATGATCTTCTATGGAAGGGAAGTAAAATTATAGATCGTATGTCATGTATTTACAGCATGTGAAAGAACCTGAAGCCTAAAATAAGAGACCTCTGAGAAAAATGTATTACCCCTTTCACACCCAAATTTGAATTGTCTCTTTAATGACTTGCATATTAAAAAAAAATTGTTAAATAAAATAAAAAGTAATTAGAATGACAACACAAAAATAAAATTAACAATAAAGTTTATTATAGATCATCGGTTGATTAATATCTTTGGCATCGTCCAATTCCTAATAGCCAATTTTGTCGGGCCATCCAATCTCCTGGTTGTAGGTGTTTCTCCTTCATGTATAAATATCTTACCTATCCAATCTCTCTGGACTGAACACTTGTTGTTTTCCAACCCCGATAGCATTAGAGTATTCGAGGCCGAGGGAATCATTTCATCTTATCTTTTCTGCAAATTCTTCCTAAAGGGCAGATCAGGCTCTTAGCTGTAGTGAAAGCAACTGATCTAAGGATGGACACCTAAAAAATCCCTGGTCCTCCAGGTTGGGGGTTGATGCAGTAGGCCAGCTCCCTCCCATCAGAAAAAAAAAATGCAATGCCAAAAAAACCTAATAGAGATAAAGTTGATAATTTCTTATAATAAAGTTGGGAATTTTTACATCATGGGGTTTTCTTAATAAGAATCAAATGAATCATGAATTCTTCTTACCTCATATATCTATGTTTTTAACATTTTTTTTTTTGTATATTCTGTTAACGAATAAAAAAGTTAATACCCCAGACAATAAAAAATCTGGAATTTATCAAATTAATAATTAAAATTAAGATTGCAATAAAGTATATATAGGAAAAACAAAACGGAAGTTAGACACTCGCAAAAAAGAACACTTCAGAAACATAAAAAACGGTGAAATTGTAAAATCAGCAATAGCAGCACATAATTTATTAGAGAATCGTAGGATTGAAAAATAAACAAAACTTTTGGGCCCGAGTTTGAAACATCTATCAAAACCTTTGGGATTAACAGTTTGGTAAAAGATATACATTCAAAAAAAAAATACTAGAATCATGAATTTTGAGTTTTCAGATGTTTACAATGTTCTTCAAATCAACACCAGATGGCAGTTTAGAAAATTACTGGCTTAATTAAAAATTTTTTATATAATAATTCAAGAAATATACATACCATCCTTTATTAGCTTCAAAAAATTTTCAGAAAATTTAACATTAAATTAGCACCAAAAAATGATTACAATTTCAATAAAAAACCAACAAAAATGAAATAATTAAAGACAGCAACAAATCAGGGATTTATCAAATTGATTGTAAAGATTGTGAAAAAATATACATAGGAAAAACAAAAAGGAACTTGAATACAAGATTGAAAGAACACCTTAGAAATGTCAAAAATGGAGAAGTAGAAAAATCTGCAATTCCTGCTTGGTCAGAAACTAAGGCCAAATTACTAAAACAGTTAGAAAAATCTAAGGAACTCACGATTTGGGAGAACATTTACATCTGCAAGAATAAAAAGAAAACCATGAATTTTGAAATTCCCAGAGAAAAAAAAAATTGAAATTTTATCTGTCAACCAACAGAGAGAGCAGAAATCAACTTACAGGATGGACAACTTCAAAACAACAGTTGGAATGCATTGACAATGTCGCACAAAAGCGACAAAACCTGGTCTTTTCATAAAAACAAGAAATATGAGGTGAGTCAAAATAACCAACTCATTAATAATTAGCGTGATATTTCAGCGAGTTTGTCATCGCTGAAGATGGGCGCATTTACCTCCAGAACAAATATCTGGTACTCATTTCCATTAGAGGCTGACTCGACCCCAGGACCATGGTGCTCCCTAATGATTTTAGGGCAATTTAAAAATCCTGACCACACTGGAATTCAAATCCCAGACCTCTCAGCTTGTAGTGTACTGCCTTAACCAAATACATTATGGAATGCCCCCAAATTAATTCCAATAATAATTGTATTGTAAGCCTATGTTTTTCCTTTACAGAGATTTAGGCGCTCTCTCCCTACAGGGAAGAATTTGAACCATACTAATTTAGTTACACTTGTTTTCGTATAGATGTCTTTTGAGTGGTCTGTGGTCAGCATTCCGCCTCATACTGACATCCAGGAAACCAAGGTAGTACTAGGATGGGAAAATTCGATAAATTTTGCTTAGAGGCCTTTTCATTCAGACTTAATGATTTTTTACGAGCCTGAAAATCTTCAGACTCGGGACCTACGGCTTAAAGTCCCTCCCCGAGGACTTGCACCTTGGATTTTTCCATCCTAAAAAATCCATCGACCCCAGCCTGGTTTGAACCCAGGACCAGAGGCAAGGAGCATAACCACTAGTCAACCGCGGCTGATAATTCCAATAATAATAATTAGAAAGATAGTTAATGTGTTATTGTCATGATTGTTGATAAATATATTAACAAATAAGCTTAAAATTAAGAATAATGCTACAAAATTACTTCAATGTTCAAATTTATATACAGTAAAAGCTCCTTATTCACGGAGGATATGTTCCGCAAATACAGAAACCGCAAATATGGAATGGTAATTTGTATGGGTATATAGGGGATACATTCCAAGAACACAAAATAAAATCAATTACTGAGAGATTTGGAACAATTTATATTAATTATTACTGTCAGGTTTAGGCAAAGGCTTAAAGAATTCAGTAATTTTTTCCTGTTTTACCGCTTTTAAAACGTCTTTCAATTCTGATTGATATTTAGCTGTGAATTCTGCGATAGAATTCCTTATTTTGTCTTCGGACTTCTTGATTCATTAACATTAAAACAGCGTGGTATAGATGCAATGTGTAAACGGTCAAGCATTTCTATTTTTAATTATATTATTTTTTAGTTTGATCATCTTACCTCAATATTAATGTTGATTTGTTCTTGAACATGTTTCAAAACAATTCTGTTTTATCGTCACCCAGTCTGGACAAGCTGACGATAAAACAGAATTGTTTTGAAACATGTTCAAGAACAAATCAACATTAATATTGAGGTAAGATGATCAGACTAAAAAAATAATATAATTAAAATAACCTCAAAATATCACTTCCTAAAATTAAATATTAATTTCTATTTTTACTTTAAGTGGCAACACTACTTTTTTCCGCATCCAAACAAATTTCTTTCTTTTTATCGACATTATAAATTGGCAACAAAGCAGAAGAGACACATGTTATTCAATCAAAATTATTGCAACGGATGACAAATTGAAACAATAAAACACCGATCGTGTCGAGGGCGGCATTTATCAACGGACATAGCGGCACATGAAATACTGCGGCAGTGACTTTTAACAACGAACTTTAGGCTTAGTAACAATAGGGTTTGTTTTACTTTGATATTAATTTGTCCATTTGGTTTGAATCATTCTTTGTAAAAGCCGCCTTGGCACGTGCCTGCAGTAAAAAAAGTTGCTGATTTGTTAATAAAGGATACTAATCTTCAAATTTACTGACTGGCTTCGCAAATAAAGAAATTTTTAACCGGGAATACCAGAACTGTGTCTCAATTTTTTAACCTGCAAATAATGAAACTGTGAATAAGGAGCTTTTACTGTACAAGGCAAAATTATATTCAGATAAATTCAGTTTTGAAATATGTGATTTTTGAACAAAATTTGATTTTGCTGCAGATTACATTTGTAAGATTTATAATAATAATACGGGGTGAATCATAAATATGGCTATATGTTTGATCGCGTTGTGTGATGAAAATATTACCATTGCAGGAAATATGAAATTACCATTGGAAAGACAATTATTCAAATTACAACCATGGAATAAAACAAAACAGTGTAGAACTTATGCCATTAGTCAAAATGGCATTGAATATAAAACAGCAAATTACAATTGCTGCATGGACAATAACGTATGCTAATGATCGTGAGGCCGCAAGATGGGCAAGACATGAGTTTAACGTAGCATTGCAGCCGTCGACTGTGGGGAAGTGGAGAAAACGACTGCTGGAAACGGGAAGGATGCAGAAAATCAAACCTCCTGGAAGGCTTCGAATTAGCACGGATGCAGAAACAACGAAGAGAATTGTGGAGGCGTTCGACGCTAGCCCACAAAAATCAACCTGCCAAGCTGCACATGAGCAGTGATTTGTTTTGTTTTGTTCTATTGTTGTGATTTGAAGGATTCCCTTTCCAATGATAACATCATATTTCCTTTAATAATAATATTTTCGTCACAAAATGCGATCAAACGTATAGCCATATTTCTGAATCACTCTGTAGTTTTCTTAATCCTTTGTTTGTGTGTGAGTGCCATGTTGTGTCTTACATTTAAATGTATCTCATATCTAAATGTGCTACCTATAAAAGTTATGCTATTGCAGTACCATTATTAACAATGGTTTAAATTTCAGATAAACACATCCTGTAAACAGAATGGTGTAATATTGTGTGCATGGTATTGTGTAGAGTGTGTGGAATCCATGGTCACACAGACAATTTTCTTCTTGTCATACTTACTTAGTTTAATTCTCCAATTCTGAGCAAATTATCAATCATGCTTCCGAGTCCCAGAAAAAACTGAAATATATATAAAACTAGCATACCCGGTAGACGTCCTGCCCGAACGTTCAATTCTCATGTCATGGGCAGACAATAAAAATATGTAACTTTTTTACCATAAAATTCAGCAATTAGGACATAATTAGATATTATTAAATAAGTTCGCAAGAAAACCTCTTACAGCCTTCTGTTGTGGCTCAAGAAGTGTGAATGATGACGTCACATAGTCATGAACATTAGAATTGTACCCTCCTTTGCAGATAAGTTAAGAACCGTCATATAACAATTATATTAGAGTGAAAAAAAAAGATAAATTGATGAGAGTGAGTCAAAACAGTTTTTTTTTTTTTTTTCCCCCAGCCAGATTTAATTTCTGACCCACTGTGCACCAGTCCCATACTGGACGACATTCCATGAGAAAAATTTCTTTCCCCGTAGAGACTCGAACCAGTCTCGTAGTTCTGCGCCAAGACTTCTTGCCTTAACCACTCGGCTATGGCGCGAGACTCTTGGTATCAATGAAAGACAAAAATGGTTATTGTGAGTTATCCATAAGAGATAAGGGACTCTTGGTATCAATGAAAGACAAAAATGGTTTTTGTGAGTTATCCGCTAGAGATAAACATATGCTGTCATGGACTTTTTTGTAGAGCTTTTTGATATATTCAATTCTGTGTACATTAATTTTGTGTATTTGTTATGGTTTAGGCAGCATAAGCCATTTAAGCGCCCAAAGAGCTACTTTCTTCACATTTTCCACTACAAAGAGCGATTTTTAAGGGTGTAGGAGTTGAGTATCACAACTCTCTTATAGCCTATGTTCATCCCGGGAATCTCCTGAACATTTTGCAAAAAAACCCATCACAATCGGATCAACGGTGTGGCCGCGCAAGTTTCACTCCAATCTATTACTCTTCTTTCAACATCCTCCATTACTGTACTTGTTCCAGCATCTGTGTCTTGGCCAACCTTTAGTTCTCTTTCCTTGTATATAAATTTACTAATATAATTATTACTATTATGATCGAGAATTTTCCTCATCATTGAGTTTTTTTCTCCAACCAATCTTAGTAATTAACATGAATTTAAAAAAAAAATACATGATTGACTATGGACTTATAGACTATCAGTTTGCAACAAACATTCACACATTTCCCTTAATTAAAGTTCTCCATCGTTCTCTGTCCTCTGTGTCTTCATCTGTTACACCAAATTTCCTCACTGAATTCTGAATGTTGTTCTTCCATGTTGTTCTTGGTCTTCCTTTTCTGTTCCTTCTTTCAATTTTCCATGCACACAGCCTTTGATAGTCTTCCACTCTGCATTCTTCTTATGTGTCCATACCATTTTAGCCTTCTATGTTCAATCTTATCCATTATACTTTTTTCTGCATTCATCCATTTTCTAATTTCTGTATTTATAATTTTTTTCTAGTCGAGATTTTCTGGCAGCTCTTCTCCAAAAATCCATTTCAACTGTAGTTATTCTTAATAGTGAGTGGAGAAAATATTTTTAATGACTCACCTCATATAATTTAAAATTTCTTTGATACCAGTGGTTTCAGACAATATCTTGTCCCTCTTCAGTCATGGCTTATGACTGAAGAGGGACAAGATATTGTCTGAAACCGCCGGTATCAAAGAAATTTGAAATTATATGAGGTGAGTCATTAAAAATATGTTCTCCACTCACTGTTAATGATATAACCTCATAATGTTTACTTCCCAATATTAATTTAAATATGCAGTTATTCTGTTGACATGTTGTTGTGTCATTGTCCAAACTTCCGATCCATATAACATTAAACTTTCTAGTATAATAATTAATATGATCATATCATTAGTACATGAAAAGCAACTCAGTTTGTCGTATGTGAGTAAACTTCTTTCATTCTTGTTGTTTCTAAATAATGACAAGATTCTCTGCTATTTGATTTTATTATTATTAATTCTTGAAAAAGAAATGCAGATGAGAATTGATTTATAATTGAACTTTTTTAGTTGAGAAAGTGAGAATATTGCAAGGTGAAGACGAGTGTGTGTGACTGTGGAAACGGCTGCACAGTAGAGGACTGATTTGCATGGTCTGAGTCATGTATGTTTAACCCTAGCGTAGGTATTTTTCTTGATGTCTGCATTGTGCAGTGGACGATCTGCTGCACGATTGCTGCACGCTGGCTCGGTTCACAGATTGGCAGCCCTGATCCTGTGCAGTGCTCGGTGTTGTTGGATTACGAGGAAATAAGTCATCGGATCAGTCTACAAGTTCGCTTCCCCAACGAAGGATGTTTCCATGCCACGGTATCATACAACGGCATCGAACTTCATAATGGAGACTTCGACATCATTGTGCTTAGCAGTAAGTATTAATCTTTCATAATAATTATATTCTTATCTCCTTTCTTATTGGCATATTAAATTATATTTTATGGAGTAATATATAACACAATAATTGTGAAGAGTATTTTATTATATGGTGCAGAAACATGGGCGTTGAAAAAACACAAAAATAAATTATTAGTCACAGAAATGGACTTTTTAAGAAGATTGGCAAGAATATCAAAATTAGATAAAATATAAAATAATACAATAAGAGAAATAATGAATGTAGAAAAGGATATTGTACAAGAGATTGAAGAAATCCAACTAATATGGTATGGACATATAATGAGAAGAAGGGACATAGAAATAAACAAAGAAGGTAACTTAGGCTTTCACGGCCGGGTTATTATGATGATCTTGTAGAACATTTCCGGGCTGTTGCCCATGGACTTGAGGCTTGTAGTTCCCCAACTTTTCGCCAGAGACTGCGTCCGGCATCCTCAAGGGTTGTCTTCAGACTGGCAATTTTGTCGACTACCTGCCCTATTTATACATAAATTTATAAATAAATGTATAAATAGGCCAGGTAGTTGACAAAATTGCCAGTCTCAACATAACCCTGGAGGATGCCGGACGCAGTCTCTGGCGAAACGTCGGGGAACTACAAGCGTCAAGACCACAGCCAACAGCCCGGAAATGTTCTACAAGATCATCATAAAATAAAGAAGTATTGAAATGGATACCTCCTGGAAAAGGGAAACGTGGTAGCCCAAAGCCAATATGGGTAAAGGGGATTCAAGACAACATGAAGAAGAAAAATATGACAGAAGCAGACATGTAGGACCAGGAAGTGTGGAAGAAAAAAATTGTATATTTTGGTTGAGGATACCTGTGTAAATAACAGAAACAATCCCAAAATAAATTTTAAAAAAATAATTATATGTCAATTTGAACTCCTGACACAGCAGTGTTTTAAATATAGTCCATGAATAACCAATAATGCTTACCACACACAGAATACGAACTCTCAATCTTCAGATATCTATGCCCTGAGCACCAAAATGTCTGTTTCTTTTCTGCTCTGTTTCTTTTCTGCTGAAAGGATCAGAATGATTGTGTCAAGTTCCTGTATCAGAACCAGATCCTTAGACAATAATTGGTGAATTAATTTTTTAATTATTATGAGTTGGTTATTTTGATTCACCTCATATTTCTTGATTTTTCTGCCAACTGGGTTTTGTCACTTTTGTGTGACATTGCTGATGCATTCCAACTGTTGTTTTACGGTTGTCCTTCCTGTAAGTTGATTTCTGCTCCCTCTACTGGCTGACCGATGCGCAGAATTCAACTTACAGGATGGACAACCACAAAACTACAGTTATTTTGGGGAGTTCGAGTTTACTTAAATTTTCTCGTAGCCGGTAATCGGCCTGCTATGTCCAATGGTGGGGCTGCCATCTCAACATGCTTCCATCTGTACAAACTCCAGGTGGAGGGCTGCCTCTTCTGCTTGTCTCGCCTTTATTGAAGCTTGTTCTCTTTGCCGATCCAACTGTTGAAGTCTTCACCCGTATCCCTGGGCAGAGGCCCTCGTTGTACCCTGAGAGTCACTAAGATTCTTAGTGTTCATCCCCACAAAGAGAACGTGCCTGTCAACTGTATACAGTTATGGCTTATGCCCCCTGTATACGTTGGGCCAGTTTAATAGCCTCATCTAAAACCAAGGCTAAAGGCTTATTATTATTATTACTAGAGACCGGATGTTAGGGAAAATGCCTACAGTTATTTATTATAGATATTGTAAAAGTGACTTCATATAAGTTCATACCGACGACTCTAGAGTTGTTTTCCATTAAGTTAATTTTGTCTATAAATGCCTATTTCAGCTTACAATGCCTATAAATGCCTATTTGCCATTTTTTTCTCAAAATTAACTTAGTATTTCAATGAAATTACTTGAAATGGACAAACTTCATGACACATATTTATATTATTTTTTATGTTGATAACACTGAATTCAGTCTGTAGTCCTTGTTCACAGACAGGTGCTTCAAAGACAAAGTTGTGTGACAAGTACGTATGTGGCTTTTTTCTTTTTTTTTTTTTACCTTTAGAACAGTTGTTTCACGATGCCTAAAGAACGGAAAACAGTAAAAAAAAATTGACCAATTTCATGAAAGAATTTGGTGTGGAAATATTCTCAAGTGACATTGTTTTGCAAAGTGTGTAAAATTTCAGTGAATTGCGCGAAGTAGTGCCATGTTTCGCAGCACGTACACACTGCAACTGCAAAACGTAAGTATGCTCTTTGTAAAAAGGCAAAACAAGTTTCAAAATCATCTCTGATATCTTCGTATGGCATTGATAGCGTATGTTTATATACTTTACTTAAGGCTGTAAAATTTTATGTTACAGTCCATTTTTGTAAGAGCCTATTTTGATTTTTGAGTGCCTATATTAATGATTTTACTGCCTTTTTGCCTGCCTATTTTGAACTTTTTAAGTGCCTAACATCCGGACTCTAGTAATTATATTTATTATTATTATTATTATTATTATTATTATTATTATTATTATTATTATTATTATTTTGTATTGTAAGCCTATGTTTTCCCTTTACAGAGATTTAGGCGCTCTCCCCCTACAGGGAAGAATTTGAACCATACTAATTTAGTTACACTTGTTTTCGTATAGATGTCTTTTGAGTGGTCCGTGGTCAGCGTTCCGCCTCATACTGACATCTAGGAAACCAAGGTAATAATAATAATAATAATAATAATAATAATAATAATAATAATAATAATACTTTATTTATTCTGGCAGAGTTAAGGCCATAAGGCCCTCTCTTCCACTTAACCAGCACAAATACAAATAAATATTCGACAAATATAGATATACACTGTACTAATTATAAACAGTTAAAGATACAATAAATGTAGCAATGTAAATGTCATGTACAAACAACATTTTATAGGGTAATAACAATAATGATACGATAATAATAATAATAGTAATAATAATAATAATAATAATATAAATATGATACATTATACGGGAAACACCAATTAATATATATATCTTACACTGGATAATAATGAAGTCGAGTTTAGAGCTAATATAAATTTAGATTTCTTTTAAAAGATGCCAATGTCTGGCAGCCCCTTATTTCTTGTGGTAGGGAATTCCAGTTGCGAGAAGTGCAGATGGTATATGACATGGAGTGATGTGATGTCCTATGTTGCGGTATATTAAGTAAGAGACTATGTTGTGATCTTGTGTTTAAGTTATGGTTTGAGGATAGATACTGGAGACGGGATGATAAATAATTGGGAATCAAGGTATGTAGGATCTTAAATAGGAGAATTAGACAGTGCGATTTTCTTCTCTCTTTTAGATGTAGCCATGACAATTCGTGGAATAATGGAGAAATGTGATCGTATTTTCGAACATTAAATATGAATCTGATACACATATTATGGACACGCTACAGTTTGTCCGACAATCCGTCACTTATGTCAGTTAGTAGAACGTCACAGTAGTCAAAATGTGGCATCACTAAAGTTTGGATTAAAATTCTTTTAAGAGTTGTAGGAAGAAAATGTTTAAGTCGCTTTAGGGAATGCATTATGGAGAAGATCCTTTTAGATCCTTAGGTAGTACTAGGTCGGGAAAATTCGGTTATTATACTTACTTACTTACTCACTGGCACTATCGAACCCGTAGGTTCATGGCCGCGCGGACATAAGCTCTCCATACATCCCTATCCTGAGCTAATGCTTTCCAATCATTCCCGGTATAATCTGCTTCCCTCAAATCATAGTTAATGTTGTTCTCCCACCTCATTCTTGGTCTACCAACTGGGCGTTTTCCTTCTGGCTTTCATAAAGTTCCATGCACGACTTTCATTCCCCATACGCGCAACATGTCCTGCCCATCACAGTCTACGAGACTTAACTGTTCTTATTATATCTGGCTTCCTATAAAGACCATGTAGTTCATTGTTATGTAGTCTTCTCCATTCACCTGTCTGTTCATCTCTCTTTGGTCCAAAAATTTTCCTAAGAACTTTATTCTCAAATACTCGTAATCTCCTTTCCTCCCTTAAAGTAAGAGTCCATGTTTCGCACCCATATATTATAACTGGTAGAATAATAGTTTTATATATTTTCAGCTTAACGTTTTTTGAAAGGAGTTATTATTATTATTATTATTATTATTATTATTATTATTATTATTATTATTATTATTGCTATTAATAATAATCTTATTAAACCCTTGCAAAAATCTTGATATTCTCCAGCAGTGATATAAAAATAAGGTAGAGTGATGCTCCTATGTTCCAGCTAACTTTATCTCCATCATAGTTTCCATTACATGTTTCAAAGAAAGCTTAATTGATCTAATGCAAGTCTGTTGCCGAGAAATGTTCACTGTTTCATTGTGTAGGTTTGAACCTGAATCATCTAATTAGTCACCTTGCCACTTCCGGAGTACAATGTCCATACAGTTTATATAATTAAAAGTTTATTATTATTTTCAGCAAGCGATGCTGCTCTTGTACAGAAAAATGTTGCATCGAAGAACCACAACATCTGCTATGAAGCTCGTCTAGTCAGCTTGCAAGGTGAGAAGCTCTCCAAACCAAAGAAAGTTTTCTGCTACGTCTCGCCGAAACAGCTGACAGTTAAAGAGTTCCTGCTCAAGATCATACCAAAGAGGCTCGTCACATTCCGATTATGTCCTTCCACAAAGGTAATTTTCCCTTAAACATGTATCTAATTATAATTAAATTAATATTGGGAAGTAAACATTATGAGGTTATATCATTAATAGTGAGTGGAGAACATGATATTGTCTGAAACCGTCGGTATCAAAGAAGTTTGAAAATGTATGAGGTGAGTCGATTAAAATATGTTCTCCACTCACTATTAATAAATATATCTAATTATTGTAATAGTTTTCTTTAAATGAACAAGAATCGTAGTGTAGCAAGATAATAATAATAATAATAGCTTTATTTTACCTGGCAGAGTTAAGGCCTTAAGGACTTGAAAAAAAATTTAATTTAAAACTTTTCTTTAATTTTTTAATTATTAATTAATTTTTTAGTCTACCACTCAACCAGGTTTAAAAAAATACAAAAGAAAAGTCTTAAATCTAAATTACAATATATATATATATATATATATATATATATATACATATAAACGATTACAAGTTATGAATACAATACAATTAATATTTATAATGTATTTTGATTTACTCTAAATTTAATGAATTAAATATATAATATGTACAAGATATATAAAAAAAATTAGGAAAAGATTAATGACATAGTATAAAATTAAATAAATAGAGAAAAATTAATTATTAGACAACAGGTAACTGTATAAGCGTGACTTAAAGGTGCCAAGTGTGCGGCAACCCCTGATATCTTGAGGAAGGAGATTCCAGGAGCGGGCAGAGGCTACTGTGAAGGAAGTAGGATAGGAGGAAGTGCTATGAAGAGGAATTGTTAGCAGACTGCTATCTTGTGACCTAATGTCAATATTGTGGTAAGAGGATAACTTCTCAAATCTGGACGCCAGGTAAATAGGAATGTAGGAATTCAGAAGCTTGAAAAGTAGTGAAAGAGAGTGCAATTTATGTCTGTCAGTAAGACGGAGCCAAGAGAGGTTATTAAAGTGTTCGGAAATATGGTCATAACGGCGGATATTGAAAATGAATCGAACACAAGCATTATGAACACGCTGCAGTCTCTGCGACAAGGCATAGTTTAGATCATTATATATAATGTCACAATAATCGAAGTGTGGTAACACAAGATTCTGCACTAGGGTTATCACAAACTATTTCTTTCATTTTATTTTTAAATTGATTGCATATTATGAGGCAGACTAGGTTTACCATTCTTACCTCTGATTCTGAGGTTTGAAGATATAAAACTGCCCAGCATCAACTTTTTTTAAATTTAGTGTCCTAAAAAGCCCAATATTTGCAGATGCAAATCTGACATGAGAATTCAATTTACCCACATATTTAGCTTTTGTAGGTCTTGAAAAAGCCTTTGATAAGGTTATAAGAAGAAAATTGTGGGAAATAATGAAGGCAAGAGGGTACCCGGCTCAACTTATAAAAGGAATAAAAAGTCTTTATAATGGCACGAAAATTATCCTTAATTTAGATAATTATTCCAGAGAAGAAATTTTAATAAATCAAGGAGTTCGACAAGGATGTACATTATCACCTACATTGTTTAATATATATTTTGACGATGATATACAAAAATGGAAAAAAATCAAGTCCAATAGGAATACAAATTAATAAGGAAATGTATATGAATATTTTAATGTATGCAGACGATCTGGTAATTATACAGAAGTCAGAGGATGATTTACAAAGAGTCATTTACATATTGAATCAATTAGGACTCTATTATAATCTCAAAGTCTCAACTTCAAAAACTAAAATTATGGCTTTTCAGGGCAAAGTGCCAGTCAGAGCAAAAATAGTAATCAATAATGAAATAATAGAACAGATAGCACACTTTAACTATCTTGGTTCAGATATAACATATAGCTATGATTGGGATATACATAATAAATTAAACCGATATCAAATGATGTGTGGCACCATAAGAAGAACCCTCCGAAAGACTCGAAGAGAAACTCAGCTCAGGTTTTATAAAATTATGGCTGTTCCTGTTCTTTTATATGGATCTGAATCTTGGGTACTTACAAAAAAAGATATCTCACACATTCAAGCCACTGAAATGAAATTTTTAAGATCTGTAAAAGGATGTACACGCATGGATAGATTAAACAATGAATCAATAAGAAATGAACTGGAGATATTTCCAATAGTTGATAAACTAGAAGAGCACAAATACCAATGGAAAGAACATTTAGACAGAATGGACAATACAAGATTACCCAAAAAGATCAACACCTACAAACCACATGGGAAAAGATCTTTGGGACGGCCAAGGAAACGATGGACTTGAGAACAGAACAGGTTGCATTGAACTAATCCTGGAAAGGAAGAAGAAGAAGAAGAAGAAGAAGAAGAAAATCAGACATGGGTCAATGAGTATTTGAAGATATAGAATCCTGAAAATGGCTTCCTTCAGAACAACAGTAAAGTCATAGATTCTCTGTCATAGAGTTATGTCACTTAACTCAAATCTAAAATAAGAAGCATCTGAGCAAACTTTGTCGGCCCTATCATGCCTAAGTTTGAATTGTGACATTAATGGCCTGAGTGAATATAAAAATTATATAATTGTACCTTGTTTTGCAGTCTCCTCAACTGTTGAAATAATTAAACATTGTAGGCCTTTCGAGACCAGTTCCTCTTCAACAGAAGATTGTTCAGTACTGTCCAGCTAGTCGTGAATTTATTGATACTTTGGAAATCACTCGTGGCAACACTTATGATAAATTCCCGATTTTTTTGCAGTCTTCAATCTTTTCATTTTTGTTGGTTTTTATTAAATTAGTTGTGAACGTGATACAGCATTGAGAATGTCACAAATGAAGTGACAAAACTTGGGTCTGCGTAGGAGTTATGAAGTATGAGGTGAGTGAGAGAAAAAAATGAACAATATTATACATTGAAGTTGAATGATAAATTATTATTTTAAAGAGAAATTCAAATCCCAGTTCAGGCAAAAAAAAAAATTCTCTTCAAAAACAAATAATTTTTATTAATTAAATAAAAATAAAACATAGTTTTATTTGATTTTCATATTTATTATATAATTCAGTGACAGCTGTTTCGGTACACTGTACCTTCTTCAGACATGTTAACAAATTATGAATTGTGTTCCAACTGATCTAAGCAACAATGCAACAATATTTATTTAAATTTTTTAATTTAACAAAGGGGATACATTCAAATCAAGTTGAGAATTTAACAGTTTTTTACTGCTTTTAAATTTATTAATTTCTACAGCCTCCAAAAGATCTAACTTCTTACCCTTTGACGATTTTATTATTAATTTAACACTTCTCATTGAAGGATAAATTATATTTGAAGAGAAAAATTTTCGCCTAGACCGGGACTCGAACTCGGGACCCTTGGCTTTCCGGGCCAAGTGCTCTACCAACTGAGCTACCGAGGCGAGTTACGATCTAGACGCAAATTTTTCTCTTATGTACGTTGTAATTCCCTCGTGCCAAATGCTTGAAACCATAGCTTCTATCTTTGCAAATGGCGGCTTCTTAGTTAAGAAGACATTTATTGGGAATTTAACACTACTTTATAGCCAGTAGGGCTTCTATTGACGATTTTATTATTAATTTAACACTTCTCATAGAAGGATAAATTATATTTGAAGAGAAAAATTACAACGTACATAAGAGAAAAATTTGCGTCTAGATCGTAACTCGCCTCGGTAGCTCAGTTGGTAGAGCACTTGGCCCGGAAAGCCAAGGGTCCCGGGTTCGAGTCCCGGTCTAGGCGGAAAAAAAAATGTTCTCTTACAAATATAAAAAATATTCTTACCCTTTGTTAAATTTAAAAATTTAAATAAATATTGTTGTATTGTTGCTTAGATCAGTTGGAACACAATTCATAATTTGTTAACATGTCTGAAGAAGGTACAGTGTACCGAAACAGCTGTCACTGAATTATATAATAAATATGAAAATCAAATAAAACTACGTTTTATTTTTATTTAATTAATAAATATGGATTTTCATCAAGTAAACACCAACTCAATTGATTAAATAATTTTTTTTTCTGTGTTTCAGTTCCATTTCCAAAGCAGCAGCAATAACAACAATAATAACCAACATAATCACCCATCATTTATCGTGGACGATGGTTGCCAACCAAAGGTGGAACTGATAGCTAAGGATAGGAATGTAATAGCTGCCACCTTCATTCACTTTCTGCTCAAGAACATAGGTATGTGTGTGATTTTACTTCTAAAAGCAAGAGAAAAACTTTGACTATCTTTAACTCTCACAGGAATTAATCACTATGAGGTTTAATTTATGATATAAAATCGAATGTTTACTACCTCTATATTTAAATTAATATTGGGAAGTAAACATTATGAGGTTATATCATTAATAGTAAGTGGAAAACATATTTTTAACGACTCACCTCATATAATTTCAAATTTCTTTAATACCAGCGGTTTCAGACAATATCAAAGAAATTTGAAATTATATGAAGTGAGTTGTTAGAAATATGTTCTCCACTCACTATTAATTTCCTACCTCTCCTCATATAAATCTTCTAAGTAGATCGTGATTTCGAGACCATAACGGTCTCATCTTCAGTACAATCTTGGAGGCTGATGTTATGTCGATCGGAAGAAACACTTCTACTTCCCTCTGTTGGTGGACCGATGAACCTCTGGATCAGGTTAGGATTTGCGAGAATTTGGAAGTTTGTAAGTTTTCCTTTGTTTTTCTGAATGTGGATTTTTTCCCAAACCATGAGTTCCTTTTGTTTATCTATTAGTTTAAGTAGCCTGCTCATACTTGGTCCAAAAAACATTTAATTGAATCAAAAGCCAGCAAGATGCCTTGGCGCAGAGCTATGGGACTTGTGCTGATTTTGGTCTCCATAGGCAAAGAAATTTTCTCATGGTATTTCGGCCAGTATGGGACCGGTGCCCACCCAGCATTGTGAGGAATTTGGGTAGCTACAATAAGTAGCGACTCCAGGTTGAGAAGATCAGCTATAATAGTGTGGGGCCCCAACATGCTGACAATATGTCACCCATACACTGGCTAGCTGATCGTCTATCTCTGTGATTAACACATGGATACGAGGCCAGTAGCCGGCTAGTAGGCCAAGGACCTTCTAGGCCTGTTGCGCTTGGAGTTTTATGTACTATCCAAAAATCAGCAAAATCTGACCATTAGAATTGCGGGTTTATTTTGAAATCTTGGTCACTGCTTCCATATTTTACTCTTGTATATATATGTCCATCCATCCATAGTAATTCTGCCCGAGGGTAGGTCTTTCACTGCAATCATAGCATTTTCATGCTATACTTTGCCAGCTTTACTAGGGAATTATAGGTGTGGTAGCTTCCCATTGCTTTCCACACCAGTGAAGGATGATGATGATGATGATGATGATGATTATGATACGGATGATGAGGATGATGATGATGGCTGAATGATTTTCAGGGACTGTTGGGCCCTAAGCTTCCTGACATTTGTCTTACAGGTGAGGAAAAACCCCGAAAAAAAACCTCACCCAGGAGCCTGTCCCGACCAGGAATCGAACCCAGGCCCGCTGCATAACAAGGCAGCACGCTACCTCGAGATGACAGCGGTGGACATATATATATAATTATTTATATTTAAATTAATATTGGGAAGTAAACATTATGAGGTTATATTTTTTAATAGTGAGTGGAGAACATATTTTTAACGACTCACCTCACATAATTTCAAATTTCTTTGATACTGGCGGTTTCAGACAATATCTTGTCCCTCTTCATTCATGGCTTCCACTGAACAGGGGCAAGATATTGTCTGAAACCGCCGGTATCAAAGAAATTTGAAATTATATGAGGTGAGTCGTTAAAATATGTTCTCCACTCAGTATTAAAAATATAATTGTTACTTTTCCTATCCATTCCTTTTCTTCTCCCTCTAACTGCATTTTGAAACTTACTTGAATAATATTAATGCTCTTCACAGGTGGATCTGAAACATTCAAAGACAAGCAGGACTTTTTCTACCATGAGGTTCGCAAATATCATCAGAAGCATTATCACGAGAAACTGCAAATGAAAGTGAACAGAGAAAAGTTACTTGAATCTGTGAGTATAATTATCTTATTAATTATGTTTTAACAATTCAATATTCCTGTGCAAGAAAGCAGAGCATAGGAAAGAAAACTTTATATCAGTTGTGTATTTTCTATTTTGCAGTCCATGAAAGCAACAAAGGGCTTCTCAGTTAGCGACTGGTGTCGAAATTTTGAAATCACGTTTCAAGGAGAGCAGGGTATGTATTTAATAATCATGTTTGTAGTCTTTACTTACTTATTGGTTTTATGACCCTTTCAAGTCTACCATAGCATCTCCTTTGTTAGAAGTTTCTAGACCATTCATAATTAATGAGTCATTTTTTACATCCTACCTCATATTTTATGTTTCTTTCTTCTTCTTCTTCTTCTTCTTCTCCCTTTCAAGTATTAGGCCAAGGCCTGTTACGATCCTATAGAAAATTTTCCCTCCAGCGTTTCATAGGATGGCCCAGAGATCTTTGTCCTCTTGCTATATAACTATAAACAGCTTTGGGGATCCGATTTGAACTTATTTTTATAAATTAAGGTAGAATATTTTTATCACTCACCTCATATTGTTCTTCTTATTTGATTATAAACTAGTTTCGGAACATAGTTTCTGTTCCATCCTCAGTATCGTCATGACCGTTGTTATTTTTATAAGTTTGTTCCTTCCGGGAAATTGTTGTATAAGACTTAAAAGCATAATAATAGTCCCTTCGATTGGTTGCTGGCCAAAGGAAGGCAAGACCAGTGATGGGGCTGCCATCTTATAGCCTCTGGTCAGGCTTTTCTGGAGAAAAATAGAAAATAAAGGAAAGAAGAAATGGAATAAAGGGAAGACTCCCTAGCCCTCGGATGCCCTAATAGCATCAGGGTCGAAAAAACAAGAGTTCACTTAGAGATGTTAGCTAGTAAAGTTAAGAGTCTGGTATAAGTAAGTGGAAGAAAGGAAGGAATACCAGATCGGTTAAAGATAGAAGTTTGTTTCTTCAAACACGGAAACTAGTTTTCAAGAGAAGGGTCTCTCTCATTTCCAACCGACATTATGACTACCAGATTTTCGTTGGAATCTCCATCAATAACATTGCCATCTGGTGTTGATTTGATGAACTTCGAGATGAGGTCACGTTCATCAGGAATCTCGAAAATTCATGGATCTAAATTTGTTCTTCTCAATATATATCTTATCCCAAATTGTCAATTCTAAAGGTTTTTTCCAAATGTTATTTCCCATATTTAACTATGAATTCTAGACCATTACTTATTTTAGGAATTCACACTATGAGAAATATTCATTTAGGTAATTTTTTTTATCGCTCACCTCATATTATTCTTCTTCTTTAACTATAATCTAGTTTTGGAACATAGTTTCTGTACCATGATCAGTATCATCACGACCGTTGTTCTGTCGTCTTGAAGATCCGTCCTTTGCTCCTTCCATTGGCAGACTGAAAAAAAAAAGACCTGATTTCGAGATTTTTTCAGTCTGCCAATGGAAGGAGCGAAGGACGGCTCTTCAAGACGACAGAAAACGGTCATGATGATACTGAGGATGGAACAGAAACTATGTTTCGAAACTAGTTTATAGTTAAATAAGAAAAATAATATGAGGTGAGGGATAAAACATTTTATATTTGAAGAGAAAAATTTTTGCCTAGACCGAGACTCGAACCCGGTACCTTTGGCTTTCTGGGCCAAATGCTCTACCAACTGAGCTACTGAGGCGAGTTGCAATCTAGATGCAAATTTTTCTCTTTATACGTTGTAATTTCCTCGCGCCAAATGCTTTGAAACCGTTGCTTCTATCTTTGCAAATGGCAGTCTCTTAGTTAAGTCTCAATCTAGGCGAAAATTTTTCTCTTCAAATATAATTTATCCTTCAGTGAGAGGTGTTAAATTAATAATAAAAACACCAATAGAAGCCCTACTGGCTATAAAGTAGTGTTAAATTCCCAATAAATGTCTTCTTAACTAAGAAGCCACCATTTGCAAAGATAGAAGCAACAGTTTCAAAGCATTTGGCACGAGGAAATTAC
Source organism: Diploptera punctata (assembly GCA_030220185.1). Taxonomy (NCBI): domain Eukaryota; kingdom Metazoa; phylum Arthropoda; class Insecta; order Blattodea; family Blaberidae; genus Diploptera; species Diploptera punctata. Next base: position 100,992 of record JASPKZ010001614.1, read on the forward strand.
AACGTAAAAGAGAAAAATTTGCGTCTAGATCGCAACTCACCTCAGTAGCTCAGTTGATAGAGCATTTGGCCCGGAAAGCCAAAGGTCCTGGGTTCGAGTCTCGGTCTAGGCGAAAATTTTTCTCTTCAAATATAATTTATCCTTCAGTGAGAAATGTTAAATTGATAATAAAAACATTGATAAAAAATTTAGCTAAATTTCTAGACCATGCTAATTTAGTTACGGTTATATCCCTATATATGACATAAATGGTGTGTGGTCAACATACCGACCCAATGAGACATCTACTGGGCAACTAAGGTGTTACTAGGATCATGAAAGTCAGTAAATGTTGCTTAGAGGCCTCTTTTTTTCAGGCTTAAGGTTCTTTTATGAGCCTGAAAGTCTTCAGACTCGGGATCCATGGTTTTAAGTCCCTCCCACAGGACTTATTCCTTGGATTTTTTCCATTCTAAAAATTCCATCGTTCCCGGAGGGTTTGAACCAGTAACCCTCATGACTAGAGGCAAGGAACATAATCTCTAGATCACTATTGTTTGACAGGTAACCTAAAGAAATGAAATTAATAAATAAATATGTGGCACAACAGACCTGAAGTGCCTATACTGACTAAATAAACGGGTTAGTATTTCTATCTAGCAGAAGCCCTACTGGCTTTATAAAGTAGTGTTAAATTCCCAATAAATGTCTTCTTAACTAAGAAGCCGCCATTTGCAAAGATGAAACAAAGGTTTCAAAGCATTTGATGCGAGGGAATTACAATGTATATAAGAGAAAAATTTGCGTCTAGATCGCAACTTGCCTCGGTAGCTCAGTTGGTAGAGCATTTGGCCTGGATTCAAGTCTCGGTCTAGGCAAAAATTTTTTCTTTAAATATAATTTATCCTTCAGTGAGAAGTGTTAAATTAATAATAAAAACATCAATCTGTAATTGTTTTGATGTAGACACCAGGCTAAATTTATTTATCGGTGCCAGTGTAATATTGATAAAACTCTACAAAATATAATATAATAAAAAACAATAAAACCAAAACAAAAAAAGAAAAATTATCAGGTGTATATAAATTGAAGCGTGGCACATGTGACAATGTCTATATAGGACAAACTGGTAGACCTTTTATTTCTCGGATAAAGGAACACATGAGAGCATATAACAGAAATTTAGAAAATTCAAAATATGCTAACCACCTATTCCAATTTAATCATTGTTTCGATCCTAATTTTGAAATTTTACATATTTGTGATAAGGGTAAGAAGTTAGATCTTTTGGAGGCTGTAGAAATTAATAAATTTAAAAAGTAGTAAAAAACTGTTAAATTCTCAACTTGATTTGAATGAATCCCCTTTGTTAAATTTAAAAATTTAAATAAATATTGTTGTATTGTTGCTTAGATCAGTTGGAACACAATTCATAATTTGTTAACATGTCTGAAGAAGGTACAGTGTACCGAAACAGCTGTCACTGAATTATATAATAAATATGAAAATCAAATAAAACTACGTTTTATTTTTATTTAATTAATAAATATTGATATTCTTGAACATTTTTTTTTTAATTTGTTGTATATTTCAGGATGATAAGTAATTTTCTTGAATTATTTTCCTTTCTTTGAATCAGATTGCACGAATGAAAGTAATGTCTCAAAATTTAACTGTAATGTTGGTAAATTTCAGTCTTCTTTAATGTTTAATTTCAGGAAGTTATATTTTGAGGTTATTTTAATTATATTATTTTTGGTCTGGACATCTTACCTCAATATTAATGTTGATTTGTTCTTGAACATGTTTCAAAACAATTCTGTTTTATCTTCAGCTTTCCCAGTCTGGGAAAGCTGAAGATAAAACAGAATTGTTTTGAAACATGTTCAAGAACAAATCAACATTAATATTGAGGTAAGATGTCCAGACCAAAAATAATATAACTTCTTTAATGTGTTTAGGTTTGGACTGGGGAGGCGTGCGAAGAGAATGGTTTGAATTAACATGTGCAGCACTGTTTGATGCAAGGAACGGTCTGTTCACTAGCTTCTGTGATAACCAACAAGCCCTCGTACATCCAAATCCACATCGGCCGCCTCATCTCAAACTGAAACACTATGAATTTGCTGGGAAATTGGTCGGAAAGTGCCTGTACGAGTCAGCACTTGGAGGTTCATACCGCCAGCTGGTACGAGCCAGGTTCACTCGCTCATTTCTGGCGCAGATTATTGGCTTACGGGTTCACTACAAGGTAAGAGAACACATTCCAATTTGATAAAATTCATATGAAAATTATGAATCTGAGAGAACTGAAATCTGTCACCTTTTATCAGCCTGACTTGGGACAGACTTCATTGAGATTACAGCTGCCTCCTTCTTGGAACATTTTTTCTATTAATTTTGTCTTTTTAATGGTTGGGAATCGATTTAAAATTATAAATGTTTTTGAGTTAATTAAATTGAATAAATACTTCTTTATATTTTTATAGCTTTATGAACATAAAGCATAGAATTGAATTGAGTAGCAAAATACTATTGTCGTTAAATTCCATATGGTGGGAGAAGCATATTTGGAAAGACACAAAAAAATATATTGGTAAAACATGTTGTGGAATCTGTTGCAATGTATGGAAGTGAGGTATGGACAATGAATAAATACTACAAGAATTTTTATTAAAATTCATCGGAGTTATGGCTGAAGATGAACATGACTGTGTTTGAAATCGCGATATCATGGAAGCATGAATCCTATGAGGTGAGTTGTTTAAACAAAATGTTCTCCGATGAATTTTAATGATATACCTCATAATGTTTACTTCCCAACATTAATTTAATATAAGAATTTTTATACTTCTAAAGTGTTCTTTTTTGCGAGTGTCCAAATTCCTCATAATGTAAAAATTTCCAACCTCATTATATGAACCCTAAATAAGTTGGAGCAACCACAATTACATGCTGTAACTACAGTAATGTTTCTGTATTATAAATTAACAAATTACACTGAGCAACAAAAAAGAAACTTTTTTTATCTCAGAAAGAAAAATATGTGATTCTGATAGTATTTTTCTCCTGAATTCAAATATGATATCAGTTTTTCTCCATCGTGCAGGTTTTTATAATTTCAAACACTTTAATATTTTCTACATTCGTAACTACACAATATTCGAACATTCGGACTCACCTAGAAAGTAAGAAATGATGATTTTCTCCTATATTTTGCCTGTGGAGCATCCCTCTTGATGGTCCAACAATAATCGGCCAGCATATTTGGATTCCATTTGCCTTGATATCTCTTTTCCATAGTTGAAATCTCCTGATGAAAGTGTTCCCCGTGCTCATCGTTCAATGGACAAATGGACGAAAAAACATTTATCAAAAAATTAATTATTTAAATCCATTAATTGAAATTGAAATAAAAAAAAACTGTGGGTGATGGAGAAATTCCGAATACATACGAGGGTCATACTGAAAGTCATGAGCAAAATTTTTTTAAACAATCATAATATTTATTTTAGACAAACCAAGTACACCGTGTTAATCTACAGACCTTTGTGCTACTTTTCAACATAGTCTCCATTTCTTTGCACACATTTTGTCCAGCGTTCTACAAGCTTGAAAATTCCCTTATGATAGAAGTCCGTTCCAGCTGCTCGAAGACACTGACGCACTGCTTTCCGAATATCCTCCAGTGTCTCGTAGCGTTGGCCTCTCATCTGCTCCTTCACAGAACCAAAAAGATGGTAGTCGGAGGGTGCCAAATTGGGACTATAGAGAGGATGTGGAAGAGTTTCCCACCCAAATGTCCTGATCTTCTCCACAGTGGCACGAGCAGTGTGAGGACGCGCGTTATCGTGTTGCAGAATGATCTTCCTTCCAGGGCATTACAAGTGTCTGAATATAGCGGGCAGCATTTATGGTTTTCAACCAGAATGCAACCTTGCGCATCCCAGAAGATGCTGCCCATAACTTTCCCAACAGATTGCACTGTCTTCGCTTTTTTCTTTGATGGCGAATTCAAGTGGTGCCAGTCCATACTCTGGCGTTTTGTTTCAGGCTCGTAGCGATGAAACCAGCTTTCGTCACCTGTCACAATACTCGTCAAAAAATCATCACCTTCATTTCAAAATCTGCGAAGAAGGTTATGGGTGATGGTTCTTCTCTGAAGTTTGTGGTCTTCACTCAATAAACGTGGAACCCAACAGGCACTAACTTTTCGGTAACCTAAGCTGTGAATCATTTCTTGCACTGCACTGTGTCCTACTGCAAGTTTTGTAGCGATTTCATTCACTGTGATACGCCTGTCGTCTCTAATGAGCGCATCAACTCTTTCCTTGTTGCAATCCGTGGAGGCAGAGCGTGGGCGACCGCTATGAGGCTCATCTTTGATACTCGTGTTCCCATCTTTAAAATGTTTCACCCATCTCCTAACACTGCTGGCACCCATGCAAGCATCTCCGTAAGCACATTGAAGTCTTTGGTGAATATCAACAGCAGATTGTTCCTCTTTAACAAGGAATTCAATGACAGCGCGCTGTCGAAACGAAACATTGATGTCTGCCATTTTGGAAACACTGTGTGTGGTCACATGATAGAAGCTATGATGCCACAAAACGGCAATGTTGTGGTATAAAGTCTGTAGATTACGATCCAGCAGTTGTTTTTGTTACATTGTTGAAATTTGAATTTTAACAATGGGTTGCTCACGACTTTCAGTATGACCCTCGTATTTGAAAACTTGATGAAAAACTGCATTAAGTACAACTATTGGTACTCATGAGACAAAAATCACATTTACCAGTGTTTTTTGTAATATGGTACAGACAGTAAAATAGTAGTAAATCCAGGCAAATAGAAATGAAGAAATGTTAGGTGGATGTAAAATGGAAGAAGTTTAACAAAGAATGTGATGATTTGTGTTTCAGTACTTTGAGCAGGATGATCCCGATCTCTACCTGAATAAAGTAAAGTACATCTTGGAGCACGATGTGGAGGATATGGAACTGTATTTTGTTGAAGAGGAGTACGACAAGTTTGGACAACTCATGAAGGTAAATTGTTCTCTTATTAATCATATTGTCAGAAGAGGATCAGGTGAATGCATACATATAAGTTTTTCATGAATGAATGAGTCATTTTTTATATCTTACCTCATAGTTTGTTTTCTTAAACACGGGAACTGCAGTTTTCAAGAGGAAACATCCCACCCATTTTCAACTGGCATTATGACTACTGGATTTTTGTTGGAATCTCCAACCATAACGTTGCCATCTGGTGTTGATTTGATGAACTTCGAGATCAGGTCCCATTCATCAGGAATTTCAAAATTCATGGATATAAATTTGTTCTTTTGAATATATATATATATATGTTATATTGCAGATTTTTGCGGATATAAGTATGAATATGAAAGTTTTCTTGGGTTTTCCGCGTCTTGGATTCAAGTTCGGCCTCTGGCCACTGATTCCAATGTTTTGGCATGATCCACATGCCATTATCATCAATGGCATGTGGATCATGCCAAAACGTCGGAATCAGTGGCCAGAGGCCGAACTTGAATCCAAGACATGGAAAACCCAAGAAAACTTTCATATTCATATATATATATATATATATATATATATATACTCCCAAACTGTTAATTGTCCACCGCTGTGGTCTCGAGGTAGCGTGCTGCCTTGTCACGCAGCGGGCCCGGGTTCGATCCCCGGTCAGGGCAGTTTTTCTGGGTGAGGTTTTTATCGGGGTTTTTCCTCACCCTGTAAGACTAATGTCAGAAAAACTTTAAGGCCCAAACGGTCCCCGAAATCATATGGCCATCACTATCATTCTTATCATTACCATTATCATCATCATCCTTCACCAGTGTGGAAAGCAACGGGAAGCTACCACACCTACACAATTCCCTAGTAAAGCTGCAAGCGTAGCATGAAAATGCTATGATTGCAGTGAAGGACCTGCCTTCGGGCAGAATTACTGTGGATTGGAAACTGTTAATTCTAAAGGTTTTCCAAATGTTTTAGAAGGTTGGCCTCTTTTTTTCAATTCTATGAGTCTCCAACAAACTATATGCTGCAATAGCTGATTTTTCAATTTCACCATTTTTAATGTTAAAAATAGTAATTTGTTTATTATTAATATTTTAAATATTAAAAATATTTTAATTTTATCAGTAAAGTATACATAGGAAAAACAAAAAGGAATTTGGACACTCGCACAAAGGAACACTTTAGAAATATTAAAAATGGTGAAATTGAAAAATCAGCTATTGCAGCACATAGTTCGTTGGAGAGCCATAAAATTGAAAAAGAGGCCAAACTTCTAAAACATTTGGGAAAACTTTTAGAATTGACAATTTGGGAGAAGATATATATTAAGTTATGTAGGTAGGAAATAACACTGTGAGGTTTATTTTAATTTATGTCGAGTTGTTTCTTGACTCACCTCATACTTCTTAACTCCCAAGCAGACTCGAGTTTCTTCACTTCATTTGTAACATTCTCAATGCTGTATTACGTTCACAACTGATGCCCAATGGCCTCCTGGCACGGAGGTCAGTCTGCAGGAGAAGAGGCCATTGGACATCAGTTGTGAACGTAATACAGCATTGAGAATGTCACAAATGAAGTGAAGAAACTCGAGTCTGCTTGGGAGTTAAGAAGTATGAGGTGAGTCAAGAAACAACTAAACAATATGAAGATATATATATTCATAAGAACAAATTTAAATCCATGAATTTTGAAATACCTGATCTCAAAGTTCATCAAATCAACACCAGATGGCAACGTTATAGATGGATATTCCAATGAAAATCTGGTAGTCATTAAGAAGATTGAAAATGGAAGGGATGTTTCCTTTTGAAAACTTCAGTTCCCATTAAGTTATGTAGATAGGAAACTGTTAAATATTCAAAATAAAACAATCAAATTTACAATGGAAATAGAAAATAATCATGAAATACCATTTTTAGACCTTAAATTGATTAGGAATGAAGAAAAAAATAAAATAGAATTTGGAATCTACAGAAAAGAAACTCACATCGACAATTATATAAAAGCTACTGGATTTAACCATTTTTCACACAAACAGGCAGTTTTTAATAGTTTAACACACAGACTTGTGAATGTCCCCATGAGCAAAGAAAATTACAATAAAGAGAAAGGACACATCATAAAAATTGCGAAGGATAATGGTTTTCAAGAGAAGATGATACACAAGAAAATAAATAAGTTCAAAAAACAAAAAATCATTAATGAAACTACTCTTCAGACAGATAAAAATATAGGCAAAAAATTCAAGAAGTTCACATACCATCCTTTAGTATTTGACAAGTTTCAAAAAATTTTCAACAAATTCAACATTAAATTAGCACCGAAAAATGATTACAGCTTAGGTAATTAATAAAAACTAACAAAATGAAAAGATTGAAGACTGCAAAAAATCGGGAATTTATCAAATTAATTGTAAAGATTGTGAAAAGATATACATAGGAAAAACAAAAAGGAATCTAAATACAAGATTAAAAGAACACCTCAGAAATGTTAAAAATGGAGAAACCGAAAAATCTGCAATAGCTGCACATGCCTGGTCAGAAAAACATAGAATAGAAACCAAAACAAAATTACTTAAACAATTGGAAAAACCGAAGGAACTCACAATTTGGGAAAAAAATTTACATATGCAAGAATGAAAATACAACTATGAATTTTGAAATACCCGGTTATAAGGAGAGAGGACTGATTTGGAAATTCTTCGGTCGGCCACCAGATGGCGCAGAGGTCAGTCTGCAGGATAGAAAGCCGTTGGACTTCAGTTGTGAACGTGACACAGCATTGAGAATGTCACAAAAGATGTGAAGAAACCCAGGGTCTGCTATGAATTATGAAGTATGAGGTGAGTGAAATAATAAAAAATAAACAATTCAGTTCCCATGTTTAAGAAATCATAAACTATGAGGTAAGATATAAAAATGATCCATTCTTCATGAATAAGAACCTCATAATGTTATTTCCCATATTTAACTTTGAATGTGTAATACATTTTGTTATCAGGTACAAGAACTGATACAAGGAGGCTCAAAGATACGTGTACGGAACAGCACCAAGCACCAGTACCTGGACGCTCTGGCACAGTACAGACTTGCCACCAGTCTCAAGGATGAGGTGGAACACTTCCTCAAGGGTCTCAACGAACTCATTCCTGACAACTTGCTTAGTATATTCGATGAGAACGAACTTGAGGTTAGCTTACATTTTGCATTTACAAGAATTTGCCATAACCTTTTTTTTTTTTATGAAAATGAGGGTGGTAGTATTAATATAATAAATTTTGGGAATTTATTATATTATATTATATATATTATCTTAAGTTCGACACAATGAAAACATTAACTGCATAACAACTATATAGAGCATTCCATTAATAGTCATCTAGGAAGCTACTTACTTTATTTTATATCATTTTAACTTTATTATATTCTATGTTTTTGTTAGTATTAGCTAGTATTAGATCACATCATCTTTGTATTTTGTTTAGTCTGTATTTTAATATCTTAAAATTGTAATATGTATGTAATTTTTGTATAATTTTACTATTCGCTGGTTGAGTGGAAGAGAAGGCCTTATGGCCTTAACTCTGCCAGCTAAAATAAAGCATTATCTTCTTCTTCTTCCTTCCAAGTATTAGGCCAAGGCCTGTTACGATCCCATAGAAAATTTTCCCTCCAGCGTACCTCGGGAAATTCTCGTATAAGACTTGAAAGCATAATAATAGTCCCTTCGATTGGTTGCTGGCCAAAGGAAGGCAAGACCAGTGATGGGGCTGCCATCTTATAGCCTCTGGTCAGGCTTTTCTGGAGAAGAAAAGAAAATAAGGGAAAGAAGAAATGGAAGAAAGGAAAGACTCCCTAGCCCTCAGATGGCCTAAAGCATTATTATTATTATTATTATTATTATTATTATTATTATTATTACATATTATATTATTATATGGTGGTAGTATTTTTAATTTTATTAACTTCACTGTCTGAGACGTCATTAGTATTCTGGTTAAATAGAGATTTTGCTCTGAGATCTTTTATTTCAAACTGTATTTTTTCTTGTGGCTCGAACAACAAATTTTGCTAGCAAATTTTTCATTTCAGGATGTAGGTTTTTTCTCCTAATTCAGTAAAGAGTTTTTCTAAGATCTCTTATTTGAAGCTGTGTGGTCATGGTTTTTTTTTTTTAGCTCACCCAACAAATTTTGCTCTAAGATAATGCACTAATCTGTGTCAAGTTATTCAATATTGAATAGTTTGACACACAGATTAGTGAAAATACCCATGAAGAGAAAATTATGAAAAAGAAAATGAACACATAATCAACATGGCTACAAATAATAGATTTGGAGAAATAATGATACACAAGAAAATAAACAAGTTCAAAAGACAAAAATGTATTAATCAAAGCACCCTTCTAAAAAAAAGGAAGAAAACATAAAATTCAAGAAATTCACATATCACCCATTGAAGCACTACAAGTTTCAAAATTTAAAAAAAATATAAACATAAGATTGGCACCAACAAACGACTTCAGCATCGTTAGATTAATTGGATCCAACAAAAAATGAGAAAGTAGTAGAAGTAAACAAATCAGGGATTTATCAGATTAAATGCGGAGAATGTAAGAAAGTCTACATAGCGAAAACAAAGAGAAATTTGAAAACTTGAGTGAAAGAACATCTCAGGAATGTCAAGAAAGAGGAAGTAGAAAAATCTGCAGTAGCTGTCCATGCATGGTCAGAAAAAAAATCTTATCGAAAGGAAGGCTAAATTATTAAAACAAATAGAAAAACCCAAAGAACTCAATGTTTGGGGAAAAAAATCTACATTCAAATAAATGAAAAGGAGAATTTAATAAAGTTTGAAATTCCCGAGGAAAATGACTTGATTTCAAGGTTTTCAGTCTACCAACAGAGGAAGCAAGATGCAGCTTTTCAGGACGACAAAACAATGGTCATCAAAATACTGATGATGAACCAAAGAAGGTTTTGAAACTAGTCTAAGAAGAAGAATATGAGGAGGGTGATAAAATTTTGTTGAGTTGTTTCTTGACTCACCTCATACTTCTTAACTCCCTTGCATTTCTAGATTTCGTCACTATGAGTTGTGAATGTGAACAGCATTGAGAATGTCACAAATACAGTGATGAAATCTAGATATGCAAGGGAGTTAAGAAGTATGAGGTGAGTCAAGAAACAACTAAACAAAATTAAAATGAACCTCATAGTGTATAACTGTAGGCTTTCACGGCCGGCGTCTTGATCCCTATTAGGTTCGTCTTCCGGGCATATAGGCCGTGGTCCAGTCGTTCTTCTACTCAACGTTTTGTCTACTGCTGCGGTAGACATCATCAGGAGATACTGCGTGCTCTCTGTGAACTCCTCAACAGTCGGCTGCAGACTGAGCATGCAGTATCTCCTGATGATGTCTACCGCAGCAGTAGACGAAACGTCGAGTAGAAGAACAACTGGACCACGGCCTATATGCCCAGAAGACGAACCTAATAGGGAACCTCATAGTGTTATTTCCTACCTACATAAGTTAAGGGCGATAAAAGTTTACCTAAATCAAGTATCTTGCATATCTCCACCTTCCTTTGTGCTTTCCAGTACAGTTTTGGTACAGCTTGATGCCAGAATTTATTGCATTATCATTATTAGAATATCTGAAAATATTAAAAATTAGAACTAAGTGAATTTTGAGTTGATATCCATTTTCTGCTGTGATGACAGCTGTTACTGTGCGGAACTGGAGAATACAGCGTAGCAGACTTCAGAGCAAATCACGTGGTGAATGGAGGTTCGCCAGAGTTCAGACGGATCCTGGACTGGTTCTGGACAGCAGTGGCCAACTTCACACAAGAGGATATGGCACGGCTCCTACAGTTCACAACCGGATGCTCGCAGTTGCCGCCTGGTGGGTTTGCAGAGCTGAGTCCACGGTTTCAGATCACAGCTGCTCCTACTTTTGGCAACCTGCCAACCGCTCACACTTGGTAAGGCATTAATCCTTGCAGTCACATGGTGTATATAGACACCACGATAGTCTTCTTCTTCATCCAATCAAGCCTTAGGCCTGTTACGACCTCACTGATGAATTTTGTATCCAGCGTTTCCTTGGACGGCCCAGAGATCTCTTCCCTGTTGGACAATAACTAAGCATGGCCTTGGGAACTATCTGAACTCATTTGTCGCAAATGATTCATCCTGTTGTTCTGGTATCTACATATGTATTCAATGTCTGGGTCTGAACATAGTTCCTTCAAGATATCATCATTGTGTTTGTGATCCCATTTGGTATGTCCTGCTGTATATCTCATGAATCTCATTTCACTAGAAGTTATCCTGCTCTCTTCTCCTATCCTCAAAGTGCATAGCTCATTGCCATAGAAAAGTGCAGGTCTTGCTAAGGTTTTGTATAACCGTATTTTGGTATCTCTCTGGACTAGCGAAGGTTTCATTAATAAATTAATGAGTCATTTTAACATCTTACCTCATATTTCATGTTTTATCAAACACGGTAACTATAGTTTTCAAATGATCTTGTCATTCATTTTCAACCGCCATTATGACTACTGGATATTCGTTGGAATCTCCCTCTATAACGTTGCCATCTGGTGTTGATTTGACGAACTTCGAGATATCGTTGCCATCTGGTATTGATTTGATGAACTTCGAGATGAGGTCACGATCATCCGGAATGTCGAAATTCATAGATTTAAATTTGTTCTTCTGTATAAATATTTTCTCCCAAACTGTCATAGAATTGAAAAAGAAGTTAAACTTCTAAAACATTTGGAAAAACCTTTGGATTTGACAGTTTGGGAGAAAATATTTATACAGAAGAACAAATTTAAATCTATGAATTTCGACATTCCGGATGATCGTGACCTCATCTCGAAGTTCATCAAATCAATACCAGATGGCAACGATATCTCGAAGTTCGTCAAATCAACACCAGATGGCAACGTTATAGAGGGAGATTCCAACGAATATCCAGTAGTCATAATGGCGGTTGAAAATGAATGACAAGATCATTTGAAAACTATAGTTACCGTGTTTGATAAAACATGAAATATGAGGTAAGATGTTAAAATGACTCATTAATTTATTAATTAAGAACCTCATAATGTGTTTCCCAATTTTAACTTTGAAGGTATCATTACTGAATTTATTATTCCCATGGTTTTATTAACATTAATATTTGTATTTGCTATGTCTACTTCATACAAATATGTTAATGTGTATCCAAGGTAGGTAAATGAATTTACTCTTTCCAGTAATTTTGAATCTATACACATTTTGCTATTTACAGGGTATTTTCCTTGAAAAGCCAATATTTTTGTTTTCTCTGTATTGATTTTCATGTTATATTTTATGGCTATTTCGTTGAAATTATATACTGAATATTGTAATTCGTCCTCTGAGGGCGCCACTAATGCTACATGATCTGCGAAAATTAATGTATCTAATTTAATATTTCTATTGAATTGTATACGTCCATGACGTTGTTCTCTCCATTCTCTATCACATATATGATAAATAAAAGTGGTGATAGAGGGCATCCTTGTCTCACTCCTGTATGAATTTCCTGCCATTTTGCTAGTTTATTGCCACTTTTTACTGCAATTAAATTAGATTTATACAGGTTATATATATCTTAATGAAGATAAATATACAGAAAACAAATTATCAACTATTTACATTAAGAAAGAAACCACTACCCATCACTCTGGAATTGGAGGGTGAATTATTAACTCAAACACATGAAGCAAAATATTTAGGAATAACTCTGGACACAAAATTAACATGGAAGAAACACATGGAGAATATATGTACAAAGATAGAAACAAGGTTACCATTATTAAAACGATTAGCAGGGAAAAAGTGGGGTTGCAACACACAAACCCTAAACACCTTCTACCAAATGTACATAAAACCTGTACTTCAATATTGTGAAGAAATCCTAGTAACTACTAAAGTGGAAAAACTTAATAAATTGCAGAACCAAATCCTCCGTCTGATAACAGGAGCCGTTAAAACAACACCAATCACTGCCATGCAAATCTTAACAAATAACCCAAACATAGCATCTGAAATTGAGAAAACAGCAGTCACACAGTATGAAAAATTTTTAAGGCTACCCCATAATAACTGGACCCAAAGAAAACCACAAGTATGTTTAAAATCTCAGCAAAGCTTCCTAAGCATTGTACAAGAAATCAAACAGAAATTGCAACTTCCACATTCAAAAGAAAATATGCAGATGAGAAACAACCCTCTAGAATTTTTGGAAATCGAATATAACCTTCATTTAACAGAAGACATCAAGAAATCTGAAACTCCTCCATATATTTTAAAACAAATGTCACTGGAAATGATAAATCTAAGATACCCAGCTCCTGAATGGATACATATTTTTACAGATGGCTCCAGCCTACCAAATGATGGTGGCACTGGTGCTGGTGCAGTATGTCCACTTTTTTCCTTTTATCGTAAACTAAACACAAATTCAACAAACTTTGATGGCGAAATTCTAGCAATTTTCTTAAGTTTACAAAATCTTTTATATCACATCCAAAAATTTACAAAAGTTGTAATTCTATGTGACTCCAAAGCAGCCATTCTTGCTATAACACGAGACACAACACCCAAAAGCATCAAAATTATCGAATGTCACAAAATGATAAAACATTTATCCCGTCTACATAAAAAAGTTGTACTTCAATGGATTCCGGCCCATTGTGGAGTGACAGGCAATGAAATAGCCGATTTTCTAGCCAAGAAGGGTAGCAAAATTGTTTCAAACCCAACTTCTGCTCCAGTTTCCTTTCACTCTATCAAAAGAATTATCTCAAATAAATACATCAATAAACTTAGAGAAGAATACACCACCAAAACATCTGGAAAGGAATGGGAAAATCTACAAGCTTATGACATTACTACATTACAAAGAAAATCTGCAGTAGCAACATTCAGACTGCTAACGGGACATGACTGCTTGAATAAACACCTACACAGAATTGGCATAACAGATTCACCTAAATGCCCCTTTTGCAATTTAAATGAAGATATGGAAAGAAACCATCTCCTCCGTTGTCCAGCTTTTGTAGAAGAGACCAGCCTTTCTGCTAAATATTGGAGTGCAAGAGAGCGAATGATTTCATTATCAAGTGCTCGACATTAGATACCAACCAACCATATATATATATATATATATATTTAATATAATTAGTTGTGGAGTTAGAGAAGAATTATTGGATAAAGTCACGAATTACAGACAGAAGTGGATTGATCACATGGATGGAATGAGTAAGGAGAGATATCCATTGTTAGCAAGAAATTATCAAGCAAGAGGAAGACGTGATGTTGGAAGACCTACAAGACGTTGGGCTGATGCATTATGAAGTCGGAACGGGCAATTGCCTAATCCCTGGATTGATGATGATGATGATAGTTGTGGAACCTGGTCTGTGGCTAATATTTTTGATAGTTTGTTTCTATGTACTCTATCATAAGCCTTTTTTCCAAATCTAAAAAAGTGATATGAGTTTCCACATTGAATTCTCTTTGTTTTTCTATTAATAATCTTCTTGTTCTTCCTTCCAAGTATTAGGCCAAGGCCTGTTACGATCCTATAGAAAATTTTCCCTCCAGCGTTTCATAAGATGGCCCAGAGATCTTCGTCCTCTTGGTATATAATTATAAACAGCTTTGGGGATCCGATTTGAACTCATTCTTTCAAGATAGTGTTTCCAATATAATATATATATTCCAAAATTGGCGTAGTCTTCAATTTTAAGATATCGGTGTCCCTTTTCCGATCCCATCTGGTGTAACCCGCTGTTCTGCGCATGAATCTCATTTCACAAGCCCTTATTCTACTTTCTATTAATAATTTTAATGAAAAATACCCATCACAACAAGGTCTTCCTTTCCGGAAACCATTTTGGCATACCATTGTCAGCTTGCCCTGTACAAGTTGATGGTGGTATGGACAGCATATCAAAACATGTGAAATGAAACACAAATATTTATGAGATAAGATGCACCAGATTCACCATATTTATTAAGAAGAACCTCGTAATGTTACTTATTGAAATGTGTTTGTTGCAGTTTCAACCAGCTGTGTCTGCCAGACTACGAGAGCTACGAGCATTTTGAACGTGCTTTGCTTCTTGCAATCAGTGAGGGGACAGAAGGCTTTGGGATGATATGATTGTGTGTGTGCGGGTGGGAGGTGTGGACTATGACAGAAGCTTGCTTGCAAATAGTCGTGGAGACAAGATGGTGGGTCATTTAGCAGGCCTCGGGTCACTTTTTTTAGTTTCTTTCAATAAATTATTTCACAGGAAAATTGTGGAACAATTTAAGCTGAGACTAATTATCTCCCTTTATATTCTTAGCCCCCAACATTTTCCACAAATATATGTCAACATGAAAAATTTCTTGTTGGGCAGACAATTTTATGTTTTTTAAAATATAAATTAATTCCAGTTGGTTCTTAAATATTGAACCAAAATATTTAAAATGTCTTCAAAGGAATTATTACATTAACTTACACATTCATTATTAGGGGATTTTAATGCAATGAAAATCAAGATTGCCACACAGATAGTACACATTATTCAATTGTTTCTGTGTAAAACCAAAACAAAATACAGTCACAAGTCTAACTTTTTATTATATTATTCAACTGTTTGTATGTGAAACCAGAACAAAACACAGTCAGAAGTCTAACTTCTCATCATATTATTCAATTGTTTCTGTGTAAAATCAAAACAAAATACAGTCAGAAGTCTAACTTTTTATTATATTATTCAACTGTTTGTATGTGAAACCAAGACAAAACACAGTCAGAAGTCTAACTTCTCATCATATTATTCAATTGTTTGTGTATGAAACCAAGACAAAAGACAGTCAGAAGTCTCACTTCTAATTACACTATATTACAATCCTAACTTTTACTGCATTAAAATCCTTGCCCTCTTCATTACACTTAATTTATGCACAGTACATGGTAGAGAGACATATTTCATGCTCTGGTTCTTCTGTAGGGGACTTGTTTCTACCTCTGCTGGCCATTTTATGAACTTCATTTGGTTCAAACAGTCACCCGGGAGGTAAAGGAAGTCTTCTTCAATGAAAAATCCTTCATTTAGTATCTGAGTAATGAAGCTTGATGTACCTCAACTCTAGATAAGTTAAGGATAATGAATCTGTATAAGTTTACTTAATAATTTTTTTGTTTTTTTAAACCTTTACTTTTTTTTTAGTTTGATATTACTTCACTCTTTTTCTAATTTTCTTTTTCTCCTCTTACTATTACAAATGTAGGTCCTGTTTTCAGAAATTTGTTATTGTATGTTTATTGGTTTTCCAAAATGTGGTTTTAGTCTCGGTGATTGAATCATTCACACAAATTTTCTGTGCTCAACTTTTGTATTTTTCACCTTACATTTCTCCACAAAGTGTTTTCTCGCTGCAGAAAGTAAAAACATCGCAGTGTCCAATTTTTTGTGGAGGAATGTAAGATTAATTTTTATTTACCAGTTGACTTTGAAATTATCAGAAGCACAAATAACTTGAGTATCCATGAACAATTGACAAGATTGCTTGTTTCTCATTCACAGAATTCTTACATCTCATTTATTTTTGCAATAAAATAATTATCTATTTAATAATGTTTGAAAAATCTTCTGTTAATAATACATTAATAAGCTTAAAAATACAGGATTTACTATAAAAACAGCATCAATGAAAGCTACAGTACTCAATAAATAGTATTCCACACTTCTGGATCAGAATAATGCAGATATTAGAATAATTTAAACTATGTAATTGTTTTAAGATAAGGAACCATTTTTAAGAAGTAATTTCTTCAAAATATCATTGATTGAAAACTTTTGAAGTACACTATAATTTTAGAGGGTTCAAACTCAGTTAGGTCAATAAATTGTTCAGCGTGTACACATTCTGTATATGACTTCCTCTGGAAAGGAATTAATGCTGTGAGATGTTATGGATTTGCAACACATAAAAGAACCTCAAGTCTGAAATAAGAATCCTCTAATCAAAATATGTTGGCTTATATATGCTCAAATTTGGGGACATGCTCTTAGGGCCGCATGCAAATACATTAGTTTCTACTCAAATTACTTCCAATCACTGGTGAGCTGACTCACCGTGAGCAATTGCTGAGATCAAATTAACGGCCGACTTACCGGTCTTGCAGGAAAGTTGACGTTTTCGTAATATTGGCAACGAATTACCCAGAATTCTCAGCAATAAAACCACTTCCATTATTTTCGTCTGCTATAGAGGAACGCATTTACGCTTATGTCCCGCAAATAATACCGTATACAACGACGTCTGCGTCGTGCAATATTACGCCGATTCTTCTGTTCTTCCAGTTGAATTCTTTGGTAGACTCTATCAAATTCCTCTTCTCCGCATATACCGAAAACATAATCGAAGTCTTCAAGGTCCGACATCTTGGATAAAGCTGCAAAGGTTTCAAACTACATCGGTTCCCTTCGGGATTTTCACGATAAGTTTCTATCTTGAGCTATGATCGTAAGGTACCTCGTCAGGTAGCTTACAATTATTATCGCATGAATAGATTTCTGAGTAAGCAAAATGTATTTGGATAAAACTTTCTCAGTAGAGAACGCCTTTTACTGTCTTATGTGTTCAAACATTCGACCCTTAATGTAGTTGGTTAAGGCAATATGCCACAGACTGGAAGGTCACTGAACCCAAAGTCTCAATAATTATATTATTTTGAGTCTGTTTATCTTACCTCAATATTAATGTTGATTTGTTCTTGAACATGTTTCAATTGGATATCAATCATCTTCAGCATATTGCCCAGACTGGTTGGATTTATGTTGTAAACCCTGGATGTCGATGTCAGCTCCCTCCTGTGGTTGGCCAAAGAACCTCCAAACAAGGTCATGTTTTGTCAGTATTTCATAATTCATAAGTTATGAATTTCGAAATACCGATGGAACATGATCTTGTTTGGAGGTTCTTTGGCCAACCACAGGAGGGAGCTGACATCAACATCCAGGGTTTACAACATAAATCCAACCAGTCTGGGCAATATGCTGAAGATGATTGAGATCGAATCGAAACATGTTCAAGAACAAATAAACATTAATATTGAGGTAAGATAAACAGACTTAAAATAATATAATTAAAATAACCTAAAAATATTACTTCCTAAAATAAAGCATTAATCTCAATAATGAGTTTGGTTTTTTGAAATTACTTAAAATGGCTGGACCATGGCCCTGGGGTCATCTCAGCCTCTAAAATAAATGAGTACCATATGTATGTTGTGGGGTAAAGGCACCCCCATGCAACCCAACTTGCATCTTGTGCTGATTGTTTAGAAAGGTAGGAGGTTAACTTCTTACTTACCTAAGGGCCTCCTAGGTCTGTAGTGGGATCACTTTACCTTTTTTTCATTCAAATTAATATTTAAATTGCAACACCAATTATCTGAACTTTTTAAGAACATCATTTTAGAAGAGTATTTGAAATAAGTAAATTATTATACACAACTAAGCTATTACAATTAATGGTAAAAGAAAAATTTATATGTCTGAACCAAAAATTGAATTCTCGTTCTTCAGCTCTATGTAATGATGCATCGTTTAATTCCCGGTTGAGACAGAAATTTTTCTCTATACCATTAATTTCCCTAGACTCCACCAGTAAATTATTACTCCCCAATTTAAATCTCTAAATTACTAAATCAATTAATTTTTTTACTCGTTTTCTAAATTCAAAATTCCGCACAATCAGCTTAACCTGAAAAGGGCCTTTTTTTCTGAATGGAGCCCAATTGGGTACTTGGTGACTTCCCCTCGGATATCCAATGTCTACAACTAAATTTAATAATCCCAACACGACCCAGCCTTTAAGTGCAGCTTGCAGATGGAGCTCCAACACCTACGACAGCGCACTTTTGAACAATAATTCATTAGAGGCATCCTCCAAACTTAGTCAACAAACCGCCCCATATTGATCCCTCCGGTGAAAATACTAGGTAGCACGGTACGAAGCCATCGTAATTCCAACCGAGCCAGAATAGGCTATAATGGGTAAAAAGGACAAAAAACGTAAGTCCTTATATTACCAGGGTCTTCTATGGCAGGCCCTAACATTGTTGATTGATTGATTGATTACCATTAATTGTTGTCTATATTAATCAGAACAAACATCATTATTAATTATATTATTTTTGGTCTGGACATCTTACCTCAATATTAATGTTGATTTGTTCTTGGACATGTTTCAAAACAATTCTGTTTTATCGTCAGCTTTCCCAGACCTCAAAATATAACTTCCTAAAATTAAATATTAAATCATTATTAATATTTAAATTAATATTGGGAAGTAAACATTATGAGGTTATATCATTTAGTGAGTGGAGAACATATTTTTAACGACTCACCTCATACAATTTCGAATTTCTTTCATACCGGCAGTTTCAGACAATATCTTGTCCCTCTTCAGTCATGGCTTCCACTCAAGCCATGACTGAAGAGGGACAAGATATTGTCTGAAACCGCTGGTATCAAAGAAATTTAAAATTATATGAGGTGAGTCGTTAAAAATGTGTTCTCCACTCACTATTAATCATTATTAATATTTTAAGTTGCATCAAAAAATGAGTTGTAAGTAAGACAACACATTCTGGTCTGGCATTAAATGATAATTTAGAACTTGAGACCTAAACAACTGAAGCTAAATCATTGCTCTTTTCTCTATTCATGTGAAGCTCTAGGATTTAAATTTATAAAAAATTGCACCTCACCTCTTATTTTGTCTTCTTTTAAAGACGGTTTTGGAGAAACCAATTATCCTCCATCAACAATTGGTACTCGACTCTGAAACATCTTTAAAAAAAAAAAATATGAGGTGAGGTGTAATTTTAATAAATCTAATTTCAATGCCTCGTAGTGTTGTTTTCTACAAAGCTTGAAGCTCTAGAAGTGTGTAATAAAAATTTAAAATATAACAAGTTTTCTATTTTCAATAAATTTTTTAATGTTAACATGAGAAATTATTGTTAGAGAATTATAAGTTTATTGTATGCGAGAGCAGAATATGTTAATGTTATTGGAAACAAGAA
The DNA here is from genome assembly GCA_030220185.1 of Diploptera punctata. Classification (NCBI taxonomy): domain Eukaryota; kingdom Metazoa; phylum Arthropoda; class Insecta; order Blattodea; family Blaberidae; genus Diploptera; species Diploptera punctata. The sequence continues at coordinate 121,153 of JASPKZ010001614.1, forward strand.
ATCTTGTTTGTTCCTTGACAGTTTCTTAGTCCTTATGATTTGTGTCACTTGGGACTACGAAGATTCTAATGTCAGATTCCCAAAATTACCTTTGAAACCCAGAAAAAAATGAAAAGTTATTTTTATTAATGATGTTGAGCTCAATACGGATGTATGCATCGGACCATTACACTGTATTTTATACTCAATGTGACCTATAGGAACATTGTTAGAAGTATGACCCCCATACAACCCTGTAAATTGTTTGTGTTACATTGTGAGTCAAAGGTGCAACCTTCACACAGCTGTTGTGCTCAGCATTGTGTGTGCAATGATCAATAGTAGTTCTTGCAGAAAGGATAAATTAAATAAAATTGGAATATTTCAATCATTTACCTAAAGCAAGTATCTTGCGATGTAAATTAAACTTGGTGAATATTGTACCTAACAAATACAAAGCAATTTTTAATTATATTAATGAGTTGGTTATTTTGACTCGCCTCATATTTCTTGATTTTTATGCAGACCTCATTTTGTCACTTTTGCATGACATTATCAATGCATTCCAACTGTTGTTTTGTGGTTGTCATCCTGTAAGTTGATTTCTGCTCCCTCTTTTGCCTGACCGATGAACTTCCAAATCAATTTCTTTTTTTTTTCTCTGAGAATTTCAAAATTCATGGTTTTCTTTTTATTCTTGTAGATGTAAATTTTCTCCCAAATTGTAAGTTCCTTCGATTTTTCTAACTGTATTAGTAATTTGATCTTTGTTTCAATTCTGTGTTTTTCTGGCTATGCATGTGCAGCTATTGCAGATTTTTCTATATCTCCATTTTTAACATTTCTAAGGTGTTGTTTCAATCTATCTATCTTCGGGTTTTTATAGCTGCTGCCGTCTTCCCGTGCCAAACCTCCAAAGCCTACAATCTTGGGCATCTTCAATGCTTAGCCCTCTAGCTTGCATTACTGTCTTCATGTTTTCCTTCCATGTTAACTTCGGTCTCCCTCTCTTTCTCCTTCTGGTCGGATGCCATTGATATAGTTGCTTTGGCCATCGCTCATCTTCCATTCTTAAAACATGTCCTAACCACTTTAATTCTTTCTCCTCAATTCTTTCAATTATGCTTTCTTCTGCTTCCATTATATTTCTAATTTCCTTATTTTTGACGTGTTCTAATTTTCTTTCAATCTTGTATTTAAGTTTATGTTGAGTAGTTTTTGACTCACCTCATACTTCTTAACTCCCTCGCAGACTCCTGACTCTACAAGAAGTATGAGCCAAAAACAACTCAACATAAATTAAAATAAACCTCCTAGTGTTATTTTCTACCTACATAACTTGTATTAAATTCGTTTTTGTTTTTCCTATGTATATTTTTTCACAATCTTTACAGTCAATTTGATAAATCCCTGATTTGTTGCCGTCTTCAATCTTTTCATTTTTGTTGGTTTTGATTAATTAATTTATTTAATATTAGATAAAGCAACTTTTCTTCTATCAATCCATGAAATTTTAAGGTTAAATCTTATTTACAGACCATTACAATCTTTAGAATATTTCATCATCACCATTTGACCACATTGCTTGTTACTCTCTTATAAAAAAACTAATTTTCTTTTCATCGCCTTATGAGACATCCAGAAATCTCTTCCCATGAAGTTGATTCTATAGGATCTCGTTCATTACAATTGTCATGCAGTTATTCTGGTAATCCTATTTGAAACATTTCTTTGGTTCCAATTCAACTTCTTATGTTTATGTTCTATCCTGTAAATGGTTCTTAAATATTTGAACAATTTTTGAAGATTCACTTGAACAATTTATTGTATAATAATTTGAACATTTATTAAAAATTAATGTGAGCAATTATTATAAAAGTGAGTGTCAACAATTGTTAAAGATGTCTCAACAATTGTTTTAAGATTAATTTGAACAATTGTTGAAGTTTTATTTGATCAATTATGAATATTTATTTAAACAATAGTAAAAATCAACAGTAGACAATGAAAACCTCGTAACTCCATCAGTCATTGATAACCACATAACTCCAGTAGCCAGCACAGAAATATGTGAATTACAGACTTCAAATTTATTAATAACTCGACTTGTATTCTGTAGTAAATAAAATATGTGGCAACTATTGTTGTATCAATTTTCATAATTATTTAAAACAGTTTATTAAATTAATATTGAGAAGCTAAAGCTATTACTATGATAGAAATAAGTAAATTAATGAACACAATTAAATTATTGTAAATCAATGGTAAAGAGAAAAATTTTTGCCTGAACCAGGAATCGAACCCCGAACCTTTAGCTTTCCGTGCTAATGCTCTATCCATTGAGCTAATCCTGGTTCAGGCAAAAATTTGAAGCATGGATTAGCTCAATGGATAGAGCATTAGCACGGAAAGCTAAAGGTTCAGGGTTCGATTCCCGGTTCAGGCAAAAATTTTTCTCTTTACCATTGATTTAAAACAGTTATTTATTTCTCCTGTAAAATTTACCAAAATGGAGTTATGAGGTTTTCATTGCCCACCATCGAAATGCTTTGTTCAATGGAAAATTGCACAACACTGTTTTGTGGTTTTGGGAAGAATTTGTTAAAATAAGCAATGCCAAGGCTAGAAGGCTACACTATTGACTCACACTGTAAGAAGTGGATGTCTGCAAGCAAGCGATGGCAGTGTATATTTGAAGTGAAAACATTATAGACTTTTAAGTTAGTGGAGAGTGCTGTGACGCACAGACTTTGGGGTCTGCCGACAGCTGCCATTGCAAGGCTTCATTTATATCAATAACAATATTGTGTGTTTGAATATTTTTCTTCTGAGCCCATAATTAAAAATAATCAAATTCCAAATAGCTTGCTTACTGGGGTTGTATTACACCCGTCTCATACTGTCGGCAGTCCTTTAGTAGATCGTTGCCATTACTCCGTTAGCGTGGCCTTTATTAATGGTTAGTCCAGGAGTTCTCAGTCTTACGACATGACAAGAGTTTCATGGTATCATGATGGTTAAATTTTGTTTTCATCAACAAATGTTAAGATATTTTTAAATTAATATCGGGAAGTAAACATTATGAGGTTATATCATTAATAATGAATGGAGAACATATTTTAATCGAACTCACCTCATACATTTTCAAACTTCTTTGATACCGACGGTTTCAGACAAGGACATGATATTGTCTGAAACCGTCGGTATCAAAGAAGTTTGAAAATGTATGAGGTGAGTCGATTAAAGTATGTTCTCCATTCATTATTAAATGTTAAGATAGTTGCTTTTATAATTTGGATTATCTCCTATTTTTGTATAGTTTATTTTGGAATAATCTGGGTTGAGAAAATAATAACAGAAGAATAAGTTGACTTTTAAACAGCAATCTGCCATCCAATAGAGTGAACTGTTATAGTTGCCATATACAACATAGAAAACATCACAGGGAAGGAACACTATGAGGTTTAATTTAAGAATTAAATTAATGTTGTTATTACCTCACCTCATATCCTTTTTTCTTCTATACTGCAATTTCGGAGCTTATCTCCATCATCAGCAGCCTCTGGTCGACCGGTGTTATGTTGTTTCTTGGCGGTTTTCTTCTTACTTCTATCGATGAACCGATGAACCTCTGAATCAGGTCAAAATTTGTGGCGTTTCGAAACAAGAAAGATAAACTCATGAATTTCGAAACTCCCGCAAATTTTGACCTGATCCAGAGGTTCATCGGTCCACCGATAGAAGTAAGAAGAAAACCGCCGAGAAACGACATAACACCGGTCGACCAGAGGCTACTGACGATGGAGATAAGCTCCGAAACTGCAGTCTAGAAGAAAAAGGATATGAGGTGAGGTAATAAAGACATTAATTTAATTCTTACCATTTCAATGTCTGTTTAAAGAGAATGAAATCATTTCTGGTATACAGCAGAGACCAAATCTATGCACATTTGTGCGCACTTCTTCCTATTATTAATAGACTGAACTGTGTCATCGAATCTATTCTATATTTAATTTTTATGAGTTACTATTGAAACAATTATTTAAGACAGTAGGCCTATATCATACTTTCGGTAAAGCTTTTGTGGTATTTTTTTTTTTCTTTTGATAAGCAATTTTACTTGTTAAATTGTTTGACTGTTTCAGTTGATTACTGAGCTTTTCATTGGAATGTAAAATAAAATAACCACATGTTATGATATTCCAAATATCTTAAATTAAATAAGGTATAATATCTCTTAGGGCAAGTTATAAATGCATGACGTGAGGGAAAATGTGTTAGTGCTACTATCACCAGAGAACTTTATATTTTTGGGGTGATTTTAACATGATTGTCAGATTATTATTATTTATTTGGTCTTTGATCAGTTGTTTGACAGCTGTCCCTCCCCCTGCTCCTCAGCAAAATACACTGTTTTGGAGGTAGCAATGTGACAGCATAGAAGAGATGGTTAACAAATATATTCCTCATTCTTAGCACTGAAATTCATAGCATATTTTCTATATGCAGATTTACCTTGAATGGGTAGTATATGGCATAGGAATTTGTAAGCATGGAAAGAAGAAAGAACCTTATTTAAAAGGAAATTAATATCAAATATAGCCAAAATAAGGTTATACAAAATAATATACAAATGGAAACCAAAAAACAGATGGCAGGATGATCTTATAAAAGATATATTAGAAATGAAAATTGGAAATTGGCCAGTCTGTATCCAGAATAGATCTAGGTGGAGAAAAATTGTTGAGGAGGCCAAAACTTCAATGAGGTTGTAGTCGCCTACTAAAGAAGAAGGTAATACAAAACACTCATTAGACCAGTAGTTACATATGCTAGTGAAACTTGGATAGTGAAAGAAACAATAAAACAAAAATTATTAATTTTTGAAAGGAAAATTTTAAGAAGAATATTTGGAACAAATAGAGGAACTGATAACTGTTTGAGAATCAAAACAAATAATGAACTAAACAAATTAATCAAAAATCAAAATATAGTAAACCATAAAAGATCCGATATTAAATATAAAATTGGTACCTGGTAAATCAGTCGTCCTCAACTAAATTATTAAATATTTCCAATATGGAGGCCTTTCAACAACAATGTTTCATCTTCTGCATTTTAACTGGTACTGGTGTTGTTGTATAAGTTATACAACGGGTTTAGGTCTGCGGGTGTGTTCTCATTCAGTAGGTCTGCATTCTTTGCTTATAGAATTTCTATATCTTCAAGGATGCTGATCCTGTTGTTGTGAAATCCATATAACAATGAATTTTCTTTTAAAAAGTAATTTTACATTAATAATATTAACTTCCTTTCAGGAATAGAAATGGCATTGTGCATTTGTCGGTTTCTAGACTATTCAATAAGGCTGAGAACACCTGGTTTAGTTATTCTTGTGGAATAACAAAAAAATTCCCTTTTATCTATGAAGGGATATTTAGCATGCATGTGATTGTTCTATTAATTAATTCTTCTGCTGGCCAGAGAGAGATTGTGTCATTCAATAGCATGTGTGTCAGGAACATGTTTTCTAGGATAATATAGAATCTTTACATAAAATCCAGTTTCTTAACCCATTGACTATTTCAGTTTAGTTTCTCATATAAATCACCATAAAGAATAATAGAAATGCTTCTGAATATAATGGCATTTGTTTCATAAAGGTAGTAAGCAATAATTTATATGTGTAATTTGCATACAACAGTGTTTATTTCTATTGTAAATATATGTGTAATAACATCAAATGAGCATCATAGATAAAATATGTAAATAATTATAAAATATAGATAAAATTGTATAAATATACTGTTTAGAATAAAATAATATTTAATTGGAGTAGAACTTTACCAAATTGTTTTCCATAAGTAGCATTAGCTATTTTTTAGAAAGTTTAAAATATAAAATTAAATGCATTTAATTCTGATTTTAAATATTGTTTGAACTCCATACAATTTTCAATACAACCATTGCCTACTCAATCATGAAATGTTTCTTCTTCATAGCCTGTGAATCTAATATTTGGGAAAGTTACAGAATTTGATAGATTTATTGTCTAAACTCCGACCATGGGAAAATTCACAGTGAAAATTTAATAGACTACAATATTTATAAATTAATGAATCATTTTATTACATCTTACAGTTAAATAACTAATTAAGTTGAGGAGACGGACCTTTCAGGTGAATATTCCACAATTTCATATTTTAATCTCATATTTTATGTTTTTTTTTAACCATATTTCTTTGCTGTGGGTCGTCATATTTCAATTCCTTCTGGATTTTTTCATGTTGAGACTTGAAAGTAGTTTTGAAGTTCCTTAGGACAGGTTACTGGCCCGACGCTAAGTAGTCCAGTGGTAGGGCTGCTACCTTTTAGTCTCTGGACAGACATTAGGATACTGCATTTACTCAGTACCCGATGGAACGGTTATACCGCCGTGACTCAGTCCTCAGAGACTCGTTTGTGAAAACGGGTTGTACCACGAGAAGGTGAGGATGAGAATTGGGTAGGAGAGGTTATACACACGTCACTACCCCTTACATGTTGATGATGATATTTTACGTTTCTTTAAACACGGGAACTAGTTTTCAATAGAAAGATCTCTCTCGTTTCCAACCGACATTATGACTACCGGATTTTCGTTGGAATCTCCATCAATAACATTGCCATCTGGTGTTGATTTAATGAACTTTGAGATCAGGTGCTGTTCATCAGTAATTTCAAAATTTATGGATTTAAATTTGTTCTTCTGAATATATAATAATAATAATAATAATAATAGCTTTATTTTACCTGGCAGAGTTAAGGCCTTAAGGCCTTGTCTACCACTCAACCAGGTTTGTCTACCACTCAACCATCTTCTCCCAAATTGTCAATTCTAAAGGTTTTTCCAGACTACAATATCCCTATAACTCTTAGATGCTCTTTATTACAATGTTCATGATTAAAAAATTGGTTCTTTATTGATAACTAAGCTATACATGATTTTACTATTGTAACAGTTTAATACATTTAGTTTCTGAATATCATTCTTAAGTAAGTTATATTGAGACTGGAAACATCTTACCTCAAATTAATGTTGGTTATTGTCGCAAACATGTTTTATATAATCTTCTACATCATCTTCAGCTTGGCCAGACTGATGAGTTTTATGTTGTGAACCCTGGATGCCGATATCAGCTCCCTCCTCCATCTGGCCGAAGAACCTCCAAACTAGGTCACGTTCAGCAGGAATTTTGAAATTCATAACTCTATTTTTGTTTTTCTGAATGTAGATTTTTTTCCCAAATGGTGAGTTCTTTTGTATTTTGTAATTGTTTTAATAATTTAGTGTTCAAATTTATATTGTGTTTTTCGGACCAAACACGAGCAGCAACTGCAGATTTTTCTATTTCCCCATTTTTAACATTTCTTAAAATATAGAAATATTAAAAATGGAGAAAAAGAAAAATCTGCAGTTATTAAAACAGTTAGAAAATACAAAAGAACTCACCATTTGGGAAAAAAATCTACATTCAGAAAAACAAAATAGAGTTATGAATTTTGAAATTCCTGCTGATCGTGACCTAGTTTGGAGGTTCTTCGTTAGCTGGAGGAGAGAGCTAATATTGACATCCAGTGTTCACAACATAAAACTCATCAGTCTGGCCAATCTGAAGATGATATAGAAGATTATAACGAAACATGTTCACGACAATAACCAACATTAATTTGAGGTTAGATGTTTCCAATCTCAATAAAACTTGATTAAAAGGACCTCAAAATATTACTTCCTAAAATAAACCATCATTCTTAAGTATTTCATTTCAATTCAAAGGTAGATGACCCTTAAAGACTCAAAAGGCCAACATCTTTGAAATTTTTAAAAATCTGAAAAATGCATTCTGAAAGATTAATATTGCATGTAAGGAGACTTAAAAAAATTAAAAGATTGAATTACAAAGGTTTAATCGAGAGATATCAGCTAAGTAGAATTACATCTAGGTACACAATATTGCGTTGTGATATAAAATCTCTTGTATTATTGGTTGGATTTTACTGTGGTAGCAAAATATCAAAATACAGTTGATGAAAGAAAATTATTTGACTGATTAGCTAGTTTTCTGGACATCTAAGTAATAATCCATCAAGTGGGCTATGATACAACAAGCTGGTTATGCAGTATAACTAACTAAGGCACTTACGTTAATTTAAAAAAAAACATTTGTGTGTGTTTTGATATTTCAAAGAATTTACTATTCAATTTTTCTATATGCAAGTTTTATTGAATAAAAACTATATTTCTTTATAATATATGAAATATTTAAAATGATTTTTTTAATAAATAAATTGTAAATAAAATAAACTAAATTTATAGCCAATGGGTTGAGATAGCCAGGCTGGTGTTGATCACTGGTTAAGCCCCCTACCCTCAGAAACTGGCGTCTGTGTAACCAAGTTCTGTAGAAGTTTTCTTAGGCTTGGAATGTAAAAGCTGCTATATACATTCCAATGTAATTTGTAAAGTAAAATTTTTGAAATAACAATATACTCTAGTCTGCAGAGACTTTCGGACTTTGTGTCAGGTTTTTCTGTCGAAATGGGACCACGAAAAGTGGTGGGTGCCCTAGAATGATTACAGTAAATGTGTTACAATATGTGGATGTTCAATGGAAAAGTTATAATGGAGAAAAGAATAGAGTTTTAATTTTGTTCCTGTTAGATCTTAGGTTTTTTGCTCATTATATTGCAAATTATTTATTTTGTACTTGTCTGTATTTCCCATATTTCATTTCTCTCTCTCTTTGGTTTCCATAGTTCCTGTATATCAAATGTCAGATAAAAATTAACAATGTTTTATTGAAGTCATATTATTGCATTCATTTTCATATTTCAGTGCCAGCAAAATTGTTGGATTGATTTTTCCAATAATTGTTGTGATATAGTTTTAAAAATTTCATCATCAAAGAATGAGCCAAGTATCAAATATGCAGTGTATACAACATTTAATTTATTAGTATTTGTGGTAGTAAACCAATTGAGAATTCAGGTTGTAACAAGGTTTAGCAGTGACTACAGGTTTAGTAAAATTCCAAGGTCTTCTTGTAACATATTAAAACAATTATTTAAGTAGTAATTTTCATTTAATACATATTTTTTTGCTACCAAATTTCAAATAATGTCATTGTTAAATTATTTTAAGTTACTGAAGTTTGCAATTTTTTAATGTTGTGTATTCTGTTCAAAGAAAAAAATTACCAAGTGTAATATTTTTGAAAATATTTCCTTGTTTTAGATTATACTGTACACTTTCAACAATTTAACACTGAACAATTATCTAATATGAAATAATCAATTAATTTGGCATTTACTTGGTGAAAATCCATATCTATTCAATTAAATAAAAATAAAACTTAAAGTTTTATGATTTTCATATTTATTACAATATAAATTCGTAATAGCTGTTTCGGTACTTTGTACCTTCTTCAGACATGATTACAAATGAATGAATTTTGTTATTATATATAAACTCCAGTACATAACAACTGTAACTATGCAACTGAATGTAAACAAATAATTTTTTCAATGTTTTTATTATTAATTCCATACGTCTCAATGATGGATAAATCATAATTTTTCTCTTCAAATATGATTTAAAACAATTATATATATATACCGTACCAAAATTTTATACAACTTCTGGATCTAAACATAGTAGATATCTAGGACCCAAATTATATAATGAATTAATTAGATCCAATCCAGAACTAAGTAAACTAAACACAGCTAGTTTTAAAAAATCAATTAAATTAATAACTTTTAATTAATCAAGTGAATAAAATTAATCATTTGAATATTTTAAAATAATAAATATAAAGCATCTATTTTTGCTTATATTATTATAAATCAATATATAACTAATTACTTTCTTCTGTATTATTGGTTATAATCCATTACATTATATGATTTATATTATTTTATGTATATCATTCTCCATTCCATTTATTCTCTTGTTAGAATAAGTGTTATTCCCAATACATTATTATTTTTTATTTGTATGTGCCATAATTTATGTAAAAATGAAACTGGCCCCAACTTTAAATGTATATATTCTATTTGTATTATTCATGTAACTGAACTGCACCCGAGCACGAGCACTTGCTCATTCGGTTGTCAATACTGTATTTAACATTTATTTGTAAATAAAATTTATTCTTATTCTTATTCTTATACCGGAACAACTGTTACGAATTTATATTTTAATAAATATGAAAATCATATAAAACTTAGAGTTTTATTTTTATTGAATTAAATATTTAATATTAATTAACTCATCATAATTACTCAGTTTATGACAGTAGTACTGTATGCGTTGTCCAGTGGTGATGAGGGTTTTAATTCGCTTATGCCATTTTTTCTCTTGCTTCCAAGTAGTGCTATATGTGAGTCACATATTTAAAAACAAACAGAACATTCTTCGGCATCTTATGTACATTATTTTTATTCTACATTTGCCCATTGCCCGGACACTTTTGAAATCCAGAATGGGTTGAAGCAAGGAGATGCACTATCTCCTCTACTATTTAATTTTGTACTAGAGCATGCCATTAAATCTTTAGAGAATGAGGAAGGCTTACAACTCAATGGTATTAATAAGCTGTTAGTTTATGCTGATGATGTAGTACTACTGGCCGATAGCGAGGAGATAATAAAGGCCAACACGCACACACTATTGAGTAACACTAAGAAATTAGGACTGGAAGTAAATATCAATAAAACTAAATATATGGTCACATGTAGAAATTCATTAAATAACGGAAATGGACAGCTAATGACAAATGAGGGAAATTTTGAGGAAGTGGCTGAATTCAAATACCTAGGAACAATAATCACAAATAGGAATGAGATGCACAAAGAAATTAAACATAGGCTCAATTCTGGAAATGCGTGCTATTATGCATTGCAGAGACTCTTGATGTCCCAACTCCTTTCAAAAAACGTTAAACTGAAAATATATAAAACTATTATTCTACCAGTTATATTATATGGGTGCGAAACATGGACTCTTACTTTAAGAGAGCAAAGGAGATTACAAGTATTTGAGAATAAAGTACTTAGGAAAATTTTTGGACCAAAGAGAGACGAACAGACAGGTGAATGGAGAAGACTACATAACAATGAACTACATGGTCTTTATAGGAAGCCAGATATAATAAGAACAGTTAAGTCTCGTAGACTGCGATGGGCAGGACATGTTGCACGTATGGGGAATGGGAGACTTGCATGGAAGCTTCTTGTAGGAAAGCCAGAGGGAAAACGCCCAGTTGGTAGACCAAGAATGAGGTGGGAGAATAACATTAACTATGATTTGGGGCAGGTGGATTATACAGGGGATGATTGGAAAACATTAGCTCAGGATAGGGATGTATGGAGAGCTTATGTCCGTGCGGCCATGAACCTACAGGTTCGATAGTGCCAGTGAGTAAGTAAGTACGGTAAGTAAGTATTTGCCCATTGAGTGCATTACATTTTATTATCATTTTTCTTCTGTTAGCGCACTGTCTTCATATTTTTTATCATGCTGATGCCAGAATTTTCAGAAAGCTCTAATATAAAATTATTTGCCAACTTCATGCTATCTGGAATGTCTAATATATCCCGTTCATATACTTACCCACTCATTATATAAATAAAATATGTTAAAATATTAACTACAATGAAGCAAATAATTGTTTATTGCTGTGACATAGCAATGACAATTCAAGTTTAGCTGACCTAACCATTATTGAACTTTTATAGGAATAGTAGTTGAATGCATAACACACCCTCAACCAGCATAGCCTACTTACCATATGTACAAAGAGTCACAGATCGTATCGGAAAACTCCTACGAAAATACAGCATAAAAACAGTTTACAGACCTACAAGAAAAATAGAAGACTGCCTTCGCTCAGCTAAGGATCCTCGGCCACCTCTCTCCACTTGCGGCGTATATCGACTTCCTTGTTCGTGTGGTAAATCATATATAGGGACCACGAAAAGAAGTATAGCCACCCGTTTATCAGAACATAAAAGAAACTGCAGACAAGGAGAAATGGATAAATCAGCTGTAGCAGAACATGCCATTACGAATGGACACCAGATTCTATTCGACGATACACAAGTTTTAGCCACAACTTCCTACTATTTCCCTAGATTATACCGAGAGGCTATAGAAATACACAAGCATAAGGGAAATATTAACAGAAACGAAGAAGGTATCAAACTGTCTAAGGCCTGGTTTCATACACTAGAAAATAAATGCATTAACACCAGTGACAACAAGGAGACGACTATTAGCCAATCAGCAAGAGCCACGCCTCACCCTGCACCCCCCACTAACACAACGTCCTCTACGTCCACAGCGATCATTCTAAGTAGATCTTCCGACCAGGAAACACGCATAGAAGCACTCGCCACTGAAGATGCCCTCCGCAGTTGAGGGCGAAACGTCTGGTATCAACACCAACTATGGACCACGGCCACATAACCCGGAATCACTCAACATTTTATAGGAATAAATTACCATGAGGTTTAATTTAAGATAAATTAAAATCTTTTTTAAAAATTATTATTCACTGAGAGTAATTAATATTATAATTACAAAAAAATAAACGTTATCTCAGTCAAAACATAAATTTATTGTGTCGACGTTTCAATCTCCTTATGTGAGATTATTTTCACAACAGGAGATTGAAACATCGACACAATAAATTTATGTTTTGACTGAGATAACGTTTATTTTTTTTGTAATTATAATATTAATTAAAATGTTTCATACCTCTCCTCATAACCAATACCTCAATAAATTTATGTTGAAATCCGATGTTGAGGTTATGTAATGGTCGGCCATTTTGTTTCCTATTAAAACTAGACTCATCACTTATATTGAACTTTTATAGGAATAAATCACTATGAGGGTTAATTTATCTTTGATATAACCATGCCTGATAGTGGTTTTACAATTAACTAACTAACTAACTCAATCACTGGCTCTATCAAACCCATAGGTTCATGGCCGTGCAGACATAAGTTCTCCATATATCCCTATCCTGAGCCAATGTTTTCCAATCATTCCCTGTATAATCTACTTCCCTCAAATCATAGTTAATGTTATTCTCCTACCTCATTCTTGGTCTACCAACTGGGCGTTTTCCCTCTGGTATTCCTACAAAAATCTTCCATGCACGTCTTTCATTCCCCGTTTGTGCCACATGTCCTGCCCATCACAGTCTACGAGACTTAACTGTTCTCATTATATCTGGCTTCCTATAAAGACCATGTAATTCACTGTTTAGCAGTCTTCTCCATTCACCTGTCTGTTCATCTCTCTTTGGTCCAAAAATTTTCCTAATTACTGAAAATTAATCTCTTGGTGTTTTTAATATTTTGAAATCTGTAGTAGTGGAAAAAAGTATGTATATAACATGTACAGAAATGTTCTTTTTATACCTGGTGAGAACTCAACTCCTGTTTATTTTTAAAATTTCTTCCTATGATCAAAAAGTTATAATTATTGAGTTAATAAGTTTGTACTTGTATATTATCCATGTCTGCTCATATCATCGATAACTTTATTCTCTGCTTATGATTTAAAAGTTATTTAATTCCTGATTTGAGTTAAATACTATTAAATTATTTGAATTCCTAAAGAATATATTGCAAGGTAATAATTTAGCAGTATCATTTTCTGATTTCTCAAAAAGAGTTACAATGTATAAATTATGTCAAATAGGTTTACTTATAAGAACAGAATGAATGAGCAGATTTTTATGTTCTAAAAGTTAAGATTGCAACATAGTATAGCGATAAAATTAATGTAATTAGCTCTTTATATCCAACCAACTGATTTTTTTTATAATATAACTTACAAAAACGTTTCTTAATAATTTTTGTGTGGATTCTAGAATTATTACATTTATATCACACATTTTAGTTTTAAATTAAAAATAAATAGTGTTCTATTTACATTATTTCTTTTTTAATTTAAAAGTAAGAAGTAAAATATAAATTATTAAGAAACGGTTTTGTAAGTTATATTATAAAAAAATCAGTTGGTTGGATATAAAGAGCTTATTACCTTAATTTTATCGCACACACACTGAGAGAAAGTGTTGTAGTCATCTGCCAGACCTGAGCACAATACGCAGACGTTGGCAACAGTATACAACAAAATGCTACCAACACAACTCAGCGTTATTGTATTCAGGTGCCTACAATCGGAAGTCAGATGAACTATATTCTTCTTCTTCTTCCTTCCAAGTATTAGGCCAAGGCATGTTACGATCCTATAGAAAATTTTCCCTCCTGCGTACTTCTGGGAAATTCTCATATAAGACTTGAAAGTATAATTATAGTCCCTTCGATTGGTTGCTGGCCAAAGTAAGGCAAGACCAGTGATGGGGCTGCCATCTTATAGCCTCTGGTCAGGCTTTTCTGGAGAAGAAAAGAAAATAAAGGAAAGATTAAATGGAAGAAAGGAAAGACTCCCTAGCAATCGGATGCCCTAATAGCGTCGGGGTAAAAAAAAACAAGAGTTAACCAAGAGGGGTTAGATAGTAAAGTTAAAAGAGTCTGGTATAAGTAAGTGGAAGAAAGGAAGAAATACCAGATCGGTTAAAGATAGAAGTAAGGAGCAAAACATAAGTAAGTGGAAGCAATGTTTTGCTCAGCTGTTCATCATTAGCGTAATAACCGATGGCAGGTGTCTGCTATTACCGACAGAGAGAACGACTCTTGTCGCAACATAATGATTCTGGAACATGAAAACTTTATTGATATGACAATTACCTTAATAAACATGAGTAGCAAAATGTCGGCATGTTGTTAAATTCCTTAAATTTTGTTTCTGCCTTGTTCTTTCATATGTATATTTTAGATTTTTCACCCACGCTCAAATTCTCACAAAAAAAATAGTTGCCATGACTTATGCCCCAAGCCTCATAGTAATATGTTAAACTTGTGTTGTGACACTTGTAAGTTAAGAATATTCCATAGAAGGCCTTGGAATTTAATGATCTTAGGGTGTTTATTGTATAAAATGGATTTTTCCAAGTCTGCCACTTGTTAAAATAGCTTGTGAATGGAATTTGTTCATGTTAAGATTGACTTACTTTCTCAAAATAATACAAGTGACATTTTTTCACATTTGAAAGGGTTCTATCATCCATAGATGACAATATTTATTATGATAGCAATAACTCCCCATGGAATGTGGATTTTATTTATATAGAACTATGTTTATGTATCAAATTTGGGAATTTTTAACATTATGAGGTTCAATTCGTAAGAATTAAATGAATTGTGATTTCTTCTTACCTCATACTTCTATGTTTTTTTAAACACAGCACTGCAGTATCAGCGACTATTGTCACCATCCTCAGCTGTTTTCATGACTGTCAATTTTTTCTTTTGCCGCTAATTATCTAAAGTACCATCTGGTATTCTTTTTAAGGAATTATTTTCTAAACAGTCCACCGCTGTGGTCTCGAGGTAGCATGCTGCCTTGTCACGCAGCGGGCCTGGGTTCGATCCCCGGTCGGGGCAGTTTTTTCTGGGTGAGGTTTTTATCAGGGTTTTTCCTCACCTGTAAGACAAATGTCAGGAAAACTTTAAGGCCCAAACGGTCCCCGAAATCATATGGCCATCATCATCATCCTTCACCGGTGTGGAAAGCAACGGGAAGCTACCACACCTACAATTCCCTAGTAAAGCTGCAAGCGTAGCATGAAAATGCTATGATTGCAGTGAAGGACCTGCCTTCAGTCAGAATTACTATGGATGGATTTTCTAAACTGCCATCTGGTGTTCTTTTAAATGAATCATTTTCTAAACTGCCATCTGTTGTATTTTTGATGAACTTTGTAATCAAGCTCGGTTCGTCTGGAATCTCAAAGTTCATGGTTCTAGTATGGTTTTTTTGAATACATATTTTTTCCCAAATTGTTAAATCCAAAGGTTTGGATAGATGTTTCAAAAGTTTTGCTTCTTTTTCAATTATATGAAGCTCTAATAAACTATGTGCTGCTATAGCTGATTTTTCAATTTCTCCATTTTTTATGTTTCTGAAATGTTTAGATAATTACCGACAAAAGAAAAAAATTGACATTCGTGAAAACAGCTGAGGATGGTGACAATGGGTCACTGATACTGCAGTGCTGTGTTTAGAAAAACATAGAAGAATGAGGTAAGAATAAATCACGATTCATTTAATTCTTAGAACTATGTTGCTTAGAATGTTTCTTCTAATGCTTTTATTATTAGAAGGAGATGAGCATAATACATAAATATTAATTTCTTACCATTTCCTTGTGAGCAAAAGTGGACATGACTTATCATTTTATATCCTAGCTGTAAGTCAATTATACAGAGAACTGTCATGAAAAAAGTTGAACTTTGTATTAACTTATATAGGCAAAGATAGCATTGCGACTTTTTTGACATTTCATTCTTCATTTTCGTCCAGAAATGAATAAAATATATAAATAAATGAGATTTCTAGTAAACTGAGTGGTCTAAAAGACACCATTTTGCTTTTAGACTTGACTGCAAAGAGTTGGAACATGTGATTATTAAATTTGACAAGTATTTTATACTATTATTTGTTCCATCAGCAGCAGTTTTGTAGAAATAAAGGTTGTAGTTCATAGTTCATCATGCATTTACTTATATTCTTTCCTAAACAAGTCATTCTTTATTGGTCAGATGGCAAAGCTGGTAAATGTGAAGCATCTAGAGTAAAGTTAGGTATAATCAATTGAGTTGGTGTTTACTTGATGAAAATCCATATTTATTATTTGTATTGTATTGTAAGCCTATGGTTTCCCTTTACGAGATTTAGGCGCTCTCCCCCTACAGGGAAGAATTTGAACCATACTAATTTAGTTACACTTCTTTTCGTACAGATGTCATTTTGAGTGGTACGTGGTCAGCGTTCCGCCTCATACTGACATCTAGGAAACCAAGGTAGTACTAGGACGGGAAAATTCGGTAAATTTTGCTTAGAGGCATTTTCATTCAGGCTTAAGGATTTTTTACGAGCCTGAAAATCTTCAGACTCGGGACCCACGACTTAAAGTCCCTCCTGGAGGACTTGCTCCTTGCATTTTTCCGTCCTAAAAAAATCCATCGACCCCGGCTGGGTTTGAACCCGCGACCCTCGGGACCAGAGGCAAGGAGCATAACCACTAGTCCACCGCGGCCGACTCCATATTTATATTTATTAATTAAATAAAAATAAAACGTAGTTTTATTTGATTTTCATATTTATTATATAATTCAGTGACAGCTGTTTCGGTACACTGTACCTTCTTCAGACATGTTAACAAATTATGAATTGTGTTCCAACTGATCTAAGCAACAATACAACAATATTTAATTAAATTTTTAAATTTAACAAAGGGGATTCATTCAAATCAAGTTGAGAATTTAACAGTTTTTTACTACTTTTAAATTTATTAATTTCTACAGCCTCCAAAAGATCTAACTTCTTATCCTTAATAAAATATGTAGGTAGGAAATAACACTATGAGGTTTATTATTTTTAATCGGCCGCGGTGGACTAGTGGTTATGCTCCTTGCCTCTGGTCCCGAGGGTCGCGGGTTTCACCCGGCCGGGGTCGATGGATTTTTTAGGATGGAAAAATCCAAGGAGCAAATCCTCTGGGAGGGACTTTAAGCTATGGGTCCCAAGTCTGAAGATTTTCAGGCTCGTAAATGATCCTTAAGCCTGAATGAAAAGGCCTCTAAGGAAAATTTACCGATTTTTCCTGTCCTAGTACTACCTTGGTTTCCTAGATGTCAGTATGAGGCGGAACGCTGACCACAGACCACTCAAGTGACATCTATAGAAAACAAGTGTAACTAAATTAGTATGGTTCAAATTCTTCCCTGTAGGGGGAGAGCGTCTAAATCTCTGTTAAGGGAAAACATGGGCTTACAAGAAGAAGGTGGTTTATTTTAATATTGTTTAGTTGTTTCTTGACTCACCTCATACTTCTTAACTCCCAAGCAGACTTGAGTTTCTTCACTTCATTTGTGACATTCTCAATGCTGTATTATGTTCACAACTGATGTCCAACGGCCTCCTCTCCTGTCAGAGCTCAGTGTCTTTTCCGATTTTATGATTTTCTAGCAAACTATGAGCTGCAATTGCCGATTTTTTAATTTTGCCATTTTTAATATTTGTAAGGTGTTCTTCTGTATGAATTTCTAAATTCCTTTTAGTTTTTCCTATATATACTTTATTGCAGTCATTGTAACTTATTTCATAAATTCCAGATTTTTTACTATCTGGGACATATTGCTCATAAACATGCAATATTCAACAGTTTAACATACAGATTAATGAACATCCCCTTAAGTGAACAAAATTTTAAGCAGGAATTCAATCACATTTTAAACATTGCTATGCAAATGGTTTTGGAAAGGAGATAATAATAAATAAGTTCAGGAGATTCAAACAACAAAAAAGACTTAGGGTCGTATACAAATACATTACTCTCTACTCAAATTACTTCCAATCACTGGTGAGCTGAGATCGAATTAACAGCCGCCTTAACCGGTCATGCATGAATGTTGACGTTTTCGTAATATTGGCAACGAATTACCCAGAATTCTCAACGATAAAACCACTTCCGTTATTTTTGTCTGCTATAGAGGAATGCATTTATGCTTGCATCACGCAAATAATACCGTATAAAAACACGTCTGCGACGCGCAATATTACACCGATTCTCCTGTTCTTCCAGTTGAATTCTTTGGTAGGCTCTATCAAATTCCTCTTCTCCGCGTATACCGAAAACATGATCGAAGTCTTCAAGGTCCGACATCTTGGATAAGTTTCAAACTACATCGGTTCCCTTCGGGATTTTCACATAAGTTTATATCTTGAGCTACAATCTTAAGGTACCTTGTCAGGTAGCTTTACAATTATTACCGCGTGAATAGATTTCTGAGTAAGAAAAATGTGTTTGAATAAAACTTTATCAGCAGAGAACCCCTTTTACTGTCTAATGCATTCAAACATTCGACCCTTAAAGAATACACCACCCTACAACCTGATTCTAAAGAAAAGAAACATTTCAAGAAAATTACTTACCATCCTGAAACACACAGAAATTTTTTTAAAAAATGTAACGAATTTGATATTACAGTAGCACCGATTAACAGATTTAGCCTGGATAATTTACTAGTAACCAATAAGGAAGTTACTGGCCCAGATACTAAAAAATCTGGAATTTACGAAATCAGTTGCAATGACTGCAGTAAAGTATATATAGGAAAAACTAAAAGGAATTGAGAAAGTCATACAAAAGAACACCTTAGAAATATTAAAAATGGTGAAATTGAAAAATCGGCAATTATAGCTCATAGTTTGCTAGAAAATCATAAAATCAGAAAGGACACTAAACTTTTGAAACATTTGGAGAAACCTTTGGAATTGACAATTTGGGAAAAGATATACATTCAGATGAATAAATACAAATCAATGAATTTCGATATCCCCGATGAGAATAATTTAATTTCCAAGTTCATAAAATCTACAGCAGATGGCAGTTCAGAAGATGATGTTAACAATGAAACAGAAATTGCAACTTCCACATTCAAAAGAAAATATGCAGATGAGAAACAACCCCTCTAGAATTTTTGGAAATTGAATATAACCTTCATTTAACAGAAGACATCAAGAAATCTGAAACTCCTCCATATATTTTAAAACAATTGTCACTGGAAATAATAAATCTAAGATACGGCTCCAGCTTACCAAATGACGGTGGCACTGGTGCTGGTGCAGTATGTCCACTTTTTTCCTTTTATCGTAAACTAAACACAAATTCAACAAACTTTGGTGGCAAAATTCTAGCAATTTTCTTAAGTTTACAAAATCTTTTATATCACATCCAAAAATTTACAAAAGTTGTAATTCTATGTGACTCCAAAGCAGCCATTCTCACTATAACACGAGACAACACGCAAAAGCATCAAAATTATCGAATGTCACAAAATGATAAAACAGTTATCCCGTCTACATAAAAAAGTTGTACTTCAATGGATTCCGGCCCATTGTGGAGTGACAGGCAATGAAATAGCCGATTTTCTGGCCAAGAAGGGTAGCAAAATTGTTTCAAACCCAACTTCTACTCCAGTTTCCTTTCACTCTATCAAAAGAATTATCTCAAATAAATACATCAATAAACTTAGAGAAGAATACACCACCAAAACATCTGGAAAGGAATGGGAAAATCTACAAGCTTATGACATTACTACATTACAAAGAAAATCTGCAGTAGCAACATTCTCAGACTGCTAACGGGACATGACTGCTTGAATAAACACCTACACAGAATTGGCATAACAGAATCACCTAAATGCCCTTTTTGCAATTTAAATGAAGATATGGAAAGAAACCATCTCCTCCGTTGTCCAGCTTTTGTAGAAGAGACCAGCTTTTCTGCTAAATATTGGAGTGCAAGAGAGCGAATGATTTCATTATCAAGTTCTCGACATCAGATACCAACCAACCAACCAACAATGAAATTTCGACAGTTGGAATTTAACTGAAGATGGAAGTAATACTATACTTTTGAAACCGGTATCGTGAAGACACGCAACTTTGTGAGGCGAGATGTTAAAACATTTTTCTCCAACTCATTTATTAATGTAAATACGTCATAGTGTTTCCTCCTTCTGTAATTACTGAATTGGCAGAAATCCCTTAAAAAGCAAAATAAGAAATTTACTCTCAACCACATTTATATTTATGGAGCTATTGAAACATGCTGACCAGCTGGGGCTTAGAAATTTAGTTTTTTTTTAAAATAATACAAGATCGAGGACAGTAATTTTTGTGCATTTTTTGGCTGATCTGCTTGTGGCAACGAGTTGTGAAGTGTGTCCATGATCATAGATGCAGATACTAAAACAGACCGTTTATCTTCCACACAAAAATAAACTTTTTGCCAAACATCTGGGCTCTATTCATAATAGTTCACTCAAGATTCTTCATATTTAATCCAAATTTCTGATTATTAATAAACTAGATTTGGGGTAAGATTATTTTATCATTTTTGTCAAACTGACCAAGCTTCCTGTGAAATGAGTACCAGAAACAGAAAAAAGTTCACTATTTGTCTGCCATTAATTCTTCTAACTTCTACAGAATCGCAGCGCGCATGTGCGAGTTACTGTAATGGTTAATGTAACTGCCGTTAGATGACTCTGAAATCGGTGTCACCAACTTTTGGAATAAATTCTCAACTGCACGTAAACCAACTTCCCATTTACTAACCTAACAAAAAAAAAATTACATGCATATTATTTAATAAACTATAAACTAATTTTATGTGCACTAACTTGTTGCATCGGAACCTAAGAAAATTAAGTTAATTTCTTGAAATATGGTTTGGAATTATTTGCAAATGTTGGTAACACCGATTAGAGCGCCACCTAGCAGAAGTCGCATTAAGCATTTGCACGTCTGTAGAACTCAATTCACAATGATGATCTTGAAGAAGATTTTCGGGTTGACAACCCTTGAGGATGCCAGACGCAGTCTCTGGCAAAACGTCGGGGAACTACAAGCCTCACGACCACGGCCTACAGCCCGAAAATCTTCTTCAAGTTCATCATAGCAACTCCGGCCGTGAAAGTCTACGTGAATACATCAATTCACAATGTTCACGTAATTATATAACTATTTAAAAATCGTAAGAAATATTTATAAAATGGTTCCAAAATGTTTAAAATAGTACAAAAAGTTATTATAAATGGTTGATAAGTGTTTAGTGCAACAGTGGCATAAGAATGTTGTATGGAAAATTGTGGCAGACAAATATGGAACCTCAGCCACAGAAACTTTACCTCCTCCGTGTACTGCTTCTGAGAACATGTAAATCATATCCATGTCCCATATTGGTTTTCATAACCTGTAAACTTTGCACTTTAACATTTAATATTACTGAGTTCTTCCTTGTTATATTATTGAAATTGATTTCATAATTTGTCTGCAGTTTGTATCGAAGGAGTTGCTGCTTGTGAATATTGGTTAAGTGGAATCTGTTGGAAAAATAAATGCACAGAGTTGGAGTTTGACTGATGATGAAAGCAAATGGCCTTTGAAACCGGTATCGTGAAAACACTGAACTTTACGAGGTGAGATGTAAAAACATTTTATCCAGCTCAATTATAAATTGAAAATTACGTCATAGTTAAATTAATATTGAGAAGCTAAAGCTGTTACTATGATACAAATAAGTAAATTAATGAACACAATTAAATTATTGTAAATTAATGGTAAAGAGAAAAAAAAAATGTTGCCTGAACCGGGAATTGAACCCTGAACCTTTAGCTTTCCGTGCTAATGCTCTGTCCACTGAGCTAATCCAGGTTTCATTCCCATCCAAGCAGTAATATTTCCTTTACCTTATTCTACTGGTCCCACATTCAATTGCAATGAATCATCATTCACAAATACACGATGAATGTGGGACCAGTAGAGTAAGGTAAAGGAAGGATTTCTGCTTGGATGGGAATGAAGCCTGGTAGCTCAGTGGTCAGAGCATTAGCACGGAAAGCTAAAGGTTGGGGGTTCGATTCCTGGTTCAGGCAAATAATAAATATGAAAATCAAATAAAACTACGTTTTACTTTTATTTAATTAATAAAAATGTTTCTCTTTACCATTGATTTACAATAATTACCTCACAGTGGGAAGTAATAGCATCTGATAAATTTTAATCAGTTAATATGGATGTGTCCACCGCTGTGGTCTCGAGGTAGCGTGCTGCCTTGTCACCCAGCGGGCCCGGATTCGATCCCCGGTCGGGGCAGTTTTTCTGGGTGAGGTTTTTATCGGGGTTTTTCCTCACCTGTAAGACAAATGTCAGGAAAACTTTAAGGCCCAAACGGTCCGCGAAATCATATGGCCATCATCATCATCCTTATCATTACCATCATCATCCTTCACCGGTGTGGAAAGCAACGGGAAGCTACCACACCTACACAATTTCCTAGTAAAGCTGCAATCATAGCATGAAAATGCTAAATGCTATGATTGCAGTGAAGGACCTGCCTTCAGGCAGAATTAGTATGAATGGATGGAATATGGATGTAATAAAATTATACTCATATTAGGCATTTTTAACTATAGAGAAGGCCCTTTGTTGTTAAGAAGTTAATATTTTCTTTATTTTGTGAAATTTAAAATGATACATGGTAACCAAGTTAAATAAATAACACTATTTATTTAATATATTTACAGCCTATCAAATTCCTATGCATGATAAAAGGAGTGAAGTTCTTTATTCGTCTCCATATTATCACTTTTTATATATTATATTATATATACGGATGTATGGAGAACTCTTCAAGACGACAGAACAATGGTCGTGACGATACTGAGGATGGAACAGAAACTATGTTCTGAAACTAGTTTATAGTCAGATAAGAAGAACAATGTGATATATTACTATGTGCCTTTATTTACTTACTTACTTACTTACTTACTTACTTACTTACTTACTTACTTACTTACTTACTTACTTACTTACCTACTTACTTACTTACTTACTTACTTACTTACTTACTTACTTACTTACTTACTTACTTACTTACTTACTTTTACTTACTTACTTACTTACTTACTTACTTACTTACTTACTTACTTACTTACTTACTTACTTACTTACTTACATGGCCGCGGTGGACTAGTGGTTATGCTCCTTGCCTCTGGTCCCGAGGGTCGCGGGTTCAAACCCGGCCGTGGTCGATGGATTTTTTTTAGGACGGAAAAATCCAAGGAGCAAGTCCTCCGGGAGGGACTTTAAGCCGTGGGTCCCGAGTCTGAAGATTTTCAGGCTCGTAAAAAATCCTTAAGCCTGAATGAAAAGGCCTCTAAGCAAAATTTACCGAATTTTCCCGTCCTAGTACTACCTTTGTTTCCTAGATGTCAATATGAGGCGGAACGCTGACCACGGACCACTCAAAATGACATCTATACGAAAAGAAGTGTAACTAAATTAGTATGGTTCAAATCCTTCCCTGTAGGGGGACAGCGCCTAAATCTCTGTAAAGGGAAAAACATAGGTTTACATAGGCTTCTTAACTAAGAAGCCGCCATTTGCAAAGATAGATACAATGGTTTCAAAAGCATTTGGTGAGGAAATTACAACGTATATAAGAGAAAAATTTGCGTCTAGATCGTAACTCGCCTCGGTAGCTCAGTTGGTAGAGCATTTGGCCCGGCAAGCCAAAGGTCCCGGGTTCGAGTCTCGGTCTAGGCGAAAATTTTTCTCTTCAAATATAATTTATCTTTCATTGAGAAATGTTAAATTAATAATAAAAACATCATTAGAAGCCTTACTAGCTTTATAAAGTAATGTTAAATTCCCAATAAATGTCTTCTTAACTAAGAAGCCGCCATTTGCAAAGATAGAAACAATGGTTTCAAAAGCATTTGGTGAGGGAATTACAACGTATATAAAAGAAAAATTTGCGTCTAGATCGTAACTCGCCTCGGTAGCTCAGTTGGTAGAGCACTTGGCCCGGTAAGCCAAAGGTCCCGGGTTCGAGTCTCGGTCTAGGCGAAAATTTTTCTCTTCAAATATAATACAATACTTACTTACCCTCTGGCACTATCGAACCCGTAGGTTCAATCTATTAACAGCATATAATTTTGATTTTTAAAAAATTCACGTTTACTTATTTTAGGAATTCACACTATGAGGTATATTCATTTAGGTAGAATTTTTTATCACTCACCTCATATTGTTCTTCTTATTTGACTATAAACTAGTTTCGGAACATAGTTTCTGTTCCATCCTCAGTATCGTCACGACCGTTGTTCAGTCTCTTGAAGATATACATTCAAAAGAGCGAAAAAAAGAAATTGATGAACTTTGAAATTCCCGGGGAGAATGACCTGGTTTCAAGGTTTTTCAGTCAGCCAATGGAAGGAGCGATGACAGTGTAAAATTCTCTAATATAGATACTTCTAAACGAAGCCAGCCTTTGGTGATAGTAGTGACACCTACCTCACAGCGGACGAAACGAGAATTATAGATTTGTATGAGGGTGGATCAAATATAAACCAGAATTTGTATCTAGAGGCTCTGGTAGCGAACTGCAAAGGTTGCGGTTTGGAGGGAAAGTTGGTGGGGTTGTCTGGAGTAGGGATCTTGATGTGTCACACTCCGAAGAGCGGCCACTTGCTTCAGTACGCCATGAGCGAGCAAGAGGTACACATGTCTGTTGCACAACGCATTATTATTTTTTGGCAAAAGAAGGCACTAAACCTTCTGAAATTTTGAGAAGGCTCCATGCACAGTTTGGGGAAGCAACCCTTTCAAAGACGCAGGTGTATGATTGGCGCAAAAAAATTTTAGCGGGCTGGGATTCAGTGGAAAATGAGCCCCACCAAAGACGGCAACGAACAGGCATCACTGCAGACAACATTCGTGCTGTACGAGACCTTATTGAGGAGGATCGGCGCGTAACAATTTCTGAAATTGCTTCACACGTTGGAATAAGCTTTGGAAGTATTCAAGCCATCATCAGTGATGAACTCAAATTCCGAAAATGCGCCGGAAACCGATCCGAAATGTGATTGTAAGGCCACACACTGCTCGGTTGACACAAGAAAAACTGACAAAAATGCATTGGACACCTCTGGAACATCCTCCTTACAGTCCAGATTTGTCACCCTGTGACTACCATTTGTTTGGGCCACTGAAAGAAGACCTGGGAGGAAGGCGGTTTGGTACAATGCAGCGGTAGAGGAGTTCATGCGCAACTGGCTGGCTACACGTCATCCCTTCAAGGACGGCATCAAAAAGTTGCCAACTCGATGGCAAAAGTGTGTTGGAAATGCAGGAGACTTTGTAGAAAAATGAGGTGGTGGTTTTGTATTTTTTGTTAATTCAATAAAATTGTAAACAATAATTCCGGTTTATATTTGATTCACTCTCGTATATGTGGAAAGAATTGTTAATGTTTGTACCAAGTCTCGAATGGTGTAGTGGGCTGCACACTAGTCTGGAGAACTAGAGGTCCACGGTTCGATTCCTGGTTCAGACATTAATTTTTCTCTTCACAATATCATTATTATTGGAACTGTGTTAAAATAACAATATTAGAAAATGTTAAATTACTTGCTATATTTTAAACATAAAACAAGCTCAATTTTATAGGGAACTTGAATACTTTTTGTTTTATCTACATTTTATCAGAGTTAAGATAACTAGTATTCATTCGCATATGACCTTGTGAGTGCTATTAGAAATCAATTTTGGTCTTTTTTTCCTTATTACCTAATTTCAATATTACCATTAGCTTGTTAACACATATTTTATATTTTTTCTCTAATTAACTTTATGTTAATAACTGGATTTTATGTGAATACATGTTTTCTTTTAACTTTACTATCTAACCTCTCTTGGTTAACTCTTGTTTTCTCGCCTAGAAGCATGGCTATGATTGTTCATCCTAAATGATTAATTGATGAATAAGTAATGATTTTGCGAATTGAAATTTGGTTATAACCTCCTACAATAATTGAAGTAAGAATTATTAAAATAATAAACCCATTAAAATTGATTGTATATGAAATTAATATTAATGGGGCGATTTTTTTAATAGTTATGAGAATAAAATAATTATTCCATCTTAATCCTTCTATAACTCTAGGAAATCATCAGTGAAGAGGGGCTGCACCTCTTTTTATCAACATGGGGTCGATCAACCTCTTTAGTTGGTCCAGATACAAAATAAAGAACCCACCCTGTTGTCAGTTTTCCTCTTCCCCCTTACCCTATTAACATCTGGTGGAGAGTTACTGGCAACACTGGTGCGAGCGAGAGAGATGAGTACAGACAGTTGTCTCATTCTACAAATTTCTCGTAAAGTTAAACCAGAGAGACTATAACTCACTGGCCCTGTAGGTTAATGACCGCGCGGACATAAGCTCTCCATAAACCCCTATCCTGGGCTAATGCTTTCCAGTCATTCCTTGTATAATCTATTTCCCTCAAATCATAGTTAATATTATTCTCCCACCTCATTCTTGGTCTACCAACTGGGCGTTTTCCCTCTGGCTTCGTGTAAACCGACTATATCTAAGGGTGATTTATCTAATTACCGCGTTAATACCTCTAGCACCCCGCGTATAAAGTCATAACATTGCATGTTCCTAAGAACATGTCCCTGTGTTTGAGCCTTTGGCATGGAAACCATGTCCCCATTTCTTGACGGTTGTATTTTTACGGTGAAAGATCGTCACTCTTTCGCCCAAGGTACTTTTTTTGTCTGGCTCATCACCTTCGACCAGTCCGGCATGGGTAACCCTATCGGCAGCAATGCTACCGCCGGCATAGCTCTCAGGATCATTTAAGCACGCAAGCCACTCCACCATGACAAGGTAAAGATACCATGGAGGGAGTAAGGGGCTCTACCAAATACTATCAAAATCAGAAGATATTAATTTTACAGCTCATGTTTATAAAAACATTTTTTATTGCATACTATCTCCTCTGTAAATATTACGATGCAAGGTTGGGAAGTGGTATTTACAGAATTGAGGAAAATGTTTTTAATTTCCGAGATTCTATAAAACACTTCACAAACGTGCGTTGTACATTATGTATGGTGTTTTCAAAATAATAAATAAAAGTAAAATAACATATTTGATGGAAATATGTACGTTCATTATAAACAATTGAGTAACGTTAACAGTGTGGGCAATGCTTATTAGTTGAAAGTACAGGAGGCCGTGAAACCATTGTTATCGATAAAATGGCCGCAAGTACGTGTTTATTGTTTTATCTTGTCTTATAAGCCCATGTTTTCCTTAACAGAGATTTAGGCGCTCCCCCCTGACAGGGAAGATTTTTTTAACCATACTAATTTAACTTTTATAAGATTCATGATGTGTTCCAGTTTTGAATCCTGCCGATGATGGGACAAGTCCCGAAAGCGCTACAGTTAAATGATTAATTAAGTTGAGGAGACGGACCTTTCAGGTGAATATTCCATAATTTTATATTAATCATACTAATTTAGTTACACTTGTTTTCGTATAGATGTCATTTGAGTGGTCCGTGGTCAGCGTTCCGCTCATACTGACATCTAGGAAACCAAGGTAGTACTAGGACGGGAAAATTCGGTAAATTTTGCCTAAAGGCCTTTCCATTCAGGCTTAAGGATCTTTTACGAGCTTGAAAATATTCAGACTCGGGACCCACGGCTTAAAGTCCCTCTCGGAGGACTTGCTCCTTGGATTTTTCCATCCTAAAAAAAAATCCATCGACCCCGGCCGGGTTGAACCCGCGACCTCGGGTCCAGAGGCAAGGAGCATTACCACTAGTCCACCGCGGCCAATTTTATTGTTTCAAATAAAGTTCAGTTCATTTGCAGTGATCTGTTCCGTATAATGTATATTAACACTACCTTTTGGATATTTTTGTATATACATTGTACGTAGTATACATAGAGGGCAGTGGTTTTACTTTCCGCACGTGGGTGTAAATGTAATATTACAGTATAGTTATTTAGGTTGGCAATCGCGAAATGTAGGAAGTTGAACTTTCAATCGTGGTCGCCATTGCTGTATGTACGACAAAACGCACTACCGCGCAAAAAAAAAACAGATCACTCCATTTGTGTGATTCTGATTGTATCGCGTCCTTAACCCTTAAATTCGTAATGTATCCTTTTAGATACATCAGTTAGTTTAGTTAATTTAATATTTTTAATAAATCAGAAGAAAACGAACAAAAATAAACAACTTAAATGTGTGTCTAATTGTACACTATACCTAATAATAACAATTATACAAGATTCCGTTTTCAGTGCGGTCCGCCACATTCAAATATCTAACAGGAGAAATGTGTGTTTTGCCAATTTAAGGGTTAACAGATAGCTGGAATCGATATATCTATTAGCTTTGCATGTTATTCAATAAAGAGTGAATATTTTCATGGAATAAGGCAGGTTGTATTTATATATTGAATGACGTGTGGATATAGAGATTATGTTACTTTCTCCGAGCTTATTCACAGTGGGTGAATCATGCTTCTGTCCATGTCACGTTAATTGAGAAACTTAAACACGGCCAAAATACTTCCCGGAATTCCCTAACCAGAGTCAACTGCAACTCGTTAATGCAATACACGTGACGTAATAATTCGCAGTTGTAAACTAAGTAATGAAGTCAATTGTAAAATCGTTAGTAAACTGAATTCGGTTAAGTTTCACATTCGTATTCGGAAGTTACTAGTTCAAACTCCGGTGTCGTTAACCTCACTTTCGTGTTTACCCTCAGTCAAGCCTTTTAATGGACTGCCTTTTCATTATCATCAACTATATCGTTATTAATCTACGTAAAATTATTAATTAGTTAGCATTTTATCTAACGACATTCTTTTTTATAGTCGTTATCATAACTCTAGCTCACTGGCACTATCGAACCCGTAGGTTCATGGCCGTGCGGACATAAGATCTCCTTACATCCCTATTTTGAGCTAATGTTTTCCAATCATTCCTTGTATAATCTACTTCCCTCAAATCATAGTTAATGTTATTCTGCCACCTCATTCTTGGTCTACCGACAGGGCGTTTTCCCTCTAGTTTTACAAGAAGCTTCCATGCACGTCTTTCATTCCCCATTCGTGCCACATGTCCGGCCCATCGCAGTCTACGAGACTTAATTATTATTCTTATTATATCTCGCTTAGAAAAATATAACAGATTAAATGGTATAATTAGGAGAAATTTTGGAAAACAAATGAGGAAAGAAATCCAATTGAGATTTCATAATGCCATAACCAAACCTGCTCTACTATACGGAAGTGAATGCTGGACACTTCGAGCAAAAGGTAAATCCCGCATTAATAGTTCACAAATGAGATTCCTCCGATCACTAACTGGAGTAACATTAAGGGATAGAATGAAAAGTGATGAGATAAGGATGCAGTGAGGGAAATGGTTGAACATATACAAAATTATCATAAGTAATGCCACGAGTGATTTCCAAATTATCGATAAATTCACGACTCACGAAGTGAGGAGTGAATTTATCTAGAGAATTTGGAAATCAAGAGTGGCATTTGTTAGGACTATTTAACGAATAAAATTAAGCTGTTTACTCACAAATCATTATTTAACTGTAGTTATTTCAAAATATTTATATATTTAATGCAAACGGCGATGTTTGAAAACAAATGAGAAACGATAGGTACGCTTCTACTGCTTCTTTTTGTTTATCACTGCAACCAGATCATACTATTTATTGCCAAAGGAACGCAATATTGTAAGAATGCTCTCTAGTGGAGAAAAAATGAAACATCAATCTGTATATTAATTCATTTCTGATGTCGTATGATGTAAATATTACAATTATATTTTTCTGGATTATTACCTGGGAAAAAATACATTTAAGAAAGTCAAACAGTGGTTTCTTTTTTTGGTGGTATAATAAATTGCTACAAATGTTGACATGTATGCACTATATATACAATCTGGTAGCCGTATTTCTTATAGGCTCAGTCACTGCAAAATAACGGTCAGACCTGTTCAGAATATTAAAAAGGAGGAGCTTTGTTTAATATATGGTAATTATAACACTGATAAATATTTCGTGAAACACGACTCTGATTGGTTGTAAAACAGAAATCATTGAAACGTGATTGGTCATTGACTCCCATTTGGGGCATGAGTTAAATAGTCAGATTAAATGGTTCCAACACGTCCAGAGAATGTCAAATTCCCGTTTACCAAAGATGATTTACCACCTCAACCCTAAAGGCAAAAGAGACCTCGGAAGACCCTTCAACCGATGGAAAGATCAGTTTTTGTAGTCGCAGAACGGGCATCATCACCCAATACTGCATTCGGAACAAGAAGAAATCTCGCTTCCTATATATAGGCCTATCTAAATGTGACAATTTAACTCATGCCCCAAATGGTAGTCAATGGTAATCTTGTTTCAATAAATTTTGTTTTACAACCAATGACAGTCGTGTTTCACCTCGGCCTTAATCGATTTCTCTTTATCAGCTCCTGCTTTTGTGATAAAGAAATCTCTCCCTTTTTAATATTCTGAACAGCCCAGAACATTATTTTTCTCCAACAAATATATTGAATAGAGCAAATAATGAACAGATTCCTTGATTTTACTGAGTTGTTTACAAAATAATAAATTAATAACCTATAATGTTGATTATATTATACAGTTTGAAGTGTTTAATTATTTCTCCACTAGAGTGCGATCCTATTTGGCAATAAATAATATGATCAAGTTGCAGTGAATGAACATAACCTCACATTTCTGATTTGTTTTCAAACATCGCCGTTTACATTAAATATATAAATAGGCCTATTTTAAAATACCGGTAGGCCTAACTATATTTAAATAATGACTTTTGAGTAAACAGCTTAAATTTTATTCGTTAAGTAGTCCTAACTAAAGACATAGACATGAATTTGATCAAATTCCAAAAACTTATAGGAATAATAAAAAAACACTCTTCTCCGAAAAGTACGCCCAGATACAATTCTAAAATTTTATTAAAAAATGGCTCTTCCAACTCTACTTTATGGTTCTGAAACCTGGACTCTTATTACAGGTAAATTAAATAGGACAGTAGCTGCAGAAATGAAGTTATTAAGACCTTTAGCGGGTTATACGCTTTATGACCACATGCGTAATGAAGCTCTCAACACACCAGCAATAACTGAAATCATTCAAAAATATCAAAATAATTGGCATGAACACCTTCTTAGAATGCCAAACAATAGACTATCTATGCAGCTATTGAACTACAGACTCACAGGACGAAGAGACCCAGGAAGACCTAAGAAGAGATGGAGGGATCAATTTCTATCCCGAAGCGGAACAGGCCAATGACCTAATCCATGCCTGCCATTGTTGATGAAGTAGTCCTAACAAATGCCACTCTTGATTTCCAAATCCTCTAGATAAATTCAGGAGTCCCTTCGTGAGTCGCGAATTTATCGATAATTTGGAAATCACTCGTACTTATGATAAGTAATGATTCCAGGTTAAGAAAGTCAGCCATAAGGGCTGGGGGACTCGTCATGATGACTCTGCTTTTTACTCTGTACTGGTTAAATGAACATGCACTTATATGACAGTAGATTGCTAGTAACCCAAAAGCTTTCTAGGCCAGTCGCAACATGGTGTTTAATTTAACTACTAAATTAATAAATTGCAGCCATGGATTAGGCCATTGGCCTGTTCCGCTTCAGGACAGAAATTGATCCCTCCATCTCTTCTTAGGTCTTCCTGGGTCTCTTCGCCCTGTGGGTCTGTAGTTTAATAGGTGCAGAGGTAGTCTATTGTTTGGCATTCTAAGAAGGTGTTCATGCCAATTATTTTGATATTTTTGAATGATTTCAGTTATTGCTGGTGTGTTTGTGTTGAGAGCTTCATTACGCATGTGGTAATAAAGCGTATAACCCGCTAAAGGTCTTAATAACTTCATTTCTGCAGCTACTATCCTATTTAATTTACCTGTAGTAAGAGTCCAGGTTTCAGAACCATAAAGTAGAGTTGGAAGAGCCATTGTTTTATAAAATTTTAGAATTGTATCTGGACGTACCTTTCGGAAAAGAATGATTTTTATTGTTCCTATAAGTTTTTGAAATTTGGCCAATTTTATGTCTATGTCTTTACATGTGTCATAGGAAAGATTGCAGCCAAGATCCATCCATGGTAATTCTGCCCGAGGGTAGGTCTTTCACTGCAATCATAGCATTTTCATGCTATGCTTTGCAGCTTTACTAGGGAATTGTAGGTGTGGTAGCTTCCCCTTGCTTTCCACACCGGTGAAAGATGATGATGCTGGTGATGATAACGATAAGGGCCATAAGATTTCGGGGACCGTTTGGGCCTTAAAGTTTTCCTGACATTTGTCTTACAGGTGAGGAAAAACCTCACCCAGAAAAACTGTCCCGACCGGGGATCGAACCCGGGCCCGCTGCGTGACAAGGCAGCACGCTACCCCGAGACCACAGCGGTGGACGCAGCCAAGATAAGTAAAGTTATTAACTTGTTCTATTATATTGTTTTTAATAACAATTTTAGTTCATATCGGTATTTTCCGTTGAAACGCCATAGTTTTTGTCTTATTCACCGAAATTTGTAAATTATAACCTTGGGTTATATTTGACAATCTATGTACTGCTCTCTGTAGGTGATCTTCAGATGTAGCCAAATATTGCTTGATCATCTGCTTACTACTAAATTAATAATATAGTTTGTTATTGTGAGGTGGAACATAATCCTTAAATTGGCAAAACACTAATTTCTCGTGTCGGTTATTTAAATGTGGCGGACCGCACTGAAAACGAAATCATAGATAACTGTTATTAGGTGCATTTAGGTAATTTCTTTTAGTTCATTTTTTTCAGTTTCATTAAAAATATTAAATAAACCAATTGATTTATCCTATAGGATACATTTCTAATTTAAGGGCTAACTGACTTGTGGAAAGAGAAAAGAAGCTCAAGGGAGCATATGTACCTGACGTTTCTTAGAATCAGGTGTGTTCGTCCCCCACAGAGAATCACTCAGCTGAGCTAGTTTATGTAATAACAAGCTATCTCAGACGTGTAAATACTGTTGGCGAAATGCTGTTGGAATCTGCAGGGGTGGCAGATGCATGCGTCGCGACGCCTACTCGCGTTCCTCAACGTATTCTCTATGTTATGCGCCAATCCTGAATGCCATACAGATTTATGGCATGTAAGAGGAAAATATAATCCATTCAAACTAATTTCGACCCTACATTTTAAATTTTAACACAAACTGCATCATTGAGAGAGAGAGAGAGGAGAGAGAGAGAGAGAGAGAGAGAGAGAGAGAGAGAGTTCTGCAAAATAAGAGAGATATTTATATATGGTGAAGAAAAATTTGCGGAAAGCACACTCCTATGACATTCTCTGTAGGAAAATTATGCAACTATTTCATCATAAGTAATGCCACGAGTGATTTCCAAATTATCTAGCAAATTTGGAAATCAAGAGTGGCATTTGTGAGGACTATTTAACGAATAAAATTAAGCTGTTTACTAGCAAATCATTATTTAAATATAGTTATTTTAAAATAATTATATATTTAATGTAAACGGCGATGTTTGAAAACAAATGAGAAACGTTTGTTATGCTTCATTTGTTTATCACTGCAACCAGATCATATTATTTATTGCCAAAGGATCGCAATATTGTAAGAATGCACCCTAGTAGAGAAAAAATAAAACACATCAAACTGTTTATGACCAACATTCCATCCATAGTAATTCTGCCCGAAGGCAGGTCCTTCACTGCAATCATAACATTTTCATGCTATGCTTGCAGCTTTACTAGGGAATTGTAGGTGTGGTAGCTTCCCGTTGCTTTATTAATTAATTTCTGATGTCCTATGATGTAAATTATATTTTTCTGGAACGTAAATTCTTGGGAAATAATAGTTTTAGAAAGTTCAAATAGTGATTTCTTTTTATTGTGGCATAATCAATTACTACGAATGTTTTTCTATTATATCCCGCAAACAGTATATATTTACATTCGTGCACTATATATATATATATATATATATATATACAATCGGATAGCCCTGTTTCTTAGAGAGTCAGTCGCTGCAAAATAATGCTCAGACCTATTCATAATGTTAAAAAAGGAGGAGCTTAATTTTAATATGATAAAATTAAACTGATAAAATCGAGGTGAAAAAGACTGTGATTGGTTGTAAATCATAATTCATTGAAATGTGATTCATCATTGACTCCCATTTGGGGCGTGAGTTAATAGTCTGCGAAAATGATCTACTATGGTCAGATTTACAGTTGGAGGCATGGACATTGGTACAATGTGGCAACGCTGCTCAATTGAATGTCACTGGAAAGTATACATAGTTTGGTTAGGTGATTAATAATTTTACCATCAAAAGCGTGGGGTGCTCTATATCAATTAATATATTTGATAATAAACAGATATTGGTAAAAGTAAGCTCTCTAAGAAGAAAATGTAAAACCTATAAAAAGCACTCCACGCTTTTGATGGTAAAATTATTTTTTTGTAGATAACTCTAGTTTTATTGTATATGTGTTGA
Organism: Diploptera punctata; assembly: GCA_030220185.1. Classification (NCBI taxonomy): domain Eukaryota; kingdom Metazoa; phylum Arthropoda; class Insecta; order Blattodea; family Blaberidae; genus Diploptera; species Diploptera punctata. Next base: position 156,271 of record JASPKZ010001614.1, read on the forward strand.
AGATTATTTTTTTGTTGGCCACTTTAATTTTATCCCAAGCGTGTTGGAGATTAAAAGTAATGTTTCATTTTTTATTTCGGTTTTCTAATAAAGCGTGTTGTTTTAGTTTATTAAAACTATCACTTATTTGATTTTCTGATGATTCTGGCCAGGATTTTAGAAAATAAATATGAAATTATTGTATTGTCACGGGTCCTTTACAAGTATACAAAGTTTCAAGTCGATCCAATGTTTCTAATTGGGTGAAAATCGTGTTCAAAGATTCCGTTACATAGATACAAAGACATTTTTTTTGATTTTCTGATGATTCTCGACAGAATTTTAGAAAAAAATTAAATTATTGTGTTGTCACGGGTCCTTTACAAGTATACTAAGTTTCAAGTCGATCCAATGATTTTCAGTAGGTGAAAATCGCGTTGAAAAATTCCGTTACATAGATAGATAGATACAGGTCAAGCTAATATAAAGCGTGTAAAAAGGTATGAATTGTAAGATCGTTTGATATCATTCTTAAAAATCATGTTCTATTAGAGTACCGAGAGTTCGTCATTTTAAATTAATCATCGTATTATGGTTCGAATCCCCATGGGGACCGGTGCCCACCATCATCGTGAGGCATTTGGGTAGACACAATAAGAAACGACTCCAGGTTGAGAAGATCAGCTATAACGGTTGGAGGACCCGACGTGCTGCCCACATGTCGCCCCTGCATTGGCTATATGATATGATTAACACATGTGGATATGAGGCCAGCAGCCGGCTGGTAGGCCAAGAGCCTTCTAGGCCTGTCGTGCTTGGAGAATAAAAATGTATTTAATATTTTTGCAAATACTGTCTCTAGTCATGAGTTTATCAACCAGTTTTTCTTCACTCTTACATAGAATATACTTACTCACTGGCACTATCGAACCCGTAGGTTCATGGCCGCGCGGACATAAGCTCTCCTTGCATCCCTATCCTGAGCCAATGCTTTCCAATCTTCCCTGTATAATCTACTTCCCTCAAATCATAGTTAATGTTGTTCTCCCACCTCATTCTTGGTCTACCAACTGGGCGTTTATGTGCAGCTAATTTTCAAATCGACTCTTCTAGATTTCCACCGTTGAGGTCTCGAGGTAGCGTGCTACCTTGTTACGTAGCGGGCCCTGGTTCGATCCCCGGTCGAGACAATTTTTCCTAGGTGAGTTTTTTTTGTTTTTTCCTCGACTGTAAGACACATGTCAGGAAACTTCAAGGCCCAAACGGTCCCCGAACATCATATGGCCATCATAATATTATATTTCAGTTCTTTCACATGAACTAAATATATGGGCCATGGCTTTAATTCACTTCCAAGAACTCTATATTCATGTTCTGACCCCCCCTGAAAAAAAAAAATTGGTTCCGGCCGTGAAAGAACCCTTGGACCTTGGACTCAGAGGCAAGTTTGAGTACTTTACTTAACGATAACGCAGCGTTCTTTTACAATTCAGCTCAATAGAGTCGCAATTCAAAGTTAGTTAAATTTTGCTCGGATGCACTAATTCAGGTTTGAGCTTCTTTTTTATGAGCCCGAAGATTTTCATATTTGGGACCCATAGCTTAAGTCAGATATAATAAGAACAGTTTTAAGTCTCGTAGTCTGCGATGGGCAGGACATGTGGCACGAATGGCGAATGAAAGACGTGCATGGAAGCTTCTTGTAGGAAAACCAAAGGGAAAATGTCCAGTTGGTAGACCAAGAATGAGGTGGGAGAATACCATTAACCATGATTTGAGGGAAGTAGATTATACAGGGAATAATTGGAAAACGTTAGCTCAGGATAGGGATGTATGGAGAGCTTATGTCCACGCGGCCATGAAATTACGGGTTCGATAGTGCCAGTGAGTTGGTTAGTTAGGGACCCACAGCTTTGAAGTCCTTCCAGGAGGTCTTGTCCCATGGATGTTTTCATTCTAAAAATCCATCTATAGCTACCGGGTTTGAGCCCGCGATCCTCGGGACTAGAGACGATGGAATTAACCATTAGACCACCGCGGCCGAATGTATATAGGTCTATAGGCCTTCATACATATGGCGGATCGGAAAGTAACGCACAATAATTTTTTTCTGCCTTGGTATTGCAGCTAGAATGTTGAAATTTCACAGAGATATAGTTTGAAGTTTTCACTACAGATGGTATTTTTTCTCAGGTGCACCTCTTGCGAGAGAAGCTTGAACTATGCAACAAAGATGGCGCGCATGCTACAGTCGTCCACCTGTGAGGAACAGAGAAGTGTTGTTCGATTTTTGTGGGCCAAAGGGCATAAACCCAGTGAAATTCACAGGGACATGCGTGGCGTGTATGGGGATGATTGTATGGACCGTAGCAATGTCTCCAGGTGGTGCACATTCTTCCAAGAGAGACGCGTGAACCTTAGTGATTCGCCACGTGATTCGCCTTAGTGATTCCTGGCCGGCAAACGCTTTGAGGCAGATGTGGAAGTGAAATCAGCAGTGCGCAGATGGCTACACTCCAACCAAACGGACTTCTACGAACAGGGCATATTGAAACTGGTAACACGATGGGAAAAATGTGTTGAGAAAGTTGGTGACTATGTCGAAAAGTAGGTAAAAGATGTAAGTTCATTTGTGATTTTTTTCCTTTTTTTTTACTATTAAACTTTAAAAAAAAATTATTGTGCGTTACTTTCCGATCCGCCCTGTGGACGACTGTAGCATGCGCGCCATCTTTGTTGCATAGTTCAAGCTTCTCTCGCAAGAGGTGCACCTGAGAAAAAATACCATCTGTAGTGAAAACTTCAAACTATATCTCTGTGAAATTTCAACATTCTAGCTGCAATACCAAGGCAGAAAAAAATTATTGTGCGTTACTTTCCGATCCGCCCTCGTACACACAACTCGCCCAAAGACTTTGACACAAACCCAGACCCTGATGGAATATGGATTATTTACCTACTCGTATTAGGTTAAAACTTAAGCGAAGACATTTTGGTAAACAGATGAGGACAGAGACAAAACTAAGATTACATAACATCACATCAAAAGCTGCTCTAAAATACGGAAGTGAAATTTGGATTTTAAATAAAAGAAACTCTCATAAACTTCAAGTAAGCCAAATGCGCTTCTTACGATCATTGTTAGGAGTTAATAGACTGTATCACCAAAGGAACGCTATTATCAGAGGAAAACTTGGAGTAACAAGTTTAAATGAAGATATACAAAGATACCAACAAGAATGGAAAAATCATCTGAGGAGAATGGCAAGAAATACACTTCCAAAATTAGCATTCCAATATACCCCAACTGGACATAGGGACCAAGGAAGACCAAAACATCGGTGGAAAGATCAAGACCATCTTCGCTAGGTTTACCGTACAGGCCACATGGCCTAAAACGAATATTTTCATCATGATGATGAGGTTAAAACTTATATGTCAAAGTTCAGGAATCGAACCTGGGACATCTTCCCTCTATAATCAGAAACTAACCAACACCAGGAGAACGTCAGCCAATTCGTTATGTCACCCTGTATAAAACTGTACTTTTGTTACATGATGTATTAAGAAGTCTTCGTGTGGACATTTCGAATGTATTTTTTACGAATATAGTATAATGACGTTACATCTTTATTTTTGGGTTTGACAGATGGACTTGTTACACCCCTGATCCCGGGCACACTATGTCACTGGCGCGGTGTATTTTTAAAACTACGTCATGGAGCTCCTGGCAAGCGAAAACAAATCCACGAGAAATGTTCCCTTCGTCAAATTGCAGCCCCTCCTCCTCTCCTGCTTGCATTTTAATTTCCCTCCTCACTTATGAATATCCTTCCAGTATTGTAAATTATTTCAATTTCTACAGCTACTATTGAATTTCAATAAATATTTCAAGCCTTGATAGTCATTTATTTAAAGGGTTTCAATAGAACACGGCGTAATTGTGATTGCTCGCAAATAGATAGGTCTGTAAGATTAATATTGAGGCGGTTACAAGAAAGTGGGTGCAAGTTTTGCAGCATTGAAAAAAAAAACAGGTTTAAAGTTGAAATTGTGTAAGAAAATCATCCATCCATAGTAATTCTGCCCGAAGGCAGGTCCTTCACTGCAATCATAGATACATAATTACTAATATTTTTATCAAATATACATATATTTTAATTAATCCTGATACACAAGGTACAAAAATAACATAAACTTTTAAAATAAATAATTTTCATGCTATTCTTGCAGCTTTACTAGGAAATTGTAGGTGAGGTAGCTTCCCGTTGCTTTCCACACCGGGTGAAGGATGATGATGACTATTTAACTCATGCCCCAAATGGGAGTCAATGACCAATCACGTTTCAATGATTTCTGTTTTACAACCAATCAGAGTCGTGTTTCACCAAATATTTATCAGTGTTATGATTACCATATTAAAGAAAGCTCCTCCTTACAATATTGCGTTCCTTTGGCAATAAATAGTATGATCTGGTTGCAGTGATAAACAAAAGAAGCAGTAGAAGCGTACCTATCGTTTCTCATTTGTTTTCAAACATCGCCGTTTACATTAAATATATAAATATTTTAAAATAACTATAGTTAAATAATGATTTGTGAGTAAACAGCTTAATTTTATTCGTTAAATAGTCCTAACAAATGCCACTCTTGATTTCCAAATTCTCTAGATAAATTCACTCCTCACTTCGTGGCATTACTTATGATAATGACAAGGATGATGATTATGGCCATATGATTTCGGGGACCCTTTTGGCCTTAAAGTTTTCCTGACATTTGTCTTACAGGTGAGGAAAAACCCCGATAAAAACCTCACCCAGAAAAACTGCCCCGACCGGGGATCGAACCCGGGCCCGCTGCGTGACAAGGCAGCACGCTACCTCGAGACCACAGCGGTGGACAAGAAAATCATAGGTAATGGAAAAGTATAACAATTTGGCAATATCAAGGAGATGCTACGAACACACTATTGTAACACTAAGAAATTGGGACTGGAAGTAAATATCAGTAAAACTATATATATCGTCACTCTAATATTCAACCCGGGAAGTTACTACAGATTTACGGGCTAAGCCAGTGTCCCTCTACCTACAGAGGGTAGATGTTGCCAAACTCATAATAACGGTATTTGTTTGTTAAGGGAGGGATGGAGGGGCAAGATTAGCAGTACTTTCTCCAAATCTATGTATTATACATTTAAAAAACATAGTTTTTCTTTTACGGCATGCAAACTAGTTTTATAGTAAATATGAGAGTCTACACTTTCACACAGGATAGTACAGATCCGCATTAGCTCAATGACAAGTGGTAACTGTTTTTTTTCTTTCTTAAGAGGGGGTGGCTTGGACGGCTACAACTTACAACTATGTACATGTTGTGTTGCAATCTTCAGTTTTATATAAGGATTTCTGTAAGGAAATACTGTTAAAATGGCAACCCAGTTCCCTATTCTAAACACACAGTAATTTCCTGGGTTGAATTTGACTGTATAAATATATTATATAATGGAAATTAACAATTAATGACAAATGAAGGAAATTTTGAAAAAGTGGTGAATTCAAATACCTAGGAACAATAATCACAAATAGAAATGAGATGCACAAAGAAATTAAACATAGGCTCAATTCTGGAAATGCGTGCTATTATGCTTTGCAGAGACTTTTCATGTCCCAACTCCTTTCAAAAAACGTTAAACTGAAAATATATAAAACTATTATTCTACCAGGTATATTATATGGATGCGAAACATGGACTCTTACTTTAAGAGAGGAAAGGAGATTATGAGTATTTGAGAATAAAGTACTTAGGAAAATTTTTGGACCAAAGAGAGATGAAGAGACAGGTAAATGGAGAAGACTACATAACAATGAATACATGGTCTTTATAGGAAGCCAGATATAATAAGAACAGTTAAGTCTCGTAGACTGCGATGGGCAGGACATGTGCCATGAATGGGGAATGAAAGACGTGCATGGAAGCTTCTTGTAGGAAAACCAGAAGGAAAACGCCCAGTTGGTAGACCAAGAATGAGGTGAGAGAATAGCATTAACCATGACTTGAGGAAAGTAGATTATACAGGCAATGATTGGAAAAATTTAGCTCAGGATAGGGATGTACGGAGAGCTTATATCCTCGCGGCCATGAACCTACGGGTTCTAAAGTGCCAGTGTGTTAGTTAGTTAAAGGAGATTGGAAAAGATATATTCAAAAAGCACGGACCCCTTATAAAGAATCATTTTGGAAATTCCAGGAAAAGCCAAAAAATGGAAACAGATAGCAAGTACACAGAAAAAAGAGAGGGGACGCATTAGATACGTAATAAGAGAATACTGGAAAAAGGTTAAGCAAGGTAGTTGAAGGAAAGTAGTCCCTTTTGATCGCCATTTCGAGCAAAAAAGAAGAGAGTAATAAGTTAATATGACTATTTAACTCTTGCCCCAAATGGCAGTCAATGACCAATCACATTTCAATGATTTTTATTTACAACCATCACAACCATGTTTCGCCTAGAATTTACCAACTAAAGTTTATCATAATAAAGAAAAGACCTCCTTTTTAACATTTTGAATAGGTCATAGCATAATTTTTGCAGTGTCTGATTCTCCAAGAAATACGGCTAACAGATTGTATATATAGTGCATGAATGTCAACACATAGCGCATGCGGGAGTTAATATAAAAACATTTGTAGCAATGGATTATACCACCAAAAAATAAAAAGAAACCACTTTTTGCACTTTCTTAAATGTGTTTTTTTCCCAGGTAATAACATTCCAGAAAAATATAATTGTCATATTTACATCGTAGGACATCAGAAATTAATTAATATACAGTTTGATGCGTTCCATTTTTTCTCCACTAGAGTGTATTCTTACAATATTGCGTTCCTTTGGCAATAAATAATATGATCTGGTTGCAGTGATGAACAAAAGAAGCAAATGAAGCGTAGCAATCGTTTCTCATTTGTTTTCGAGTATCGCCGTTTACATTAAATATATAAATATTTAAAAATAACTATAGTTAAATAATAATTTGTGAGTAAACAGCTTAATTTTATTCGTTAAATAGTCCTAACAAATGCCACTCTTGATTTCCAGATTCTCTAGAGTCGTGAATTTATCGATAATTTGAAAATCACTGGTGACATTACTTATGATAAAACTCCAAAGAGGTAAGATAATTGATATAATTTCTGTAACATAGTTGCCAGACGCAATCGCTCAACCTCAATTCTAATTTCCTTAATCGAATTGGCTACCTCTAAGTTGACTACGAGACTGATTGATTAATTTAAATTTATATTGTTATCGGCTCTTGGAAAATTTTCTGCCGGAAGATATATCTTTGTTACATTTTTTTTCTCTCTCTCTCTCTCTCTCTGTACGTTATAGAACCAGTCATCTGGTTGAATATTAGAAAAGCAGGATGCGATTTTAAATTAGATTTCGATTTACATCTTGAGCTGAATGCACTGTCTGTGTAGGTTTGAGTTTATTGACGGCGCTTTTTTAAAAAATCTCTGCATCTCTCCCTTTACTCGGAACTCTTGGCAAGAAATCGTCTTCATTTCCCGGAAGGTCAGAGGTCACGTGATTCAATCAGTCGCCGCACTTCAGACTCCTCTATCTTCTATTGCATTTCCTATTCTTCATTAACCCTTAAATTAACTATACAATATTTTCTCGTGCCAGTTATTTAAATATTCCGGACCGCAAGGAAAATGAATTAATGTTAAACTGTGTTATTATTATACATTATTGCGCAATTTGACATCAATTTAAGTAATTTTTACTCGTTTGTTTTTCTATTGATCTAAGAACAATATTAAATAATTAATTTAAGGGTTAAACACCCTAGCTATCATTAATATTTTACTTTTTTAATTTCATTTTATTTCGAGACACTTCACTAGCTTTCATCATACTGGGTCTAGGATAATTGGGTGTGTATAATTTACACCAGTGTGTTGTGTAGGATATGTCATTTATAGGGCCTACGCATTCAGGTGTATCGGGGAAAATTCACTAAATATTATAATAATATTGTGAAAAAAAAATTAACGTATGAACCAGGAATCGAACCGTGGACCTTTAGTTCTCCAGACTAGTGCACAGCCCACTACACCATTCCACACCTGGCACAAACACTAACAATTCTTTCCACATATATTAATCTATACTGCTCGTTTGTGCCAGGTGTGGAATGGTGTAGTGGGCTGCACACTAGTCTGGAGAACTAGAGGTCCACGGTTCGATTGCTGGTTCACACATTAATTTTTCTTTTCACAATATCATTATAATATGATCCATTATTGGAACTGTGTTAAAATAATACTTACTTACTCACTGGCACTATCGAACCCGTAGGTTCATGGCCGCGCGGACATAAGCTCTCCATACATCCCTATCCTGAGCTAATCCTTTCCAATCATTCCCTGTATAATCTACTTCCCTCAAATCATAGTTAATGTTATTCTCCCACCTCATTATTGGTCTACCAACTGGGCGTTTTCCCTCTGGCTTTCCTACAAGAAGCTTCCATGCAAGTCTTTCATTCCCCGTACGTGCAACATGTCCTGCCCATCGCAGTCTACGAAACAACTGTTCTTATTATATCTGGCTTCCTATAAACACCATGTAGTTCATTGTTATGTAGTCTTCTGTTATTAAAAAACAATTGAGGAAAAAAATATAATTGGTCGGGATTTGAACTTAAGGTTTCCGTAATACGAATGTAAAATGTTACCGACAAAGCCAGCCCGTTCGGTATTATTTTCTTGTCGTTTCCTGCTTGTGTTGCCGCACTTCTCTGTTAATCTCTTCTCAGTCGGATGCGCGTAGTCTCTCACCTGGTCGCTTTCTTCACATCCAACAGTATTTTTGGAAATGTTTTCTCTCTCAGTATTCACAAAACAATATAATGCGTAATTTCTCCTCCGCTGTGGTCTCGAGGTAGCGTGCTGCTTTCTCACGCAGCGGGCCCGGGTACGATCCCCGGTCGGGACAAGTTTTCTGGGTGAGGTTTTTTTTCGGGGTTTTTCCTCACCTGTAAGATAAATATCAGGAAGCTTTAAGGCCCAAACGGTCCCCGAACACCATCTGACCATCATTATCATCAATATCATATTCACCTCATTAGATTAAGTTTAGTTTTTAAGGCCTCTCCTGACGCACCATCGTCAACTTTCATATCATCGGGGCAGCGTAACTCCGCCTTCCAGGCGCTCCAACCTCAAAAGTGGGTTACAAGTATGCCATGCGAGGAGAGAACACCAGAAATGTTGAAACGACAATCTGGGGCATTGGAAACAAAAATTGATAAAATAAATAAAATAAATTAATGAGTAATCTTTAAATCTGTGACAAACGATGATTTTTTCTATATTCAATACGTTCGAAATCTCAAAATTAATTATTCTGTTCATCTTTTTTTTTATATTATAGAGGCTTGATATATCCTTTAAAATACAAAACTGAGACACACAAGAATGAAAATCTATAAAATTCTCGCTAGACCCATAATCTGTTATGGCAGTGAAGCTTGGGCCATCAGAACTCAGGATGATCGTCATATTACAGCCACGGAGATGAAATTTCTGCGACGAACTGCAGGTTATAGCCTTCTAGACCACCAAAGAACTTCAACAATAGCCAGAGAGTTAAACATCGTACCTATATCTGAATACCTCCAAGAATATAGAAACAATTGGCTAGCCCATATTCAGCGCATGGATCGTCACAGAATACCAAAACAAATTCTTCACTACATTCCTCGAGGCAGAAGATCTGTGGGTTGACCTTTTCGGAGATGGCGGGAGACCGTAACGGGCCACTGGACCTAATACTTGAAAGGACGATGATGATGATGATGATGATTATAGAGGCTACCTCGCCCCAGTTGTTAAGGCAAGATGCCTTGGTACAGAGCTACGGGACTTGGCTGGTTCGAGTCTCCATGGGGGAAGAAATTTTCTCATGGAATTTCTGTCAGTATGGGACCGGTGTCCACCCAGCATCGTGAGGCATTTGTGTAGCTACAATAAGTAGCGGCTCCAGGTTGAGAAAACCAGCTGGGGGACTCGACATGCTGACCACATGTCACTCCTACAGTGGCTGGATTATCATCTACCTCCGTGATTAACACATGTGGATGCGAGGCCAGCAGCAGGCTGGTTTGCGAAAGGCCTTCTAGGCCTGTCGCGTCATGGAGTAAAAAAAAGAACCTACATCGCAGAATTTTTATATGTGAAGCCTAAATCCAACTCAGATTATATATCCATCCATAGTAATTCTGCCCAAAGGCAGGTCCTTCACTGCAATCATAGCATTTTCATGCTATGCTTGCAGCTTTACTAGGGAATTGTGTAGGTGTGGTAGCTTCCCGTTGCTTTCCACACCGGTGAAGGATGATGATGATAATGGTAATGGTAAGGATGATGATGATGGCCATATGATTTCGGGGACCGTTTGGGCCTTAAAGCTTTCCTGACATTTGTCTTACAGGTGAGGAAAAACCCCGATAAAAACCTCACCCAGAAAAACTGCCCCGACCCGGGATCGAACCCGGGCACGCTACTTCGAGACCACAGCGGTGGACCAGATTATATATATTATAAGTAAAGTGATCCCACAACAGACCCGGAGGTCCTTGGGGTAGTAGGAGGTTAAGGCTCCCACTTTTTCTAGACAATCGGCACTTCATGTCAGCCGGGTTGTCAGCCCTGCGTGACGGCCGCCGTTACCCCCAGAACAAGCGTCTGGTACTTATTTCCGTTAGAGGCTGAGTCGACCCCAGGGCCATAGTGCCGCCAGAGGGTTTGGGTCAGTTTAAAAATCCTGGCCCCAACGGGACTTGAACCCTCGACCCTCCGGCTTGTAGCTCAGTGCCTTAACCACTACGCTACGGCGTGCCCCATATATATATATATCCATAGTAATTCTGCCCGAGGGCAGGTCTTTCACTGCAATCATAGCATTTTGATGCTATGTTTTGCAGTTTTGCTGGGGAATTACATGTGTGGTAGCTATGTATGTATATATATGACAAGATACGAAAAATAAATACCTGGACAGGATTTGAACCCGGACCTCTGAGTTGATATCTCAGTGCGCTACCACTTACACTACCAGGGGAATCCAGAACAAACATATATATATATATATATATATATATATATATATATATATATATATATATATATTCTACAACGGGCGGATGGCGCTCGATAGTTTTGGTAGACAGCTCATCTAGGAGAAGAGGACTCCAAAATAAACTCCTGGTCCTCCAAGTTGGGGGTTGATGCAACGGGCTAACTCCCCGTTCATTGAAAAAAAAAAAAAAGGAAATGTTAAAAAAAGAAAACAAAAGAACTGTGAACATGGGTACCGGAAAAATGTATATGCATTGTAAAAGCCGGAATAATAATAAAAAAATATATATGAGCTGTTTCCTTTAATTAATTAATTAATTTCCCTATGTATACAAATGTATTTATATAACATAGCCTGGTAACGTATAGGCATTATAAAAAATAACGACGTTATTAAAAAAAATCCTGACCAGGTTCGAACCTGGGCCAGCGTCGTCGCAAGAAAGCGTATTACCGACTGCTCTACTGATACAAATACTGCATCAGAAGTAAGCGCTAATTTACTATTGATTGGTTTAAGAGACCATTACTTGCTTTCAGTCATCTGATAACTCTCTTAACTTGGAAATTCAATTAATAAATTTATTTGTTGAAATTGTTTGAATAACGATTGGTATGAATCTATGATTGGCTGCTTGTGCCGCCGGATTTGACCTCAAATGAGAGAGCACGTGTAACAACTTACTGGTGTGAATCGCTCTTCAAAAATACAAAATTCCACCATCCGAGTGATCCGTGTGAATGCAAGATATGCGACCAAAAGTGTGAGCGATACCATTACAGACAATGCAGAATATGGACAGGATCACTGAACCAACTCATAAAAGACAAATCATAAACTTATAACTTAATGCTCTTTCGAGTGCCTCTTACCAATTTATATATTATAAAACTTTTAACGCCCCACCATCAAGAGCTGCGTCATCATTTTTTTCAAAGGCTATACTGTACATCTTTGATTATATCGCTTCTGAGATCTTTTGGATGCAAACCAGAGGATTATCTATGCGAATATAAATGACGTTAAATTTTAATGTACCGAAAAGCTCGTCTTTTTCTATCAAGTCACAACAACCACTTCAGTCGGCTTGGCTCTTAAGAGTGCCGTTCCACAGACTTTTAAATGTTTTTTTTTTGCGCGATAGTGCGTTTTGTCGTACTTACAGCAATGACGACCATGATTGAAAGTTCAACTTCCTACATTTTCCGGGGTTGCCAACCTACATAACTATATTGTAATATTACGTATTACAAACCTCGTGCGGGAAGTAAAACCACTGCCCTCTATGTATACTACGTACAATGTATATACAGAAAATATGCAAAAGGTAGCTACATTATATGAAACAAATCACTGCATTTTAAATGAACTGAACTTTATTTGAAACAATATAAAACAATAAATACGTACTTGCCGCCATTATATAACTGATTGGTGTCACGGCCTGCTGTAGTCTCAACTAATAAACATTGCCCACACTGTTAACGTTAGTCAGTTGTTTATAGTGAACGCAAATATTTCCAACAAAAATGTTATTATTTTACTATTATTTATTATTTTGAAAACACCATCGTGTAAAAAATAATGTACAACGCAAGTTTGTGAAGTGTTTTACAGAATCTCGAAAATTAAAAAAAACTCGCTATCTCTCGGTTTTTAAACATTTCCTAGCTTCTGTAAAAACCACTTCCCAACTTCGCATCATAATATACTTACTTACTTACTCACTGGCACTATTGAACCCGTAGGTTCATGACCGCGCGGACATAAGCTCTCCATACATCCCTATCCTGAGCTAATGTTTTCCAATCATTTCCTGTATAATCTACTTCCCAGAAATCATGGTTAATGTTATTCTCCCACCTCATTCTTGGTCTACCAACTGGGCGTTTTCCCTCTGGTTTTCCTACAAGAAGTTTCCATGCACTTCTTTCATTCCCCATTCGTGCCACATGTCCTGCCCATTGCTCTCTACGAGACTTAACTGTTTTTAATCATTAATTAAATAAAAATAAAACGTAGTTTTATTTGATTTTCATATTTATTATATAATTCAGTGACAGCTGTTTCGGTACACTGTACCTTCTTCAGACATGTTAACAAATTATGAATTGTGTTATTATAGTACATATCAACTGATCTAAGCAACAATACAGCAATAATTTATTTACATTTTTGAATTTAACAAAGGCGATTCAGTCAAATCAAGTTGAGAATTTAACAGTTTATTAATTCTTCTTCTTCTTCCTTCCAAGTATTAGGCCAAGGCCTGTTACGATCCTATAGAAAATTTTCCCTCCAGCGTTTCATAGGACGGCCCAGTGATCTTCGTCCTCTTGGTATATAATTATAAACAGCTTTGGGGATCCGATTTGAACTCATTCTTTCAAGATGGTGTTTCCAATTTAGTTGGTACTATTTAATATATTCCAAAATTGGCGTAGTCTTCAATTCTTTTAAGATATCGTGTTCCTTTTCCGATACCATCTGGTGTAACCCGCTGTTGTGCGCATGAATCTCATTTCACAAGCCGTTATTCTGCTTTCATGTTGTTTTTTTAGTGTCCATGCTTCACTACCATAGGTCAACACTGGTCTAGCCAAAGTGTTATATAAAACGTAATCTGGTGTTTTTTTTTGTACAAGTAGTTTATTACTACTTTTCAATTTATTAATTTCTACAGCCTCCAAAAGGTCCAACTTCTTACCCTTATCACAAACATGTAAAATTTCAAAATTTGTTCTTATTATATCGTATAAAGACCATGTAATTCACTGTTATGTAGTCTTCTCCATTCACCTGTCTGTTCATCATCGTAATATAGTATTTAATTTATTCTACCTCGTTGATATTTATTCCTGACAGCTTGTATTGCAATGTCCAGTAATTTGTCTATTAGCCACTTAATTCCCTACGCCGCGCCATCTTCTGTCATGTCTTCGGAGTTATTATTTAACGGATATTTTATAATTATTTTTTACTTGTTCTAAAAAAAAACAAAAAAGGAAGAACAACATAACCAACATAACTAAACTAGAAAAAGAATCTGACAACAACAAGAAAACATGGATAACACTTACATACACAGGAAAAGAAACAACAAAATTAGCCAATGCACTAAAGAAAGCCGATAAAAACGTAAAAATAGCATACAGAACCAATAACAAATTAAACAACATAATAAACAATAACATTGAAGAAAATAACATTTTCAACAGCAAAGGAGTTTATAAACTGACATGTAAGGACTGCAACAAATTTTATATAGGAAGGACAAACAGGAGTTTTAACATCAGATTCAAAGAACATTTTCGAGACTTCATTCACGCAGAAGGTAAATCAAGCTATGCAAAACACGTTATCCATGAAGGACATCGCATGTTAAATATTGAAAACACCCTAACAGTAATGCACAGAGAAAATAATCCAGCGAAGATAAACGTACTCGAAGAGATGGAAATCATGAAAGCAGCTCACAACGACAGCCTGATAAACGAAAACGAACCAAATACATGCAACCCCCTCTACCAGATCTTCAGTGAAACACCAGTTTTGAATCCTGCCGATGATGGGACAAGTCCCGAAAGCGCTACAGTTAAATGATAATTAAGTTGAGGAGACGGACCTTTCAGGTGAATATTCTATAATTTTATATTAATTTTGTTCTACTTTGTGTCCTGACAGCTTAGTACTGTGATGTCCAGTAGGTTTCTTTAGCACATTTGTAACAAATGTCAACTTATTTAATGGCAAATTTGTTGGTTGTTGTAAGATATGACGTAAGCTTAAGGGGGTATCTGCAGCATCCCTGTCCCTGTATGAGATCAGAGCAGGTTTCCTGGAACAGAGAGCTGTGTTGTGAATGAGTCATACAAGCGCCCCCCTGGCTCCACGGGGTGGTGTGAGGGTTATTTGGATCGATGTGTATGAATCACCAGGAGACACACTGTCTGGGAGGGGGATGGAAACTAACCTACCCGAGGAAAACCACGTACTTACCGCCTTAACACATCCATTTTCTTTATGGACTTTTTTTCCTGGATTTTCTTTCATTAGTCAAGATTAATTTCTCATATTTGGATTATTATTATTATTATTATTATTATTATTATTATTATTATTATTATTATTATTATTATCATCATCATCATTATCATCATCATCCAGGGATTAAGCCTGTTAGCTCGTTCCGGTTTCATGAAAGCTAGAATTGTTAAAATTGTTCAGACCATCTTCTGTGTGGGCGTCCAACATTTCTCCTTCCGTGCGGTTTTTAATTTAGCAATAATTTTGGAAAATAATTATTATTATTATTATTATTATTATTATTATTATTATTATTATTATTATTATTATTGTCCACCGCTGTGGTCTCGAGGTAGCGTGCTGCCTTGTCACGCAGCGGGCCCGGGTTCGATCCCCGTCGGGGCAGTTTTTCTGGGTGAGGTTTTTATCGGGGTTTTTCCTCACAAATGTTAGGAAAACTTTAAGGCCCAAACGGTCCCCGAAATCATATGGCCATCATCCTTATCATTATCATCCTTATCATTATCATCATCATCCTTCACCGGTGTGGAAAGCAACGGGAAGCTACCACACCTACACAATTCCCTAGTAAAGCTGCAAGCATAGCATGAAAATGCTATGATTGCAGTGAAGGATCTGCCTTCGGGCAGAATTACTATGGATGGATTATTATTATTATTATTATTATTATTATTATTATTATTATTATTATTATTATCATCATCATCAAAAGACATAAATAATAATTGTATTGTATTTATAATATGTAATTGTTTTATGTTTATTGTAATTTATATGTAAGACTATTATTTTGTACTTTTTAAAACCTGGTTGAGTGGCACACAAGGCCTTAAGGCCTTAACTCTACCAAGTAAAATGAATCTATTAATACTATTATTATTTTTATTATTATTATTATTATTATTATTATTATTATTATTATTATTATTGCGTAATAGAAGAAGAAATGCGTTATAATAGAGACGGATGGAGGAAAATTTCCCTTATTGTGCTGTTTCTGACCTTTATCCCTTCTTGAAATTCCTGTCGATCGCCTCGAAAAATTCATTTCTACTGCTAACAGCTTGTTGGCTTGTTTTATAGTTACTGCCCAGGTTTCGAACCCATATAATAATAATAATAATAATTATTATTATTATTATTATTATTATTAGTAGTAGTAGTAGTAGTAGTAGTAGTAGTAGTAGTAGTACTAGTAGTAGTAGTAGTATTACTTTTATACCCGATGGGGTTGAAATTTTTAATTGTCAAATTAATTTAATTGCAAAATTTTCAATTTCGGGCCCAGATTATGCACTAAATTCCTGCATTGAATTGCAAACACCCCAGCAGTGTATATGTCGAGGAGGCAAACGTTACTGTTGATGGCTATTCGTCCTGGCGGCCTCCTTGGTGCTGGCTGTAGGTTTCACATCCTCGCTTCCCTTCATTGCCGTCCCTTATACAAAACACTGCACGAACATAAAACATACACTCATCCCTGTACACCAGAGCCGTCCAAACTACGGCCCGCCATAGCTTTTCATATGGCCCTTGTAAGCACTGAAATGAATAAATTCATTTTATATTCTAAATTTAGATTTTAAAATGTAACATCTAGTTTGGACATCCCTGTGTGAAATTCATCTCTCTAGAATGTGGAATTTAGGTGTCACCACTTCTCTTGACAAAGTAGTAGAAATGATTCATCCCTTATTTACCGTTTCTTCCCCACTCCAAACTTTGAACATTAATTGTTTCGCTTGTATTGTCAATCAAACAGTAGCCTGTGCACGGAATAGTTGTAAAATGGCGTTAAAGTGAGAAAATGCTAAAAAAACACAAAGTTGATTTCGAATGTAGGAAGTTTAACTAATCCTGGACCAGCAAGTACTTTGTGAAGGAGCAGGGAAACAAAGTGTTATGTGTTATTTGTAACGATGTTATTGCAGTTGTGAAAGAATATAACATTAAAATACCTTACCAAATAAAGCATAGCCATTTTGATAAATTTAATGGAGATGAACGTACTGAGAAAGCGAACGAGCTCCTTCCTAAAGTTACGGCACAACAACAGTTATTAATTCAGGGTGGTGGTGTAACACAAAGAAATGTTACCGAAGCGAGTTATGAAGTTTCAAAACTATTTGCTGAGAACGGAAAACCGTTTTCTGATGGCGAATTTGTGAAAAAGTGTCTGATTGGTGTTGCCAAGAAGTTGTTACGGCCCGCGATCAATTGCACAATCAGTTATTGGCCCGGCCCATTAAAAAGTTTGGGCGGCCCTGCTGTACACAATACATCATCTATGTATCGTGGTCCGCAAGAGTGGTCCGTAAATTGAAAATAGACCACATTAACGCCATCTATCCGCCCAGCGCGGAACCCGAAGTACCTAAGATACAGTGAGTGGTTTTAGAACGCACACGCCTTATGAAATACATATTTTTGACCACACGAGGACATGAAGTACCTTCCCGTATTAGTGATCAATTCAATGCCAAGGTCACCTCCGATACAATAACAACATTTAAGGCAAAACACGCAATTCATTCAAACTAAACAAGGCAAATAAGATGTGGATGATTATGATGATCGGATCGCATTCGGGAACTTTTAAAGACATTTGTCTTATAGGCACGGAACAGCCCCGGGAAAAAGACCTCACACAAGAAACATATCTTGTATCTAACCGAGGCCATCTGTATCCGAGATAAAGAACGATGTTATCCCGTAGACCATAGTGATGAACCTTCTTCTTCTTCTTAATCATAATTTGTAGGATTTTCATCCTATTTATTTCCAAAATCACTCCTCGGAGTAAGACGTACTGGATGTGCATTCACTGTCTATCCATGTCTTGGCAGGTCTTCCTCTTGTTCTTCTCCCGTCCATTGGTCTATCTTCTTTAGCAAGAACCTTAAAGCATTATATTATAAAGATTAAATAAATATTCTCAACTCCTGTCCAACTCAGGGTCGGGTCGAGGAATGAGATGTGATGAAGCCTCTTATAAAGAGGTCTGTGAATGACAAGGGTGCCGGCCGACCACGCCTGACGCACCATCGCAAGGGCGGATGAACGAAATGAAAGGAATTGGATGAGATGGGTGAGGAGAAATTAAAAAACTCCAAGCGCGACAGGCCTAGAAGGCCTTTGGCTGACCATCCGGCTGCCGGCCTCACATCCACATGTGTTAATCACAGAGATAGATGATCATCCAGCCAGTTTAGGGGCCTCCAGCCGTCGGTCTTCTCAACCTAGAGTCACTACTTACTGTAGCTACCCAAATGCCTCACGATGCTGGATGGACACTGGTCCCATATTGAGAAAAAAATTTCCCACATGGAGACTAGAAACCAGCGTAAGTCCCATAGCTCTGCGCCAAGGTTTCTTGCCTTAACCACTAAGGCGCGGGACGGTACGTAGAAATGGCGGAATCAAATTTGTGGCAGGGGAAATGGGAGAAACCCCGAAAAGATCTGCCCAAGCCTCGTTCCTTCCACCATGAAACCCACATGGAGTGACCGAGACTCGATCTCAGGACCTCAGAGGTGAGAGACAGGTTGCACCACGGAGCCGCCTTTTATAAAAAGATTAATTTGTTTAAATGAAATAATGAAAATGTGGAAGAGAATAGAGTTAATATTAGGAGGTAGTCATGAGTCAGAGGTGCTGTTTTTACCTGCAACAAGTCTATAAACTGCACTATGCATTGCTGTGTTAGTATTTTTGTAAATTTCTGTCTTAATTTTACCCTCGTGTGTTTGCGTGCAGTACAGTGCACGCAGGGAGAAAGTTAAAATATTCAGCAACAAGGGGGAGAAAACTCTTCGTATCACTGCCTTACTTCCCCCTTAACATCAATACATTCAATTATCTACCTTCTGGATCATTCCATTCCTCCTCGTAAAATATCTTGGTAACATTGAAATAACATTCACTGATGAACGTTATGCTATTCAGAACAATCAAGAATGACAGAATATAAAACTCTATAACTCAATAGCATATGATTTTTTATATTAATAATTATTCTTCATTATACTTACTTACTTACTTACTCACTGGCACTATCGAACCCGTAGGTTCATGGCCGCATGGACATAAGCTCTCCATACATCCCTATCCTGAGCTATTGCTTTCCAATCATTCCTGTATAATCTACTTCCCTCAAATCATAGTTCATGTTATTCTCCCACCTCATTCTTGGTCTACCAACTGGGCGTTTTCCCTCTGGTTTTCCTACAAGAAGCTTCCATGCACATCTTTCATTCCCCATACGTGCAACATGTCCTGCCCATCGCAGTCTACGAGACTTAACTGTTCTTATTATATCTGGCTTCCTGTAAAGACCAAGTAGTTCATTGTTATGTAGTCTTCTCCATTCACCTGTCTGTTCATCTCTCTTTGGTCCAAAAATTTTCCTAAGTACTTTATTCTCAAATACTTGTAATCTCCTTTCCTCCCTTAAAGTAAGAGCCCATGTTTCGCACCCATATAATATAACTGGTAGAATAATAGTTTTATATATTTTCAGCTTAACGTTTTTTGAAAGGAGTTGGGACATCAAGAGTCTCTGCAATGCATAATAGCACGCATTTCCAGAATTGAGCCTATGTTTAATTTCTTTGTGCATCTCATTCCTATTTGTGATTGTATAAAGTCCTAACATTCCATGTTCTTAGGAACATGTCCCTGTGTTTGAGCCTTTGACATGGGTTCCCTGAAGTAGTCCCCGCCCGGAGATCCGAATGGGGGACTATTTGACCTCCGGAAAATTTGCGCTGGTTCGAGTCTCCATGGGGGAAGAAATTTTCTCATGGTATTTCGGTCGGTATGGGACCGGTGCCCACCCAGCATCGTGATGCATTTGGGTAGCTACAATAAGTAGCGGCTCCAGGTTGAGAAAACCAGCTATAACGGCTGGGAGACTCGACATGCTGACCACATGTCACCCCTACACTGGCTGATTATCATCTACCTCTGTGATTGACACATGTGGATGTGAGCCGGCTGGTAGGCTAAGGACCTTGTAGGCCTGTCACGCCAGGAGTTTACCTGTGTAAATAACAGAAACAGTCTTGAAATAAAATATTATTATTATTATTATTATTATTATTATTATTATTATTATTATTATTATTATTACTATTATCTTATGTCGATGGAAATAAATTTCTTAAAGAGAGCAGCAATATGTTCAAAATTTAAAAAAAAATACTGTCATACGAGAAAAAATGAATATTAGATTTTCAACAGTAGATTATATAAGATAAAAGCAATTAAACTGATATGGGCACGTACAACGAATGCATGAAGAATAGTTACCCAGAAAAACATTGATGTCCACCTGGAAGAAGAAAGAAAGGAAGACCTCGAAATTCGTGGATACAAGAAATAACTGGAATGAGAACAAGAGGACTGGAGGACATGGAGTGGATGAATAGAGACGAGTGGAGAAGGAAAATAAAACTTTAGGCACAGAAAGATGTGTAACATTCAAAATCTGTATATATATTATTATTATTATTATTATTATTATTATTATTATTATTATTATTATTATTATTATATTACTACTACTACGACTATATGTAGAGTTGTAAAAGGCGTAATATCCAATTAAGAGGGAGAAATGTTTATAGTATTCTCCTAGATTTCGGGATTCCTGAAAAATTAGGTTAAGCTTGTTCGAATGTGGCTAAATGGCGCATGGGGTAGGATGCGGGTATGCAAACAATTTTCAGATTTTTTTTTAAATTTACAATGGGTTATTCAGTTCTATACTAGGGTGCAAATAAATCTCTTGAAGATAAAGACGACGTACAACTCAAAGTTGTTAATGTTAGAATTAGGGCTCGAAAATTGAGGACCTAAAAAATGCCTATGAAAGATCTCTTAAGACCTGAAGATATCCTAAAAAAAGACCTAAAAACTGCAAAAAAATACGTAAAAAGGCAATTAAAATAATTATTTATTTTTATCTGCATTTTTAATGAATATAATAAAAATGTTTAAAAAGTTCAAAATTTTAGTGAAATGCAACATACGTTACGAAAAAACAATCGATGACTGAAAACACTTCTTCTTTCATACTTTTTTTTAATTCAACATCATTTGAAAAAGAAATTCTGTGTTCATTAAAAAGAAAATTCTTGGAGAATTTAGAATGTACTATTTTTCCCACCTGGAATGAATTCAGCGAACCCGCAATGGATATCAGGCGGTCACTAGACTGGTTAAAAATAACGGGATATTTTGTAAGGGTAAATTAGTTTCTCGCGGAACAAGTATTTGCAGTGTGAAATGTCTTTGGAATTGAGACTAAACTCTACGGGTTCTTGAATTTTAGAATAATTGGTATAAATACAGTCAAAAGATTGTATGAACAAAAAATGTGGTCGATACCACCTGGAACTCTGTACCAAAAAAAAACAATCTCAATCAATGAATATGCATCATCATCATCATAGTACATTCACGAATTTAGGCCATTTGTTGACCTGTTTCGGCCTCAAGAGAAACACCATCCAGAAGTCTTTTGAGTGGACGTCCTGGTCTTCTTCTTCCTGCAGGTTGATATCTTAACATTTGTTTGGGTATTCTGTGATCTTCCATTCGATGAACATGTTGCATCCATCTTGACTTATAATCAGAAATTTTAGTGTGTATCCTGCAGTCCTCCGAAGATATCTCATTTCAGCAGATCTAAGTCTCTGTATATCCTTCTATTTCAACGTCCATACTTCGCTACCATACAAAAGAGTTGGAAGAGCCAGTGTTTTATACACTTTCAGTCTTGAATGCTTTTGGACTAACTGTGGCTTGAAGATAGAATTTATTAACCCTAAAATTCTTAAAAATTTAGATATTTTTGCATTTACATCCTTTTCTTCTTCATATGAGATATTGCATCCTAGATATGTAAAATTATTCACCTGCTCCAAAATGTTATTGTCCAGTACAATTTTACTTCTGACAGGATCTACACCTTGAAATGCCATAATTTTTGTCTTTTCTGTAGATATCTTTAATCCAATGAATATGCAAAAATGTAAACTAATTGTATATGACCAATTGGCTGCAATACTTGTATTATTGCAAAACAGTAATCAAAGTAAAAGAACAGGAAACTGAAGAAATAACCCTCACAAAGGGCATCAGGCAAGGTGACTCTTTAACTCCTTTCTTATTTAATATTATAACGGATAAAATTATTGCAAACATACCACCACGTTTGGGTTATAAAATGGGAAACACTAGATTTCACTTAATATGTTACGCAGATATAGCAGTAACGCAGATATATATATATATATATATGATATGGAAGTCCATCGCTGTGGTCTCGAGGTAGCGTGCTGCCTTGTCACGCAGCGGGCCCAGGTTCGATCCCCGGTCGGGGCAGTTTTTTCTGGGTGAGGTTTGTATCGGGGTTTTTCCTCACCTGTAAGACAAATGCCAAGAAAACTTTAAGTCCGAAACGGTCCCCGAAATCATATGGCCATCATCATCATCATCCCTATCATTATCATCATCATCATCATCCTTCACCGGTGTGGAAATCAACGGGAAGCTACCACACCTACAATTCCCTAGTAAAGCTGCAAGCATAGCATTAAAGTGAAGATTGCAGTGAAGGACCTGCTCTCGGGCAGAATTACAATGGATGGATATATGATATGAAAAGAAAAATGAATGCTTGAGTCGGGATTTGAACCCGAGTCTCTAAAGTCTGTACGTTTAGCGCTCTAACCAACTGAGCTACTCAAGTATTCCAAATTCCAACAGAAACATACATTTTTCTTATATATGTAGTATTCTCAATTCACACAAGAGGTAGCGGGAAGTCGTTCCAACCGACATCTAGTGGCCACCATAACAGGTAAGCAAAATTTTATAGCAGTAACGCTTGTATATTTAGATGTTATAACTGTATTTATATTATATATATATATATATATATAAAAATTTGCTTAGCTGTTATGGTGGCCACTAGATGTCAGTTGGAACGACTTCCCGCTACCTCTTGTGTGAATTGAGAATACTACATGTATAAGAAAAATGTATGTTTGTGTTAGAATACTTCAGTAGCTCAGTTGGTTAGAGCGCTAAACGTACAGAGTTTAGACACTCTGGTTCAAATCCCGACTCAAGCGTTCATTTTTCTTTTCATATCATATTTGACTTCATATATATATATATATATATATATATATATATATATATATTAGGTTGGGGCTGTCTTGAGACATAAAAAAAAAATTTTCCTCAATTTCCGAGCCCTAGTTATAACAAGGGCGTGACAACTTAAGCTCTAAATGGCCTGTTGCCAGTGTATTTCTGTATGTATCTGTGAAAGAAGTAACTTTGGAAATTATCATTTGTCAATTAGCTACAAGCAAATTCGTTTTGTGCTGTACCTCATGTTACCCTGGAGCGCTGTCACAGTTTAGGGTTAGATCTACTTTTAGCAATTAAAAAAAATACTTTGTTACACGAGACGCCCTTGATTTACCATTCGGTCCCTGACCTCATTATCATGTGTTGTCATCACAGAGATGGGCGATAATATACCCAGTACAGGAGTGACATTTAGTCAGTCCCCCATTATTTTAGCTGGTTTTATCAACCTGCAATCTCTACCCAAATTCAGTTTGTTCTGTATTTTTCTATTGTTGTGTTTAATTCCCCTACTTTTAGTTGTTGTCTTATTTCTGTGTTGTGTTTTTGTCTGTTCTTTGATATCCTGCTATTGGTCTAAGGAATATCATTTCAGCAGCTTGTATTCTGGCAGACTGTTGTGTTGTCACTGTCCATGTTTCGGATCCATAAGTAATAATAGGCACTGCCATTGTCTTGTATAATTTCATTATAGAGTATTGTCTGGCTTTATTTTTCAAAGTTCTTTTTAGTGTTCCTGTTATATAATTAAACTTATTTAGTTTGTTATTTATATCTGTTTCTGCTGTGTATGATATTTCGCAACCTAGCAAGTTATATCTTACCACCTGTTCTTTGGTTTATTTTCTATTTGTGGTACAATAAATAGAAAATTGAATAATAAAACCCATAAACAAACAAAATTAAAATTTTATAAAACACTGGCTGTCCCTGTCCTTTTATATGGGAGTGAATCTTGGATTACCACTACCAAACAAGAAAGTAAAATCCAAGCAGCCGAGATGAAATTTGTAAGAAGAGTAAAAGGCTGCACTAGAATGGACCAGATAAGAAACGAGGATATCCGTGAAGAACTGCAGATCTATTCCATAAAAGAAAATATATTTAACAACAAGATACAGTGGAAAGAACTTGTAGAAAGAATGGAAGAAAGTAGATTACCAAATAAAATCTTCCATTATTTTCCAAGAGGAAGAAGAGATGTCGGACGTCCTCGGAAGAGATGGTCTTAGATCTATTAGTGAAGACGGAACAGGCAACTCTTGCCTAAACCAGGAAGTGAAGAAGAAGAAGATCTTTGTCCGAACTGGATGAGCGCCCTTGAAGGTAATTGATTTTGATTTTTGTGAGGATATTTCCATGTTGTATTTTTTTTATATTTCATTTAGTTTATGTAGCATTCTTTCTAGACAACACAACATTAAAACGATACACACCATTCAGAGACACATTTTTGTAGAAAACATGGCGAATATGGTTGTAAGGGGTAGTGACGTGTGTATAACCTCTCCTACCCAATTCTCATCCTCACCTTCTCGTGGTACAACCCGTTTTCACAAACGAGGCTCTGAGGACCGAGTCACGGCGGTATAACCGTTCCATCGGGTACTGAGTAAATGCGGTACCCTAATGTCTGTCCAGAGACTAAAAGGTAGCAGCCCTACCACTGGACTACTTAGCGTCGGGCCAGTAACCTGTCCTAAGGAACTTCAAAACTACTTTCAAGTCTCAACTCGAAACAATCATAATGTTGCTGGAACAAAAAATATAAATTTGGAATAAGAATATCAGAAAATAGAAAATTAAACACCATATTGTTTGCAGATGACCAAATAATAATAGCAAATTCCGAAGATAATCTACAGAAAGGTCTGTATGAACTTAACAAAATTACAGAAGAATATGGATTAAAGATATCTACAGAAAAAACAAAAAAATATGGCGTTTCAAGGTGTAGATCCTGTCAGAAGTAAAATTGTACTGGACAATAAAATTTTGGAGCAGGTGAATAATTTTACATATCTAGGATGCAATATCTCATATGAAGAAGAAAAGGATGTAAATGCAAAAATATCTAATTTTTTAAAGAATTTTAGGGTTAATAAATTCTATCTTCAAGCCACAGTTAGTCCAAAAGCATTCAAGACTGAAAGTGTATAAAACACTGGCTCTTCCAACTCTTTTGTATGGTAGCGAAGTATGGACGTTGAAACAGAAGGATATACAGAGACTTAGATCTGCTGAAATGAGATATCTTCGGAGGACTGCAGGATACACACTACTAGATCACAAAAAAAAAATGAAGACATCTTAGAAGAATTACACGTGGAATCTTTAGAAAACAAAATTTCTGATTATAAGTCAAGATGGATGCAACATGTTCAGAATACCCAAGCAAATGTTAAGATATCAACCTTCAGGAAGAAGAAGACCAGGACGTCCACTCAAAAGACTTTTGGGTTGTGTTTCTCTTGAGGCCGAAACAGGTCAACAAATGGTCTAAATTCGTGAATGTACTAGATGATGTTGATGACATGGCGAATATGATAATCATGGTTATGATGGTCAGATGATATTCAGGGACCGTTTGGACCTTAAATTTTCCTGACATTTGTCGTACAGGTGAGAAAAAAACATCACCCAAGTAACTTGCTGCAGCCGGGGGTCGAACCAGGCTCCATCATGTATGAGGCAGTGAAGCTACCCAAAGACAACTGCGGCGGACATCATTTCATAACATAATTGGATTAAAATGCTATTTAAAATAAAAAGCTGAAATATAGTTTAAGTAGTTACAGAGACAAAAATAATCTAGGTTTGATTTAGACGCCCGACGCCTTACTCGAGCGACGCGGCGCCCTCTGATAGTCATATCCTGACGCTGTGCGTTCGTCTACACGCATGTAGTGTCCGTCCGTCTGTCTGTCGTGCCGAGTTCACCGAATTGCATTGTGTGGGAGTTCATCGCATTATTAACACAAGAGAATATCAAATCTATTTCCAATATCGCTCAAGCAAATTTATTCTGTAACATCAAACAGCAATCTTTTTCGTTAACAACAACTAGGCACTACTACTGCTAATAACGGACATAAAAGCTCTCATTGCATCCCTATCCTCAGCTAATGTTTTTGCAATCATTCCCTGTATAATCTACTTCCCTCAAATCATGGTTAATGTTATTCTCCCACCTCATTCTTGGTCTATTAACTGGGCGCTTTCCCTCTGGCTTTCCTACAAGAAGCTTCCATGCACGTCTTTCATTCCCCATTCGTGACACATGTCCTGCCCATCGCAGTCTACGAGACTTAACTGTTCTTATTATATTTGGCTTCTTAACAAGTTCATTGTTATGTCGTCTTCTCCATTCACCTGTCTCTTCATCTCTCTTTGGTCCAAAAAATTTTCTTAGAACTTTATGCTCAAATATTCATAATCTCCTTTCCTCCCTTAAAGTAAGAGTCCATCTTTCGCATCCATATAATATATCTGCTAGAATATAATTTTATATATTTTCAGTTTAACGTTTTTTTTTAAAGGAGTTGGGAAGTCAATAGCCTCTGTAATGCATAATAATACGCATTTCCAGAATTGAGCATATGTTTAATTTATTTGTGCATCTCATTCCTGTTTGTGATTATTGTTCCTAGGTAGCTATTTGAATTCAGCCACTTCCTCAAATTTTCCCTCATTTGTCATCAGTTGTCCATTTCCATTATATAATGTATTTCTACGTGTTACCCTATATTTAGTTTTATTGATGTTTATTTCCAGTCCCAATTTCTTGGTGTTACTCAGTAGTGTGTGCGTGTTGTCCTTTAGTATCTCCTCGCTATCGCCCAATAGTACTACATCATCAGCATAAACTAACAGCTTATTAATGCCATTGAGTTGTAGGCCTTCTTCATCCCCTAAAGACTTGATGGCATGCTCTAGTACAAAATTTAAATAGTAGAGGAGATAGTGCATCTCCTTGCTTCAACCCATTGTGAATTTCAAAAATATCCGAAAACTGTTTGCCTATACGCACCCTGCTCTTTGTGCCATTTAGACACATTCATATAAGTCTAACTAACTTTTTAGGAATTCCGAACTCCAGCAGGATGCTATATCACTTCTCCCTCTTAATTGCATCGTATGCCTTTTTTAAGTCTACGTATAGTTGATGTACAGTACCATTATATTCCCACTTCTTTTCTAAAATCTGTCTTATACTAAAAATCTGATCTGTTATAGACCTGCTTCTTCTAAATCCACATTGATGAATTAGAATGTCATCAATATAAGGAGTAAGTCTGCTTGCTAATTAATTTGTTAGAATTTTGTAGGAAGTTGAAAGTAATGAGATGCCCCTCTAGTTGTTGCAATCAGATTTTTCTACATTCTTATAAATTGGTACGATTATGGATTCTTTCTATTCATCTGGAAGAGCTTCATTTTCCCAAATCATACTAGGTCAGCATATGGGGTGAATCATAAATATGGCTATACGTTTGATCGCGTTGTATGATGAAAATATTACCATTACAGGAAATATGAAATTACCGTTGGAAAGGCAATTATTCAAATTATAACAATGGAATAAAACAAAACAGTGTAGAACTTACGTCATTGTCGAAATGGCGTTGAATATGCAACAGCAAATTACAATTGTTGCTTGGGCTATAACGTATGCTAATGATAGTGAGGCTGCAAGACGTGAGTTTAACGTAGCATTGCAGCCATCGACTGTGGGGAAGTGGAGAAAACGACTGCTGGAAACGGGAAGGATGCAGAAAATCAAACCTCCTGGAAGGTCCTGGATGCCAATTATGCTTGGATGCAAACGGCGAACAGTTTTTAAGCAATAAAGTGACTTGCTTAGTGTTGTTGTAAGTGATTTGTTTTGTTCTATTGTTGTAATTTGTAGGATTCCCTTTACAATGATAACATATTTCCTTTAATAATAATATTTTCGTCACAAAATGCGATCAAACCTATAGCCATATTTCTACCAACAGCTGATTAAGTTCAAACATGTTGATAAAATACAGGTCATTGGTCACGAGATTTGGGATTATACGTGTTTATTATTTGCATATCCTTGACTAGAAGCATTGGTAAAATATATATTGACATACCACTGTTAGCCTCTATGTTGATATACTATTTTAGATTGCAATATTAATAGACCTGCTATTTAATAAATTAATTCATAAATCATTATGTTCTATTTGTAGTTTAACACTACATATGGCCACTCACTTCATAATAACAAGACAGAGGAATTGTATGAAGAAAATTATGCCAACATACGAAATCATAATAACAAAATATGAAAAATATAATTATATCACAAAAATATTATTAAACTTCTGTTTTCTAAAATAATTTAATATATTTAAATATAGCCTACAGGCCCTGTAAAATGTATAGGAGTACATACCAGCACATAATTGAGACAAACAGACGTTATTTGTGGTTCGAGAAATTTAAATTAATTCTGATCCAATAAAAAATGTAATGTTCATGATTTTGAAGCCATTTTAATGGGGCACGCCGTAGGGTAGTTGTTTGAGGAGTCATGCTACAACCTGGAAGATCGCGGGTTCGAATATCGATTGGGTGAGAATTTTTAGATAGACCAAACCTTCTGCTATTACCATGCTTTGGGATCGACTCAACCCTAAATGCAATGAGAACCAGATGCATGTTCTGAGGACAGAGACAACCGTCACACAGGGCCGACAACCCGGCGACACATCGTACCGATTTCTTAGAAAGATGGGAGCCTCGACCTCCCATTACCCGAAGGGCCTAACAAGCGGTATATATATATATATATATATATATATATATATATAAACACATTAAATTATTTTATTCAATGATATTTAATTACGAAATCTAAACCAAAACATACTAACCAAAAATGTTTAAATCTCCATGCCGATCTAGGAATATTCCTTGATAATGGCATGTGGCATCATGCCGAAACGTCGGATTCAGTAGCCAGAGACTGATCTTGAATCCAGGACGCGGAAAACCCAAGAAAACTTTATCAATCATATATATATATATATATATATATATATATATATATACACGGCTGTGGTCTCGAGGTAGCGTGCTGCCTTGTCACGCAGAGGGCCCGGCTTCGATCCCCCGGTCGGGGCAGTTTTTCTGGGTGAGGTTTTTCGGGGTTTTTCCTCACCTGTAAGACAAATGTCAGGAAAACTTTAAGGCCCAAACGGTCCCCGAAATCATATGGCCATTATCATTATCATCATCATCCTTCACCGGTATGGAAAACAACGGGAAGCTACCACACCTACAAATTCCCTAGTAACGCTGTAAGCTTAGCATGAAAATGTTATGATTGCAGTGAAGGACCTGCCTTCGGACAGAATTACTATGGATGTATGGATATATATAGTAAGAAACTTACGTTACAGGAAGAAGCGCATGCATATCATTTAAGTTTACTATGGAACTGTAATATACCAAAGAGAGGTGTATAGACAGGTGAATGGAGAAGATTACATAATAGTGAATTACATGGTCTTTATAGGAAGCCAGATATAATAAGAACAGTTAAGTCTCGTAGACTGCGATGGGCAGGACATGTGGCACGAATGGAGAATGAAAGACGTGCATGTAAGCTGCTTGTAGGAAAACCAGAGGGAAAATGCCCAGTTGGTAGACCAAGAATGAGGTGAGAGAATAACATTAACTATGATTTGAGGGAAGTAGATTATACAGGGAATGATTGGAAAGCATTAGCTCAGGATATGGATGTATGGAGAGCTTATGTCCGCGCTGCCATGAACCTACGGGTTCATAGTGCCAGTGAGTAAGTAAGTATGGAATTGTAATACTATGCTTAGCACAGAGTGTGACCTTCTGTAGAAAGTAGTGAAATGAAAATATTTTGGTTGAGTATCGCCCACTTGATGACGTGTTGTCCCTGAGCAGTGAAATCTACTCAATTACGACATGACATGTGACTCACCCTGTGGATTACAACTGTGGAACATCCTGCACAATAAATGTAATGTTACATCTCAGTGTCAATGATCGTTATTACAACATTTTATTATTATATTATTATTATCATTATGATTATTATTATTTATTATTATTATTTATTATTATTATTATTATTATTATTGTTGTCTCGCGCCGTAGCCGAGTGGTTAAGGCAAGAAACCTTGGCACAGAGCTACGGGACTTGCGCTGATTCAAGTCTCCATGGGGCAAGAATTTTTTTCATGGAATTTCGGCCAGTATGGGACCAGTGCCCACCCAGCATCGTGAGGCATTTGGGTAGCTACAACAAGTAGTGGCTCCAGGTTTAGAAGACCAGCTATAACGGCTGGGAATCCAACATGCTGACCACATGTCACCCTTACACTGGCTAGATGTTCATCTACATCTGTGATTAAACGTACAGAGTTTAGAGATTTGGGTTCAAATCCCGACTCAGCATACATTTTTCTTTTCATATATATAATGAAATTTTCGGACACTTTTGAAATCTAGAATGGGTTGAAGCAAGGAGATGCACTATCTCCTCCACTATTTAATTTTGTACTAGAGCATGCCATTAAATCTTTAGAGAATGAGGAAGGCTTACAACTCAATGGTATTGATAAGCTGTTTATGCTGATGATGTAGTACTATTGGCCGATAGTGAGGAGATACTAAAGGCCAACACGCACACACTATTGAGTAACACTAAGAAATTGGGACTAAAGTAAAGTAATCCCACAACAGGCCCGGAGGCCCTTCGGGTAGTAGGAGGTTAAGGCTCCCACTTTTTCTAGACAATCGGCACTTTATGTCAGCCGGGTTGTCAGCCCTGCGTGACGGCCGCCTTTACCCCCAGAACAAGCGTCTGGTACTCATTTCCGTTAGAGGCTGAGTCGACCCCAGGGCCATAGTGCCGCCAGAGGGTTTGGGTCAGTTTAAAAATCCTGACCCCAACGGGACTTGAACCCTCGACCCTCCGGCTTGTAGCTCAGTGCCTTAACCACTACGCTACGGCGTGCCCCAAGAAATTAGGACTGGAAGTAAATATCAATAAAAACTAAATATATGGTCACACGTAGAAATTCATTATATAATGCAAATGGACAGCTAATGACAAATGTGGGAAATTTTGAGGAAGTGGCTGAATTCAAATACCTAGGAACAATGATCACAAACAGGAATGAGATGCACCAAGAAATTAAACATAGGCTCAATTCTGGAAATGCGTGCTATTATGCATTGCAGAGAGTCTTGATGTCCCAACTCCTTTCAAAAACGTTAAACTGAAAATATATAAAACTATTATTCTACCAGTTATACTATATGGGTGCGAAACATGGACTCTTACTTTAAGGGAGGAAAGGAGATTACAGGTATTTGAGAATAAAATACTTAGGAAAATTTTTGGACCAAGGAGAGGTGAACAGACAGGTGAATGGAGAAGACTTCATAACAATGAACTACATGGTCTTTATAGGAAGCCAGATATAATAAGAACAGTTAAGTCTCGTAGACTGCGATGGGCAGGACATGTTGCACGTATGGGGAATGAAAGACTTGCATGGAAGCTTCTTGTAGGAAAGCCAGAGGGAAAACGCCCAGTTGGTAGACCAAGAATGAGGTGGGAGAATAATACTAACTATGATTTGAGGGAAGTAGATTATACAAGGAATGACTGGATAGCATTAGCTCAGGATAGGGATGCATGGAGAGCTTATGTCCGTGCGGCCATGAACCTACGGGTTCGATAGTGCTAGTGAGTAAGTAAGTATAATGAAATTACTGAAACCAAGATTAGACAGGGTTTAATTTAAATTTAAATAATAAAATGTACTCACTTTTTTAAACCACTAATAATAAATACGCGAGAGTAAGTCAATTCACATTGCTGTTCTATTTATAGTATTTAAATTTGTATTTGGCCTATTATTATGTGTACGGGAATATACATGCCTTCTTCTTTGTCTCTCACCCCGACCACAATTTTCTTTTCTTTATTTTTTTATTTTTTTTTTACAACAATGCACTTTCAGTATGAACGTAAACAGATGAAAGAGTACAAACATTAAACAATAATACACACATAAATTCCTTAGAGACAATTTATTTTATTTTGTTTAATTTAATTTATTTGTAACACATATTGTTCATAAATTGTATTTTTCTGCTCTCCTTCTCTATATGAACTTTAATTATGCCAAATATAACACTCCTCCGTGCGCGCAATCTGCTTAAAAAAAGAGGCACACGTTTTTCCTTCACATATTTATATATAGATACAAGCTATAGTAAAAAATAATAACAAAGACATTTTGGTGTCTTCATTAGACCACATGCTATTCA
The DNA here is from genome assembly GCA_030220185.1 of Diploptera punctata. NCBI lineage: Eukaryota > Metazoa > Arthropoda > Insecta > Blattodea > Blaberidae > Diploptera > Diploptera punctata. Next base: position 188,966 of record JASPKZ010001614.1, read on the forward strand.
GTTTCGGTAAATTCTGGTATCTAGTGATACTGTTAAATAGTTACCTACAGATTACTATCTGTCTGAACTGAGTTCATTTTAATGCAACCATTCTGTTCTCTAGCGGACGCCTATTCTGACCGCTGGCGCTGTCACAAAACTAATGTAGAACATATAATGACAAATGACGGAAATTTTGAGGAGGTGGCTGAAATCAAATACCTAGGAACAATAGTCACAAATAGGATGAGATGCACAAAGAAATTAAACATAGGCTCAATTCTGGAAATGCGTGTTATTATGTATTACAGGCAAAGTTCTTAGGAAAATTTTTGGACCAAAGAGAGATGAACAGACAGGAGAATGGAGAAGACTACATGACAATGAACTACATAGTCTTTATAGGAAGCCAGATATAATAAGAACAGTTAAGTCTCGTAGACTGCGATGGGCAGGACATGTTGCACGTATGGGGAATGAAAGACGTGCATGGAAGCTTCTTGTAGGGAAGCCAGATGGAAAACGCCCAGTTGGCAGACCAAGAATGAGGTGGGAGAACAACATTAACTATGATTTGAGGGAAATAGATTATACGGGGAATGATTGGAAAGCATTGGCTAAGAATAGGGATGTATGGATAGCTTATGTCCGCGCGGCCATGAACCTACGGGTTTGATAGTGCCAGTGAGTAAGTAAGTAAGTAAGTAAGTATGTACGTATAATAGCCCAACGATTTAACATGGAAATATCAACAAAATCTAAAGTTATGGCCTTTCAAGGGAAATTCCCAGTAAGAAGTAAAATTTGTATTCAGAATTCAATATTAGAGCAAGTTAATTCATTTAAATACTTAGGATATAATCTAACTTATAATGAGGAATGTGATATATCCTTTAAAATACAAAACTATAATAAAGCTTTAAGAATTATCAACCAAGTTTTTAAACCATCAAAAGTGCAGAGACACACAAGAATGAAAATCTATAAAGTTCTCGCTAGACCCATAATCTGTTATGGCAGTGAAGCTTGGGCCATCAGAACTCAGGATGATCGTCATATTACAGCCACGGAGATGAAATTTCTGCGACGAACTGCAGGTTATAGCCTACTAGACCACCAAAGAAATTCAACAATAGCCAGAGAGTTAAACATCGTACCTATATCTGAATACCTCCAAGAATATAGCCCATATTCAGCGCATGGATCGTCACAGAATATCAAAAATTCTTCACTACATTCCTCGAGGCAGAAGATCTGTGGGTCGACCTTTTCGGAGATGGCGGGAGACCGTAACGGGCCACTGGGCCTAATACTTGAAAGGCAGATGATGATGATGATGATGATGATGACGATGATGAATATGAGATATATATGGAAAAACTAAACATACAATGAAAGCTTTGTAAGATATAAATTTATTTGAATTACAATTATGCTTTTTATTTTCTTCTGTAATTTTGTAGATAGGGACCTTTTCAATGTATTCAAACCATTTTATTTTCATTTATATACTATAATATTAAGAATTTACTTTCATACGTAAAGACAAAAATAAATTATTGGCACGTCAGTTACAAAGAGCCAAGGCTGATTGAGTCGTTGCTGTCACTGGATAGCGCAGTAGTTTACAGAGTGTCACGTGATTAGTGTGTCGCAATCTCTCAACCTTAGTTTCAATTTTCATAATCGGATTTCAATAGTTTTATCGGCCGCGGTGGACTAGTGGTTATGCTCCTTGCCTCTGATCCCGAAGATCGCGAGTTCAAACCCGGCCGGGGTCGATGGATTTTTTTAGGATGGAAAAACCCAAAGAGCAAGTCCTCCGGGAGGGACTTTAAGCCGTGGGTCCCGAGTCTAAAGATTTTCAGCCTCATAAAAGATCCTTAAGCCTGAATAAAAAGACCACTAAGCAAAATTTACTGAATTTTCCCGTCCTAGTACTACCTTGGTTTCCTAGATGTCACTATGAGGCGGAACGCTGACCACGGGTCACTCCAATGACATCTATACAAAAACAAGTGTAACTAAATTAGTATGGTTCAAAGTTTTCCCTGTAGGGTGAGAGCGCCTAAATCTCGTTGAGGAAAACAAGGGCTTACAAGAAATATTTCAATATTTTTCATATCAAAAGGTGCTCTTTGGTTTTCACGAGGCTAACTTCGCCCCATTCTAGAGCTTATATACAAAGAAAAATGTCTTTGGAACAGTCGGGAATCGAATCCGCATTCCTTAATCTCAGTTTTAGTTCTTGTAACGGGACTTGGTGATGACTCATAGAACTCACGTCAAAAACTTCTATTTCATCTTAAGAAGCCGAGTTTTCAAGCTTACGCAAAGAAAATGTTCTGTATTATATTCGGGAAAGAAATTGGGACCTCTGAGATGATAGAATCGCTGTTACACCAAAGAGAGTTAACTATAATATATCCATCCATAGTAATTCTACCCGAGGGCAAGTCTTTCACTGCAATCAAAGCATTTTCATGCTATGCTTTGCAGCTTTACTACGGAATTAGAGGTATGGTAGCTTCCCGTTACTTTCCTCAGCTGTGAAGGATAATCATAATGCTAACGATGATGGCCGGTCGATTTTCGGGGACCGTTGGGCCCTAAGCTTCCTGACATTCGTCCTACAGATGAGAAAAAAAACGAAAAAACCTCACCCAGAAACCAATCCCGACCAGGAATCGAACCCGGGCTCGCTGGGTGACAAGGCAGCACGCTACCTCGACGAGCAGGAAAATGAATAAATTTAAGCAGGCTTAGCAAGTGGCTCCAGGTTGAGAAAACCAGCTACGACGGCTGGGGGACCCGACATGACGACTTGTCAGCCCTATACTGGCTGGATGATTGTCCAGCTCTGTGATTAACATATATGGATGCCAGTCAGCAGCCACTGGAGTTAAGCTAGCAAGCAGAAGAGATGATATCTACTTCACATTCAGAAAAAAAAATTCTAAAATAAGATACAGAACACAGATTTCATTGTAAATAAATGTTGTAAGAAGTGATTTCCAGTTCAGCAGATGATCTACAAAGAGCTATTTTTAATTTGGAAAAAATAAGTGCCAATTACAATTTAAAAATTTCAAAGAATAAAACTAAAATTTTAGCAATTAAAGGACACGATACCTTAAGAGCAAAAATAGTAATTGAAAATAAAATTTTAGAGTAGGTGAACAGTTTTAAATACATCTAGGTTTCAATTTATCATATGTTAAAATTGAAGATATTAATGACAAAATAATTAAATTTAATCTAATGTGTGGCACTATTAAAAGAACCCTTAAAAACACAAGAAAAAAAACAAAAAAATAAATTTTATAAAGTAATGGCTGTTCCTGTATTGATGTATGGATCAGAATGTTGGACGATCACTAAAAGACAAGAACACAGATTGGAAGCAGCTGAGATGCGATTTTTAAGAAATATAGCAGGATACACTCTGCTGGATAAGAAAAGAAATGAAGATATAAGAAAGGAACTAAATATTTTCAAACTTACAGACCGAATAATTAAATATAGGAACGACTGGAAAGAACATGTTAATAGAATGCCAGAAGGAAGATTTCCAAAATTATTGCTAAATTATAAACCGCACGGAAGGAGAAATGTTGGTCGCCCACACAGAAGATGGTCTGAACAATTTTAACAATTCTAGCTTTCTTGAAACCAGAACGAGCCAACAGGCTTAATCCCTGGAAGATGAGATGATGAAGTCAATAATATTGAATAGTTTGTACATTTAGAAAGGATGAATTAGAAAATTATTCTTGAAAGTTTTGGAAATGAGAATCGCATTATTTTTGTAACTGATCGACAGGGTTTAAATCCCCTCTTAGGCAGGGCTAAAATATTTAGTTTGTTCTCCATCATGATACCTGAGCAGCTGAACGCTCGGACACGGTCCTTTAGGTAGCCAGCTTATGAGATGAAGAAAGGGAGATGATAAAAGAATTGGAATGCGGCGCGGGGGAAAGAATACTATGGCAGATTGAGATCAAGGAACAGGCTTTGGGTTAAACTTCCACAATAGAAGACACGCCCTTTGGAGGTGATGTTGAATAGGAAATATTTTAAAAATTCGTTGACAGTAATATCTCATGCTTCCATGTTCAACGCGAGAGAGCTCTTTTTCTTTAAGATAAATTCGTTTTATGCCGTAGATTGCATAATAAATCGCTTATAAATTCACTCATCCACGGGAAAATCAGATAGGTCAATCATCATCATCATCATCATCCAGGGATGAAGCCTGTTGGCTCGTTCCAGTTTCATGAAAGCTGGAATTGTTAAAATTGTTCAGATCATCTTCTGTGTGGGCGACCAACATTTCTCCTTCCGTGCGGTTTATAATTTAGCAATAATTTTGGAAATCTTCCTTCTGGCATTCTATCAATATGTTCTTTCCAGTCGTTCCTATATTTAATTATTAGGTCTGTAAGTTTGAAAATATTTGGTTCCTTATAGGTCAATTCGTTCCCCATGTTTATTTTCTTAAGGTATAGACCTACTGCTATTTATGTTGCTTCATGTGGTAGAAACTAGGTAAGTCGATTCTTCATTCTATTAGCTATAATAGACACTTTTTGTTTTAGAATTGAGCCTATGTTTAATTTCTTTGTGCATCTCATTTCTATTTGTGATTATTGTTCCTAGGTATTTGAATTCAGCCACTTCCTCAAAATTTCCCTCATTTGTCATTAGCTGTCCATTTCCATTATATAATGCATTTCTACGTGTGACCATTTTAGTATTTCATTTTGTATGTTTTAATTTGAATTTATTTCTGCTCCCAAGAAATAGTAATTGTATATTTTATCACAACGCCATCTATTTTTACACTTCCATTAATTTTCTATAAGCTTCTTGTTATTGTCACTGCGATTAATTCTTGACATTGCTATTAATCAAATAAGTATCCTGCTGTATCTTTCCGCTTAATAAAAATATATATTTCCTTCTACTTTATTCTTACTAAAATTCCACACACTGCGAATACATAAACTGAAGACCTTAAATTAGGGGTTTGACCTGTCGAACGACCTTGTCACATTCGTTACAGCGTTACACAAAATAGGATATACTTACTTACTTACTTACTCACTGGCACTATCGAACCCGTAGGTTCATGGCCGCGCGGACATACGCTCTCCATACATCCCTATCCTGAGCTAATACTTTCCAATCATTCCCTGTATAATCTACTTCCCTCAAATCATAGTTAATGTTATTCTCCCACCTCATTGTTGGTCTACCAACTGGGCGTTTTCCCTCTGGCTTTCCTACAAGAACCTTCCATGCAAGTCTTTCATTCCCCATACGTGCAACATGTCCTGCCCATCGCAGTCTACGAGACTTAACTGTTCTTATTATATCTGGCTTCCTATAAAGACCATGTAGTTCATTGTTATGAAGTCTTCTCCATTCTCCTGTCTGTTCATCTCTCTTTGGTCCAAAAATTTTCCTAAGTACTTTATTCTCAAATACTTGTAATCTCCTTTCCTCCCTTAAAGTAAGAGTCCATGTTTCGCACCCATATAATATAACTGGTAGAATAATAGTTTTATATATTTTCAGTTTAACGTTTTTTGAAAGGAGTTGGGATATCAAGAGTCTCTGCAATGCATAATAGCACGCATTTCCATAATTGAGCCTATGTTTAATTTCTTTCTGCATCTCATTCCTATTTGTGATTATTGTTCCTAGGTATTTGAATTCAGTCACTTCCTCAAAATTTCCCTCATTTGTCATTAGCTGTCCATTTCCATTATATAACGAATTCCTACATGTGACCATATATTTAGTTTTATTGCTATTTACTTCCAGTCCTAATTTCTTAGTGTTACTCAATAGTGTGTGCGTGTTGGCCTTTATTATCTCCTCGCTATCGGCCAGTAGTACTACATCATCAGCATAAACTAACAGCTTATTAATACTATTGAGTTGTAAGCCTTCCTCATTCTCTAAAGATTTAATGGCATGCTCTAGTACAAAATTAAATAGTAGAGGAGATAGTGCATCTCCTTGCTTCAACCCATTCTGGATTTCAAAAGTGTCCGAAAACTGTTTGCCTACACGCACCCTACTCTTTGTGCCATTTAGACATATTCGTATAAGTCTAACTAACTTTTTAGGAATTCCGAACTCCAGCAGGATACTATATAGACGCGAACAATAATGAAATAAAGAATAGCCAACACAGTAATCACCGTTTCCGAGTTTCTAGTTATAGCACGACCTTGCCTCATGATTGTCTTTTTTTTTTTTTCGCACGAGGAAAACTAAAACAAAACGAACGCGCACTGCGGGGGCGGCCTGTTATAAGACAAGAGAATGACGTATCATTAACTTTACATTAAGTTTGAATTAAAAGAACCTAAACGAAAATCACAGATTTATAAATGCCTACGTATTTGTATAAATGTATTAGGCTTAAATAAGATGCACAAAGAAATTAAAAATAGGATCATTTCTGGAAATGCGTGCTATTATGCATTACAGGACTCTTGACGTCCCAAATCCTTTCAAAAAACGTAAAACTGAAAATGTATAAAACTGTTATTCTAGCTAACTAACTCACTGGCACTATCGAACCCGTAGGTTCATGGCCGCGCGGACATAAGCTCGCCAAATATCCCTATCCTGAGCCAATTTTAAATCTGGCTTCCTATAAAGACCGTGTAGTTCATTATTATGTAGTCTTCTCCATTCACCTGTCTGTTCATCTCTCTTTGGTCCAAAAATGTTCCTAAGTACTTTATTCTCAAATACTTGTAGTCTCCTTTCCTCCCTTAAAGCAAGAGTCCATGTTTCGCACCAATATAATATAACTGGTAGAATAATAGTTTTATATATTTTTTAGTTTAACGTTTTTTGAAAGGAGTTGGGACATCAAGAGTCTCTGCAAAATAATACAATAAACAATTTAAAACAAAAAAAAATTCTTGTTGTATGGTAATATACTTCTCAAAATATGTATGAAAATGTTGAAATAATAGTTCTGCAAATATACAAGAAACGGTCTAGAAATAGGAGAAAGAAAATAACTGCATCCCTCTTTACAGATGGCCAGATAATGGGACAGAGAGGATGTAACCTATAGGTGTCATCACCTGTCAAAAGTACACATAGGAGTTTGAAAACCAATTAAAAGAGTAAACTTACTTAACAAATGACCCAGACGAATCGTATATCCATAGATAACAAGCTCATCATCATCATAGTACATTCACGAATTTAGGCCACTTGTTGACCTGTTTCGGCCTCAAGAGAAACTTCTTCTACTTCTTCCTTTCCAGGATTAGGTCAATGCGACCTGTTCAGGTCTCAAGTCCATCGTTTCCTTGGCCGTCCCAAAGATCTTTTTCCATGTGGTTTGTAGGCGTTGATCTTTTTGGATAATCTTGTATTGTCCACTCTGTCTAAATGTTGTTTCCATTGGTATTTGTGCTCGTCTGGTTTTATCGAGTATTGAAAATATCTCCAGTTCATTTCTTATTGATTCATTGTGTAATCTATCCGTGCGTGTACATCCTTTTACTGATCTTAAAAATTTAATTTCAGTGGTTTGAATGTGTGAGATATCTTTTTATGTAAGTACGCAAGATTCAGATCCATATAAAAGAACAGGAACAGCCATAATTTTATAAAACCGAGCTGAGTTTCTCTTCGAGTCTTTTGGAGGGTTCTTCTTATGGTGCCACGCATCATTTGACATCGGTTAAATTTATTATGTATATCCCAGAGGGGCACGCCGTAGCGTAGTGGTTAAGGTACTGCGCCTACAAGTCGGAAGGTCGAGGGTTCAAGTCCCGGTGGGGTCAGGATTTTTAAACTGACCCATACCTTCTGGCGGCACTATGGCCCTGGGGTCGACTCAGCCTCTAACGTAAATGAGTACCAGACTCTTGTTATGGGGGTAATGGCGGCCGTCACGCAGGGCTGACATCAAGTGCCGATTGTCCAGAATAAGTGGGAGCCTTAACCTCCCACTACCCCAACGGCCTCCTGAGGCCTGTAGTGGGATCACTTTAATTTACTTCTTCTTCTTCCGAATGCAGTATCGGGTGATGATGCCCGTTCTGCGACTACAAAAACTGATCTTTCCATCGGTTGAAGGGTCTTCCGAGGTCTCTTTTGCCTTTAGGGTTGAGGTGGTAAATCATCTTTGGTAAACGGGAATTTGACATTCTCTGGACGTGTTGGAACCATTTAATCTGATAATTTTGTATATGTTCAACCATTTCCCTACTATTCCACTGCATCCTTATCTCATCACTTTTCATTCTATCCCTTAATGTTACTCCAGTTAGTGATCGGAGGAATCTCATTTGTGAACTATTAATGCGGGATTTATCTTTTGCTCCAAGTGTCCAGCATTCACTTCCGTATAGTAGAGCAGGTTTGGCTATGGCATTATGAAATCTCAATTGGATTTCTTTCCTCATTTGTTTTCCAAAATTTCTCCTAATTATACCATTTAATCTGTTATATTTTTCTAAATTTGTTTCCACATCTTTTTGATTACGAAACTGTGATATATTATTACCTAAATAATTAAAGTGTGTTACTTGTTCTATTGGTTTATTATTTATTATTATTTTTACTCTCGAAAGTCCCTTTCCAGTGATTGCCATGGATTTGGTTTTATTTTCAGATATTTTCATGTTGTATTTTTCCAGTGTATTCTGCAATTTAAACACTGATCTCTGCAAATCATCTTCATTCTCCGCTAGAAGTACTTGATCATCTGCGAAGATTATTGTTTGTATTTGATTTCCTCTACATATTTTTACTCCTGGGAGGTTTAGTTTTTTCCACTCCTGGACAATTTTATTTAGATATAGAATAAACAGTAATGGAGATAGTCCACATCCCTGCCTTAAACCTTGGTTACTTTCAACCATGATCTAACTTTACTTTTATAAATGTGGTTTCATATAAACTTTTTATAGCATTTATTAGATTATTGGGGACTTGGTAGCTTTCCAATATTTTTCACAGTATGTCCCGTTTGACTCTATCATAGGCCTTTTCAAAATCTAAAAATAATATATATAGGGGGATATTAAATTCTTTCCACTTCTCAATTAGTTGTTTTACTGTCTGTCAGAATTAAATTTTGTAGGAATATACATATTACCGGCGATTACCTATATGTGAATATAGGGTCTAACTTTCGCATTTGACATTGTCACTAGTAAGTGACTGTACACGACTAACGGTAAGTAAACACTGTCACTGCAAGCTAAGGGTGCGTGTATGCTTGCGCGCCGCTCGTCTTGTGTTCGTCGAAATTAGGCTATTCATTTCAAGGAACCTTCTGCGATCCATAGGAAACCCTCAAACCTTCAGTAGACATTTTGCAGAGCAGGTGTAACCTGTTTATAAATTATGAAAACTAATAAACGATTATAATTTAAAGATATCAACAGAGAAACCAAAAAGCCAATGGCATTTATTGGAACTCAGCATAAAAGGACAAAAATTGTAATTGGAGCAAACATAATTGAACAAGTAACTTGTTTTAATTATCTGGGATGCATGATATCGTACCAGCAAAATTTGGACATGGAGAAGAAATTAGGGAAATTTCAACAGATGCGAGACTCTTGATGTCCCAACTCCTTTCAAAAAACGTTAAACTGAAAATATATAAAACAAATATTCTACCAGTTATATTATATGGGTGCGAAACATGGACTCTTACTTTAAGAGAGGAAAGGAGATTACAAGTATTTGAGAATAAAGTACTTAGGAACATTTTTGGACCAAAGAGAGATGAACAGACAGGTGAATGGAGAAGACTACTTAACAATGAACTACATGGTCTTTACAGGAAGCCAGATATAATAAGAACAGTTAAGTCTCGTAGACTGCGATGGCCAGGACATGTTGCACGTATGGGGAATGAAAGACTTGCATGGAAGCTTCTTGTAAGAAAGCCAGAGGGAAAACGCCCAGTTGGTAGACCAAGAATGAGGTGGGAGAATAACATGAACTATGATTTGAGGGAAGTAGATTATACAGGGAATGATTGGAAAGCATTAGCTCAGGATAGGGACGTATGGAGAGCTTATGTCCGTGCGGCCATGAACCTACGGGTTCGATAGTGCCAGTGAGTAAGTAAGTAAGTAAGTGTGGTTCAATAAGAAGATATTTGAGAAATAAGACCACAAGGGAAACTCAATTAAAATTTTACAAAACAGTAGCCGTTCCAACGTTAACATACGGGTCTGAGACTTGGCCTTTAACGATCTCTGATAAACATAAAATTGAGACAATAGAAATGAGATTTCTCAGACCAGTTGCAGGTGTATCTCTAAGAGATCAAAAGAGAAGTCAAGATATCAGAGATGAACTACAAATATATAATATAAACGAGAGAATACACACAAATAAATGTAATTGGTTTGAACATATACAAAGAATGCCAAATAATCGTTTATCAAAACAGCTGCTTCATTATAGGCCTCTAGGCCGAAGAAATGTAGGAAGACCAAAACGTCGTTGGAAAGCGACCTGCACCTGCAGAATATAGTGCACCGGGGAGCGGAACGGGCCAACAGGCCCATACCTTGAAGATGATGATGATGATGGTGTAACCAACCATGTCTCTATCGTATTTTTTGCAAAACACAGACTCTCTGATAGGACTGATGGCGTTTACATTTATATTTAATAATAAGGCTATATTTAAAGATTTGGCGCTAACAGTGTCTACTTCATGAGCCAGTGCAATAGATGACATCAAAAACTTTTTTAATGGCGCTTAGTGGGTTAATGCATAACGCCGTTCAATTAACTCACTGGCACTATCGAACCCGTAGGTTCATGGCCGCGCGGACATAAGCTCTCCATACATCCCTATCCTGAGTTAATGATTTCCAATCCTTCCCTGTATAATCTACTTCCCTCAAATCATAGTTAATGGTATTCTCCCACCTCATTCTTGGTCTACCAACTGGGCGTTTCCCCTCTAGTTTTCCCTACAAGAAGCTTCCATGCAAGTCTTTCATTCCCAATTCGTGTCACATGTCCTGCCCATCGCAGTCTACGAGACTTAACTGTTCTTATTATATCTGGTTTTCTATAAAGACCATGCAGTTTTCTCCATTTACCGGTCTGTTCATCTCTCTTTGGTCCAAAAATGTTCCCAAGAACTTTATTCTCAAATAATTTGATAGTCTATAATTTATTCTTTTTTAAGTTCTACAAAACAATGGCGGTAGCGGTACTTTTATACGGTAGTGAGTCCTGGGTAACAAATAAGAGGAGTTCCAGTAGAATACAAAGTTCAGAAATGACTTTTCTAAGAAGGACCAAAGGATGCACAAAATTGGACCACATAAGAAGTGAAGAAATAAGAAATGAATTAGAAATATATTTAATAAATGATAGAATTCAACAACACCGCGTCGGCTGGGAACCGCAAGTTCAGAGAATGGAAGAAACAAGATTGCCTAAGATAGCATATCATTGTAAACCAAAGGGATTAAGGGATGTAGGTAGACCTAGGAAGAGATGGAAGGAATCATTGTGAATTCGGAACAGGCGAATCGCCTAAACCTTCAAGTGAAGATGATGATGATTTATTATTCTCCATTGTAATGTCTTTATTCGGTCAATTTGGTAAAGATTTACGAAGATTGGTTTGGAAAAACCTCAGTATTGAGGAAAATTCTCATAATAAAAATAAACTATTATTTAAAGTATTTCTAATATACAGGGTGTTTCTAAATTAGACCTACAAAGTTTGGGACCAGATAGATAACCTTCGTCGAAGCATATTTTGTTAAGAAACCTATGATCTGCAACGCTTCGTTTCAATACTACACTCTAATTCAACCCAGGAAGTTACTACAGACCTTACGGGCTACGCCAGTGTTCCCCTACGATCAGAGGGTAGATGTTGCCAAACTTATAATAACGGTATTTGTTTGTTTAGGGAGGGGTGGAGGGGCAAGGTTAGCAGAACTTTTTTTCCAAATCTATGTAAAAAAAGTAAAGTGATCCCACAACAGGCCCTTGGGGTAGTAGGACTTTAAGACTCCCACTTTTTTCTAGACAATCGGCACTTTATGTCAGCCGGGTTGTCAGCCCTGCGTAACGGCTGTCTTTACCCCCAGAACAAGCGTCTGGTACACATTTCCGTCAAAGGCTGAGTCGACCCCAGGGCCATAGTGCTGCCAGAGGGTTTTGGGTCAGTTTAAAAATCCTGACCCCAAAAGGGACTTGAACCCTCGACCCTCTGGCTTGTAGCTCAGTGCCTTAACCACTACGCTACGGCGTGCCCCCCAAATCTATGTAATATACATTTAAAAAAAACATAGTTTTATAGTAAATATGAGAGTCGACACTTTCACACAGGATAGTACAGGTTCTCAAGAGTTCAGTGACAAGTGGTAACAGTTTTTTTTTTCTTTTAGATGGCGTGGCTTGGACGGCCACAACTTAAAACTCTGTACCTGCTGTGTTGCATACTTCAGTCTTATTTAAGGGTTTATCTCAAGAAAATACTGTTAAAATGGCAACCCAGTTCCCTATTCCAAACACACAGTAACTTCCTGGCTTGAATCTGACTGTAGACGGATCTTACAGGAAGAAATTGAAAGAAACGCATAAACACTCCTTTCAGTCCAAAAGGGGTTTGTCTTTACTAGTATCGCTTGGTTTGTTTACTTCCGGAGCTCAGTAACATCATCATCATCAACAACAACAACAACAACAATCACGGATTAATCCCATGTGGCTTGTTCCAGTCTCATAGATTCTCATTCAAAAGTTGGATCCATCTCTTCTTCGGTCTACCAACATTCCTGCGTCCTTTTGGTTTGTATTTAAGTATAATTTTGGGAATGCGATCATCTTCCATTCTTTGAACATGTTCTTTCCATTTTTTTTTCTAGATTCTTTTATTCTGTCTAAGAGTTTAAAGATATTTAGTTCATTTCTAATATCTTCACTTCTTCTCTTATCTAGAAGTTTGCAACCAGCCACACTTCTAAGAAATCTCAATTCAGCTGCTTCTATGATCTTCTCTTCTCTATTAGTTAAAACCCAAAATTCACTACCATACAATAGTAAGCGGACTACCACTACTTTATAAAATTTTAGTTTTGTTTCTTTTCTTGTGTTTTTAAATATCCTTTTGATTGTTCCACATATATAATTAAATTTATTAAGTTTGTTAAATAGATCTTCATTTTTAAAATAGGAGATTTCATAACCCAGGTATTTAAAATGGTTCACTTGTTCAATGGGTTTCCCCTCCAGGATTATTTTAGCTCTTACGGTATCTGATCCCTTAAAAGCTCAGTAACATTCGGTATAAATTACAGCAAGTTTGTTTACATCCATTTGTACGACTGTTGTTATCCGTAGTCAGAACAAGGGAGGGTGGGTGAACCTCATTCAGTACTGCTGTACATACTGTACTGTACAGTTCAATGTGTCTTGGCTTGTAGCTCTGAACATCAGACGCAACATGTGGTCTCAACATGACGGGGCACCACCTCACTTTGGGAATGAAGTTGTGGCCATCTGACAGCTACATTCTTCGCTTGTTGGATGGCCAGCACGCTCGCCTGATCTCACCTGCCTAGATTTATTTTTGAGGGACTACATGAAGGCAATGGTTTATGAAACCGATATCGACTCTGAAGAAGATATCACGCATTGTCAGCGCGGAAGCTGAAATAATGGAAACCCCTGGTACGACAAAGTATGGCAGGTCGGTGCACTGTTTGCCTGGATGTCAATGGATGTGTGTTCCAGCACTTGTTGTGATGGGACAATAAACTGGACCCATCTTGACAATACAACAGTGGAACGATTTTTTTTTTTTTTTAGAATTAAGTACATTTTGTTTCTGCTTGTCTGTTAAGTATTTGGATTAACACACAGAATGTCTTGCACGTACCTACGGGGTGAATCATAAATATGGCTATACGTTTGATCACGTTGTGTGATGAAAATATTACCATTACAGGAAATATGAAATTACCGTTGGAAAGGCAATTATTCAAATTACAACAATGGAATAAAACAAAACAGTGTAGAACTTACGTCATTAGTCAAAATATCGTTGAATATGCAATACAATTGCTGCATGGGCAATAATGTATGCTAATGATCGTGAGGCTGCAAGACGGGCAAGACGCGAGTTTAACGTAGCATTGCAGCCGTCGACTGTGGGGAAGTGGAGAAAACGACTGCTGGAAACGGGAAGGATGCAGAAAATCAAACCTCCTGGAAAGCCTCGCACTAGCACGGATGCAGAAACAACGAAGAGAATTGTGGAGACGAACAGTTTGAAGCAATAAAGTGACTTGCTTAGTGTTGTTGTAAGTGATTTGTTTTGTTCTATTGTTGTAATTTGAAGGATCCCCTTTCCAATGATAACATCATATTCCCTTTAATAATAATATTTTCGTCACAAAATGCGATCAAACGTATAGGCATATTTCTGAATCACCCTGTACTTATTTCCATCCTTTCTCAATGACCGTTTTTGAACTAAAACGAAGCACCACATCCTATAGGTTCCTTAACCCTTAAATTCGTAATGTATCCTTTTGGATACATCAGTTGGTTCTTTCTTCTTCTTCGTCAGGCTCTACGACTTCCAGTGGAATGTCTTGGCCTTCTCAACAAGTTTACGCCACTTCTTCCTATCTTGTGCATTAGACTTCAAATCAAAAATCCCCATCTCTCTCAAATCTTCAATTACGTCATCTTCCCATCGATCCTTGGGTCTTGTTCCCTGTGGCTTCCAATTCAAAATATCATTCGGCAATCTTCCCTTCGGCATTCTTAGTGTATGTCCAAACCATTGTAATCTTTTGGATTTGTTGAAACTAACTATACATCAGTTGGTTTAATTAATTTAATATTTTAAATAAATCAGAAGAAAACGAACAAAAATAAACCACTTAAATTTGTGTCAAATTATACAATATACCTAATAATAACAGTTATACAAGATTCCGTTTTCATTGCGGTCCGCCACATTCAAATAACTAACAGAAGAAATTTGTGTTTTGCCAATTTAAGGGTTAACAAAATATGCTTCAATCAAGGTTAACTGTCTGCTCCCAAAGTTTGTCGGTCTAATTTAGAAACACCCTGTATTGCATTTAGATACATTTTATGATATCCATTGAACATTTTACATGAACTAAGAGTCAACATCGATAGTAAGCTTTGCTAACATATTTTTAGCCTTGCTTTATTTCAAGTGGTCATACAATAAAATTAATGACATCGCTTAAAATTATATTCTGTATAAAGAGTGTGCGAGTTTTTATTAAAGACATTCCACGTGAAACAGGACAGATGACAAAATTACAGGAATGAGAGATAAAAAAGATTAACACAGTGGGTTGATATATTATAATGTTATGCAATTGTTAGGGTTTTCTGCATGCACCCTCGGCGCCATCATCCCCTACTAGTCGCCGCAGCGCCGTGGCCTATTTCTTGACACCTGACTGAATGACGCCAGCCTGGACTATCCCCCAGGTCGTCCGCTTGTCTGCAAGTGTTGTGCTTCCGGCGGTTCATAATTGATCTGTCATTTCTGAAGTAGCATTGTTTATTTTATTATTCAATTATATATGTCCACCGTTGTGGTCTCGAGGTAGCGTGCTGCCTTGTCACGCAGCGGGCCCCCTGATTCGATCCCCGGTCGGGGCAGTTTTTCTGGGTGAGGTTTTTATTGGGGTTTTTCCTCATTTGTAAGACAAATGTCAGGAAAACTTTAAGGCCCAACGGGCCCCGAAATCATATGGCCATCATCATCATGCTTATCATTATCATCATCCTTCACCGGTGTGGAAAGCAACGGAAATCTACCACACCCACACAATTCCCTTGTAAAGCTGTAAGCATTAGCATGAACATGCTGTGATTGCAGTGAAGGACCTGCCTTCGGACAGAATTACTATGGATGGAATATAAGTAAAAAAATGGATCCCACAACAGACCCGGAGGCCCTTGGGGTAGTAGGAGGTTAAGGCTCCCACTTTTTCTAGACAATCGGCACTTTATGTCAGCCGGGTTGTCAGCCCTGCGTGACGGCCGCCTTTACCCCCAGAACAAGCGTCTGGTACTCATTTCCGTTAGAGGCTGAGTCGACCCCAGGGTCATAGTGCCGCCAGAGGGTTTGGGTCAGTTTAAAAATCCTGACCCCAACGGGACTTGAACCCTCGACCCTCCGGCTTGTAGCTCAGTGCCTTAATCACTACGCTACGGCGTGCCCCCGTGGATGGAATATGATAATTTTAAATGTTAATTCGCTATTTATCATTCAAGTTGTATTTTTAAATCAGACCAGCCTGATGGCCTTCTTTGTTAGATCTTCTGGCTACAGTCCCGGATTCGATTCACGATCAGACTACATGATCTTTTTCCTTAGAGAAAAGTATTACTGTGGTCGTCCAAGGTCTGGAATTTAGGTTAAGGCACTGCGCTACAAGCCGGAAGGTCGAGGGTTCGAGTCCCGGTAGGGTCAGGATTTTTAAACTGACCCAAACCTTCTGGCGGCACTATGGTCCTGGGGTCGGCTCAGCCTCTAATGAAAATGAGTACTAGGCGCTTGTTCTGGGATAAAGTCGGCCGTCACGCAGGGCTGGCAACCCGGCTGACATCAAGTGCCGATTGTCCAGAAAAACTGGGAGCCTTAACCTCCTACTACCCCAAGGGCCTCCTGAGGCCTGTATTGGGATCACTTTACACTTTATTTTAGTATTTAGGGTCCCGCGCCGTAGTGGAATGGTTTCAGGCAGGATGCTTTGGTGCAGAGCTATGGAACTTGCGCTGGTTCGAGACCCCATGAGAGAAGAAATCTTCTCATGGAATTTCGACCAGTATGGGACCAGTGCTCATGCAACATCGTAAAGAATTTGTGTAGCTACAATAAGTAGCGACTTCAGGTTGAGAAAACTAGCTATAACGGCTGGGGACCCAATATGCTGACCACATGTCACCCCTACACTGGTTGGATGATCGTCTGACCTCTGTAACACATGTGGATGTGAGGCCAACAGCCGACTGGTAGGTCAAAGACCTTCTAGGCCTGTCGCGCCATGGAGTTTTTATTTAAGATTTAGCGATTATGTCACATCCACGTGCCTCCCTTTACTGCAATTATAATAGCAACTTGACTTTTCGGAACTGTCATGCAACGAATATATATTAAAAAATACCCAAATTCGATAAATGTACCTCAGTGTATACACGTATTAGATTTATGGATTTCTTGTGATTATTTAACTCATGCCGCAAATGGTAGTCAATGACCAATCACGTTTCAATGAATTTTGTTTTACAACCAATGACAGTCGTGCTTCATCTCGTTCTTTATCGATTTCTCTTTATCAGCTCCTGCTTTTGCAATAAATAAAGCTCCTCCTTTTTAATATTCTGTATAGCTCAGAGCATTATTTTTCTCCATCAAATACATTGAATATAGCAAACAATGAACAGATTCCGTGATTTTACTGAGTTGTTTACTAAAAAAAATAAATGAATAACCTATAATGTTGATTATAGTGTACAGTTTGATGTGTTTCATTATTTCTCCACTAGGGTGATTCTTACAATATTCCGATCATATTTGGTAATATATAATATGATCAAGTAGCAGTGAATATACATAACCTCACATTTTTTTATGTTTTCAAACATCGCAATTTACATTAAATATATGAACATTTTAAAACAACTGTAACTATATTTAAACAATGATTTTTGAATGAACAACTTAATTTTATTCGTTAAA
Organism: Diploptera punctata; assembly: GCA_030220185.1. Classification (NCBI taxonomy): domain Eukaryota; kingdom Metazoa; phylum Arthropoda; class Insecta; order Blattodea; family Blaberidae; genus Diploptera; species Diploptera punctata. Next base: position 206,730 of record JASPKZ010001614.1, read on the forward strand.
TAGTCCTAACAAATGACACTCTTGATTTTCAAATCCTCTAAAATCCACTCGTGACACTACTTATGAATATTAAAAAGTAGTTTTAAGTAGCATCTTGTCCTCCTCTAAATAATTGAATACGTCTGCATTAAATCATGAACGCCGGATGATTCAGCAATATTATGTCTTGATTTATCATTCAACTTTGGTGTTACGTAACTTATAAGGAACAATTTATTGTTTAGTTCGTTAAACTTCATTCGGGGAAGTCCATAACGTTGCTTATCCTACCCGGACTTATAGACTACGTCTATTCCGTTATCTTAAACTTCATTATCTCTGAAACGCTCTGAAACAATTGAAGGTATAATTACTTTTCATTCATGTTTACTACAAACTGTATAAGGGAGGCTATGTCGCTAACATAATTTTAAACAGCATGTATGATCTTCAACTATCTAGAGAGAAAAATAATGCTCCATTATTGTCATAAGTATTGCCACGAGTGATTTCCAAATTATCGATAAATTCACGACTCACAAAGTGTGTGAATTTATCTAGAGAATTTGGAAATCAAGAGTAGCATTTGTTAGGACTATTTAACGAATAAAATTAAGCTGTTTACTCACAAATCATTATTTAACTATAGTTGTTTTAAAATATTTATATATTTAATGTAAACGGCGATGTTTCAAAACAAATGAGAAACGATTGGTACGCTCTATTTTCCTTCCTTTGTTTATCACTGCAACCAGATCATAATATTAGTTATTGCCAAAGGATCGCGATATTGTAAGAATGTACCCTAGTGGAGAAATTTATAACCAAAGTTATTGGTATTAATTCATTTCTGATGTAAATATGTCAATTATATTTTTCTACAGCGTCATTTGCTGAAAAATAATTCGTTTAAGAAAATGCAAACAGTGTTTTTTTTTTTTGCGGTATAATCAATTGTTACAAATGTTTTTATGTTATCTATCGCATGCGCTTTCTGCTGACATTCCTGCACTATGTATACAATCTGGTAGCCGCATTTATTAGAGGGTCAGTCACTGCAAAATAATGCTATGACCTATTCAGAATGTTAAAAAGGAGGTGCTTTCTTTATTATACTAAACTTTAGTTGGTAAATTTTAGGCGAAACACGACTGTGATTGGATGTAAATAAAAAATCATTGAAATGTGATTGGTCATTGACTTCCATTTGTGGCATGAGTTAAATAGTCAATTAAAGTGATTAATCTTTGTAGCTTGAAAGCGCCTGAAAGTTTACAATTAGGCTAAGTGTCCCTCATCCAAGTTAAAGAAGTTATCTAACGAAGAGGCGTCATACTACAGATAAAAAAACACGAGTTCCTAAGATGATATTAGAATGCATTGCTCATCAAACATAAAAATACATTATATAATGGAAATGAACAGCTAATGACAAATGAGGGAAATTTTGAGGAAGTGACTGAATTCAAATACCTAGGAACAATAATCACAAACAGGAATGAGATGCACAAGGAAATTAAACATAGGCTCAATTCTGGAAATGCGTGTTATTATGCATTACAGAGACTCTTGACGTCCCAACTCCATTCAAAAAACGATAAACTGAAAATATATAAAACTATTATTCTACCAATTATATTATATGGTTGCGAAACGTGGACTCTTACTTTAAGGGAGGAAAGGAGATTACGAGTTTTTGAGAATAAAGTTCTTTGAAATTTTTTTGGACCAAAGAGAGATGAACAGACAGGTGAATGGAGAATATAACATAACAGTGAAGTACATGGTCTTTATAGGAAGCCAGATATAATAAGAACAGTTAAGTCTTGTAGACTGCGATGGGCAGGAGATATGGTACGAATGGGGAATGAAATACTTGCATGGAAGCTTCTTGTAGGAAAACCAGACGGAAAACGCCCAGTTGGTAGACTAATAATGAGGTGGGAGAATAACATCAACTATGATTTGAAGGAAGTAGATTATACGGGGGATGATTGGAAAACATTGGTTCAGGATAGGGATATATGGAGAGCTTATGTCCGCGTGGCCATGAACGGGTTCGATAGTGCCCGTGAGTTAGTTAGTTATTGATCACAAAAATGTATTTATTTAGATTATGTTGAAAGAGTTATATAGCATAACATGTAACACATTACCTAAAAATGAATCTAAAGTTATCTAAAATAGTACCGGTTCATGTTATTGTTGTTGTTTTTATTAAAAAACTTATTTATCAATATCATCATCATAGTAAATTCACGAATTTAGGCCATTTGTTGACCTGTTTCGGCCTCAAGAGAACGTCCTGGTCTTCTTATTCCTGCAGGTTGATATCTTAACATTTGTTTGGGTATTCTGTGATCTTCCATTCGTTGAACATGTTGCATCCATCTTGACTTATAATCAGAAATTTTGTTTTCTAAAGGTTCCATGTGTAATTCTTCTAAGATGTCTTCATTTATTTTGTGATCTAGTAGTGTGTATCCTGCAGTCTTTTCGAAGGTATCTCATTTCTGCTGAGCTAAGTCTCTGTATATCCTTCTATTTCAATGTCCATACTTCACTACCATACATTTTTTCTTAATTAAATATGTAAGCCTATAAAATTGTTATAATTGTATAAGGATTAAAATCGTTTGAGATTATTTTTTTTAATTGCACTTTCATATTTAGTTTCATTGTTAGTGTCCAAAACAATAGTAGCAGTGTTTTCAAAATAAATTTCAGAACGCGGCAATAAATGACAAATCGATTGGTACATTCTCTTCAAGTAAAAATGATTACCCTTTATTAGTCTGCTACACTTATTCTTATCCTTCTTCGTCTGCCCCTTAATACCTTTAGGCGTGAGGTTCATTTCGAGCCATCCAGATCCTCTATCGGTTTCTATCTTTGCACATTCTTCTCATTATACCATAATAATATCCAATGTTTCATCCCTGTATAATGGTCCAAGGCTATTATGCTATTGTTGCTTCTTTGAATCATATACTTCCACATGGGCGATTAACTCAATATGGAGTGGTTTGTTGGGTTCTTTCCCATGCTTTTCTGTTAAAGTGCTCTATTTCAGCCGAAACAAATCAGTTTTATGGCGTTGACAACATCTCCTTATCTACTCCTACTAAGGAGCATTGCACATGGGCCATTACATGGAAGTTAGAGATGGACATCCTGGTAGTGATATCTGATATTCGATCGTTTAGATTTGTTTAGTATTTATAGGCGTGCATTTATCGGCGTCCTGGGGCCCCTGAGATCTACTCACCAGCCATTAACCTCTACTAGTCTACTTATGTGTATAAAATGTCAAATATGTTTGCGGATCACAACATTAATTTTTTTTATAGATTTATTAATTGGAATTTCGTAACTGAATACATTATGATGAAACACAAGATTAGCATCAAATGAAATGTTTAATCTAACAACCAAATTAATACTATTTTCATTTATCCTGATGCATATTGCAAAATATCATAATGAGATGAATTAATAAAATTATTTATTGAATTTATATTGGAATATGAAGTTTTACAATTAATATGGAGTTTGGTATAAGATGGCAATTTCATTGACATATGGGTGTATTTGAATAAAGTAAAAAAATATATTTTTTTTATTAGGACTAGCCATTAGACTTTTTCATTAAATTGTTTAATAACAATGCTTTAGTTTTGGGTTATGTACATGAAACACGCGCCTTGGTTGCCATGTCAGTATCTAATAGATTTTGAGCATTCTTATTGGTTTGCTTATTGCTCATACAACCAATTAAAACACCATTGTCAGAACGTCACAACCAATAAGAGAGCTCTATAGTAGTAGTTCCTCGAAGTACCACTGGTCATACTTTCCGAAAATACTCCACGCTGTTTCACGCTCGGCTGTGTGGTGCGAGAGAGAGGGAAAAGACAGGAGGTAGACATTGTACAGTAGTGCTTTACATCGGAGGTGATATGTCGTAGGTTGTGGTTTATTGAAAGCAAAACTTGAGTGTGAAAATTTACATCACGTAAATTATTTTTTTAATCACACCTTTTAAACTATATACATTAACCTCTGTGACATTAGGAAGTGCACGAAAACAATAATAGTGTTCCTAAATCAGCATACCTATATTTTTGAATAAGGTATGTCATTTGTGTAAGTTTAGTTTTCAAGGCAATCAGTGATACTAATGGCAGCTTAGCACATTGGAAGTATAAGCTACGTTGTGCGGACATAAACACAGTTTATGAAGTAAGTATAAGAAGTGTTTTTAAAATGTGTTGTTGGGATTTATCAAATCTGGTGATTCATACGAGATTACAATGGTTCTTCCTTTACGTTTGTTTTTGAAGGCTTGAAGATAAGTGTTATTTCAAGATAGTCTGATCAAGAATATAAAGGAAAGTTTCGAAGAAAAATGGACCGGTTGGGTGTGTAAATATTGCTGTATTTTTAAGATTGATTTCGCTATGCATGAGTAGATGTCATGGGAGTTATTCTATATATGGTATTTGTAACATGTGATACCAGGATCCCATAACATTAGAAGCAACTTTGATATAAAAGCGTTTTGTTGAAGAATGTTTTGTTAAATTGTTGTTGTGTAACTAATGATCGCATATTTTAAACGTGAACTCTTTCGCATCGCATAGGATAAATTATTTGATTAAAATAACTTGCTAACCTTAAGAAATGTAGGGTTAGGATCCGCCATTAAACTTTTAACATATTGCAAGAAAAAGAAAATGTGCATGACACAAGTGTTATGCTTATCACCTTAATAACACTACAAATATTACATAAACAAATAACATAAAAGAATAACAGTATAGGAGTATCATTCCATTGTTTTAAACAAAAGGGGGAAATCTTTCGAAAACAAGTATTAGATAAACAAAATATCAAAATAAGTTAGCATGATTGTCAAAAGTATGTGTTAAAAAAACAAACAAAACAAATTAGTCATAAATTGTTAAAGTATGCATTTTGTCCTGTTTCTTTATAATTTTTTATTGTTGGTATGATTTTTATGTTGGCATTTATTGATCAATTTTATTAAATTGAAAAAAAAAAACATCTAATCAGTGCCTTCTTACTGATTAAATATCAGAAATCATTTGTAAACACTAGAGAAAAGTCTTAGGCCTACGTTAATTGATGACTATTTTCTAAATAATTATGTCATTATCAATCCAACCCAGCAATTCCTAACCTATTGGGAAACTTAACCAAAAAAACTAACTTGATCTGTGTAAGTAAAACCTGAAAACTAACCACTGGTTGAACCGTGTTAATGAAATAGTATTTTTTGATCAACGCTAGTAACTAGCATAACAAACCAATACAAAAAAAAATCATGGAAAAACTGCACTTAAACTAGCGTGAGATATTTTCAAAGTCCTATAGAACAACAGTGCTCATGCACCAGAGTTTATAGAGCCAGCGATAACCCACAATCGAACCACATTGATTATCATCCTCGATTACTATCCATCGCTATGAAATTTAAATGACCAATATTTGCAATAAATCCGAAAAACTATGTTAAAAAATATATCAATAATATTAAAATTACCGAACGTTTATTAAAAATGAGTGTACACTTACTTATCACTCCCTAACGCTGATCCAACCAACGATAACCCAAAACAGCGATAAAAAATCATAGACTAAGTAATATACTCTGTGGAGAAAATAGCAGTTAGCATCACAATATTGTCTAACAGTGTCATAATATTGTGATTTGCATATTTAAATAAAGACTTGAAAATTGTCTAATAATGTTATAAAAATTGTTTGAAAAAGTTTAAAATATTAAATAATGTTAGTAAATACAGAAGAAGAGCTATAGTTTACAACAATATAACTGAAAAATCAAGCGCTAGTAGAAGTGCAGTTGAGCCAAAATCACTTATGAAGCTAGGACTATTTTTTTTTTCTGTTTACAAGTTATTTCTGGCATTTAATCAGTAAGAAGTCACTGATTAGGTATGTGTAATTTTTCAATACAATTAACCAAACAATAAATGCTAGCATAAAAATTGACAAACAAAAATGAAACCTATACATGTTACATGCACAAACATGGGAATGAAAGAGGGGCATGGCCCAAGTTAGAATAATACCTTTACCTATACATCCTTGTAATACTGTTGCTCTACGTACTTTTTCCATCTTTCTAACATTCCGTACTATTTTAAACGTTTTGCAAAGATATTTATTTATTTATTTTTTTTACAGTTATTAAATATTTATGTATGTAAGCAATGGGGCACGCCGTAGCGTAGTGGTTAAGGCACTGGGCTACAAGCCAGAGGGTCGAGGGTTCAAGTCCCGTTGGGGTCAGGATTTTTAAACTGACCCAAACCCTCTGGCGGCACTATGGCCCTGGGGGTCGACTCAGCCTCTAACGGAAATGAGTACCAGATGCTTGTTCTGGGAGTAAAGGCGGCCGTCACGCAGGGCTGACAACCCAGCTGACGTAAAGTGCTGATTGTCTAGAAAAAGTGGGAGCCCTAACCTCCTACTACCCCAAGGGCCTCCGGGCCTGTTGTGGGATCACTTTACTTTACTATGTAAGCAGTGATATCTTCTAAGTTCTATGGAATCATTGTGTGCATGTGTGAACATTTAAAGAAACTTCTGCTAGATGACGGAGATATCTGTGAAATTGAATGACCAACACTCAAAAATATATTTTAAGAAATGAATGTTCACTCCATTTTGTTAGGTTCTGATGGGACAAGTTAATGTACATCAGATCAGTTTATACCTCATTAAATAATATGCATGTAATTTATTTTGTTAGGTTAGGAAGTGGGATTTGGGAATTTAATGTGAAGGTTGGTCATACCGATTTTATATGTATGTCCACCATCTAGTGGAAGTTCCTTTAAGCGTTCGTGCATGCACACTATGATTCTGTAGAACTAAAAACAATTCTAGGTAAATGTTAAGTAAACTTTTTCCAAAACTTCTTGTAGGAAAACCAGAAGGAAAGTGACCAGTAAGTAGGCCAAGAATGGGGTGGGAGAATAACATTAACCATGATTTGAGGGAGGTAAATTATACAGGGATAGAGATTTATGGACAGCATATGTCTGTCCAGCCATGAACCTCTGGGTTCAAAGGTGCTAGTGAGTTAGATATACATGTTGTATATAAACCACTGAGTACAGAATACATATCCTAACAAACACTGTAAAAAAGGAGTTAATTTTCATTTTCCTCCATAGGCCCAATACAATTTACAAATGATAGAGTTCAATTTTGACTTTGCAATCATTTGTGATTAATGTATTTTATTTGAACGAGATATAATAATACAATTTTGGAGCAGGTGAATAATTTTACAGATCTATGATGCAATATCGCATATGAAGAAGAAAAGGATGTAAATGCAAAAATATCTAAATTTATAAGAATTTTAGGGTTAATAAATTCTATCTTCAAGCCGCAGTTAATCCAAAAACATTCAAGACTAAAAGTGTATAAAACACTGGCTCTTCCAACTCTTTTGTATGGTAGCGAAGTATGGACGTTGAAACAGAAGGATATACAGAGACTTAGATCTGCTGAAATGAGATATCTTCGGAGGACTGCAGGATACACACTACTAGATCACAAAAAAAATGAAGACATCTTTAGAAGAATTACACATGGAACCTTTAGAAAACAAAATTTCTGATTATAAATCAAGATGGATGCAACATGTTCATCGAATGGAAGATCACAGGATACGCAAACAAATGTTAAAGATATCAACCTGCAGGAAGAAGAAGACCAGGACGGCCACTCAAAAGACTTCTGGATGGTGTTTCTCTTGAGGCCGAAACAGGTCAACAAATGGCCTAAATTCGTGAATGTACTATGATGATGATAAAGATATAAATAAGAAAATGCAGAAATTTCAACATATTTGTGAAACAATCAGACGAACACTGAGAAGCAAAGTAAACAGTTAAGATTTTGATGTTTTTATTATTAATTTAACACTTCTCACTGAAGGTGCGACTCGCCTCGGTAGCTCAGTTGGTAGAGCATTTGGTCCAGAAAGCCAAATGTCCCGGGTTCCAGTCTCGGTCTAGGCGAGAATTTTTCTCTTCAAATATAGTTAAGATTTTACTCAACAATGGCACTACCAGTGGCGATGTATGGAAGTGAGGCCTGGGTCCTGAAGGAAAAAGAAAAAAGTAAAATTCAGACAGCGGAAATGAGCTTCCTGCGAGCTGTGAAAGGTTGTACAAGAGAAGAACATTAGAAATGAGAATATTAGAGAGGAACTAAAAGTACAACCACTTCTTCAACAAATAGAATAACAATTGGATAGAACATCTGCAAAGAATGACAGAGGATAGGATACCAAAGATGGCACTGATGTATAATCCTGGAGGACGAAGATAGGTAGGAAGACCAAGAAAGCGCTGGGCTGAACAGATGTGAGATCGGAACAGGCAAAGACCTAATCCATGAAGGATGATGATGTTTTTTATTTTATTTTTATAAATATTTAATGACAATCATCCTAACATATTTTATTTGATTCTTTAATTGGTTGATTAATATCTGCCCTTGAACTACTTGCATTTTTGTTAAGTGTGGTTTTACTTTACAATAAAAGATGGAAAACATATAAAACTGTTGAATGTAAAAGCAATTAATGATAGATATAACAATAACCCAATAGCTTTCGAGATTAGGAAACAAATGAAGCAAAGTTCAAAACATTTTTGTCTATCTTGGGTACACGGGCATTGCGGGATATTAGGAAATGAACGTGCAGATGTATTAGCCAAGTCTGCAGCAGATTCCAGTTTACAGTGTGCATATGATATCTCTGCCATATTTCTTTCCTGAAGTCACAAATAAAGGAACATATAATAGCAAGATGGAACAACGGTACCACAGGTACATTAACATGACAATCCTGTACTTGTCCAAGTATTATGATACACAATATAAAAATTGCAAAACATACTGTTCCAAATTTTATATTAACACAATTCCTCACTGGGCACGAAAAATTTGGTGAATACCTACAGAGATTCAACATCATAGAAAGTACGAGCTGTAATTGTGGAATTAGCAAAGTGTATACCTGAGCCGTCATATCTCCTGCTTTGAAGTTTAGGTTATGCCGAGGGGGTATAATAATTTTGTTTCGCCCCTCTGCTGCCAATTAAGGATATGGTTCTTGTTAGTGGGAGTAGTAATGTTTGATGTATCTGCCCCCCCACGACCAATCACCTGCTCTTGATGCAGCTATAGCGCGCTAGTTAAGGTTGTGAAATTGCTGAGATGTTGTTCAGCTGGATGTCTGCTAACCGCAACATGAAAGCGGCCAATCCCACTGAATATCCATATCGGCAACACTGTCCTGAAACGTCACTAGGCCGGGAGATTCAGTGCGGCTGCAGTATAGAAATATCTTACTATATTGAGTGTCCTTTGTTCTGGAATGAAAAATTTGAAATTACGGTTGTCTTCTAAGTTAACATCGTCTGTTTAAGTAAACCACCCGTCACAGAAACAAAAAGGCTTAAGACAGAAAAGAAAAAGAACTAATGTCTTATAAATAAACAAATTCAATAAAAAACCTTAATTTTAGATTAAAAAAATTATATCATCATCAAGAATCCCCCGGGGGGTTTATCATGGCAGACTGAAGCCGTCTTTCTGGAAAACCAAAACGGCCATTTCCTCTCTGTCCCATCCATTGATCTTCCTCCATTGCATAGCTGCATTGTACCCGCTTTATCTCCAAGTTTTTCTTCGGTCTTCCTCATCTTCCTCCTTTCCATTGGGATCCATTCCATAAACAATTTTTGACAATCTTTGCTCTGGCATTCGTTTGACATGACCCTACCACTGCACACTTTTCTTTTTTATGATGTCTATGATGTCCGGCTCCTCTTATGACACCACCTAATTTTCCTTATTTCTTTATTTCCTATTCTATCCATTATAGATTTTCCCACTGGAATCTTATTAAAACATCCATTTCTGTCACTTAAAATTCTTTTCATTTCCCGGTAGGAATTTGCCAGACTTCAGCACCATATGTTAAAATGCTCGGAATCTATGGTTTGATATATTTGTAAATTTCTATTGTTTTTGTAAATAATTTTTGACTCAACCAAACAGATGTTTAAAGCATTTAGTGCTTAACATGTTTGTTTGTGCAATTCTATATTTACTTTTCCCTTGATGTTATCGCCTGAATGCGTCTAATTTGGTTCCGAAATAAGTGGCATTCTTGGTTTTCTAGCCATTTTTTGTTCTTTTTTTGATGAACCGAGGAGCTGGCCCGATGCATCAACTCCCCCAACCTGGGGGACGGATAATTTTTGTTCATGGTTTTCTTCCTCTAGCCTTTGATAGTCCAGTATCTTACTGCAAGGCAGCACCGCTAGTTTTTGACAAAATATAACCCTAATGTACCTTAAAGGGGGTTAAATAGGATTTATACATATACGATATTTAAAAAAAAAAGTAAAAGGAATACCATATGTCATCTATTCTGAAAACAATTTATCAAAAATGTTTTACATATGTTTATGCACATAAACTAATAATATTAATATTAATATATAACAATGAATTTTATGATTAAAACACTGGCCAGACCCATATATATGTCCTCTTATTGCCAGTGGATGGATGGACACATTCGCAATTGTTGTTAGTGAACAAAGACTAACTGCGGCAGAAAGAAATGAAATTTATGAGACGGACTGCATGTTACTCAAGAAACAGACTCATAAAAGGAATTCTGAGATTTCTCAATGAAGTTAACAACAGAATCAGTCATGGAATATGTACAAAAAATACAGAAACAACTGGAAAATCTCACGTAAGAAGAATGAGCAGAACAAGAAGACCAAGTCAGATCTTAAAATTCACCCCCCAGCCCACAGGTAAGAGATCTTTGGGCAGACCCTTCAAAACGTTGGAGTGAGACCGTTAACAGATCACTAGGATCTATACACATGAAAACGGAGCGAAGATAGGAAGAAAGAACAATGAAAATGGAATGTCAGTTCAAAGATTAGCAGTACCGTAACTCATATGGAATGTTAACAGTGTAGGCCAAACATTTTTTTAAAGTTTTTCATCAACATCATTGATTAAACCTTAAGATCGGTTCTGATCAACCGATGATCAACTGGTTTTAGCACAAGACAAATTTGATATGGAATTCATGATAAAAAGGTTGAAAAACACATATGAATCATGGGGTCTCACAGTAAATTTACAAAAAAAAAACAGAATATATGGCAATAAATAGCAATGGCAAAGAGAAAATTTAATATTGGAAGAAGGGCCAACCCATCCAAATAAAGCAAGTGAAACAAAACTAAATATTTGGGAATAATTATGAATAACATTGAAGGTATAGGCGAAAGAGAACATAAAACATAGAATTGACTTCGAGTAGCAAAATAATATCATTGTTAAATTCCATATGGTGGGATAAGCATATTTGGAAAGACACAAAAAAATATATTGGTTAAAAACATTGGTGGAATCGGTTGTAAATGTACGGAAGTGATCTATGGACAATCAATAAATACTACAAGAAGAAGGGACTAATAGCTCCTAGAAATGGATTATTTACGAAGAAGTGCCAATTGGAAAGTCTAATCTAAGAACATGTCGCAAATAAGGAAATTAGCAACATAATGGAAAGCAGAAGAAAGAAAAGCCATAATTGAAAGGAAATTGAGGATAAGGAATTTAAAGTGGTTAGGACATGTTTTAAGAATCGGAAGATGAGCGATGGCCAATCAGCAACTATATGAAATGGCATCCGAAACAGAAAGAAGAAAGAGGTGGAGACCAAGTTGTTATACATGGAAGGAAAACATGAAGACAGTAATGCAAGCTAGAGGGCTAAGCATCGAAGATGCCCAAGACCGTAGGCTTTGGAGGTTTGGCACGGGAAGACGGCAGCAGCTGTAAAAACCCGAAGATAGATTAGAGTATCTGTTCTGATCACACATTAGAATTAATCTGTAACTTTAAAGTTTTTAATTTACCCCGTCCCCTCCTGGTCATTCTTTATCTTGTCGTCAGTCTCAGAGTGTGGCTTGCATGGTTAAATGACCACCCAAGAGCTGTGCTGGTGGAGCATTGTCACTGAAAGAGTTATCCATGGTAGACAGGTCAAAGGTGATAAGCCAGATGAAAAAGTACCTTGATCGAATGAGTGACTATTTTTCACTGTAAAAAATTCCAACTGTCAAGAAATGCAGAAATGGGTCTCGACTGCGGTAAAATTTTATGGAGGTTAAATCATAGTATCCCATTAAGATCTCAAGTGGGGAGACTAATTATGGGAATCCACAGAATAGTGGTTACGGAAATTATGCTAAAAGATGGAAGGTCGAGGGTTCAAGTGACTAGGTGGGTAAGGATTTGTAAACTGACACAAACCTTCTGGTGGCACTATGGCCTTGAGGTCGACATAGCCTCTAATGTAAATGAGTACCAGGTGCTTCTTCTGGGGGTAAAGCCGGCCGTCATGCAGGGCTGACATGAAGTTCTAATTGTCTAGAAAAAGTGGGGGCCTTAATCTCCTACCACCCCTAGGGCCTCATATGGTTTGTAGTGGGATCACCTTTACCAACAAATACAAATTACGTTAGCATTTTACTCTGAAGATGTTACAAACTGGAATATTAATAGTGATAATAAGAAGATTGGCAAGAATATCAAAATTAGACAAAATAAAAAATAATACAATAAGAGAAATTATGAATGTAGAAAAGGAAAATGTACAAGAGATTGAAAAAATCCAATTAAGATAGTTTGGGCATATTATGAGAAGAAGGGACACAGAAACAAATAAAGTAGTATTGAAATGGATACCTCCTGGAAAAGGGAAAGTGGTAGACCAAAACCAACATGGTTAAAGGTAATTCAAGACAACATGAAGAGGAGAAATACGACAGAAGCAGACACGCAAGACAGGGAAATGTGGAAGAAAAGAAAAATTGTATATTTTGGTTGAGGATAACTGTGTAAATAAGAGAAAAAATGCTGAAATAAAAAGATAATAATATCTTAAGATATTATGTAACATGAATCATGTGACTCCCCACACTTTCATCTGCTCTCCATTTACAACAATCACTTGGGTTGGCCTTGGTCTCTAGATCTGATGTGTCACTCATTTATTAATCCCATAATATTGTTTTTCTGTCAAGTACAATGCAAATTAGACCACTTAAACTTTCCTAGAATTTTTAAGAATAATTTTTGGGACATCTAGCTCAGAATAGAAATAATTACTATGATAATTGTATAAAAATAAAAGTTAAAAGTTTTATATAATTTTATATGCTTTGGTCGTCATAAGTTTGATCCTTCCGGGAAATTCTCGTATAAGACTTGAAAGCATAATAATAGTCCCTTCGATTGGTTCCTGGCCAAAGGAAGGCAAGACCAGTGATGGGGCTGCCATCTTATAGCCTCTGGTCAGGCTTTTCTGGAAAAAAAAAATAAAAAAATAAAGGAAAGAAGAAATGGAAGAAAGGAAAGACTCCCTAGCCCTCGGATGCCCTAATAGCGTCGGGGTAAAAAAAAACAAGAGTCAACCAAGAGAGGTTAGATAGTAAAGTTAAAAGAGTCTGGTATAAGTAAGTGGAAGAAAGGAAGAAATACCAGAGCAAAACACAAAGTGGAAGTAAAAAACTTGAAGACTACACCAATTATGGAATATATTAAACAGTACCAACTAAATTGGAAACACCATCTTGAAAGAATGAGTTCAAATCAGATCCCCAAAGCTGTTTATAATTATATACCAAGAGGACGAAGATCACTGGGCCGTCCTATGAAACTCTGGAGGGAAAATTTTTTATAGGATCATAACAGGCCTCGGCCTAATACTTGGAAGGAAGAAGAAGATAATTGTCATACTTATTAACCCATCCCCCACAAAAAACAAGGTACACTCGCTTAACTCTGCTGTTATATATCTTGCAATATTTTGTACATCCCTTGGCAGGGTAATATTTTGTTAACATTTATGAATAGTAGAAGAATGTGTTTTGGCCTTCACCCTTATTGTTATCTCAAGAACCATTATCTTTTGCTTGTTTTGAATGTCTGAAAATAGACAATATAATATTACGGCAACTTAAATCTGGTTTCTGGGGCAACGCATTGAGCATATAAATCTGAAGCAAATGGGTTAAAATACAAATTCGTAACAGCTCTTTCAGTACTTTGCACCTTCTTCAGGTGAATTTTATCATGATTACAAATTAATTTTTTTATTATGTATATAATAATAACAAAATTCATTTGTAATTTTATTAATTTTGTTATATATATATTTATTTATTTATTTATATAACAACAATTCATTTGTAATCATGACTATTTAACTCATGACCCAAATGGGACCAATCCACATTTCAACAATTTTTTATTTACAACCAATCACAGTAGTTTTTTTATCACCTCAATTTTATCAGTTTAATTTTATATTTTAAAATCAAGCTCATCCTTTTAACATTCTGAAAAGGTCATAGCATTATTTTGCAGTAACTACATGTGGCTACCAGGTTGTATATATAGTGCACGAATGTTAACACACAGTGCTTGCAAGATATAATATAAAAACATTTGTAGCAATTGATTTATACCTCAAAAAAAAGAAACCACTGTTTGCACTTTCTTAAATGAATTATTTCCCAGGAAATAACATTGCAGAAAAATATAATTGAGATATTTACATCATAGGACATCAGAAATTAATTAATACCTATAATGTTGGTTATAAATTTCTCCACCAGGGTGCATTCTTACAATATTGCGATCATTTGGCAATAAATAATATGATCTGGTTGCAGTGATGAACAAATGAAGCATAACAAACGTTTCTCATTGTTTTCAAACATCACTATTTACATTAAATATATAAATATTTTAAAATAACTATATTTAAATAATGATTTGTGAGTAAACAGCTTAATTTTATTCGTTAAATAGTCCTAACAAATGCCACTCTTGATTTCCAAACTCCCTAGATAATTCACTCCTCACATTGTGAATCATGAATTTATCGATAATTTGGAAATCACTCGTGGCATTACATATGATAAAATTCGTCTGAAGAAGGTACAAAGTACTGAAACAGCTGTTACGAATTTGTATTTTTAATAAATATGAAAATCATATAAAACTTGTAAGTTTTATTTATATTTAATTGACATAAAAATGGATTTTCATCAAGTAAACGCCAAATCAATTGATTACTGAAATAATTACAGATTGGTGGCTTTGCTTGAGGTGAGAGTTGTTATGATTGTCAATTTACAGTTGTTTTCAATAGAACATGTAGATACCCAGAAATAAACCATGACTGGCTTACAGCCTGTATGATGCCAGCCATGGGCTATAACATATTGCATTCCACTCAAATAAATAGGGCATTATGCCAAAATGTGTAAATTTTATGCCCTCTTCGGTTATATTGCTTTATGTTTGAATCTTGGCTCCACTCAATCTTGGCTGTTCTCCCACGGCTTATGTATGAAATCTGGATATTTCTTTTCTTTTACATGTTGACATAGCCTATTTCATATTTTACCATGCACTTTCATTCAGAAATTCCAATTTATTTGTTTTTCAATAATACTTTTAACATCTTAGATCATATAATATGAATCAGATAGAGAATGGAGAGAACAATGTCATGGACATACACAATTGAATAGAAATATGAAATTAGATACATTAATTTTCGCAGATGATGTAGCATTAATGGCACCCTCAGAGGACGAATTACAATATTCAGTATATAATTTTAACAAAATAGTCATCAAATATAACATGAAAATCAATAGAGAAAACAAAAGAAATGGATTTTCTTAAGTAATGCCACGAGTGATTTCCAATTTATCTAGAGAATTTGGAAATCAAGAGTGGTATTGTTAGGACTATTTAACGAATAAAATTATGCTGTTTACTCACAAATAATTATTTTAAAATATTTATATATTTAATGTAAACGGCGATGTTTGAAAACAAATGAGAAACAATAGGTACGCTTCACCTGCTTCTTTTGTTTATCACTGCAACCAGATCATACTATTTATTGCCAAAGGAACGCAATATTGTAAGAATGCTCTCTAGTGGAGAAAAAATTAAACACATCAAACTGTACATTAATTCATTTCTGATGTCGTATGATGTAAATATGACAATTATATTTTTCTGGATTATTACCTGGGAAAAAATACATTTAAGAAAGTGCAAACAGTGGTTTCTTTTTTTGGTGGTATAATAAATTGCCAAATGTTTTTATATTAACTCCTGCAAGCACTATGTGTTGACATCTATGCACTATATATACAATCTGGTAGCTGTATTTCTTATAGGCTCAGTCACTGCAAAATAATGGTCAGACCTGTTCAGAATATTAAAAAGGAGGAGCTTTCTTTAATATGGTAAATGTAACACTGATAAATATTTCGTGAAACACGACTCTGATTGGTTGTAAAACAGAAATCATTGAAACGTGATTGGTCATTGACTCCCATTTGGGGCATGAGTTAAATAATCAAGGAAAGTACCTGTACATAGCAAAATTTGTATAGATTCAAAAATACTGGAGAAAGCAAATTCATTTACCTAACTTGGATATAAATTAATATATTTGTATGAAGTAGACATAGCAAATAAAATTATTAATTTTAATAAAACAATGGGAATAATAAATTCAGTAATGAAACCTTCGCTAGTCCTGAGAGATACCAGAGTACGGTTATACAAAACCTTAGCAAGACCTGTACTTTGCTACGGCAGTGAGCTATGCACTTTGAGGAAAGGAGAAGAGAGCAGGATAACTTCTAGTGAAATGAGATTCATGAGATATACAGCAGGATGTACCAAATGGGATCACAAACACAATGATGATATCTTGAAGGAACTACGTTTAGAACCGGTCATTAAATACATACATAGATACCACAACTGGATGAATCATTTGCGATGAATGAATTCAGATAGAGTTCCCAAGGCCAATATTCGTTATTGTCCAACAGGGAAGAGATCTCTGGGCCGTCAAGGAAACATTGGGTACAAAATTCATCAGTGAGATCATAACAGGCCTATAGGCCTAAGATTTGGTTGGATGAAGAAGAAGAGATCATATAATATGTAGGATCTTTTTGGGTGTTTACGAGAAGATACAATTGTCTTATAAATGGTGAAATTAAATGTTTCTTACCCCTCTCCTCATAAATCTTCTAAGTAGATCGCGATTTCGAGACCATAACTGTCTCATCTTCAGTACTTTCTTGGTGACTGAAATTATGTCGATCGGAAGAAACTCTTCTTCTTCCCTTTGTTGGTGGACCGATGAACCTCTGGATCAGGTCAAAATTTGCAGGAATTTCAAAGTTCATAAGTTTTCCTTTGTTTTTCTGAATGTGGATCTTTTCCCAAACCGTGAGTTCCTTTTGTTTGTCTAGTGTCCACTGCTGTGGTCTCAAGGTAGCGTGCTGCCTTGTCACGCAGCGGGCCCGGGTTTGATCCCCGGTTGGGGCAGTTTTTCTGGGTGAGGTTTTTATCGGGGTTTTTCGTCACCTGTAAGACAAATGTCAGGAAAACTTTAAGGCCCAAACGGTCCCCGAAATCATATGGCCATCATCATCATCCTCATCATCATCATCCTTCACTGTTGTGGAAAGCAACGGGAAGGTACCACACCTACAATTCCCTAGTAAAGCTGTAAGCATAGCATGAAAATGCTCTGATTGCAGTGAAGGACCTGCCTTCGGGCAGAATTACTATGGATGGATTTGTTTAATTAGACTGGCTTTTGATTCAATTAAATGTTTTTCAGACCAAACATGAGCAGCTACTGCTGACTTTTCCACTTCTCCATTTTTGATGTTTCTAAGATGTTCTTTCACCCTTGTTTTCAAATTTCTTTTCGTTTTTCCAATATAAATTTTGTCACAATCCCTGCATTTGATGTGATAAATTCCAGATTTGTTTTCATTTTCAATTCTTTCATTTTTATTGGTTTAATTATCCTATTAAGGCTATATTCATTCTTTGGTGCTAATCTTATATTAAACTTTTTGAACATTTTTTGAAATTTATTTTTTCTGTTTCTTTTATAAGTGTACTTTCATTTATTAATTTTTGTCTTTTAAATTTATTTATTTTCTTGTGTACCATAGTTTCTTCATAACCGTTATCTATTGCAACATTAATTATTTTTCATAGTTTTCTTTGCTCATAGGTGTATTTGACACATAGATTGACCTTATAGTCAAGTTTGATATTACATATTTTTATATATTTTACTCATTACTACATATTTATTATTATTAGAATATCACATATTTTTTTACATAAAATGGTTTTCAAATCTAAGTTGACAAAATGTTTGTGTACAGTGCTAGAAAACAGATAAAAATTTCTGCATGATTTGTTCTCAACTTTGTTTGGAGGCTCATATGATTGACAGGTCATGGTTATATCACTGTACTTTGTCTAGACTCTAGTCTATCCTGCTGACAAAGACTACCTCTCATTGAAACACATTGCATTAGTTTTGTAGGAAAAAATGACATGGAGTATCACACAATTAAACAAAATGCAAATCTTCATTAAGATTCATAGTTTTCTTGCAAAACCTTTAGCCTCAGTTATTTTTCGTATCATTCAACATCAATTCATCATCTTCATGGATTAGGTCTTTGCCTGTTCCGATCTCACATCTGTTCAACCCAACACTTTCTTGGTCTTCCTATCGATCTTTGTCCTCCAGGATTATACATCCTATCCTCTGGATACCAAAGATAGCATTGATATACAATGTGATCAGTATAGCATTGGACAGCAGACACGAGGATTTCACTGTACACTGCTGACGCACTCGCGATGAAGAACGGACAATGTAGGATCGTGGTGATACAACCACACACATTTTCGTTAACTATTTTACAAATTGTCGTACTACCCCAACTTTATGGAAGACGGATGCTGGAAATGTTCACCTTCGTTGTCCATTAAATTATTTGACACCTCTTATATAAATTTGTTCTACAGATTATGGACTGTTGAATGTGGGGGAATTTTTACACCAGGAATCGTGTTTCAAAAAGTCTTCGTACTTGGCTGGCAGACTGAGTTAATAAATCTTCTTCTTCTTCATGAAATTAGGCCACTTTTGACCTGATTTCACATTCAAGTGGGTTCTAATGAATCCTCTCATGCTAGTAAATTGGCGTCCAACATTTCTATGTCCTATTCGGTTTGTACTTTAGTAAACAGCTGAGGGATTCTATCTGTAGGCATTCTCCTGACATGTTCATAACAGTTGTTTCTCCATGTTGTCAATTCTATTTGTTAAATTGAAAATATTTAAGTCCTTCCTAATATCCTCACTTCTTCTCTTGTCCAAAAATTGTCACACCCGCTACTGAACATAGGGGGAACTTCATGTCTTGCAGTTTCTATTTTCCTTCTGTATGAGCGGTTTTAAGAGTCCTCCAGTTTTTCACTTGCATATGTTAAGACAGGGCACTGCCAAATTTTTGGTAGAAAATTTAGTTGTGTGCTTCCTCAAAGTTTTATTTTTCAGTCATCAGTTTTATAGTTGCCACACATTCTGTTAAAATCTATTTAATTTAATATTAATATTCTTCCGTCTGGCATTATGATACGTTCAATCCCTAAATAATTAAAATTGTTCACGGCTGTTGTATTATACTGTTTATTAATACTGATTTTACACCTCACATGGTCTTTTCCTGTTGAACTGCCGTTTACTTTCGATTTACTTTCAGAGCTTGTCATATTGAATTTATTTGCTATTTTGTTTAAGATTTATATGCTGCTATTTGTAAATTGTCTCCTGAAAGACGCTAAGGACGCGACGTGATCGTCTGCAAACAGTATGTGGTATTTAGAATCGTAATAAATATTGATTATAAATAAATACGCGTTCAGTAGAAAAATTATTAGCCATTATACAGTTGACACTTTACACTTATACACACGGGTTCACTTTACATTTATTATATTTGTTTTATAAGATACAAATTTTAAAATTGAAATAACTTATACACATGCAATTTTGTAGACAAGGAGCACCTTATCCACTCGAAGCAAACAATCTGACTGCGACTGTGAACGTGTGGGATGTGTTAGTATATTGCTGAGTCTGCGCATCATTTCACGTCTCGTGTAATGAACGTGTAAGCCTTCGTCACCGCACAGCAGCTCACGCACAGCACAAACCCCACATCTGCTGTCCAATGCTATACTGATCACACTGTATTAATCATGCCGAGGCACGAAGATCAAAATAAATTCAAATGTTAACATTTAAGTGAATAATAAGTGTAAGGTTATATATTCCACTCTGTTTTAATGTCTTTTTTTAGTAATATTAGGGCCTATATTTCATAATTTAGGATGTGGGCCTATGTCTAAATTCCTTCTGGATTTTTTCGTGTTGAGACTTGAAAGTAGTTTTGAAGTTCCTTAGGACAGGTTACTGGCCAAGAAGAGAGTGATCACCTCGTCCTCATGGGAGACAACTCCGGTTTCATCGTCTATTCGAGTCCCGTTCCCGCACTTCTCTCCCACAGTCCAGTTGGTAGGGTGTACCCTTTAGTCTCTGGACAGACATTAGGATACCGCATTTACTCAGTACCGATGGAACGGTTATACTGCCGTGACTCGGTCTTCAGAGCCTCGTTTGTGAAAACGGGTTGTACCACGAGAAGGTGAGGATGAGAATTGGGTAGGAGAGGTTATACACACGTCACTACCCCTTAAAACCTTAAATTTTTAAGAATTTTAGGGTTAATAAATTCTATCTTCAAGCCACAGTTAGTCCAAAAGCATTCAAGACTGAAACTGTATAAAACACTGGCTCTTCCAACTCTTTTGTATGGTAGCGAAGTATGGACGTTGAAACAGAAGGATATACAGAGACTTAGATCTGCTGAAATGAGATATCTTCGGAGGACTGCAGGATACACACTACTAGATCACAAAAAAAATGAAGACATCTTAGAAGAATTACACATGGAATCTTTAGAAAACAAAATTTCTGATTATAAGTCAAGATGGATACAACATGTTCATCGAATGGAAGATCACAGAATACCCAAACTGATGTTAAGATATCAACCTGCAGGAAGAAGAAGACCAGGACGTCCACTCAAAAGACTTCTGGATGGTGTTTCTCTCGAGGCCGAAACAGGTCAACAAATGGCCTAAATTCGTGAATGTACTATGATGATGATGATGACCTATGTCTAAAATACATTCATTTTACTAAATGATCGAAGATTGAAAGTAGGAACAATAATCACAAATAGGAATGAGATGCACAAAGAAATTAAACATAAGCTCAATTCTGGAAATGCGTGCTATTATGCATTGCAGAGATTCTTGATGTCCCAACTCCTTTCAAAAAACGTTAAACTGAAAATATATAAACTATTATTCTACCAGTTATATTATATGGGTGCGAAACATGGACTCTTACTTTAAGGGAGGAAAGGAGATTACGAGTATTTGAGAATAAAGTACTTAGGAAAATTTTTGGACCAAAGAGAGATGAACAGACAGGTGAATGGAGAAGACTACATAACAATGAACTACATGGTCTTTATAGGAAGCCAGATATAATAAGAACAGTTAAGTCTCATAGACTGCGATGGGCAGGACATGTTGCATGTATGGGGAATGAAAGACTTGCATGGAAGCTTCTTGTAGGAAAACCAGAAGGAAAACGCTGAGTTGGTAGACCTAGAATGAGGTGCGAGAACAACATTAACTATGATTTGTGGGAAGTAGATTATACAGGGAATGATTGGAAAGCATTAGCTCGGGATAAGGATGTATGGAGAGTTTATGTCCGCGCGGCCATGAACCTATGGGTTCGATAGTGCCAGTGAGTAAGTAAGTAAGTAAACCGTTTACCTGAAGATGGTTCTGGATTTTTGTTACTGTACCATTGGTAGTATAAATATACGAACCTCATCATTCTTATAAAATTAGTGAATTTTAAGAGAAAAATCATCATCATCCATGCAAGTATTAGGCCTTGTGGCCTGTTAACGGTCGCAAAGAGGAATTTTTCAGGTAGTGCTTTTTTGGACGTCCCAGCGATCTTTGATTTTTAATAATAAAAATGTAATATTACATACCAGTATTTTGACATATTTATGTACATGTTTGGAGATTAATATTACATATTTGACCTATGGTAGTGAAGCATGGACACTAAAAAAACAACATGAAAGCAGAATAACGGCTTGTGAAATGAGATTCATGCGCAGAACAGCGGGTTACACCAGATGGGATCGGAAAAGGAGCACCGATATCTTAAAAGAATTGAAGACTACGCCAATTTTGGAATATATTAAACAGTACCAACTAAATTGGAAGCACCATCTTGAAAGAATGAGTTCAAATCGGATCCCCAAAGCTGTTTATAATTATATACCAAGAGGACGAAGATCACTGGGCCGTCCTATGAAACGCTGGAGGGAAAATTTTCTATAGGATCGTAACAGGCCTTGGCCTAATACTTGGAAGGAAGAAGAAGAAGAATATTACATGAAAATGTGGACTGTAGTAATAACTTAGAGGTGAAGACAAATGCAAGTAAATGAAGTAAACAGATGTGACCAAAAATGTCCTTTGTTATATGATTTATGACTGTAACCTGTAGACATCAGGGACACCAGGTAGAGCACCTTGATAATATTATGCCACACTGATAACTACATGCTGTTTACTTCATGTTTGCATATATCGTGATAACTTTGGCAAGTGACAGTTTTCCTCAACCTGTCATTAACTGGGAATGGGGGTAACTTTGTGGAATTTTATACAAGGGCTGATCTTTAAAGTATGATTATATTCTAGAACTAAATGTTCACGCAGAATTTTCTGAGGATGTCTGCTGCAGTAGTAGACGAAACATTGAGTGTTGAGAAAACCAGATCACGGCCATTTAGCCCAAAAGACATGAATCAAGACACTTGCTGTGAAAGTCTACAATTTTACATAACATTGATATTGTATTCACGTAGACTTTCACGGCCGGAGTTGCTATGATGATCTTGAAGAAGATTTTCGGGCTGTAGGCCGTGGTCGTGAGGCTTGTAGTTCTCCGACGTTTCGCCAGAGACTGCGTCTGGCATCCTCAAGGGTTGTCTTGAGACTGGCAATTCTGTCTGCTGTCTATCTTATTTACACCGCAATGTGTTCATAAGTTGTATCTGCCTTCTGATTGGTCAGCGTTAGGGACTTCCATTGCTCCAATGAGATTGCTGTTTGATGGTCTAGTCAACTGTACGTTATATCTGTCTTCTGATTGGTCAGCGGTAGGGACTTCAATTGTTCCACTGAGATTGCTGTTTGATAGTCTAGTCGACTGTGCTTGTAGAGGTTTACATTTTGCGTTTTTTAGAACCGGTATCCATACTTTGTTGACTTTTAATGATTCTTCTTTTCTGTTGAAACTGTTGTTATGTTTGAATATTTTGATGGCTTCTCGTTGTAGACGGGTAAAATAGTGTGTGCAGTTAGATAATATGTCTGTATTCTGGTATTGTACTCTGTGGCCATCAAGTAAAGAGTGTTCTGCTACTGCCGACTTATCCATTTGTTTAAGACGACTGTATCTTTCATGCTCCTTAAGTCTGGTTGCAATGGTGCGTTTAGTGGTGCCTATGTACACTTTTCCACAACTGCATGGAATCCTGTATGTCTGTGTCTGATGAGGATGGAGTTGATCCTTTATAGGTCTGAGAAGGTTCTTGATTTTCTTGGTACCAAGAAAATCCATCCTCATCAGACAGCAGGCATATACAGGATTCCATGCAGTTGTGGAAAAGTGTATATAGGCACCACTAAACGCACCATCACAACCAGACTTAAGGAGCATGAAAGGTACAGTCGTCTTAAACAAATGGATAAGTCGGCAGTAGCAGAACACTCTTTACTTGATGGCCACAGAGTACAATACCAGAATACAGACATATTATCTAACTGCACACACTATTTTACCCGTCTACAACGAGAAGCCATCAAAATATTCAAACATAAAAACAGTTTCAACAGAAAAGAAGAATCATTAAAAGTCAACAAAGTATGGATACCGGTTCTAAAAAACGCAAAATGTAAACCTCTACAAGCACAGTCGACGAGACTATCAAACAGCAATCTCAGTGGAACAATTGAAGTCCCTACCGCTGACCAATCAGAAGACAGATATAACGTACAGTCGACTAGACCATCAAACAGCAATCTCATTGGAGCAATGGAAGTCCCTACCGCTGACCAACCAGAAGGCAGATACAACTTACGAACACATCGCGGTGAACGTATAAATAAGACAGACAGCGGACAGAATTGCCAGTCTCAAGACAACCCTTGAGGATGCCAGACACAGTCTCTGGCGAAACGTCGGGGAACTACAAGCCTCACGACCACGGCTTACAGCCCGAAAATCTTCTTCAAGTTCATCGAAACATTGAGTGTTGAGAAAACCAGATCACGGCCATTTAGCCCAAAAGACATGAATCAAGACACCTGCCGTTGAAGTCTACAATTTTACATAACATTGATATTGTTCAATCATCCATGTTGGTACTCTATAATACTCTACAGTAATTTTCTGTATTCTGATTTGGCATGTAAAGCAAACCTCATATGCTGCTTGATCTTAAAATAAAAATCTAAAACACTCTGTTTGTAGTAGAAGGTTATTTTTACAAGTTTTACATTTGAAAAGCATGATGTTGACCTGTGTGGTATTAACTAACTCGATTGTGTGTTGTTTGTTAACAGAGGGCAACTATATCTTATCCGCTCTTAGAGTGGAATTAAATGAATCGTGATTTCTTCTTACCTCATACTTCTATGTTTTTTTAAGCACAGCACTGCAGTATCAGCGACCCATTGTCACCATCCTCAGCTGTTTTCACGACTGTCAATTTTTTTCTTTTGCCGGTAATATCCAAACTGCCATCTGGTGTTCTTTTGAAGGAATTATTTTCTAAACTGCCATCTGGTGTTCTTTTGAATGAATCATTTTCTAAACTGCCATCTGTTGTATTTTTGAAGAACTTTGTAATCAAGCTCGGTTCGTCTGGAATCTCAAAGTTCATGGTTCTAGTATGGTTTTTTTGAATATATATTTTTTTCCAAATTGTTAAATCCAAAGATTTGGATAAATGTTTAAAAAATTGAAAAAGAAGCAAAACTTTTGAAACATGTATCCAAACCTTTGGATTTAACAGTTTGGAAAAAATATATATTCAAAAAAACCATACTAGAACCATGAACTTTGAGATTCCAGACGAACCGAGCTTGATTACAAAGTTCTTCAAAAATACAACAGATGGCAGTTTATAAAATGATTCATTCAAAATAACAAAAGAAAAAATTGACAGTCATGAAAACAGCTGAGGATGGTGACAATGGGTTGATGATACTGCAGTGCTGTGTTTAAAAAAACATAGAAGTATGAGGTAAGAAGAAATCACGATTCATTTTAATTCTTATGAATTGAACCACCATTCACACCACAATTACTGTCACATTGACAAGGAGCACATATGCTCCGTCTGGTGGATGACCGATGAACTTCCAAATACGTTTTTTTTTTCTCTCTGGGAATTTCAAAATTCACGTTTATAAGATAATAATTAAAAGAAGTCCACCACTGTGGACTCCAGGTAGCACACTGCCTTGTCTCGCAACAGGCTTGGGTTTAATTTCCGGTCGGGATGGGCTTCCTGGGTGAGTTTTTTTTTGGGGTTTTTCCTCACCTATAAGCCAAATGTCAGGTAGCTAGCTCTAAGGCCCGAAAAGGTCCCCAAACATTATCTGACCATCATCATCCTTATCATCTCTGGTGTGGAAAGCAATGGGAAGCTATTACACCTATAATTCCCAAGTAAAACTGCAAGGCATAGCATGAAAATGCTATGATTGCAGTAAAGGACCTGCCCTATGGCAAAACACTATAAATAACGGGCTTCCAATATAAAACCGGACTGGCCTCACGGAGTTTCACCCGGCATGCAGTGCTGTCCCTTCCTCCCGCAATTCACCCTGCCTGCCACCCGTCCTTGAACTGTTTCTTACCTTATAGAAAATGCTGGAAATGTTGTCCTCCCGCACACGTGCTGTGGGATCACCTTGGTTTAGACAATGAACACGTGTACACTTGTAAGGTTTGAGTTTTAACAATTTTGTTGCTGTATGTGCAGAAGATACTGAAATCCCAACTTGTTGTGCTAATTTCGGTAATGATTTTTGTGGTGAACGTTCGAAATTTTCGCCAATTTCGTCTAATTTTTCTTCGGTGAGAACCGTACACCTTCGCGTGTGTTTCTTATTTTGTACTGAACCAGTGGTCTCAAATTTAGTCACAAGATCGTGGATTGTCGATCTGGAAGGAGGTAATTGTCCAGGGAAGTTCCGAATAAATTCCTCGCGAACGCGACGAGCTGATTCGTATTTATAATAACATTTACACACATAAATGCGCTGCTCTAATGTCAGCTGACGTCTCATCTTGTCGAACGATAGTAAACTGACTAGTTCAAGGACGAGTGGCTGGCAGAGTGAAATGCGGACAAGGAGAGAGTGCTGCCTGACGGGTGAAACCCCGTGAGGCCGGTCCGGGTTTATATTGGAAGCCCGGTAGAATTGAAAGAAACCTCATAGTGTTATTTCCTACATATATTAAATATATATATATATATATATATATATCAAAGAAAATCACAAATTTTACAAAAACAACGGGGATAATTAACAGTATAATGAAACCATCTTTAGTACAGAAGAACACAAGATTACGGCTTTATAAGGTTCTTGCAAGACCAGTATTAAGATATGGTAGTGAAGCATGGACAATACGAAGAAGAGATGAAAGCCGAATAACAGCAAATGAGATGCAATTTATGCGCCGAACAGCAGGCTACACAAAGTGGGACCATAAAAGAAATGAGGAAATTATGGAAGAGTTGTATGTAGAACCCATTCTTCACCATACACAAAACTACCAGAACAACTGGAAAGCCCATCTTCAATGAGTGCCGTCTCATAGAATTCCAAATCCATACTTCGCTACTGCCCCCGAGGCAAAAGATCGCTGGGACATCCAAAAAGCGCTGGATGGAAAATTCCTCTTTGAGACCGTAACAGGCCACACGGCCTAATACTTGCATGGATGATGATGATGATTAAATATATAATATAGTTAATAGTGAGTGGAAAACACATGGACGCCATGACTGAAGAGGGACATGATATTGTCTGAAACCGTCGGTATCAAAGAAATTTGAAAATGTATGAGGTGAGTCGATAAAAATATGTTCTCCACTCACTATTAATGATATAACCTCATAATGTTTACTTCCCAATATTAATTTAAAAATACAATATAGTTTTTGTTGTTGCAGATGTTGGCAGGAGTTTATCGGGAGTAGCAGGCATGGAGAATGAACAGGCTGGTCTCAACATAAGTGATGTCAGTAAGTGGACGCTTGTCTGTTAGTTGGTGACATCTTGACACCTGCACGCAAGGTATACATTCCTTCCTAGTAACATTCCTACAGAGAAAAGCAAAGCAATTCCACAGTTTGAAAGGTATCAGGAGCAAAGCTTTGTACAGTTTCCCAAACATTCTAGCAAGGCTTGTTTATCCATATTCCTATTTATTCCAAATGTTCTTTTTTTAGATTCTTTTTCACCAATCTTGATGATTTGTGGGTGGGTAGTGCATCCTCTTCTAGATCTAAGGTTTGTGGGTTTGAGCTTTTGACTTTTTTATGAGGAAATTTCAGAAAGTGACTTTTTTTTTTAAAGGGACGCACTTATATCTTCTTCTTCTTGTAAGCCCATGTTTTCCCTTAACAGAGATTTAGGCGCTCTCCCCCTACAGGGAAGAATTTGAACCATACTAATTTAGTTACACTTGTTTTCGTATAGATCTCATTTGAGTGGTCCGTGGTCAGCGTTCTGCCTCATACTGACATCTAGGAAACCAAGGTAGTGCTAGGACGGGAAAATTCGGTAAATTTTGCTTAGAGGTCTTTTCATTCAGGCTTAAGGATCTTTTACGAGCCTGAAAATCTTCAGACTCGGGACCCACAGCTTAAAGTCCCTCCCGGAGGACTTGCTGCTTGGATTTTTCACTCACTTATATAACAAGAGAAAAGCCAAAGCTCCTGGGTTCAAACCCCAGTCTGAGCATATAATTTTTCTCTTCAAATATAATTTGTCCTTCAATGAGAAGTGTTAAATTAATAAGGGGCACGCCGTAGCGTAGTGGTTAAGGCACTGAGCTACAAGCCGGAGGGTCGAGGGTTCAAGTCCCGTTGGGGTCAGGATTTTTAAACTGACCCAAACCCTCTGGCGGCTCTATGGCCCTGGGGTCGACTCAGCCTCTAATGGAAATGAATACCAGACGCTTGTTCTGGGGTAAAGGCGGCCGTCACGCAGGGCTGACAACCCGACTGACATTAAGTGCCGATTGTCTAGAAAAAGTGGAAGCCTTAACCTCCTACTACCTCAGGGGCCTCCAGGCCTGTTGTGGGATCACTTTATTTTACTTTACTTTACTTGTTTTCATATAGATGTCATTTGAGTGGTGCATGATCAGCATTCTATCTCATACTGACATCTAGGAAACCAAGGTAGTGCTAGGACGGAAAATTCGGTAAATTTTGCTTAAAGGCCTTTTCATTCAGGCTTAAGGATCTTTTACGAGCCTGAAAATCTTCAGACTCGGGACCCATGGCTTAAAGTCCCTCCCGGAGGACTTGCTCCTTGGATTTTTCACTCACTTATATAACAAGAGAAAAGCCAAAGGTCCTGGGTTCAAACCCCAGTCTGAGCATATAATTTTTCTCTTCAAATATAATTTGTCCTTCAATGAGAAGTGTTAAATTAATAACAAAAACATCAAAAGTAGCCCTGCTGGCTTTATTATGTAATGTTTAAATTATCAATAAAATTTCTTCTTAAAATAGAAGCTGCCATTTGCATAATGAAAGCAAAGTCTCATAGCATTTGGCGATCGGGAATTAACAATGTATAAGAGGATAATTTGTGTTTAGATTGGAGTGCCCAGATAGCTCAGCGGTGGAGCATTGGTCTAGAAAGCCGAAGGTCCTGAGTTCAATCCCCAGTCTGAGCATATAATTTTTCTCTTCAAAAATGAAAGCTGTTGGACCTATGTCACTATAAATGTGGCAAAGCAACTTACCCATTGACATTGTGATTACGAGGACAAGGCATTTAATGACCTATAAATTGGTAAAAAATGCATTTATGACCTAAAAAATACAAAAAAATGACCAATAAAATAAAATAAAAGATGAATAAAAAGTTAGGAATTACCGATAAAAATACTATTTATTAGATTGAGTACTCAGTTGATGACTGAGTTACATAATATTTAACTTAACATCAAAATATAAAAAGAAAAGTATTAAAAAATACATATTAGAGTACATTTTATTGCAGAAAATCCATTTCAGTTACACAGTGCACTTTTACAACAATTTTGAATTGCAGTTAACAATAAAATAGGGGTAGAAGCTAGCATAAGCTCTAAAAAATTGAATAAAATTCCTAGAAATGCGCAAGTTCATTAAGCACATACCTTCAAAAATAGGGGTAGTAGTCAGCAAAACATCTACTTAATTCCAAGAAATTGTATTGACAAGGAAAAATACTGAATTATAATAAAAATCTCAAATCAAAAACCAAATAATGCCACAGCCTTCCAGAAAAGTGTAAAAAATGCTCAAAATGACCTAAAAATTGCCAAAAAATGACCTATCCCTAGAAAAGTTAAGAAAATGCAAAAAAATGCCCTAACGAATTGATTTTATTTAATCCATATTTTAATGCCATACATTTTCATATATGCAAGCAATGTTTGAACCTTCATAAGAAAAAGATGCAAAATCATTAATTGCCTTGCCCTAGTGATTACCACCATTGCAGAAATAGCAACAAATATGAAGCTAGAATTTTTTTTTTTGTTATGAACTTGCAGTTTATGATAATGATTTAATTTATAAGTTTGTGATTCTGTTGGATAAATTTTTACCACTTTTTAAAAATATCTACAAATTTTTAATAGATTTTTCAAAGTTCCATAAAAGTTCAGTAAATTAATTTGTTGGTAGATACAAGCCGTGTTTTACAGTTTGGGAAACTCTACATGATCCCAAAAATCGTAGACATTAGATATATCCTGCATGTAATGGCATGCCTGCTTGACTACCACTTTTTCCTCTATTTTTCCAATATCTGTTTTCTGACCAGTTCTTATGCCTTAATCTTAATTTGACTATTAAATTGTACAATTGACTTTGATGATGTAGGGATCTGAAATTCTTGTATTCGATCCTGGCCAAGATGGAAGTTTGTTATCGTTACTATAAACTGTACATTCTTTGTAGTATAAAAAAATAAAAAGCTTATAAAAACATTTCTACCTATTAATCATAAAATAAAATAAAGTTAAAATATGTACCTTCTTAGGTCAGTGCCATCGTCCTCAACTTGTAAAAAAGATATGTATGCTTTTTTGTCTGAAGGCGTTTCTAAATATCCATTCCACCATCAGCAGATATTGTCAATAAACCAAAGTTGGTTGTTAAAAGCTGCCATCGCCGTAATTGACATGCTGCCATGTCCTTTAATAAGTACTGCTCTTGCCACAATCAGTGATTTATTGTTTCAACTTGTCATTCGTTGTAATAATTTTGATTGAATAACACATGTCTCTTCTGCTTTGTTCCCAATTTAGCCTTATAATGTCTAGTAAAAGAAAAGAAAGATTAGTTCCAAAGCAGAAAAAAGTAGTGTTGCCGCTAAAGTAAAAATATAAATGCTTGACCGTTTACATGTTGGTGAGTCGTTTAAGAGGCAAAACAGGAAAAAATTACTAAGTTCTTTAAGCCCTTGCTTAAGTCTGACAGTAATAATTAATAGAAATTGTTCAAAATCTCTCCTTAAATTGATTTTATTTTGATAATTCTTATTTTATTTTGGAACCTTGGAACATACCACCTATATATCCATACAAATTACCATTCCATATTCATGATTTCTGTATTTGCAGCATATTTACGGAACATATCCCATGGGAATAAGGAGCTTTTACTGTATATGCACAGAAATTCATAATTACAAAAGAACTTCCATTGAGTTACATATTACTGATGCTTAATATGTTTTGATCAGTGTATTGATATCCTCTCTTGGCTCTCTACAACCAAAATACAAGCATAGAACTGACGTAAACATATGACAAGTGCTCTCTGTCAGCACATAACTTGTAAACGTAAACTCCAAGTGCAACAGACCTTTAAAGCCCTTGACCTACCAGCTGGCTGTTGTCCTCACATCCACATGTATTAATCACAGAGGTAGATGATAATCTAGCCAGTGTAGGGGTGACATGTGGTGAGCATATTGGCTCCCCCAGCCATTATAGCTGATCTTCTCAACCTGGAGTCACTATTTATTGTAGCTACCCAAATGCCTCACGATGCTGGGTGGCACCGGTCCTGTATTGGCCGAAATTCCATGAGAAAATTTCTTCCCCCATGGGAACTCGGACCAGCGAAAGTCCTGTAGCTCTGGGCCAAGGCTTCTTGCCTTAACCACTTGCCTATGGCGCAGGACACATAACTTGTAAAGAACATAATTAAATAAAGTACGATATTGCCTTCTACCATTTATGACCAGTAGTTCCTCAATCTCATCCTGTAATGAAATTTGATAGCATTGATATGAATGCAGATATATTTTATCAGAATTAACAAGACTTTTTAAAGACAGTAGACATATATTCTTTCTTAGACTTAACTCTATTACCTTAACCATTATTTTCTTCCTTCCATCTTTACAATCATTTTAAATTCTGTGAGTCAATAGAAATTTTGCTCTATGTATTATATTTTTTATATTTTTTCTGTAGTTTTTAGCAACCTTTGGAGTTTATTTTTGCAGAAATGCATTTAGTGCATGATGGTTTGGTTGCTTTGTTTTATAGTGCTCTGTAGTTTAAAGCTTAATTTACGTAGTACAGTCATTAACTTCTGAGACTCACGCCTGGACAAGGACAGAGCGATTGTCGTGTAGCAACAGCCTGTTTTTTCTATGCCAAAGGTCAGGACACACAACGAATTGAATTGCATAAATGTCCAAGGATTCCTTGTACCAGATTTTGTTTGCAGTTACCCCTTCTGGGATGAATTCCATTCGAATAAAAAAAATAGTTCAAGCAGCACCTTAACTTTTGACCTGAATTGTCACATTTTTTTCTGTCATGGCGATAATGGCGTTTTCCAGGTGGCAGATAGTTGCTTCAGTTGCAGATCATAAAGCAAACACCATGTTTCATCTCCAGTAATGATCTTTTCACAATATCATTATAATAATAAAATTATCTGGTTGAGAAACATCGGATCACCAACAACACTACTGTTCAGGTCACCACAAATCATCATGCGATGATCACATGTCTTGTGTCAACATGTATGACTCACTTCTGGGTAATCTGCGACATGTACAGGTCTTCAGACAGAATTTTGTAGCACATATCATGGGTGACCCCTACTGCTGCTGCTAGATCGTTTGCTGATTGGGAGCAGTTGGCACTACCAACTTCTTCAATATTATGTTCAGTTTGAATTGTTTGCTACTTTAAATCAATTTTTTTACTTTTCATTTTCTATTGCCCTTTATTATTGTAGCAATAGTAATAATTCATCTATTATTCCTACATCAGTATGCAGTAGCTGACCAGTATGAAGATCATTCTCCAATCTTCTCTCCCATGCGAAAAATGTTGGTGTCTTTTTTTATATTTAAATTAATATTGGGAAGTAAACATTATGAGGTTATATCATTAATAGTGAGTGGAGAACATATTTTTAACGACTCACCTCATATAATTTCAAATTTTTTTGATACCGGCAGTTTCAGACAATATCTTGTCCCTCTTAAGTCATGGCTGAAGAGGGACAAGATGTTGCCTGAAACTGCCGGTATCAAAAAAATTTGAAATTATATGAGGTGATATTAAATTAATGTTGGGAAGTAAACATTATGAGGTATAATCATTAAAATTCATCGGAGAACATATTGTTTAAACAACTCACCTCATAGGATTCATGCTTTCATGATATCGCGATTTCAAACATAGTCATGTTCATCTTCAGCCATAACTCCGACTGACGAAATTCTTCGGCCGTCAACTATTCTATTGTCGCCATCTTCAGTGCTGAAGATGGCGACAATAGAATAGTTGACGGCCAAAGAATTTCGTCAGTCAGAGTTATGGCTGAAGATGAACATGACTATGTTTGAAATCGCGATATCATGGAAGCATGAATCCTATGAGGTGAGTTTTTTAAACAATATGTTCTCCGATGAATTTATATAAGGTGAGTCGTTAAAAATATGTTCTCCACTCACTATTAATGTTGGTGTCACTTAAACACAACACTGCAACTCAATGTGTTGTCACCATAAACTTGTTGCTTCATTTGGAGACATTTTGATAACAGTTTTGCATAATTTCTGACAGAACTTGATATTTGAACTGTTGCTCCAACTGTGACATACTCAAGTTCTGACGCATGCATTCAAATCAACGTCACAACAAAGACTATATCTCTGCTTGCAGGCATGTGCTCAACTGTCTCTTGTTGAGACGAGCGGCTAACTGACAAGGTACCATACCACGGCACCACCTATATGATCTAATGCACAATACCGCCACTGTGCGCTAAGTCTCAGAACTTAATGACTGTTCCTCGTATATTCTTTTAGTTTCTTTAGTTTTTCAGTTGTTTTAGCTACTATAATTTAATTTCTTTTAGGAAGTATTTGATGTATGAGAGAGAAAACCAGCTCGATTACGTTCTAAGGTTATGGATCAATCGATATACAAGGTGTTTTAGTTGTTTAAATATTTCTGAATATGGAATCAATCACCATAATGTAGAAGCTGAACAGCATAAACATTCAGACACACTACAGTCTGGTGCAAAACATAGTCTAGTTGAGATTCTTATTGTTTGTTATTACATTTCATTATTTGTGTTCCTTTAATAAATGATCATAACATTTAAAATTTTTTTAAAAATACAGTAGGATGTAACATTAAGAGGTTTAAGTTCTGTAGGTAGGAAGTAAGACTGTGAGATTTTTTTTAATATTGTTTAGTTGTTTCTTGACTCACCTCATACTTCTTAACTCCCCAGCAGACTCGAGTTTCTTCACTTCATTTGTGACATTCTCAATGCTGTATTACATTCACAACTGATGTCCAATGGCCTCCTCTCCTGTAGACTGACCTCCGTGCCATCTGATGGCTGACCGACGAACTTCCAAATCAATCCCCTCTCCTTATAACCGGGTATTTCAAAATTCATAGTTATGTTTTTATTCTTGCATATGTAAATTTTTTTCAAATTGTGAGTTCCTTCGGTTTTTTCCAATTGTTTAAGTAATTTTGTTTTGGTTTCTATTCTATGTTTTTCTGACCAGGCATGTACAGCTATTGCAGAAACAGAAAAATCTGCAATAGCTGCACATGCCTGGTCAGAAAAGCATAGAATAGAAACCAAAACAAAATTACTTAAACAATTGGAAAAACCGAAGGAACTCATAATTTGGAAAAAAATTTACATATGCAAGAATAAAAACACAACTATGAATTTTGAAATACCCAGTTATAAGAAGAGGGGATTGATTTGGAAGTTCGTTGGTTAGCCATCAGATGGCATGGAAGTCAGTGTGCAGGATAGAAGTCCGTTGGACATCAGTTGTGAACTTCACAAATGAAGTGACGAAACTCGAGTATGCGTGGGAGTTAAGAAGTATGAGGTGAGTGAAGAAAGATTAAACAATATTAAGAGGTTTGTTTAATAATTAAAACATTTTGTCTCTTCATTCTTACCTCTTTGGTCAGAAAAACTTAAAATAGATGTAAACACCAAATTATTAAAACAGTTAGAAAACAAAAATGAACTCACCATATGGGAAAAAATCTACATACAGAAGAACAAGGAAAGAATTATGAATTTTGAAATTCCTGGAGAAAGGAACATCATTAGTAAATTCATTGGACCAGTGGCAGAGAGAGCAGGAATCAAGAATCAGGACTGACAACATGAGAAAATTCAGTCTGTAATCGCTGACAATGGGGCTAAGAAACTTTGAATCATATGTTCGACAAAAACAACTATAAGAGGTAAGAATGAAGAGACAAAACATTTTAACATTTTTAAAATCACACAAACTGATATTCATTATAAATTTGAAGTTCGGTAGTTAAATTAGTTATATTTAAAGAGAGTGTTGACCTATGGTAGTGAAGCATGGACACTAAAAAGACAACATGAAAGCAGAATAACGGCTTATGAAATGAGATTCATGTGCAGAACAGCAGGTTACACCAGATGGGATCGGAAAAGGAACACCGATATCTTAAAAGAATTGAAGACTATGCCAATTTTGTAATATATTAAACAGTACCAACTAAATTGGAAACACCATCTTGAAAGAATGAGTTCAAATCGGATCCCCGAAGCTGTTTATAATTATATACCAAGAGGACGAAGATCTCTGGGCCATTCTATGAAACGCTGGAGGGAAAATTTTCTATAGGATCGTAACAGGCCTTGGCCTAATACTTGGAAGGAAGAAGAAGAAGATATTTAAAGAGAAAAATTATATCCTCAGACCGGGACTTGAACCCAGGACCCTTGGTTCTCTAGACCAAGTGCTCTACCAACTGAGCTACCAGAGCAAGTACTGATCTAAATGCAAATCTTTCAAATTAATTATTTGAGAAAAATTGTATCACCCCACTTCATATCCTTCTTTTTATTAGACCTAATTTGGTTCCATCCTCAGTACTTTAATGATCATTGTTGTGCTGTCTTGACATGTCAATGTTTCAGTACTTTTAATATTTCCAAAAAAATTTACCAACAATAGTCTAGACATATGCACATACAGAAAACCAACAAGCAACACAATAGCTCTACACCAGAAATCAAGACACCCCATACAACAGAAAATGAGTACCTTCATCAGCCTAATAAACAGAATGTTAAAGCTACCATTAAACAAACTACAGAAAAAGAACTAATCTATATAATATCCGTAGCACATAACAATGGATACAAAGAAGAAATGATCAACAAATTGGCCAGAAAACAAAGAAGAATCAATTTAACAAACATAACAGAACTACAAAAAGAATGTAACACAAATACAAACAATTGGATTAGACTAACTTATACAGGAAATGAAACAACCAAATTAGCTAATTTGATTAGGAAACGAGATAAAGACATTAAAATTACCTTCTAAACTAATAACAAACTCAACATCATATCCAAAAAAACCAGATATAACAAATAAATACGAAAATAAAGGCATTTATAAACTAAAGTGCAATAATTGCAAAAAATTCTACATAGGCAAAACAACAAGAAATTTCAACTCAAGATATTCTGAACATTTAAAAAATTTTATTAATAACGAAGAAAAATCAAGTTTTGTAAACACATGCTAAAAACAGGTCATCAATTCAATAAAATTGATAACTCTGTGTCAGTACTATACAGAGAGTATAACAACAACAGGATCAGCATCCTAGAAGACAGAGATTCTAAAAAAAGCAAAGCATACAGACCTACTCAATGAGAACATAGCCACAGACATAAACCCGTTGTACAACCTATACAATAACATCAGCACCAGTTAAAATGCAGAAGATGAAACATTGTTTTTGAAAGGCCTCCATATTGGAATTATTTGATGAAGTTTAATAATTTAATTGAAGACGACTGACTTACCAGGTACCAATTTTATATTTAATATCTTATGTCAATCCACCGCTGTGGTCTCGAGGTAGCATTCTGCCTTGTTGCGCAGTGGGCCTGGGTTCGATCCCTGGTTGGGGCAGTTCTTCTGGGTGAGGTTTTTATCAGGGTTTTTCCTCACCTGTAACACAAATGTCAGGAAGCTTAGGACTCGACAGTCCCCAAAAATCTTCTGGCCATCATCATCATCCTTATCATCACCATCCTTCACCAGTGTGGAAAGCAACGGGAAGCTATCACACCTCTAATTCCCTAGTAAAGCTGAAGCATAGCATGAAAATACTATGATTGCAGTGAAAGACCTGCCCTTGGGCAGAATTACTAAGGATGTGGATGTCAATGTTTTCATGCCCAGTTCTTTAAATTGCAGCATTAATGACCTGATTTACTTCTAATGCTGCTTCTACTTCTTTTTTAGTTTTTCACCTTCTCTTCTATTTTTTTTTCTTTTTTCCTTCTTTTTTTATTCTTTTTCTGCTTCTCCTTTTTTCTTTTCTTCTTCATCTTTCTCTTCTTTTTCCTTACAAGATTGTTAAAACTCTGTACAGAATGTTCCAGTGAAATGTCATTCTATAGCAATAGTTGCTAGCCTATCAACTTCTATAATTTTGACGATTTTTATTATTAATTTAACACTTCTCATAGAAGGATAAATTATATTTGAAGAGAAAAATTTTCGAGTCCCGGTCTAGGCGAAAATTTTTCTCTTCAAATATAATTTATCCTTCTATGAGAAGTGTTAAATTAATAATAAAAATCGTCAATAGAAGCCCTACTGGCTATAAAGTAGTGTTAAATTCCCAATAAATGTCTTCTTAACTAAGAAGCCGCCATTTGCAAGATAGAAGCTATGGTTTCAAGCATTTGGCGCTAGGGAATTACAACGTACATAAGAGAAAAATTTGCGTCTAGATCGTAACTCGCCTCGGTAGCTCAGTTGGTAGAGCACTTGGCCCGGAAAGCCAAGGGTCCCGGGTTCGAGTCCCGGTCTAGGCGAAAATTTTTCTCTTCAAATATATTCTATATTTTTCACTGTATTGAATCTTTGTTTGAATAATACAATTTTTCTGTTGCCTAACTTGAGTGTTTTTCCATAATATTAATAATGTTATACAGTCAACAAGGGAAATGCTAATGATATTTCATTGCAAGGCCCAATTTCATGAAAATCAATATTTCATAATGGTATTAAAATTAGTTTGTATTGTCACGGGTCCTCTACAAGTATACGAAGTTTCAAGTCGATCCCATGATTTTAAGTGGGTGAAAATCGCGTTGAAAGATTCCATTACATAGATAGATAGATAGATACAGGTCAAGCTAATATAAAGCGTGTAATTAAAATTAGTGAACATCTATCAAAAACACAATTACAGAAGAGCATCTAAGGTTACTGGATAAAATCAAAAGTTTCTATATGTGAAATGACCGTAGATATTAAAGTGATTAAGTGTTTGTAATTAAAACATCTTTTTTTTTTTTTTTCCCCAATGCCCGTGGTTGTCATTTCGACATTTCTGGTGTTCTCTCCTGGCATTGGCTTTATTGTAACCCACTTCTGAAGTTGGGGCACCTGGAAGGCGGAGTTACATTACCCAGATAATATGATGGGCGATAAATGATAATGAATTGCCAGGAGAGTCCTTAACATAAATTCCAGACCATGGGCAACCACAGGAATGATTCTCTTTAAGGGAAAATTCCTATGGTTTGACCGGGAATCGAACCCGCGACCTCATGAACTGTAGTCAGGAACGCTGACCACTAGACCATGAGGCTGGTCGTAATTAAAACATAATAATAATAGTTTTCTGAGGTATCTGAACCCAAAGTCAATAAGAAGTTTTGACTAAACTTACTGCAAAGAAATATCTAGAAATATGTAAACATCTGGATGCTTATTATTACATTATATATTATATTATATACATGTATGTATAAAATTAGTTATTTGTAACATAAGTGTTAAAGATGGCTGTGAATGAAAAGCGTCTTTATGTATTGTTTTGTTCTATTTGTTGGCCATGTTCCAACTGTAAACTGTGCAAGTTGGTTTCCTCTCTCAAAATTTCCACTGATTTTATCAAAACAAAAATGTTAGTATGATAGAATTTTATATTTCAATACAATACTTTTTTCCTTTTATTTTAAAAGTTTCAATTTAAGTGTTATTTAAATATTATGGGACTAAGCATTTTTTATGGTTTTTGTAGTAAGTTATTTATATTTTAAATACATTAATATTAATCAGGAGTTAAAAAAATCAATCAATCTTCTTAGTGTGTCCAGCTTAAATATAATAATACAAACTTTTAGGTAGAATTTTTTATCACTCACCTCATATTGTTCTTCTTATTTGACTGTAAACTAGTTTTGGGACATAGTTTCTGTTCCATCCTCAGTATCATCATGACCGATGTTCTGTCGTCTTGAAGAGCTGTCCTTTGCTCCTTCCATTGGAAGACTGAAAAACCTCGAAACCAGGTCATTCTCTACGGGAATTGAAATTCTCAGGGAGAATGACCTGGTTTCGAGGTTTTTCAGTCTGCCAATGGAAGGAGCGAAGGATAGCTCTTCAAGACGACAGAAGAACATTCGTGACGATACTGCAGATGGAACACAAACTATGTTCCGAAACTAGTCTATAGTGAAATAAGAACAATGATATGAGGTGAGTGATAAAATATTCCACCTAAATGAATATACCTCATAGTGTGAATTCCTAAAATAAGTAATACATACTTATTGTGAAATTAAATGTTTCTTACCTCTCCTCATATAAATCTTCTAAGTAGATCGTGATTGCGAGACTATAACAGTCTCATCTTCAGTACTTCTTTGGCGACTGATGTTATGTCGATCAGAAGAAACTCTTCTTCTTCCCTCTGTTGGTGGACCAATGAACCTCTGGATCAGATCAAAATTTCAAAGTTCATAAGTTTTCTTTGTTTTTCTGAATGTGGATCTTTTCCCAAACCGTGAGTTACTTTTGTTTGTCTATTTGTTTAATTAGACTGGCTTTTGATTCAATTAAATGTTTTTCGGACCAAGCATGAACAGCTACTGCCGACTTTTCCACTTCTCCAATTTTGATGTTTCTGAGATGTTCTTTCACCGTTGTTTTCAAATTTGAAAGGAACTCACGGTTTGGGAAAATATCCACATTCAGAAAAACAAAGGAAAACCTATGAACTTCGAAATTCCTGCAAATTTTGACCTGATCCAGAGGTTCATCGGTCCACCAACAGAGGGAAGAAGAAGAGTTTCTTCTGATTGGCATAACATCAGTCGCCAAAGAAGTACTGAAGATGAGACCGCTATGGTCTGGAAATCGCGATCTACTTAGAAGATTTATATGAGGAGAGGTAAGAAACATTTAATTTCACCGTAAATTAAACCTCATAGTGATTAATTCCTGTAAAAGTTAAATAATACATACTTGTTAATAAAATAAGTGGAAGCACTATGATTATATGTAATATTTTATGCTGTTTTGAATCATATAACATATTTAGTGCAATTTTTTATGGTTGTAGATTTGTGATTGATAACAGAATATTGTTGTAGTAGTATAAAAGATTTCTGATAAGGGTTAAGGGATAGTACATCTATCTCATGAACTTAATAACATAGTTTTATTGAAGGCCAAGATTTAAAAGAAAATGGTGAGGGTAATTTTTTAAAGACATGATTTTCCTAAGAGTCAAAATGCATCAGTCCCTTGTCAGTGTCACAGAAGTATGCAGCATGTTAAAGATCCCTCCAATGTGAATGGCTCATCCCTAGCAGAATTCGCATATGTGGCATTATAATATTAATATCGTAGCAAAATGTCGTCTTCTAGCTTGTGTCCTCTTTATAGAGGGTTGAGTTGTTTTTATAAGTTTGAAACAATCACAATCCTCCCATACTTCTTCTCATATTTCTTTCTGTATTCTCTGGCTTAAACCATCATCTTCTTGATTTTTCTATCACTTTTTGCTCTTACTTCTAAATCTGTCGGTCCTGGTGAACTTGTTCATCTCACTAATGGTTCCGAGGTTCCCAGGATAAAATCTGGCTGATGTTAAAATCCTAAAATATGGCTTCCTTTGGAAGGGAAATAAATTCATAGGTACTGTGTTGTAGTTTTTGTTGTTTTAAGTTAACATTTTCCAATACTGGATAGAATTTTATTTAAGAAAGAAAAATTAACGTTCAAACTCTGGATCTCTGATTCTATGTATCAGTTTGATACCAGTTACACCATTTCAGCACCGATATAAACATCAATTCTTTCCTCGTACACAATTCTCATTCATCCAAAGGCCAAATTTATAGACATAAAAGAACCTCAAGCCTGAAATGAGGCTTCTGTGTACAATTTTATGCCCAGATTTTAATTGCGACCCTGGTGTATTGAACTGTTAAAAGCATTAATATATGAAATGCTAGTTAATTTAGTTACTTTTAAATCTCATGCCCTTTTTTGCAATCTGTTGCATTGTTTATATTAACAGATCATCATAATTTTTGTTCTTCTTAAGCTGTGTGCTAGTTTTTGACATCTGACTCCACTTTAATCTTACTATCCTAGTTTTTATCTCCTTTGGTATTAACTTTCATTCTTCCAACAAATTTAATTTCTCTCTCCAAGCGCGGCAGGCCTAGAAGGCCCTTAGCCTACCATCCAGCTGCTGGCCTCACATCCACATGTGTTAATCACAGAGGTAGACAATCATAAGCCAGTGTAGGGGTGACGTGATCAGCATGTCGGGTCCACCAGCTGTTATTGCTGGTTTTCTCAACCTGGAGTCGCTACTTATTGTAGCTACCCAAATGCCTCACAAAGCGGGTTGAGCACCGGTCACATACTGGCCGAAATTCCATGAGAAAATTTCTTCCCCCATGAGGACTCGAACCAGCGCAATTCCCATAGCTCTGCACCAAGGCAAATTTGATTTCTACTACCTTATTTTGACATTAAACTCACAAACAACATTTTTGTCATTTCGTTAATTATACTGTCTAAAATATTAATTGAAAATCCTGTTATTCTTGTGGAGATTTGATGTATTCACTTTTCATTGCACAATCTCCAACTTTGAGAGGCAGTTCTTCTCTCCTGTAGTTTAAATGATTATGGTGTTTTGGTTCAGTACAAAGTGTCTACAGAAATACTTTTGATTATAAATGTGTCTATAAACTTGTTGTCAGTAATCATATTTAAATTAAATTTATGACATCAGAAGGAATGTGTAAAACATTAAGGATCGAATGTTTGATCGCATTAGACAGTAAAAGGCGTTCTCTGCTGAGAAAGTTTTATCCAAATACATTTTTCTTACTCAGAAATCTATTCATGCGATAATAATTGTAAGCTACCTAACGAGGTATCTTAAGATCATAGCTCAAGATAGAAACTTATCGTGAAAATCCCGAAGGGAACCGATGGTAACCGATGTAGTTTGAAACCTTTGCAGCTTTATCCAAGATGTCGGACCTTGAAGACTTTGATCATGTTTTCGGTATATGCGGAGAAGAGGAATTTGATAGAGTCTACCAAAGAATTCAACTGGAAGAACAGGAGAATCGGCGTAATATTGCGCGATGCAGATGTCGTATACGGTATTATTTGCGGGATGCAAGCGTAAATGCGTTCCTCTACAGCAGATGAAAATAACGGAAGTGGTTTTATCACTGAGAATTCTGGGTAATTCGTTGTCAATATTACGAAAATGTCATTTCCCGGTGAAGTAGTAATTTTACATGTATTTATTTTGCATAAAATGGAATCTGTCCAACGTGGAAATGGAAGGATATTTCTACACAATTCAAGAAGAAAAAGTTTATAAAACGGAAAGACAGAGAAATAAATTAGTTTCCACTTTACTGAATTTTCGTTATGCAAAAAAAAAAGTATGATTCCTGCCGCTGGGTGAATTGTAGATTCTACCTGTACCTGAAATTTTATTTCGCCCTCATTGCACACTCATTATGCGAAATGCAGATACCCATCTTTCAATAACCATTGCACAGTAAAATCTTAAATTAGTTTTTAAGTTCTGAGACGGATCTTTCACAGGTACCGTTCTGAATTTACGGAATAAAAATTGCTAAAACATATATATATCATTGTCATTAAACAAAAAGTGAAAATGATCAAAGATAAATCTCCAAATTTCCAGACCGATGCTCCAAAGTCAAGCTCTAGCTGTTGCTAAATCCCTAGGGAATAACGATTCCAAAGCATCTTCATGTTGGTTGGACAGTTTTCGACACAATGTAGTGTGGAATTAAGTTTGCGGAGAATCAAATGATGTGGAGGAAAGTGCAGTTAGTGAGCGGAAACCGAAGCTGCATACTTTAATTTCAGGATATGCACCTTAGAGACATTTTTAACGCTGACAAAATGGGATTTTTTTTGTGCATTACTACCAAAGTCGCTCGTAATACTATATTTCTCTTTTCAAAGCCAGCGGAACCATAATTAATCCAATGAAAAAATAAATACATATATGGTACTCTATAATCTAAGATTTTTAATAAGTTTTAGTTTTTTATAATGTGGAATTTTGTCTAATGTGGAAAAAAAAAGAAAATTGGTCTCATGCGATTCTGCTTTGAGCAAATTTTACTGTAGTTATGTTTTCGATGATTTGTAATTTATTCTGTATAAATGTTCAATTGGGTGTGGAAAAAACATACAACGGGTGAAAATTGAGATTGATGGAAAAATTATAGAACAAGTGTCAGATATCTCTTACTTAGGAAGTGTATTTGCAGAGTATAAGAGTGACATTGATTCAAAATTACAAAAATATAATAAAAATGAATGGGGTAATACGAAGACATTTTGGTAAACAGATGAGGACAGAGACAAAACTAAGATTACATAACATCACATCAAAAGCTGCTCTAAAATACGGAAGTGAAATTTGGATTTTAAATAAAAGAAACTCTCACAAACTTCAAGTAAGCCAAATGCGCTTCTTACGATCATTGTTAGGAGTTAATAGACTGGATCACCAAAGGAACACTATTATCAGAGGAAAACTTGGAGTAACAAGTTTAAATGAAGATATACAAAGATACCAACAAGAATGGAAAAATCATCTGAGGAGAATGGCAAGATATAGACTTCCAAAATTGGCATTCCAATATACCCCAACTGGACATAGGGACCAAGGAAGACCAAAACATCGGTGGAAAGATCAAGACCATCTTTGCTAGGTTTACCATACAGGCCACATGGCCTAAAACGAATTTGTCAATGATGATGATGATGATGATGATGATGATGATGAAATGTTCAATTGGTAAATAAATTAATAAAATCTATATTTCTGTTGGCAATTACAGAATTCCATGATATTCAAAGAACAGATTTCTTAAGCATTCTTTCTAATGTCTTCAGTATAAACGGTGACAGTTTCTCATGATGAAGTGTTTTTGTGGACACACTGTATTTCTCGGGAAATCTTGTTTTTATGCTAGAAGGAGTTTATGGTGTACAGTTTATAATTTGTAATGTATATATATTATTCTTGTATGTCTGTCCATTTGTAGTTGCATGGGGCATGTCTCCCCCACTGATAAACTTTTGTTAATGGAATATTTCTATTGTAGTTGAAGTTATTCAGACGACCGATCCCGAATTTGGCGTGGACACCATGTTCGCGGGAGGTCCAATGGAAGATTCTAGAAAGATATCTGCTTATGTGAAGATACTGGAACAGCCTGCACCAAAAGCATTAAGGTTTCGATATGAATGTGAAGGCAGATCTGCTGGTAGCAT
This sequence comes from Diploptera punctata, assembly GCA_030220185.1. Taxonomy (NCBI): domain Eukaryota; kingdom Metazoa; phylum Arthropoda; class Insecta; order Blattodea; family Blaberidae; genus Diploptera; species Diploptera punctata. Next base: position 251,421 of record JASPKZ010001614.1, read on the forward strand.
ACCTGGAGTCAACAGCACTCCCGAAAATAAAACATTTCCTACAATCCAGGTAAAAAAAACATATTTGTTTGAATTCTGCACTTTTTTTTTAATGGGTGATAAAGATGCATGTTTATATAAAGCATTCTTTGTTACTAAATCAATTAATTTCATTATTTTCTAATTCAAAGTAAATGATTATTATAAGTGATATCTAATTGTAGGCTTTCACGGCCGGCATCTTGATCCATATTTGGTTCGTCTTCCGGGCTTATAGGCCATGGTCTGGTTGTCTTCTTACTCGACGTTTCGTCTACTGCTGCGGTAGACCTCATCAGGAGATACTGCGTGCTCTCTGTGAACTCCTCAACAGTCAGCTGCAGACTGGCTGGTGGTTGGAAACTGTCTCTTTATTTATAGCTAAACCCCGGGTGGTGGGGGGGGGGTTTTCTGCACGGACGAGTTTTTTGCTGTTGTGCCGATTGCAGAAGTCATAGGCTTCGTTGTCGTGTTATGCAGTGCTGGGATCCAAATTTTGTTTATCTTCATGGTTTCTTCTTTTTTGTTGAAGGAATTTTTATGTTTATATATTTCAATGGCTTCTCTGTATAGTCTGGTGTAGTAATGTGATGTTTGTGATAATACCCGAGTATCTTCGAATCTTATAATATGTTGTTGGTTGTTCATCAAGTGTTCCGCTACGGCCGATTTTTCATTTTGTTTTAGTCTGCAGTGTCTCATGTGTTCTTGCAATCTTGTGTTGATCATTCTTTTTGTTGTACCGATGTACACCTCTCCACAACTGCACAGGATACGATATATACCGGCCGTGCAGTTGTGGAGAGGTGTACATCAGTACAACAAAAAGAATGATCAACACAAGATTGCAAGAACACATGAGACACTGCAGACTAAAACAAAATGAAAAATCAGCCGTAGCGGAACACTTGATGAACAACCAACAACATATTATAAGATTCGAAGATACTCGGGTATTATCACAAACATCACATTACTACACCAGACTATACAGAGAAGCCATTGAAATATATAAACATAAAAATTCCTTCAACAAAAAAGAAGAAACCATGAAGATAAACAAAATTTGGATCCCAGCACTGCATAACACGACAACGAAGCCTATGACTTCTGCAATCGGCACAACAGCAAAAAACTCGGTCCGCGCAGAAAACCCCCCCCCCACCACCCGGGGTTTAGCTATAAATAAAGAGACAGTTTCCAACCACCAGCCAGTCTGCAGCCGACTGTTGAGGAGTTGACAGAGAGCACGCAGTATCTCCTGATGAGGTCTACCGCAGCAGTAGACGAAACGTCGAGTAAGAAGACAACCAGACCACGGCCTATAGGCCCGGAAGACGAACCAAATATGGATAAGTGATATCCCTGATTTAATTTTTAATTTGTTTACATGTTTCTTTATATTCTGTTATGGTAAGTGCAGTTAAAAAATGGTACAAAAAAATGACAAAATTAGAGCATTTTGCGTTATCGTGACTTGCAAATTTCATGGATCTCTACATTTTTTAAATAATACATCACCCCAGGCTGGGTTTCAACATGTCCGTTGCCGTGGCGTAGCCGGTATCCCTACCTTCCACTCTGGCGACTCGGGTTCGATTCCCGGCAGGGTAGATTTTAAATCTCCACCTTGGGTCTGGGTGTGTGTCCTGTCTTGTGTTTGTATGTGTGAATACAATAAAAAGGTTAACAAAGGTAAAACAAAAAGGAAGAACAGTGTAAACGAAAGAAAACAACAAAGAAAGGAATTAAAAAGAAAAAAATATGTGACATCTTCTAAAAACATAAGTTCATTCTCACATCTTCTATCATCATTAAAGCATTATTTTTATTCATAGTTAAATATGGGAAATAACAACATGAAGAATGAGTCATTTTTTATATCTTACCTCATAGTTTATGTTTTCTTAATCATGGGAACTGCAGTTTTCAAGAGGAAACATCCTTCCCATTTTCAACTGACATTATGACTACCGGATTTTCGTTGAAATCTCCATCAATAACGTTGTCATCTGGTGTTGATTTGATGAACTTTGAGATCAGGTCCCGTTCATCAGGAATTTCAAAATTCATGGATTTAAATTTGTTCTTCTGAATATATATCTTTTCCCAAACTGTCAATTCTAAAGATTTTTCCAAATGTTTTAGAAGTTTGGCCTCTTTTTCAATTTTATGACTCCAACAAACGATATGTGCAGCATAGAGTTTGTTGAAAGGAGAACATAAATCAGGGTTTTACTGTATTATCTTAACCAAGTTTGCTATTGTGTAATAATAATCAAATGAATCGTGAATTCTTCTTACCTCATACATCTATGTTTTTTTAAACACAGCACTGCAGTATCGGAGAACCATCTTCTCCATTGACAGCTGTTTTCATGACTGTCAATATATTCTTTTACTGGTAATTGTCCAAACTGCCATTTGGTGTACTTTTGGAGGAGCAATTTTCCAAACTGCCATCTGGTGTATTTTTTAAGAACTTTGTAATCAAGCTTGGTTCATCCGGAATCTCGAAGTTCATGGTTCTAGTATGGTATATATCTTTTCCCAAACTGTTAATTCCAAAGGTTTAGATAGATGCTTTAAAAGTTTTGCTTCTTTTTCAATTCTATGATTTTCTGACAAACTATGTGCTGCTATAGCTGATTTTTCAATTTCTCCATTTTTTATGTTTCTAAAGTGTTCTTTTTTTACGAGTTTCCAAATCCCTTTTTGTTTTTCCTATATATATATCCAGTCCACCGCTGTGGTCTCGGGGTAGCGTGCTGTCTTGTCACGCAGTGGGCCCGGGTTCGATCCCCAGTTGGGACAGTTTTTCTGGGTGAGGTTTTTATCTGGGTTTTTCCTCACCTGTAAGACAAATGTCAGGAAAATTTTAAGGCCCAAACGGTCCCCGAAATCATATGGCCAACGCAATCATCATCATTCATATTCATCTTAGGTTAAGCTTAGGATTAGGGACTCTCCTGGCGCACCACTATCATCATCATCACTCATCATATCATCAGGGCAACGTAGCCCCGCCTTCCAGGCGCCCCAACCTCAGAAGTTACAAATATGCCATGCCAGGAGAGAAACCAGGAATGTCGAAAGACAAACCTGGGGCATTTGAAAAAAGAAAAATATATATATATCCTATTGCAATCTTTGCAATCAATTTGATAAATTTCATATTTTTTTGTTGTCTGGGGTGTTAACTTTATTATTAGTTAACAGAAGATTACCCAGGCTGAATTTGTTAATTGGAGCCAATGTTATATTACATTTTTTGAAAATCTTTTGAAATTTGTTATGAACTTCAGGATGGTAAGTAAATTTCTTGAATTTTTCATCTTTCTTGGAATCATGTTGTAGGGTGGTGTATTCCTGTAACCATTTTTGTTGTTTAAATTTCTTTAATTTATTCTTTATTATGTCTTATTGCTATTGTGTGCCCATAAAAATGATATAAATAAGTTTAACTTTATATTGTGGATAAAAATTTAATTACAAAGTTTATAATCCCAACAAAAGATGGCAGCACAAGAGGTCATGCCATTAGAGAAATCAACAATCAAAGAATTTCATCAGTGGAAGCCATGACTGAAGGACATGATATTGTCTGAAACCGCCGGTATCAAAGAAATTGAAAATATATGAGGTGAGTCAATAAAAATATGTTCTCCACTCACTATTAAAGTTTAACTTTTTTCAGGGACGACGATGTCCAGGAGTCATCCCCCAAAAGTTGCTCCTGCTTTTTACTTATTTTTAATTGATATTTATGAGAGTATGTGTTGAATTTTTACAGATTGTTGGTTACAAAGGTCCTGCCGTGGTGGTTGTGTCGTGTGTTACAAAAGACTTCCCACATCGACCGCACCCACACAATCTAGTGGGGAAGGAGGGATGCAAGAAGGGAATATGTACAATGAGAATTAATAGTGAAACAATGACAGTGACATTTTCAAATCTTGGAATTCAATGTGTTAAGAAGAAGGACATTGAAGAAGCTTTGAAAGTTCGGGAAGAAATTAGGGTTGACCCATTTCGTAGTGAGTATTGTATTGTGTTGATAGAATCTTTATTACATGTGCGCTATTACTCTTCCTTTATACTTTATACTTTTCCAGGGACCACAGAAACGCTAGAAAGTATACATTATGGAAACCTAACTAACTCGCACTATCGAACCCATAGGTTCATGGCCGCGCGGACATAATCTCTGCATACATCCCTATCCTGAGCCAATGTTTTCCAATCATCCTCTGTATAATTTACTTCCCTCAAATCATAGTTAATGTTATTCTCCCACCTCATTCTTGGTCTACCAACTGGGTGTTTTCCCTCTTCTTTGGCATGGGTTCCCTGAAGTAGTCCCTGCCCGGAGAACCGAATGGGGGACTATTTGACCTCCGGAAAATTTTACCCCAGTAGAACCCATGTCCGCATTTCTTGACGGTTGTATTTTTATGGTGAAAGATCGCCACTCTTTTGACCAAGGTACTTTTTTCGTCTGACTTATCACCTTCGACCAGTCCGGCATGGGTAACCCTCTCGGTAGCAATGCTACCGCCGGCATAGCTCTCGAGATCATTTAAGCATGCAAAAGCCACTCCACCACGACAAGGTAAAGATACCATGGAGGGAGTACATTATGGAAAATTTCTTTAATTAAAAAAAATATTTTATATGTATTATCGAATTGGACAATGTGTTGGACATGTTCCTGTGCGTACTATTCTAGTCATTCTCTGTTTTCTCATCCACATCAGTTTTGATCTTCCTATTTACATTTTTTCTTTTGGAATCCGTTCATCCACCTTCCTTGGAAATGCATATTTTGTTGTCTTAGCAAAGCTAAACTCGAAAGGTGCATGATGAGAAGTTAGCAATTCCACATAGAATTAAAAGTATTGGTAAAGAATTCTGGACAAGCTGACGATAAAACAGAATTGTTTTGAAACATGTCCAAGAACAAATCAACATTAATATTGAGGTAAGATGATCAGACTAAAAATAATATCATCATCATCATCATCTGCATTCATGGATTAGGACTGTTGACCCGTTCCGACTTCACCCCATCTCTTTCTAGGTCTGCCCACACTAAAAATAATATAATTCCTAAAACTAAATATTATTTAATTGAGAACTTGTACATTATTTTTAAAGTGGTAAAGTTTCATATTTTGATGTTATTTTTTTTTTTCAAATGCCCCAGGTTTGTCCTTCGACATTCCTGGTTTCTCTCCTGGCATGGCGTACTTGTAACCCACTTTTGAGGTTGGGGCGCCTTGAAGGCAGGGTTACGTTGCCCCAATGATATGATGGGTGGTGATGATAATGATGCGCCAAGAGAGTCCCTAATCCTAAGCTTAATCTAAGATGAATATGAATGATGATGATTGCGATGGCCATATGATTTTGGGGACCGTTTGGGCCTTAAAGTTTTCCTGACATTTGTCTTACAGGTGAGGAAAAGCCCTGATTAAAACCTCACCCAGAAAAACTGTCCCGACCGGGGATCGAACCCGAGCCCGCTGCATGACAAGGCAGCATGCTACCCCAAGACCACAGTGGTGGACATGTTATATTTTAAATGAACACTTTCCAGAATTGGTCATAGTTTTTATTTTAGAAAGAAAAATTAACAGTTGTTAAATGAAGAGCATTAGTGTAGGTATTTATACGCCTGTTGTAACATTGATACACATGAGTGTTTCTTTTATTTTCATTTCTGGAATTTTTTTTAATACATTTTACTCACTGTGCCAATATAATATTTGGTTAAGTTATGTAGGTAGGAAATGACACTATGAGGTTTATTTTAATTAATTTTGAGTTGTTTTTGACTCACCTCATATTTCTTGATTTTTATGCAGATCTAGGTTTCGTCACTACATTTGTGACATTTTCGATACAGTGCCATGATCACAACTGCCATCCAGCAGTTTTCTCTCTTGCAGATTGATTTCTGCGCTCTCTGATGGCTGACCAATGAACTTCTAAATCAATCTCTTCTCATTTTCACCGGGTATTTCAAAATTTATAGTTTACCTTTTATTCTTGCATATGTAAATTTTTTCTCAAATTGTAAGTTCCTTTGGTTTTTCTAACTGTTTTAGTAATTTTGCCTTGGTTTCAATTCCGTGTTTTTCTGACCAAACATGTGCAGCTATTGCAGATTTTTCTATTTCTCCATTTTTAACTTTTCTATGGTGTTCTTTCAACCTTGTAGGGAAAACAAAAAGGAGTTTAAATACAATATTAAAAGAACACCATAGAAATGTTAAAAATGGAGAAACAGGAAAATCTGCAATAGCTGCACATGTTTGGTCAGAAAAACCAAAGGAACTCACAATTTGGGAGAAAATTTATATATGCAAGAATAAAAAGAAAACTATGAATTTTGAAATACCCGGTGAAAATGAGAGGGGATTGATTTGGAAGTTCATTGGTCAGCCATCAGAGAGTGCAGAAATCAATCTACAAGAGAGAAAACCGCTGGATGGCAGTTGTGATTGTGGTGTTGCATTGAAAATGTCACAAATGCAGTGACGAAACCTGAGTCTGCATGGAAGTCATGAAATATGAGGTGAGTCAGAAAACAACTCAAAATTAATTATAATATTTGATTTTTCAAACAATAAAATATCTAAGCTATACTGGTTCCACGTTTGTTCAGATAATCATCATTCTCAAAGAACCTCAAAATGATGATGTTATTTTCTAATGGCAAAATTTGACAAGGTTGTTCGCCTCCATGCTGTGTCCCCTGGGAGCAGATTTTGAGATTTTGCTGCAAAATGAACAACAATTATAGGCGCAAGAAGCACCAGTACAAAACAAAAACTGCTCTTATTAGAGCAAAAGAAAGAACTACACTCAACATCCTCCAGTGGAATGCAGGAGGATTATCTACTGCAAAAGTAATAGAATTGATGAATGAAACGATAATCCAAGACATAGATATTTTTTATAATTAATGAAGCTAATATTAGCCCACAAAATGAACAATTTATGCAAAGACCCAGACCTGATCATGGACAAACACCACCTTCTAGTCTGTCCAGCTTTAAATTCAACTGCACAACACTCTAAGGACCTTGTTCGCTTGTACTGGGAAGCCAGAGAGAACCTCAAAATGTTACTTCCTAAAATAAAACATTAATCATCATTGTACTGTAATGAAATTTACAATACTGTTAAATTCTGTGAACTGTACTTAAAACTATTTTAACACATTGGTGACCGACAGCTGTGCGTTCCACCCATCGCTGCTAGACCGGACATTTCTGTCAGTAGCGTGGACTTTTAAATTTTAAACCGCACTAGCACAGTGTGATTTTTACATCAATATATTTACAGTCAATAACAATAATGCATAAGTAAATCTTTATTAGTGTTCTCACCAGACCTTCTAGTAGAAATTGAGGGTTTGATAGCGTTAGAAATATTTCCCTTTATGTAAAGGCACAGGGCAAAAGAGCATATGTAGCGAGTTTCTTTTCTTGTGTTCACTACAAACGCGGCAAGGTTTGGAAGGTTTCTTCATGTCTCAGCCTTCTTGGTGGGTCTTGACATGGTGTCCTTTTCACTCTGTCTTTCTTCCTCTTCCCTGTCATCTGTTCCTAATTTTACGACTGCCAAACAAGAGGCTGTTTCAAGCAAAAAACTTCTGTTTGACATATTGTTGTTAGGATTTTGAAATTTATAGACCCAAAAAGCATTAAAGAGTGCACAATTCAGAAGCCACAATTCAACTTTCTTGCTTCATTTCACTGTTTTTCTAAGGATGGAGTAATATGATAGGTACTGGTCAGCCCTGTCTACATACTTGTTATATTGAAGTATTCAATAGAGCATTTTTACAACTTTACCCCTCCCACTCTCGTGTTGCCTGATACAATGTGCTAATCATTCTTACGTCTCTTTTATCTTTGGATGTTTGTAGCAAAAGGTCCCCCTTACTACAAAATACACATTCTCCTGATTTGAGTTTATTTCCTGCTTCCACAAATGATTTTGGAAGCCCTCTGTTAATCCCTATTGTTCCACAAACTATCATCTTTCTTGCGAGCAAATTTTCAGCTATAGCCACACTGTTATAATAATTATCCTGGTAGGCATGATGCCACAGATATAAATTCGGCTCCAGAACGCAAAATAGTGTTTCTTCTAATTTTTCCCCTCTGCAACATATATTTACAGGTTACATACGTATCCCGTAATCGCCTAACTATCGGCACTAAAATTTCATATTTCACCAGCCGTCTGTCTTAAAATTGTAAACAACTCTTTCTGTAAAGTAGGCAATTTCATAAAAGAGAAGAGAGGGGTACAAAAACAACTAAAGTTTATTTCACAATGAGAAAAAACAAAATTGCATGCTCCTTCAAAAGCGAAGAGGCTGGAAAACCATAGAAAACGTAAACACGGAAATCTCCATGGCCCGTCACCAACGTGTTAACAGGTGTTTCTAACGTATTGCTATTGATTGTATGAGGTCCATGTAGCCTGTAATAGACAATACAGCTATTAGCTTGTACACAACTTGCATAATGAAAAGTATTATAGGTGAAACTAATGTTATGGCAAAATGAACTGAACAGTCATAACTATTTTTTGAAAAGAAAAATTAACGCTTGAACCCCAGAGCTGAAAACCCTCTAGTTTTGAAACTAACTGTTCTTGTAATTTGGCCTTATTTTCAAAACTATTTTCTCTTCAAATATAATTTATCTTTCAGTGAGAAATGTTAAATCAATAATAAAAACATTTATTTAACTTTCACAGGGAAAGAACACTATGAGATTTAATTTAAGAATTAAATTAATGTTTTTATTACCTCACCTCATATCCTTTTCCTTCTATACTGCAGTTTCGGAGCTTATCCCCATCATGAGTAGCCTCGGTCGACCGGTGTTAGTCGTTTCTTGGCGGTTTTCTTCTTACTTCTATTGGTGGACCGATGAACCTCTGGATCAGGTCAAAATTTGCGGCAGTTAAAAAGAAGATGGAATCCGAAAACACGGTTTAAAAATGTGTTATGAAATAGAATGCGAATAGAACAAAAAAAAATTCCAGAATTTGTTAAATTGTTTTAATTTTGGTGTTATTTCACATTATCATAGGATTTCACGATTCATAAATGCTTTTTTTGAGTTATGGGAAGTGGCATTAAGAAATGGTACAAGAAAATGACAAAATTAGAGCATTTTGCAGATCTCTACCTATTGGCTATTATATTCAGTTTCTGCCTTATATTATTTGTTCGTTGTTGCATATGCGATAATTTCCTAGTCAGCAACTGTGTATTATGCAACGTAAAAACATTGACTTCCACCAACCGGCAGCTATATACCCTACTATACAATGTAAAAATATTGACCTAGATTGGGCTTGTTTCCTAGTCTGCAAATTTAAGACAAATAATGATTTTTGGATTTCAGTTTTTGTAAAAGAAGGCTTTCTTATATTCAGGTAAATATTTGTGTTCAGAAATAGTAAAACATTGATAAGGTGAAATAATGAGCTTTATAAATGAAAATAATGTATTTTTATTTAGTTACTTACGATGTCAAGTATTCACAACTGGTTACACTCAGCAGGAAGTGATAAAACATGTTTGTTCATCCACAGACATTGAATTTTATTGATGTGACCGTGTGAATTTCAAATTTTTATCACAGTCGAAGCAATCATTAGTTTTACAAAGTGACATACTGAACTCAAAATGCACTCATGTATGTCAGTCTGCATGTCTACACCTCAGTAATATGTAAACATACCAATTATTCATATTTAAAGAGAAAAATTATACGCTCAGACCGGGACTTGAACCCGGGACCCTTGGTTTTCTAGTCCAAGTGCTCTACCATTTGAGCTACCTGAGCAAGTACCGATCTAAACGCAAATCTTTCTCTATATACGTTGTAATTCCCGCCCACCAAATGCTTTGAAGCCTTTGCTTCTATCTTTGCAAATGGCGGCTCCTATATTAAGAAGACATATTTGGGAATTATACATTACATTATAAATGCCAGTACGGCTATTTTCGATGTTTTTATTATTAATTTCATACATCTCAATGATGGATAAATCATATTTAAAGAGAAAAATTATACGCTCAGACCGGGACTTGAAGCAAAGGCTTCAAAGCATTTGGTGGGCGGGAATTACAACGTATATAGAGAAAGATTTGCATTTAGATCGGTACTTGCTCAGGTAGCTCAAATGGTAGAGCACTTGGACTAGAAAACCAAGGGTCCCGGGTTCAAGTCCCGGTCTGAGCGTATAATTTTTCTCTTTAAATATGATTTATCCATCATTGAGATGTATGAAATTAATAATAAAAACATCGAAAATAGCCGTACTGGCATTTATAATGTAATGTATAATTCCCAAATATGTCTTCTTAATATAGGAGCCGCCATTTGCAAAGATAGAAGCAAAGGCTTCAAAGCATTTGGTGGGCGGGAATTACAACGTATATAGAGAAAGATTTGCGTTTAGATCGGTACTTGCTCAGGTAGCTCAAATGGTAGAGCACTTGGACTAGAAAACCAAGGGTCCCGGGTTCAAGTCCCGGTCTGAGCGTATAATTTTCTCTTTAAATATGATTTATCCATCATTGAGATGTATGAAATTAATAATAAAAACAAACCAATTATTAATTCGTAAAGAAAAATTAATCATTTATCCATCATTACGATGTGGACTTTCACCGGTGCTTTTCATTATATACATGAATAAATTAATAAACGAATGGAGGAAAACACAACGAGGATATTTACCCATCAATAGGAACCTCAAACTCGATGCTATTCTTTTTCCAGACGATTTAGCTCTACTGGCACTTTCCGAAAATGATTTGCAACGATTAATTTATAATTTACAAAAAATAGGTGCCAAATTTAATATGGAGATATCAGTTAACAAAACTAAAATTATGGCATTTTATGGGAAGGACCCCATACAAAGTAAAATCTGTCTCCAGAATCAAATTTTAGAGAGATCTAATCAATTTAAATATCTTGGATATTACCTCTCTATCTGGGATGAAAAAGATATCCCTGAAAAAATTACTAGTTATAATAAAAGTTTGGGAATTATTAATCAAGTTATGAAACCATCCCTTGTACAAAAAAACACCAGATTACGTTTATATAACACTTTGGCTAGACCAGTGTTGACCTATGGTAGTGAAGCATGGACACTAAAAAGACAACATGAAAGCAGAATAACGGCTTGTGAAATGAGATTCATGCGCAGAACAGCGGGTTACACCAGATGTGATCGGAAAAGGAACACCGATATCTTAAAAGAATTGAAGACTACGCCAATTTTGGAATATATTAAACAGTACCAACTAAATTGGAAACACCATCTTGAAAGAATAAGTTCAAATCGGATCCCCAAAGCTGTTTATAATTATATACCAAGAGGACGAAGATCACTGGGCCGTCCTATGAAACGCTGGAGGGAAAATTTTCTATAGGATCATAAGAGGCCTTGGTCTAATACTTGGAAGGAAGAAGAAGAAGAAAATTAATTATAACCTTGAAAATCAGTGTACCAATTTTAACAAATAAAGACTTCGTAAAATAATGAGTCATTTTTTACATCTTACCTCATATTTCATGTTTTTTTTAAACATGGTAACTAGTTTTCAAGAGAAAAATCTCTCTCATTTTAAACTGACATTATTACTACCGATAGTCATAATGTCGGTTGAAAATGAGAGAGATTTTTCTCTTGAAAACTAGTCCCCGTGTTTAAAGATGTAAAAAATGACTCATTAATTTATGAATTAAGAACCTCATAATGTTATTTCCCATATTTAACTATATATAAAGACTTAATTAATATTTCCTCATCATCAGCATCAAGGATTAGACCTTAAGGTCTGTTCCGATCTCGTGCTAGAATTGGTCTGTCCATCTTTTACTGGGTCTTCCAACATTTTTTTCATCCTAGTCGTTTGTAATGAAGAATCTGTTTCGGAATTCTATTGTTATCCATCCTATTGATGTGGTCCATCCATTCATTTCTGTATTGTGCAATTATAGGCCATCTAATAGTTTGAATATATTTATTTCACTTCGTATATTTCATATCGTTTTCGTTCTGTTATTGTATAGCCAGCCACATTCCTCAGAAATCTGATTTCTATTCTTTATTCCTGATTTTTTGTTAAGACCCAGTGTTCCGATCCATATAGTAGTGTTGGAACTGCCATTGTTTTATAAAATTTTAAAAGTGTATCCTTTATAGTTCCTTTGAGACTTCATTTTATGGCGCCACACATATAATTACATTTATTTATTTTGTCTTCACTTTTTCTATATGATACATTGTATCCCAGGTAATTAAAATTGCTCACTTGTTCTATTATTTTATTCTCTAATTGAATTTTTACTCTTAGCCTCGAAAAGCTAAAACTTTTGTTTTTAGAGTAGATATTTTCAAGTTGTATGTTTCACATATTTTACTTAATTTGTAAATTGCCCGTTGTAAGCCATCTTCTGTGATGCGGGGTAATTCCTAGAATTAATTTTGGTTATTATTTGGTACCACACAATAAGCTTTTGTATACTGTGGTTAACGGTAACTGAAGGGTTGGCAGGTACAGGTACCTAGCGAAGCGAAACTAATGTTTATCATAAAAGTATAAATTTGATTGACGTGTTGAATATGTTCAAATTTGCAAAAAAAAAAATTGTTAAAAGGAATACTTGAGCCAATTTAAAACTTCCTTGGAAAATTAATATAAAAGGCCAAGAAATTTTATTGTTAACACAGTGTGGTTAGTTGCTCTAATACGACCACACAGTGTGGTTAATATCTCATACACACAGGCATACAGTGTGGTTAGTAGCTCCCATACACACACACACACACACACAGAGTGTGGCTAGTTTATCATATTACAAGTATTCAGAGGAGTCTGTTGCTCCCATGTTATATTATTATTAATTTGTTGTGAATATTGTGTTGTTCATAAGAGGCTAACAAAATTAACTCTTTTTAATTAATTACACAACTCATTGTTACTGATCATTGAATTCCTTGTCCTTCACACCAGTAGAACCCAGAAAGAAGCTTAATCTAAAAACACGCCCTGTAGAGACCCACGTGCCTCTGAAAGTTTTTCTGCATCTGTCTCAGATATCACAACTTGATCTTCTACAAAAAGTAAAGTATCTAATAAGATATCGTCAATTTTAAAATGTTCAGTTAAAACAATTTGCCAATTCTTTATGGCATTGTCTATATATATATATATTAAAAAGTGATGGTGAAAGTGGGCATTCTTGTTTTACTCCACAGTTTATTGTCGCTGTTTTATTGTTTTGTGTTTTATGATCCGTTCTAATTAATATTTTCTTGATGTTTTTATTATTAATTTAACATTTCTCAATGAAAGATAAATTATATTTGAAGAGAAAAATTTTCGCCTAGACCGAGACTCGAACCCGGGACCTTTGGCTTGCCAGGCCAAATGCTCTACCAACTGAGCTACCGAGGCGAGTTGCGATCTAGACGCAAATTTTTCTCTTATATACGTTATAATTCCCTCTCACCAAATGCTTTTGAAACCATTGCTTCTATCTTTGCAAATGGCGGCTTCTTAGTTAAGAAGACATTTATTGGGAATTTAACATTACTTTATAAAGCTAGTAAGGCTTCTAATGATGTCTCGGTCTAGGCGAAAATTTTTCTCTTCAAATATAATATTTTCTTATCTACATATAAACTTTTAATAATTTTAACCAAGTGTTATGGAATGCCTCTATTTATCATTATATTCCATAATTTAAGAAAATTAATGCATATTGTATATTGAAATATTAATGTGATCTCAGTAATATAAAGAACCATGATTTGTGTGTTTGTTTTCCTGATGTTGTTTGATTTTTGCAGCTGGTTTTCGCATCGTAACCAGCCATCCGGCATAGACTTAAACACTGTACGGTTGTGTTTTCAAGTATTCCTTGAGGATGGAGAAAGAGAAAAGTTCACTCTGCCCCTCGCACCTATTGTTTCTGATCCCATCTACGATAAAAGTAAGTTATATTTTTTTATTATATTTTTCTTATTTTAATTGAAGGTAATAATTATATAGAGGGGTAAGATTAAATTACATGCGTCATATCTCACCTAGTCCACCGCTGTGGTCTCGATGTAGCGTACTGCCTTGTCACTCAGCGGGCGTGGGTTCGATCCCCGGTCACGGCAGTTTTTCTGGTTGAGGTTTTTATTGGGGTTTTTCCTCACCTGTAAGACAAATATCAGGAAAACTTTAAGGCCCAAATGGTCCCCGATATCATATGGCCATCATCTTCATCATCATCCTTCACCGGTGTGGAAAGCAACGGGAAGCTACCACACGTACAATTCCCTAGTAAAGCTGCAAAGCATAGCATGAAAATGCTATGATTGCAGTGAAAGACCTGCCCTTGGGCAGAATTACTATGGATGGATGGATGGATGGATAGATATCTGACCTCATATGTAGTCTTCTATGTTGACTGCAGTTTCAAAGCCTTGGCGGCTGCATCTTCAGTACCCTCTTGTTGACTGATGTTATTTTGATTGGAAGAACTACTTCCTCTTCCCTTTGTTGGTGGACCGATAAACCTCTGGATCCAGTCAGAATCCGTGGGAATTCCGAAGTTCATAAGTTTTTCTTTCTTGTTTTTTTTTTTTAATGTGGATTTTCTCCCAAACTGTGAGTTCTTTTTGTTTTCCTATCTGCTTAACTAGACCAGCCTTTGTTTCAATTAAATGACCAAGTGTGAGCAGCTACTGCTGACTTTTCCATTTCACCATTTTTGACATTTCTAAGATGTTCTTTCACCCTTGTTTTCAAATTTCTATTTGTTTTTCCTATGTAAAACAAAAAGAAATTTAAAAACAAGGGTGAAAGAACATCTTAGAAATTTTAATGGTGAAATGGAAAAGTCAGCAGTAGCTGCTCACACTTGGTCCGAAAAACATTTAATTGAATCACAGGGTAGTCTAATTAAACAGATAGAAAACAAAAAGAACTCACGATTTGGGAGAAAATCCACATTGAAAAAAAACAAGAAAGCAAAACTTATGAACTTTGAAATTCCCGTGGATTCTGACTAGATCCGGAAGTTTATCGGTCCACCAACAGAGGGAAGAGGAAGTGGTTCTTCCGATCGACATAACATCAGTCAACAAGAAGATGAAGCTGCCAGGGCTTTGAAACTGCGGTCTACGTAGAAGACTGGATATGAGGTGAGGAATGAAGCATGTATATTTAATCTTAAATCAAACCTCATAGTGATTTTTTCCTATAAAGTTTCAACATTATCTCCATTGAATATAGTGCCAAAGTGGTGCATAAGTTGCAAATAGATCACAGTAATTCCATCCATCTGCCTAGTGCAGAACCTGAAGCACAGACAATTTTGTGGGTGGCATTAGAACACACACACAAATTATACTCTCGGGGGGAAAAGGACCACAAACTTCCAAGTGTTCTGACAGTGAATTTTTATACAAGATTTGTATTAAGTGGAAATCGTTTTTGAACTTCGAAGTTTTTTAAGTTATGTAGGTAGGAAATAACACTATGAGGTTTATTTTAATTTTGTTGAGTTGTTTCTTGACTCACCTCATACTTCTTAACTCTCTCGCAGATCTAGATTTCGTCACTGTATTTGTGACATCCTCAACAAATTTCAGACTTTTGTTAGAAATATTTGACCTTAACATAGCAATCTTTTAATATATAGTAAATCATAGGCAGCTCTGTGGTGCAAATGGTTAGATACTCGCCTCTTAACCGCCGGTGTCCCGAGATCAAGTCTCGGTCACTCCATGTGGGTTTAGTGGTGGACGAAACAGAGCTTGGGCAGGTTTTTCTCAGAGTTTCTTCCATTTACCCCTGCCACAATTTCATTCTACCATTTCTCCACACTCATCTCATCCATTTTGTTTCATTTCATTCATGTGCCCCTGTGACGATGCATCAGGAGTGGTCGGCTGGCACCCTTGTAGTTCACAGACCTATATAAATATATAGCGCTTCATCTCATCTCATCCCTCGACCCGACCCTGAGTTGAGGATATTGTATTTATAGTAGATCATATTTAGTTATAAATGCTTCAATATTTATAACATTTTTAGATCATAGAAATTTGTCCTCTATTGATATATGTTGTGTTGCAGAGGCAATGTCTGATCTGGTGATATGTAAGCTTGGTGATTGCTCGTGTACAGTTGCCGGTGGCAAGGAAATCATCTTGCTTTGTGAAAAAGTTGCTAAGGGTAAGTACAAGTTCATATTTAATAAAAGACTATTTACTAATTATATTATTTTTAGTCTGGACATCTTATCTCAATACTAATGTTGATTTGTTCTTGAACATGTTTCAAAACAATTCTGTTTTATCGTCAGCTTTCCCAGACTGGTTTTATTTATGTTGCACAACCTGGATGTCGATGTCAGCTCCATCCTGTGGTTGGCCAAAGAACCTCCAAACAAGGTCACGCTCCATCGGTATATCAAAATTCATAACTCTGTTTCTGTGTTCTTCTGAATATAAATTTTTTTCCAAATAGTCAGCTCTTTTGTATTTTCTAACTGTTCTAATAATTTAGTGTTTGAATTTATATTACGTTTTTCAGACCAAACATGGGTTGTGAAAAGATATATATAGGAAAAACAAAAAGAAACCTAAAAATCAGAACCAAAGAACACATAAGAAATATTAAAAATGGGGAAATAGAAAAATCTGCAGTTGCTACTCATGTTTGGTCTGTAAAACATAATATAAATTCAAACACTAAATTATTAAAGCAGTTAGAAAATGCAAAAGAGCTGACTATTTGGAATAAAAATTATATTCAGAACAGAAACAGAGTTATGAATTTTGATATACCGATGGAGCGTGACCTTGTTTGGAGGTTCTTTGGCCAACCACAGGATGGAGCTGACATCGACAACCAGGTTGTGCAACATAATGCAACATAAATAAAATCAGTCTGGGAAAGCTGGCGATAAAACAGAATTGTTTTGAAACATGTTCAAGAACAAATCAACATTAATATTGAGGTAAGATGTTCAGACTAAAAATAAAATAATTAAAATAACCTCAAAATATAACTTCCTAAAATTAAATATTATTTAGTAACTTTGTAGCCTCACCTGTAGAGTGTTAAATCATCCATAGTACAAAACTCTACTTCAGTGTTCCTCAACTTTTTTTTTTCATGCTCCACCTAAGATTTCCGTTCCATCAACAGTATCTCTACGACCATTGTTCTTTCGTCTTGAAGAGCCATTGTTCGCTCCTTCCATTGGCAGGCTGAAAAACCTCAACCAGATCATTCTCCCTGGGAATTTCAAAATTCATCAATTCCTCTTTTTTTGCTCCTTTGAATGTAGATATTTTCCCAAACAGTGAGTTCTTTTGGTTTTTCTAATTGTTTTAATAATTTAGCCTTCTTTTCGACAAGATGTTTTTCAGACCATGCAAAGGCAGCCACTGCAGATTTTTCTACTTTCCCTTTCTTGATGTTCCTGAGATGTTCTTTCACTCTAGTTTTCAAATTTCTCTTAGTTTTTCCTATGTAGAATTTCTCACATTCTTCACATTTAATCTGATAAATCCCTGATTTGTTTTCTTCTTCTACACCTCATAGTGTGAATTCCTAAAATAAGTAATAGTAAAAAAAAGGTAAAGTGATCCCACTACAGGCCTCAGGAGGCCCTTGGGGTAGTAGGAGGTTAAGGCTCCCATTTTTCTGGATAATCGGCACTTCATGTCAGCCCTGCATGACGGCTGCCTTTACCCCCAGAACAAATGTCTGGTACTAATTTCTATTAGAGGTTGAGTTGACCCCAGGGTCATACTGCTGCCAGAAGATTTGGGTGTTTAAAAAACCTGACCCGACCACGACTCGAACCCTCGACTTTCCGGCTTGAAGTGCAGTGCCTTAACTACTACGCTACGGCGTACCCCAAGTAATAGTAACCATTAATTTATTGAGACATGCTTCAAATTGATTAAGAGTTAAAGAATTGATAGTATAAAATATTACTCCTACTACTACTACTACTACTAAATAATAATAATAATAATTAGGGCAAGGCATTTAATGACCTATAAATTGGTAAGAAATGCATTTATGACCTAAAAAAGTGCAAAAAATGACCAATAAAATAAAAAAATGACAAATAAAAAGTTAAGAATTACCAATAAAAATACTATTTATTAGAATAAGTGCTCACTTGATTACTGAATTACATAAAATTTAACTTAACATCAAAATATTAAAAGAAAAGTAGTTAAAAAATACATATTACAGCACCTTTTATTGCAGAAAATCCATTTCAATTACACAGTGCACTTTTACAACAATTTTGAATTGCAATTAACAATCAGAATAAGGGTAGAAGCTAGCATAAGCTCTAAGAAATTGAATAAAATTCCTAGAAGTGGGCAAGTTCATTATGCACATACCTTGAAAAATAGGGGTAGTAGTTAAGAAAACAACTACTTAATTCCAAGAAATTGTATTGACAAGGAAAAATACTGAATTGTAATACAAATCTTAAATCAAATACAAATCATGTCACAGCCTTCTGGAAAAGTGTAAAAAATGCTCAAAATGACCTAAAAATTGCCAAAAAATGACCCATCCCTAAAAAAGTTAAGAAAATGCAGAAAAATGCCCTAATGAATTGCTTTTATTTAATCCGTTTTTTAATGCCATACGTTTTCATATATTAATATAAAATTATAGAATATTCACCTGAAAGGTCCGTCTCCTCAACTTAATTAATCATTTAACTGTAGCGCTTTCGGGACTTGTCCCATCATTGGCAGGATTCTCAACTTAATTAATCATTTAACTGTAGCGCTTTCGGGACTTGTCCCATCATCGGCAGGATTCAGCCTGCCGATGATGGGACAAGTCCCGAAAGCGCTACAGTTAAATGATTAATTAAGTTGAGGAGACGGACCTTTCAGGTGAATATTCTATAATTTTATATTAATTTTGAATAAACCTCAACAGAACACATCATGAATATTATAAAAGTTGATTTTCATATATGCAAGCAATGTTTCAACCTTCATAAGAAAAAGATGCAAAATCATTAATTGCCTTGCCCTAATGGTAATAATTGTTTACTTATTTTAGGAATTCTCACTATGAGGTATATTCATTAAGGTAGAATATTTTTATCACTCACCTCATATTGTTGTTCTTATTTGATTATAAACTAGTTTCGGAACATAGTTTCTGTTCCATCCTCAGTATCGTCACGACCGTTGTTCTGTCGTCTTGAAGAGCTGTCCTTCTCTCCTTCCATTGGCTGACTGAAAAACCTCGAAACCAGGTCATTCTCACCGGGAAATTCAAAGTTCATTAATTTCTTCTTTTCGCTCTTTTGAATGTAGATCTTTTCCCAAACAGTAAGTTCTTTTGGTTTTTCTATTTGTTTTAATAATTTAGCTTCTTTCTCGATAAGATGTTTTTCAGACCATGCATGGGCAGCCACTGCAGATTTTTCTACTTCCCCTGTCTTGACATTCCTGAGATGTTCTTTCACTCTAGTTTTCAAATTTCTCTTAGTTTTTCCTATGTAGAATTTCTCACATTCTTCACATTTAATTTGATAAATCCCTGATTTGTTTTCTTCTTTAATTTTCTCATTCTTATTAGGTCTAATCAGTCTAGTGATGCTGTAGTCATTTTTGGGTGCTAACCTTATGTTGAAATCTTTAAAAATTTTAAGATGCATGGTCTGAAAAACATCTTATCGAGAAAGAAGCTAAATTATTAAAACAAATAGAAAAACCTAAAGAACTTACTGTTTGGGAAAAGATCTACATTCAAAAGAGCGAAAAGAAGAAATTAATGAACTTTGAATTTCCCGGTGAGAATGACCTGGTTTCGAGGTTTTTCAGTCAGCCAATGGAAGGAGAGAAGGACAGCTCTTCAAGACGACAGAACAACGGTCGTGACGATACTGAGGATGGAACAGAAACTATGTTCCAAAACTAGTTTATAATCAAATAAGAAGAACAATATGAAGTGAGTGATAAAAATATTCTACCTTAATAGTTAATAATTGTGTTAATGTGATTGCAGAGGACATCCAGATATACTTCTTTGAATTGAAGGATGGGAAAGAAGTGTGGCATGGATTTGGAGATTTCCAGCCTGCAAACGTCCACAAACAGTACGCAATAACTTTCAGGACACCTTCCTACAAGACATTACAACTCGATGCTCCTGTAACAGTATTCATTCAACTGCGACGTCCATCAGATGGTGCTACTAGCGAAGCCCTTCCTTTTCAGTATCTCCCTATAGATTCAGGTAGGCCTGCATTTTGGTCTCTTCGCAAGGCACTTAGCAAGAAGGGGAATTATTCCATGTTTTCAAGCATTTTGGCTTCCAATACTGCATTACTAACTGGTGGAACTACTGGAAATGGTTCTGACCAATCTCAGGGCACATGGGTTCAAGTCATTGCATCCCAACCAGGCTCTGAATCTTCTCCATTACTCTCTGAAGTCGTGGATGCGAGGACTGCAGAAACTAGGAATGACGCAGTTAAGTCAAGCATAGATGCAGGTCCTGTTGAAGTGTCTGTCATTGAGGAAAGCCAGTCTCCAAAGAATGAAAGCAATAATAATGAGGTAATAATGATAGAAGAATTAACTAATGAAAGAAATAAGAAAGGTGGTGGGTATAATTATGCTGAAATAAATAAATGGAATAAGACAAATACACCTGAAGTGGATGCAAATGCAAATATACAAAATGAAGATGATGGAAGAGAGGAAAAACTTATAAGTAACGAAAATGAAGATGTGGAAACTTGCCGATCATTAAATGAATTGTTGTCACAGGTGGCTGAACTAGACGAGATTTATTCTGATACTCGTGCACGGCTCTTAAGTCAAGGTGTGACAGACACATCTGCTCAAGATGCCGATGGTGAGCCTCAGATCATTGAAATGGACGTACAAGACTTGTACGACGATGACAATCAAACATATTCAAGTTTACAGCTTGCGATGAAAAATCCTATAGAACTATTAGATTTAGCTCCTGGAAGATACGAAGATGTCATACCACAGGGTAATAAACGGGATAAAGTTCCTGAATCACCAGATTCTAAACTACCTCCTCTCCCTCCCAAGAGGATTCGTAAAAGTCCTCCAACTCCTCCAGCTAGACCCGACCATCCAATATTCCCTCGGGAAGCCCCTGAGAAGAACCTGCCAGCTACTCCAGAATTGACTCCTGCAAAACAGGCAAAACCAAGCCTTTTCCAAAAATTATTTTCAAAGAAAGCAAAACAAGTTAAGAAAGAGGGCTCAAATATACCAAGAGCAGCTAGTATGTCGAGGGAAGCTGGTGTAGGGAACATTTCAGACGTTCCTGCAGTTAGACGAGGTAGTGAACCCATTCCTGGATCACCGCAAGCAGAACTCACGGAAGCGGAGCACTATGCTTTGTACACTGATATGGCTCCACATGCCACAGTTTCAGAATTTGATGAGATGTCATTTTATTACAGTCCTGTAGAGGGAGGAAATATAATCACACCTGGAGAAAATACTCTCAACAAAATGTCTGGAAGCAATAGAGACATTTTCACATAGCCATCAGGTCTTTAATCCAACCTTATTATTATTATTTTATTTGTACATGTGTAAAGAAATTCCTAGTCATATGATACTATAATCAGACCTTTTCTCCTGAAATCTTGCCTTATTTTGAATAATTTTTCTATTGGAAAATGAGAGAAATTGTGGCAGAATTTAGTTTTATATTTATATCATAGAGTATAAAGATAAAGGGAATGATGTGAGGGAAATTTTGGATTCTCAACTAAATTCTATCTGGCCAGTTCATGGATGTTAGAATTGAGGATCTTGAACAAGTGAACCATTTTAAATACCTGGGTTATTAAATCTCCTATTTTAAAAATGAAGATCTATTTAACAAACTTAATAAATTTAATTATATATGTGGAACAGTCAAATGGATATTTAAAAGCACAAGAAAAGAAACAAAACTAAAATTTTATAAAGTAGTGGCAGTCCCCTTACTATTGTACCTGGTTGAGTGGTAGACAAGGCCTTAAGGCCTTAACTCTGCCAGGTAAAATAAAGCTATTATTATTATTATTATTATTATTATTATTATTATTATTATTGTATGGTAGTGAATTTTGGGTTTTAACTAAAAGAGAAGAGAATATCATAGAAGCAGCTGAAATGAGATTTCTGAGAAGTGTGGCTGGTTGCAAACTTCTAGATAAGAGAAGAAGTGAAGATATTAGAAATGAGCTAAATATCTTTAAACTCTTAGATAGAATAAAAGAATCTAGAAAAAATGGAAAGAACATGTTCAAAGAATGGAAGATGATCGCATTCCCAAAATTATACTTAAGTACAAACCAAAAGGACGCAGGAATGTTGGTAGACCGAAGAAGAGATGGATCCAACATTTGAATGAGAATCTATGAAACCGGAACAAGCCACAAGGGCTTAAGCCGTGATTGTTGATGATGATGAACAAGAGGAATACCTTGGAAGAATTATCTTGATACCATTAAATAACGGGAGCTACAAGGGGAAGAACCTTGATACAAATGAATAAGCTAGGCAGGATGGGAGGAAGTGGGCCAAACAACCAACTTCAGTATATTTAATTAATGTTGGGAAGTAAACATTATGAGGTATAATCATTAAAATTCATCGGAGAACATATTGTTTAAACAACTCACCTCATAGGATTCATGCTTCCATGATATCGCGATTTCAAACATAATCATGTTCATTGTCAGCCATAACTCTGACTGATGAAATTCTTCGGCCGTCAACTATTCTATTGTCGCCATCTTCAGTGCTGCCATCTATGGTTGAATTTATGAACTTCGAAATCAATGTAATTTCGTTAGGGATATCAAAATTACATTGATTTCGAAGTTCATAAATTCAACCATAGATGGCAGCACTGAAGATGGCGACAATAGAATAGTTGACGGCCGAAGAATTTCATCAGTCAGAGTTATGGCTGACGATGAACATGATTATGTATAACTGTAGGCTTTCACGGCCGGCGTCTTGATCCCTATTAGGTTCGTAGAAGAATGACTGGACCACGGCCTATATGCCCGGAAGACGAACCTAATAGGGATGAACATGATTATGTTTGAAATCGCGATATCATGGAAGCATGAATCCTATGAGGTGAGTTGTTTAAACAATATGTTCTCCGATGAATTTTAACCAACTTCAGTGCTCTAAAATGCAATTTGGTGAAGTGAAAGAAGTAGTGGTATTACTTTAATCCCATTCAAACAGTGTGACCTAAAGCAAAACAAGATTTTTTTAATAACCAACTAAATTTTTATGAATGTATTTAAATACTCGATGTTTTTATTCTTAATTTCATACATCTCAATGATGGATAAATCATATTTTTCTCTTCAAATATGATTTATCCATCATTGAGATGTATGAAATTAATAATAAAAACATCGAAAAAAGCCGTACTGGTATTTATAATGTAATGTATAATTCCCAAATATGTCTTCTTAATATAGGAGCCGCCATTTGCAAAGATAGAAGCAAAGGCTTCAAAGCATTTGGTGGGCGGGAATTACAACGTATATAGAGAAGAATTTGCGTTGAGATCAGTACTTGCTGAGGTAGCTCAAATGGTAGAGCACTTGGACTAGAAAACCAAGGGTCCCGGGTTGAAGTCCCGGTCTGAGTGTATAATTTTTCTCTTCAAATATGATTTATCCATCATTGAGATGTATGAAATTAATAATAAAAACATCGAAAAAAGCCGTACTGGCATTTATAATGTAATGTATAATTCCCAAATATGTCTTCTTAATATAGGAGCTGCCATTTGCAAAGATAGAAGCAAAGGCTTCAAAGCATTTGGTGGGCGGGAATTACAACGTATATAGAGAAGAATTTGCGTTTAGATCGGTACTTGCTCAGGTAGCTCAAATGGTAGAGCACTTGGACTAGAGAACCAAGGGTCCCGGGTTCAAGTCCCGGTCTGAGCGTATAATTTTTCTCTTCAAATATGATTTATCCATCATTGAGATGTATGAAATTAATAATAAAAACATCGAAAAAAGCCGTACTGGCATTTATAATATAATGTATAATTCCCAAATATGTCTTCTTAATATAGGAGCCACCATTTGCAAAGATAGAAGCAAAGGCTTCATAGCATTTGGTGGGCGGGAATTACAACGTATATAGAGGAAAATTTGTGTTTAGATTGGTACTTGCTCAGGTAGCTCAGATGGTAGAGCACATGGTCTAGAGAACCAAGCGTCCCGGGTTCAAGTCCCTGTCTGAGCTTATAATTTTTCTCTTCAAATAGTATTTAAATACTGTTCAGAATGAGATGAAATGATAATTTGAGGGAGATAAATTATACAGGGGATGATTGGAAAACATTAGTTTAGGATAGAGATGTATGGAGAGCTTATGTACATGTGGCATGAAGCTATAGGTTTAATAGTACCAATGATTTAGTTTTGCTCTGCTCTCTGTATTAAAGCATTTTGCAGAGGTAATATTGAAATTGACTTGAATACTCTCCAAGTTAATAGTCGTTGAATATATTTTGTGTGTGTTATAAAAGAATCAATCTCTATTTAATTTTCATATACTGTGTTACTTATTTAAGGCTTTAAGCTCTTTTGAATCTAGCCATAGCCTCTCCTTTGTTAAAAGTTTGCAGTCTGTCCAAAAACTGTTTTAATCATAACCAATCTAATGATTTATTTAAAAAATACGATAGGATGTAACATTAAGAGGTCTTATTTAATAATTAAGATATTTGGTCTGTGTATTCTTACCTCTTATGGTTGTTTTTGTTGAGCAAGAGTGCATGGAGAAAGCAGAATGGCAGCTAAAAAGAAGATGGAATCTGAAAACAGTGTTTAAAAATGTATTATGAAAATTTCGCGAATAGAACAAAATAAATTTATATATTAAATTTGGGAATTTTTAACATTATGAGGTTCAATTAATAATAATAATAATATCACTGGGCCATCCTATGAAACGCTGGAGGGAAAATTTTCTATAGGATCGTAACAGGCCTTGGCCTAATACTTGGAAGGAAGAAGAAGAAGAAGAAGAAGAATTAATAATAATTAAATGAATCGTGATTTTTCTTACCTCATACATCTATGTTTTTTTAAAACAGCACTGCAGTATCGGCGACACCTTTGTCGTCATCGTTTAAAAAAACATAGATGTATGAGGTAAGAAAAATCACGATTCATTTAATTATTAAGAACAAAATAAATCTCCAAATTTGTTGAAAATGTTTAATTTTGGTGTTATTACGCATTTTTTGTAGGATTTTGCATTATTTCATGATCCATAAATGCTTTTTTTGAGATTATGGGAAGTGGAGTGAAGAAATGGTACAAGAATATGACAAAATTAGAGCATTTTGCATTATCGCGACTCGCAAATTTCAAGGATCTCTATGCATTCTAGATATTTAAAATTTTTCACCTACTTGCAAATAAATAGAGGTAATTTGACAGTTCTTGGTGTATATATGGCAGAGGAAGGCCATGAAGAAGATAATGAAGAATTTTACAAAATATTACAAGAAATTTATAGAAATAGAAATGACTACATTCTCATAGTAGGAGACTTAAATATTGTCTCATTTTAAAGAAATGTACTTCCTTTTGTCTTTATACTCTATATTTGTATGAAATAAATTGAAAGTTTTTATTATTAACTGGTTTCATGGATGAAATAACAGAAGTTTTTTGTGTACAGTTGAGAAGAATCTATGAAGATGTTTTTTAAAAAAAATTGATGTCGATTGATTGATTGATTGATAGAGGCCTAGTTATGTGTATGTTTGTGGGTTTCTAATATTTTATACAAGTATTGCTTAATGTCAATAATTTTTTATGAATGTTGCCTTGTTATGGGATCACGATATTAACTTTGAGAAAGTAGAAAAAAAAACATTTTATATATATGCTGTTCTCTTGCCCCAGTTGTTGCTATTTGTTTTTATTTTTTCATTTCTTTCTTTTTTTGTTATTTGTGTATATTATTTGTATAACTTATTTTTTATTTATGTTTGTTAGTTGTAGAATTAAAGAGAAAGAGGCAGAAATATACTGCGGAGAGTAGCCATCCTCACAATGTTGATCCGTTAGGAGAGGGAATGAGTAAGTACCAGCCACTCTTATTCATCTGGGGCTGTCTTCATTGATAAGGGCATGCTTCATTTGCAACTTTCTTGGTCTTCTTCTTTCCATGTTTCATTTCATTAGCTGGCAATGATACTTATTGACCTATAAACTGGTAAAAAATGCATTTATGACCTAAAAAATGCAAAAAAATAACCAATAAAATAAAAAAAATGACAAATAAAAAAGTTAAGAATTACCAATAAAAATACTATTTATTAGATTAATTACTGAATTACATAAAATTTAACTTAACATCAGAATATTAAAAGAAAAGTAGTTAAAAAATACACATTACAGTACCTTTTATTGCAGAAAATCCATTTCAATTACACAGTGCACCTTTACAGCAATTTTGAATAGTAATTAACAATCAGAATAAGGGTAGAAGCTAGCATAAGCTCTAAGAAATTGAATAAAATTCCTGGAAGTGGGCAAGTTCATTATGCACATACCTTGAAAAAATAGGTGTAGTAGTTAACAAAACAACTACTTAATTCCAAGAAATTGTATTGACAAGGAAAAATACTGAATTATAATAAAAATCTTAAATCAAATACAAATAATGTCACAGCCTTCCAGAAAAGTGTAAAAAATACTCAAAATGGCCTACAAATTGCCAAAAAATGACCTATCCCTAAAAAAGTTAAGAAAATGCAAAAAGAAATGCCCTAACGAATTGCTTTTATTTAATCCGTTTTTTAATGTCGTACATTTTCATATATGCAAACAATGTTTGAACCTTCATAAGAAAAAGATGCAAAATCATTAATTGCCTTGCCCTGCTTATTGTACTGTAAAACTGTACAATTCCATAAATATATAAAATAATTATATTTAAATTAATATTGGGAAGTAAACATTATGAGGTTATATCATTAATAGGGAGTGGAGAACATATTTTTAACGACTCACCTCATATAATTTCAAATTTATTTGATACTGGCAGTTTCAGACAATATCTTGTCCCTCTTCTGTCATGGCTTCCACTGATATTTATTTATTTTATCTGTTGCCTTATTGGTCAGAAGAATGTTACACTCGTACCACTTATTCTGAGAGAATTTAGCTCATCTGCCAGAAGATAAAAAATCAAAATAACACAAATTAACAAGGTTCTTTTATTATTGTTTAGTTGTTTCTTGACTCACCTCATACTTCTCAACTCCCAAGCAGACTCGAGTTTCGTCACTTCATTTGTGACAGTTGTGAACATAATACAGCATTGAGAATGTTACAAGTGAAGTGAAGAAACTCGAGTCTGCTTGGGAGTTAAGAAGTATGAGGTGAGTCAAGAAACAACTAAACAATATTAAAATAAACCTCATAGTGTTATTTCCTACCTACATAACTTAATAAGATTCTTTTATGTTTTAATTGTTGTATCCTTGCCAACTATTTTCTAAATCTTGGTAATTATCGTCTGTAAATTCTGTTAGTTACAAAAAAATTTGGAACAAAATTGTGATAATGTAAAATAGAGCACATTATGTCATTTGGGTGCCCTTGTCTTGCAATTTGTACATTGGTGGTGGCTGGTTGCTTTGGAACTCTTGCTTTAGAAGCCGTGTTGCTCAACCTGATAAGTGCAATAGATTGGCAGGTCTTGACTATTGCAACAGAGTTGAGTTACAGTTTCTATAATCTGCATTTCTTGTTATGTGTACTCAATCAAATATGCAATACTTCTCTCAGTGTCTTCAAATTTCAGTCAGTAGACCATTGCTAATCAAGAATTAATAGAGTTGTATTTTAACAAAAATAAAAAATTAGTAAATAAATAAAAGTGAATCAGACATGTATATACTGTTATATTTGAAAATAAAAATATACGCCTAGACTGGGGTTTGAACCCAGGACCTTTGACTTTCTATGTCAATGCTCTTCCATCTGAGCCACCTAGGCCTCCAATCTAAACACATATTTTTCTCTTACACATAGTTAATTCCCTAACCCCAAATGGTACGAGCCATTGCTACGATTTTTGCAAATGGCGGCTTCTTTATTAAGAAGACTTTTTATTGGGAATTTAAACATTACTTATAAAGCCAGTAGTGCTTCTTTCAATGTTCATATTATTCGTGGAATGCAGGCTTTCACGGCCGGTAATCATGGTAATAAAAGATTCCGGGCTATGTGGCCGTGGTCTATAAGTGGTGTTTCTTCCAGACGTTTCTCCCTCAACTGCGGAGGGCATCTTCAGTGGCGAGTGCTTCCAGCTGTTGCTCCCCTGTCGTAGACTCGACTGCGAATGAACAGCAGAAAGCTGGACGCTAGTATAAATAAGAGCGTCCAGCTTTCTGCTGTTCATTCGCAGTCGAGTCTACGACAGGGAAGCAACAGCTGGAAGCACTCGCCACTGAAGATGCCCTCCGCAGTTGAGGGAGAAACGTCTGGAAGAAACGCCAGTTATAGACCACGGCCACATAGCCCGGAATCTTTTATTACCACGTTCATATTATTCGTTTTTAAACATCTTAATGATGCACAAAAAATATAATTTCTCCATCATTAAGGTGTTTAAAAACGAATAATATTAACATTGAAAGAAGCACTACTGGCTTTATAAGTAATGTTTAAATTCCCAATAAAAAGTCTTCTTAATAACAATACACAATTATAATAACAAAAAATATAATTTGTCAAATAATCAAATGAATCGTGAATTCTTCTTACCTCATACACCTATATTTATTAACACAGAACTGCAGTATCGGGAAACATATCATTCCCATCTTCAGCTGTTTTCACGACTCTATTATATTAAATTATATTAATTCTAGAAGAGGTTGAAATTTTAAATGAAAATTATATGATATTTTTTATTCAGTCTTTCTTCTGGAAACAAAATAGATATTGCAGAAGTTAAAAGAATGCTTTGTATTAAATTTGGTGCCTTACAGAGAATGTCAATGGTATTTAGAACAACAGTAGAATGTATCTCAGGCAATTTTTATAAAATGAAAGCATTTCTTGGCTTTGTGTATTTGTTGTGAGTACACTTGTTGGTATTGTTGAGGGTATATCAGTGCATTACATTTAAAATGTTACAGTATAATGGGAGAGTTGATGTTTACATTTTTTCCCTACTATGAGAGGTGCACAACTGCTCAATTAATTCAATTGCTATTAGAAGAAAGAAATTGTTTTAATTTCACTTTTTATGCATTTACTATATTTGAAAGTATTGAAATATTTACCTAACATAATTTGAAATCTGAAATCAAAGATATTTAGTTTAGAAGTATATGTAGGAAGTATATGGTTGGTTGGTATCTAATGTCGAGCACTTGATAATGAAATCATTCGCTCTCTTGCACTCCAATATTTTGTAGGAAGTATATATATATATATATATATATATATATATATGACATGATAAGAAAAATAAATGCTCGGACGGGACTTGAACCTGGACTTCTGGATTTATATCCCAGTGCGCTACCGATTATGCTACCGAGCAAGTCTATACAAACATTCATTTTTCTTATATACAGGGTGGACCGCTCGAATGGACCTAATTTCAATTGCTTGTTACTGGCAAACGGTTGAAGATAGAAACTTAAAACAACGTTCATATTACAGAAAAACTCACCAAGTTTTGATATCCAGATCACCACATCTCTATATGAGCCCCAGCAGTCACTGTGACGATATCAAAGCGATGAACAATTTCTTGCCAAGTACGTTGGAGTATGTCTTCTGGAATGTTCTCAATAGCCTCTATGATGCGCTCACGAAGATCACGAAGGTCTTTGACTGGGGTGGTGTAAACTTTATCTTTGACATAGCCCCAGAGAAAGAAATCCAGTGGTGTTAAATCGGGAGATCTCGGGGGCCACGCGATTGGTCCTCCCCTACCAATCCAACGGCCAGGGAAAATGTTGTCCAAAGTCGTACGAACTTCATTGGACCAGTGGGGAGGAGCACCATCTTGCTGGAAAACGATGTTAGGCTGCAGTTGTTCAATTTGTGGAAAGAAGAACTGCTCCAGCATGTCAAGATATGTGGTACCACGAACAGTTTTCTCGGCGAAGAAAAACGGTCCAATGACCTTATTATGTGACAAACTGCACCAAACATTCATCTTCGGACTATCACGAACATGCTCTTGAATAGCGTGAGGATTCTCCGATCCCCAGATCCGCACATTATGCCGGTTTACCTTGCCTGACAAATGGAAAGTGGCTTCGTCCGAGAAGAAAATCTTGGTCATGAAGTCAGGATCAGCGCCGAGACGGTCCAGCATCGTATTGGCGAATTCCACTCGTTTCGGCATGTCATTCGGCTCCAGACGTTGCACTAACTGCACTTTATATGCGTGCAGTTTGAGGCGTTTGTGGACAATCCGTTGTAATGTCGATTTTGGTATTTGAAGTTCCCGCGAAGCTCTTCTTAATGACTTCCGGGGGCTTCGCTCAAATGCGGCTTGAACATTTGCTACCATTTCATCGGATGCTCTGCGACCACCACCATGCTTCTTCAACACAGATCCTGTAGCTAATAATGTATCACGCCACTTCTTTATGCTTCTAGCAGTTGGAGCATCACGGTTAAACACACGCCGGAACTCCCTTTGAACTCTAATGATTGATTTAAACTCTGCATACCACAAAACAGCTTGCGCTTTCATCTGCGGAGTTGCCATTTTCACAAACAATTAAATCTAAGAACGATAAACGTATCTTTGTGCCATCTACCGACAGGATTCGAAACTAGGTGAGTTTTTCTGTACTATGAACGTTGTTTTAAGTTTCTATCTTCAACCGTTTGCCAGTAACAAGCAATTGAAATTAGGTCCATTCGAGCGGTCCACCCTGTATATTCTCATTATTACTCTAGATGTAGTGGGGACTCGGTCTCCACTGCCATCTGGTAGCTCCTATCACAAGTAAGCAAATTAAAGAGAATATTTTTACTTTATAGCAGTGATGCTTTATCGGTGTTATAATTAATTTTTATACATATATATAGAAAACACACATATACTGATTATTAAATAATAAATTACCTCAAATTGAATCAGAAATGAAATGTAATATTTTCAGAAGTAATATACAAAACAAAACAACTTAGTTATAATTTATGAATGTGTTGAAGAAAATGTTTTTTTTATATCTCACTTCATAAAGTTGCATGTTTACACAATACCGGTTTCAAAAGTATATTTTACTTCCATCTTCAGTCAAACTCCAATTGTCAAAATTTCTCCATTAACACCATCTTCTGAACTGCCATCTGGTGTCGATTTTATGAACTTGGAGATCAAATTATTCTCGTTTGGAATTTCAAAATTCATGGCTCTATATTTATTCTTCTGAATGTATATATTTTCCCAAACACACAGAAAATTAAAAAAATATTTAACAAATTCAATATTACATTAGCACCGATTAACAAATTTAGTCTGGATAATCTACTAATAATTAATAAAAAAAGTTAATGTCCCAGATAGTAAAAAAATCTGGAATTTATCAAATTAGTTGCAATGGCTGCAAGAAAGTATATATAGGAAAAACTGAAAGTAACTTAGAAACTCATACAAAAGGACACTTTAGAGATAATAAAAATGGCGAAATTTAAAAATCAACAATTGCAGCTTTATAGTTTGCTAGAGAATCACAAAATTGGAAGAGAAAATAAACTTTTAAAACATTTAAAGAAACCTTTGAAATTAACAGTTTGGGAAAAGATATACATTTAGAAGAATAAATACAGAGCTATGAATTTTGAAATTCCCGACAAGAATAATTTGATCTCCAAGTTCATAAAATTACACCAGATGGCAGTTCAGAAGATGGTGTTAATGGTGAAATTTCGACAGTTGAAGTTTGACTGAAGATGGAAGTAAAATTTATTTTTTAAACCGGTATCATGAAAACATACAATTTTATGAGGCGAGATATGAAAAACATTTTCTCGAACTCATTCATAAATTGTAAATACCTCATAGTGTTAGTTGCCATTTTGATTATGATTAAATTTAGTTATAGTTTAACAAATTAGTAACCAACATAATACATTTATTTATAATTAGAATAAAAATCAAAATGCAAAATTTTTACTTATCTAATCCCATGAGGATATATTTTTCAAAAGATATTTTTTTACCTCATTAGGTTATGTATCAATACTGAGTTTTACTTTCTTCTTTCTCTTGATAACAATTTACATCATGCTAACACTTAAAACATACATACTTCCTGCACTGTTGTTCACAATACAAGTACAATAGTTGAATGCAGGCTTTCACGGCCGGTAATCATAATGTTGAGTGATTCCGGGTTATGTGGCCGTGGTTCATAGTTGGTGTTGATACCAGACGTTTCGCCCTCAACTGCGGAGGGCATCTTCAGTGGCGAGTGCTTCTAGGCGTGTTTCCTGGTCGGAAGATCTTAGTAGATCTACTAAGATCTTCCGACCAGGAAACACGCCTAGAAGCACTCGCCACTGAAGATGCCCTCCGCAGTTGAGGGCGAAACGTCTGGTATCAACACCAACTATGAACCACGGCCACATAACCCGGAATCACTCAACATTATAAAACAAGTACAAATTACCCATACAGTATTGTAGGCAAAGTAGTGCATAATTTGGAAATATACCATGTTAATGCTAATATACCTTCCCCACTATGGAACCTGAAGCAAAAATAGAGCAGTTTTCACTTTGCAGTCTGTAGTTATAAAAATAAGTTTAAACTTTTCATATTTGAAGAGAAAAATTACACTCAGACTGGGGTTTGAACCCAGGACCTTTGGCTTTCTAGGCCAATACTCTACCGACTGAGCTATCTGAGCACTCCAATCTAATTTCTCATATTTACACTGTTAACCCAATAATTGGTCTTTTTAATAAAGAAGCTGCCATTTGCAAGATCAAAGCAAAAGTTTTGTAGCATTTGGCACTCGGAAATTAACAGTGCATATAAGAGAAAAATTTGCATTTAGATTGGAATGTTCAGATAGCTCAGTTGGTAAAGTGTTGGCCTAGAAAGCCAAAGGTCCTTGGTTCAAACCCAGTCTGAGCGTGTAATTTTTCTCTTCAAATATGATTTTATCCATCATTTAGATGTGTGAAATGAATAATAAAAACATTGAAGTTTAAACTTACTTTTTCAGGAATTAACACTATGAGGTATTATTTATTTAAGTAAAATTTTAAACTTTTTTATAGCAATTTTAGGTCATGGTTTCCTGTGTAAGAATGGCAATAGAACTTAAAAATTATCTCAACCCTCTGTTATGATTTTGAGCATTCAAAATATTAATTTAAAATTATAATCCTGAATAAGAAATAGAAAAAGTTTGGAAAAATGATTTGTCATACCAGATTTAGTATCAGAATATCTGAGAAAATTTGCAGTGCCAATATTCAGATTCCATACAGGTCATGATTGATTCGACAAGCATCTCCTACTTTTCTTTTCTGTAATCTTAATGAGAATATTGATCAAAATCATGTTTTCTTTATTCAGTTTTCAAATCTTTCTTATAAATATTTAAAATGCAAGGGAGTGAATGGCATCATTGCCTATTGCTTGACATTAGATATCAGCAAACCAACAAATGGTCCCATGGAATTGCCTATTTCTTGACATTAGATATCAGCAAACCAAGAAAGGTCCCATGGGATTGCCTATTTCTTGACATTGGATATCAGCAAACCAACAAAGGTCCCATGGGATTGCCTATTTCTTGACATTAAATATCAGCAAACCAACAAATGGTCCCTGGGATTGCCTATTTCTTGACATTAGATATCAGCAAACCAACAAATGGTCCCATGGAATTGCCTATTTCTTGACATTAGATATCAGCAAACCAACAAATGGTCCCATGGGATTGCCTATTGCTTGACATTAGATATCAGCAAACCAACAAATGGTCCCATGGAATTGCCTATTTCTTGACATTAGATATCAGCAAACCAAGAAAGGTCCCATGGGATTGCCTATTTCTTGACATTGGATATCAGCAAACCAAGAAAGGTCCCATGGAATTGCCTATTTCTTGACATTGGATATCAGCAAACCAACAAAGGTCCCATGGGATTGCCTATTTCTTGACATTAAATATCAGCAAACCAACAAATGGTCCCGTGGGATTGCCTATTTCTTGACATTAGATATCAGCAAACCAACAAATGATCCCATGGGAATATAAAGTGTTAAAAGTCAATGAAAAGTATAAGGTATTGAGGTTATTGTATTGTTAATTTTTGTTGTGCACCTCTTTGTGTAATTTCTAGACTTGGAAATTGCATTTGCTAATGAAAAACAAAACAAGGCTCATGTGATTTTTATTTTTAATTTCTTCTTGGAAATTAAAATTGTACTTTTATATATGAAATCTGTGATGTGATATGTCACCCTTCATGTGTTTGCCCATCCACAATTCCTCTTTTCATTCAATTCATAATACAACTAGCATACCATAAACCCGCTGTTTATTACATACCGGTATTTAACATTTTAAATAAGAGTATAAAAAAATGAAACATTTATTAGTTCTAATGTTAAAAGATTCCCGGGCTATGTGGCCATGGTCTATAGCTGGTATTTCTTCCAGACGTTTCTCCCTCAATTGCGGAGGACATCTTCAGTGGTGAGTGTTTCTAGGTGATGTTATTTTGTAGTAGTCTCGGCTGTAGACTCTCACAGCCGAGTCTACGACAAGGTAACATCACGTAGAAACACTCACCACTGAAGATGCCCTCCACAGTTGAGGGAGAAACATCTGGAACAAACACAGTTATAGACCACGGCCACATAGCCCGGAATCTTTTAACATTATGATTACCGGCCGTGAAAGCCTGCATTCCATAATTTATTAGTTTTTTTTACAAAATGTTTAGCACTTGGTTTTATAAGAGTCTAAGGGTCGAATGTTTGAACACATTAGACAGTAAAAGGCATTCTCTGCTGAGAAAGTTTTATCCAAATACATTTTGCTTACTCAGAAATCTATTCATGCGATAATAATTGTAAGCTACCTGACGAGGTACCTTAAGATCATTGCTCAAGATAGAAACTTATCGTGAAAATCCCGATGGTAACCGATGTAGTTTGAAACCTTTGCAGCTTTATCCAAGATGTCGGACCTTGAAGACTTCGATCATGTTTTCGGTATACGTGGAGCAGAGGAATTTGATAGAGTCTACCAAAGAATTCAACTGGAAGAACAGGAGAATCGGCGTAATATTGCGTGACACAGACGTCGTTGTATACGGTATTATTTGCGGGACGCAAGCGTAAATGCATTCCTCTATAGCAGATGAAAATAACGGAAGTGGTTTTATCGCTGAGAATTCTGGGTAATTCGTTGCGAATATTACGAAAAGTCAACTTTCCTGCATGACCGGTAAGTCGGCCGTTAATTCGATCTCAGCAATTGCTCACGGTGAGTCAGCTCACCAGTGATTGGAAGTAATTTGAGTAGAGGCTAATGTATTTGCATGCGGCCCTAAATCAATATACACCATTATGTGACAGGCTTAGAAGCCCTTTGACCTACCAGTCTGCTACTGTCCCCATTTCCACATGAGGTGGATTATCATCCTGCCAATATACGTGGCCAACATGTTGGACCTTCAGCCTTTTTACATATAGTTGCTTTTATAACTACCCAAATTCTTTACAATGCTATATGGGCTGCAGTCTTTTTATTTTCTTAGTGGTCATGCTCCTTGTCTCTTGTCCCAAGGGTCGCAGGCTCAAACCTGGCCGGGGTCGATGGATTTTTTAGGATGGAAAAATCCAAGGAGCAAGTCCTCCAGGAGGGACTTAAGCTGTGGATCCCGAGATATTCAGGCACATAAAAGATCCTTAAACCTGAATAAAAAGGCCTCTAAGCAAAATTTACTGAATTTTCCCGTCCTAGTACTACTTTGATTTCCTAGATGTTAGTATGAGGCGAAATGCTGACCACGGGCCACTCGAATGACATCTATACGAAAACAAGTGTAACTAAATTAGTATGGTTCAATTTATATATAAATTTGGGAATTTTTAACATTATGAGGTTCAATGTTTTTATTATTAATTTCATACATCTCAATGATGGATAAATCATATTTAAAGAGAAAAATTATACGCTCAGACCGGGACTTGAACCCAGGACCCTTGGTTTTCTAGTCCAAGTGCTCTACCATTTGAGCTACCTGAGCAAGTACCGATCTAAACGCAAATCTTTCTCTATATACGTTGAACGTATAATTTTTCTCTTTAAATATGATTTATCCATCATTGAGATGTATGAAATTAATAATAAAAACATCGAAAATAGCCGTACTGGCATTTATAATGTAATGTATAATTCCCAAATATGTCTTCTTAATATAGGAGCCGCCATTTGCAAAGATAGAAGCAAAGGCTTCAAAGCATTTGGTGGGCGGGAATTTCAACGTATATAGAGAAAGATTTGCATTTAGATCGGTACTTGCTCAGGTAGCTCAAATGGTAGAGCACTTGGACTAGAAAACCAAGGGTCCTGGGTTCAAGTCCCGGTCTGAGCGTATAATTTTTCTCTTTAAATATGATTATGAGGTTCAGTTTATAAGAATTAAATGAATCGTGGTTTCTTCTTACCTCATACTTCTATGTTTTTTTAAACACAGCGCTGCAGTATAGGCGACCCATTGTCACCATCGTCAGCTGTTTTCACGACTGTCAATTTTTTCTTTTGCCGGTAATTATCCAAACTGCCATCTGGTGTTCTTTCCATTCACGATTTTATGAAAAAAAAATGATTTTGTTCATACACTCGATGAACGTAGTAATCGTGCAGCCGGATCTCGGACTATTAGCAATGGTTTTGTAGGATCTCAAGAAACATGTTTTATCAGTATGCATCAATTGCAAAAATAAAATGTATTACTGTCGTTATAGTTGTGCGTTGTTTCTGGAACTGAATGTATGATTTAATAAATAATATTTTTAAAAAACTAAAACAACACGCTTTATTAGAAAACCAAAGTAAAAAAAATGAAAAATAATTTTAATTTCCAACACGCTTGAGATAAATAATTTTACCATCAAAAGCGTGGGGTGCTCTTTATCAATTAATATATATATATATATATATATTTGATAATAAACAGATATTGGTAAAAGTAAAGTCTCTAAGAAGAAAATGTAAAAATCATACAAAGCACCCCACGCTTTTGATGGTAAAATTATTTATCTCAAGCGTGTTGGAAATTAAAATTATTTTTCATTTTTTTACTTCGGTTTTCTAATAAAGCGTGTTGTTTTAGTTTTTTAAAACTATTATTTATTTTTTAGTTTTAATATTTTACAGAATAAGATAAAAATGTAAATATCTTTAAATTCGATACTATTGTAGTATGAGCTAAAAGTAATACTCTTCTAAAAAAAAAAAACCTCCCAGCCGGATTTGAACCAGCGACCTATAGATTACTGAAATTATATACCACTAGAGTTCACCGCTCTACCAACTCAGCTCTTACAACGATTGACTAAAAAGTCGACAAGTCCGCAACCTATTATACCAGTTTTCATTTTTTTGATTTTCTGATGATTCTGGCCAGGATTTTAGAAACAAAATATGACATTATTGTATTGTCACGGGTCCTTTACAAGTATACAAAGTTTCAAGTCGATCCAATGTTTCTAAGTGGGTGAAAATCGTGTTCAAAAATTCCGTTACATAGATACAAAGACACTTTTTTTTTATTTTCTGACGATTCTGGCCAGGATTTTAGAAACAAATATGAAATTATTGTATTGTCACGGGTCCTTTACAAGTATACAAAATTTCAAGTCGATCCAATGTTTCTAAGTGGGTGAAAATCGTGTTCAAAAATTCCGTTACATAGATACAAAGACTTTTTTTTTTATTTTCTGATGATTCTGGCCATGATTTAGAAAAAAAAAATGAAATTATTGTATTGTCACGGGTCTTTTTCAAGTATACAAAGTTTCAAGTCGATCCAACGATTTTAAGTAGGTGAAAATCGCGTTAAAAAATTCAGTTACATAGATAGATAGATACAGGTCAAGCTAATATAAAGCGTGTAAAAATGGGTTTATGGTATGTGACACTATCTTTTGACAGGGTGACGCTAGTGAAGGTACTGTAACTTTAATATACACATTGTTTTGTGTTGTTTTCATGCATGCTTTGGATTGCTAACTACACCATAATTCAGTTAATCATCATCCAGAATAGCATATATCCTCAATACTAGATTTTCTCTGCATCTATGTTTAGGAGAAAGTCCAAACATCTCTTCTCGTGTCAAGAGTATTGAGAAGAAGAATAAATTAAAATGTTTCATACCTCACCTCATATCCAGTCTTCTAATTAGATTGTGGTTTCAAAGCCTTGGCACCTTCATCTTCAGCCATTTCCCATCAACTGATGTTATGTCGATCAGTTGACGAGAAATTTCTTAAGATGAAGGTAGTTCTTCTGATGGACATAACATCAGTCGATGAGAAATTACTGAAGATGAAGCCGCCAAGGCTTTGAAATCGCGGTCTAGTTAGAAGACTGGATATGAGGTGAGGTATCAAACATTTTAATTTAATCTTAAATTAAACCTCATAGTAATTTTTTTCCTATAAAATTTCAATT
Source organism: Diploptera punctata (assembly GCA_030220185.1). Taxonomy (NCBI): domain Eukaryota; kingdom Metazoa; phylum Arthropoda; class Insecta; order Blattodea; family Blaberidae; genus Diploptera; species Diploptera punctata. Next base: position 290,296 of record JASPKZ010001614.1, read on the forward strand.
CAGTATTGACAATAGCATTTTTTTGAGATTCTGTTTTACAAATTAATAATAATGATGCATAGCTTTAAAAAATGTGATTAATTTCTGTTTTAAAGAAAAATATGAGTAGGTAAATTTGGTAGTAAACTGTAATAATAATGGCCAAGAGGTCCAGTAAATGAAGAATAACGAGATTCTTCTATTGCAGTATGCGTAGCATTTAATGTGATTGAGTTAATAAATGAGTTGGAGAAAATGTTTTAACATCTCACCTCATAGAGTTGCATGTCTTCACGATACCGGTTTCAAAGGTATAATATTACTTCTATCTTCAGTCAAATTCCAACAGTTGGAATTAATATTTAATTTTAGGAAGTGATATTTTTGAGGTTATTTTAATTATATTATTTTTAGTCTGATCATCTTACCTCAATATTAATGTTGATTTGTTCTTGGACATGTTTCAAAACAATTGCATTTTATCGTCAGCTTTTCCAAGAACAAATCAACATTAATATTGAGGTAAGATGATCAGAGTAAAAATAATATAATCCAACAGTTGGAATTTGACTGAAGATGGAAACCGGTATCGTGAAGACACGCAACTTTGTGAGGTGAGATGTTAAAACATTTTCTCCAACTCATTTATTAATGTAAATACCTCATAGTGTTTCCTCCCACTGTAATTTTAATTAAATTGTCATTGAGTGTTAAGGTTATTTTTTTCCTTGGATTTAATTCTTATGCAGATATTGACTGGTGTCTGAAAATTTAAATAACGAAAGAAATACAGAATTAAAATGATTAAATTTGAAGGAATAATACAAATTTTAACATAATAATAATAATAATAATAATAATAATAGTTTAATTATTCTGGCAGAGTTAAGGCCATAAGACCCTCTCTTCCACTCAACCAGCACAAATACAAATAAATATTTGACAAATATAGATATACACTATACTAATTATAAACAGTTAAAGATACAATAAATGTAGCAATGTAAATGTCATGTACAAACAACATTTTATAGGGTAATAACAATAATGATACAATAATAATAATAATATAAATATGATACATTATACGGGAAACACCAATTAATATATATATCTTACACTGGATAATAATGAAGTCGAGTTTAGAGCAAATATAAATTTAGATTTCTTTTAAAAGATGCCAATGTCCGGCAGCCCCTTATTTCTTGTGGTAGGGAATTCTAGTTGCGAGAAGTGGAGATGGTATATGACATGGAGTGATGTGATGTCCTATGTTGCGGTATATTAAGTAAGAGACTATGTTGTGATCTTGTGTTTAAGTTATGGTTTGAGGATAGATACTGGAAACGGGATGATAAATTTATTGTGTGAATAGATATACATTTTTATAGAGACTTAACAATCCCCATCCCAATGTTATCAGTGAATTATGTGTAGTTGGTAGTTGTCTTTTTTGCCATTTGCTTTTTTTTTACTTCTTTTCCATGTATAAAAATGAAATATGCTTATATTAATAAATTAATGAGTCATTTTAACATCTTACCTCATATTTCATGTTTTTTCAAACACGGTAACTATAGTTTTCAAATGATCTTGTCATTCATTTTCAACCGCTTATATGCTTATTTTTTATTATTTAATATTATATTAATTTGTCTTATACTTCAGTTTTTTTTACCTTTGGGGTTACTCTAATCCAATTTTACCGGTTAATTATAAGAAGTAAATAATTGTATTTAAATTAATATTGGGAAGTAAACATTATGAGGTTATATCATTAATAGTGAGTGCAGAACATATTTTAATCGACTCACCTCATACATTTTCAAACTTCTTTGATACCGACGGTTTCAGACAATATCATGTCCTTCATCAGTCATGGCATCCACTGATGAAATTCCGTGATTGTTGATTTCTTTAGTGACATCACCTCTTGTGCTGCCATCTTTCGTTGCGATTATAAACTTTGTAATTAAATTTTTATCCACCGGAATATCGAAATTCATAGATCTATGAATTTCGATATTCCGGTGGTTAAAAATTTAATTACAAAGTTTATAATCCCAATGAAAGATGACAGCACAACTATGAATTTCGATATTCTGGTGGATAAAAATTTAATTACAAAGTTTATAATCCCAACGAAAGATGGCAGCACAAGAGGTGATGTCACTAAAGAAATCAACAATCACGGAATTTCATCAGTGGACGCCATGACTGATGAAGGACATGATATTGTCTGAAACCGTCGGTATCAAAGAAGTTTGAAAATGTATGAGGTGAGTCGATTAAAATATGTTCTCCACTCACTATTAATAAAAACATTAATTTAATTCTTAAATTAAACTTCATAGTGTTCTTTCCCTGTGAAAGTTAAATAAAGATGCATTTCTAAATTATTGTAATCAAATGGTAAAGAGAAAAATTTATGCCTGAACCGGGAATCGAACCCCGAACCTTCAGCTTTCCGTGCTGATGCTCTAACCATTGAGCTAATCCAGGCTTCCTTCCCATCCAAGCATAAATCCTTCCTTTACCTTACTGCTTGGATGGGAAGGAAGCCTGGATTAGCTCAATGGTTAGAGCATCAGCACGGAAAGCTGAAGGTTCGGGGTTCGATTCCCGGTTCAGGCATAAATTTTTCTAATAATTAAATGAATCGTGATTTTTTCTTACCTCATACATATATGTTTCTTTAAACACAGCACTGCAGTGTCGCCGATACTGCAGTGCTGTGTTTAAAGAAACATAGATGTATGAGGTAAGAAAAAATCACGATTCATTTAATTATTATTAATTGAACCTCATAATGTTAAAAATTCCCAAATTTAATATATAAAAATAAATTTTTCTCTTTACCATTTGATTACAATAATTTAGTAGTGTACTTTAATATACTTATTTCAATCATAGTAACAGCTTTAGCTTCTTAATATTAATTTAATAAAGATGCATTTGTTTTTATAATTAGTAAATTCGTGAACTATATTTAAAAAAAACAATTATCTAAACAGAGTAACCTCAAAAATGATTGAAGTATTCACAGTAAATAGTTGTACAATTAGTACACATTTGTTATGCATGTAAATATTGTTTAATGAATTTTGTTTTTTAACAGCATTGTTTTATGTTTATTGTGTGTTATAATAATAATACTAATTTCTAAGGCACAGGAATGTTAGAAAAACAAATCTCATTGTTACTTATTTTAGGAATTCTCACTATGAGGTATATTCTACCTTAAATCTCATTGTGTTTTTTTTAGAAAAAATAAATTAAGTAAAATACAAAAATGTACAGTAAAAACTGTCTACGTTTTCATTATTCGTGGGTTAAATTATTATGACACAGTTCCTGTATTTGCGGCTAAAATTTCTTTACTTAACTTTCACAGGGAAAGAACAGTATGAGGTTTAATTTAATAATTAAATTAATGTTTTTATTACCTCACCTCATATCCTTTTTCTTCTATACTGCAGTTTCGGAGCTTATCTCCATCTTCAGTAGCCTCTGGTCGACCGGTGTTATGTCGTTTCTTGGCGGTTTTCTTCTTACTTCTATCGGTGGACCAATGAACCTCTGGTCCGTCAAAATTTGCAGGAGTTCATAAGTTTATCTTTCTTGTTTTTTTTGGATGTGGATTTTTTCCCAGACTGAGAGTTCATTTTAGCCTAATCAAACACACAGATAAACAAAAAGAACTCACAGTCTGGGAAAAAAATCCACATCCAAAAAAACAAGAAAGATAAACTTATGAATTTCGAAACTCCCGCAAATTTTGACCTGATCCAGAGGTTCATTGGTCCACCGATAGAAGTAAGAAGAAAACCGCCAAGAAACGACATAACACCGGTTGACCAGAGGCTACTGACGATGGAGATAAGCTCCGAAACTGCAGTATAGAAGAAAAAGGATATGAGGTGAGGTAATAAAAAAATTAATTTAATTCTTAAATTTTCTTTATTCACGGATTCAGCCGGTATATTAGAAGGATTAGTGTCCTTCATTAACGTATCGACAACCTTTTTTTACTGCAGGCACGTGCCAAGGCGGCTTTTACAAAGAGCAATTCAAATCAAATGGACAAATTAATATCAAAGTAAAACAAACCTTATTGTCACTAAACCAAAATTTTGTTGTTAAAAGCCACCGGTATGAGATGTACGTTGATAAATACTGCCCTCACCACAATCAGTGTTTCATTGTTTCAACTTGTCATTCGTTGCAATAATTTTGATTGAATAACACGTGTCTCTTCTGCTGTGTTGCCAATTTATAATGTCGAGTACAAGGAAAGAAAATTGGTTCCGAAGTGGAAAAAAGTAGTGTTGCCGCTTAAAATAAAAATAGAAATGCATGATCATTTACGTGTTGGTGAGTCATTTGCATCTATATCACGCTGTTTCAATGTTAATGAATCAACTGTATGATTCATCAAGATATCCAAAGGCAAAATATTGAATTCTATCGCTGAATTCAAGGTTGAATATCAATCTTAATTGAAGGACCTTTTAAAAGCGGCAAAACAGGTAAAAATTGCTAAGTTCTTTAAGCCCTTGCATAAGTCTGACAGTTATAATTGATAGAAATTCTTCAAAATCTCTCATTAATTGATTTTATTTTGTTTTAGAACCTTGGATCGTATCCCCTGTGTACCCATACAAATTACCATTCCATATTTGCGGAACATATCCCCTGCAAATAAGGAGCTTTTATTGTATTCCTTTGAAAATAAAATATTAATGTTCTAATGTCAATGTGTTCACCGATGTGGTCTCGAGGTAGCGTGCTGCCTTGTCACGCAGCGGGCCCTTGTTCAATCCCTGGTCGGGGCAGTTTTTCTGGGTGAGGGTTTTATCGGGGTTTTTCCTCACCTGTAAGACAAATGTCAGGAAAACTTTAAGGCCCAAACGGTCCCCAAAATCATATGGCCATCATCATCATCCTTATCATTATCATCAACATCCTTCACCGGTCTGGAAAGCAACGGGAAGCTACCACACCTACGATTCCCTAGTAAAGCTGCAAGCATAGCATGAAAATGCTATGATTGCAGTGAAGGACCTGCCTTTGGGCAGAATTACTATGGATGGAATGTCAATGTATTTGAGATAGTGCATCTACCTTGGGACCCAAGGATTGTGAGTTTGATTTTGGCCAAGGTTGGTAGAATGTTTCAACCAAATAAAATTAAATAACTCCCTTCATTTACACTGATAGACAAATATAATTTTTTTTTATGAAACTAAGTGGTTGATTATAATTTGGACCCACTGAATCCAAATCTGGAATTAGAAATGATATTTCACTTTTCCTGGATTTTCATTTTTTGTAGTAATTTTATTTCCTTTGTAATGTATCAAATTTTGAAATCATTTTTGTTTCTTTGCTCATGAAATAAAATGTAAATATTGAAGTAAATAAATACAAAAAAAAAAAAGACTGCTCTAAGAAGGAATTTAATGTCAAAAAGAAGAAAAAAAATTTTACTCGCATTTTAATTTTTTTTTTTGCTCTTCCTTTTGTACTGCCATCAGAAATGTCTTCCTTCTCTTCGTCAGGCTCTACGACTTCCAGTGGAATGTCTTGGCCTTCTCAACCAGTTTACGCCACTGCTTCCTATCTTGTGCAGTAGATTTCAAATCAAAAATCCCCATCTCTCTCAAATCTTCAATTACGTCATCTTCCCATCGATCCTTGGGTCTTCCCCTTGGTGTTGTTCCCTGTGGCTTCCATTTCAAAATATCATTCGGCAATCTTCCCTTTGGCATTCTTAGTGTATGTCCAAACCATTGCAATCTTTTGGATTTGATGAAACTAACTATATTTTCTTTATTATTCTTGAGGTATAATTCGTCATTCCTTCTCAACCTCCAATTTCCATTTTCCTTTACTGGACCTAGCACTCTTCTAAATATTTTCCTCTCAAACGTTAATAGTCTTAATTTATCTGCTTCTTTTAGTACCCAGGTTTCAGCTCCATAACATATGATTGGTCTTATTATTGCTGTATATAATTTGAATTTAACATTTTTTGATATTAATTTGCTTTTGAATATATCGAAATTAGCAAAATATGCTTTATTCCCTTGCGATAGAACTGTCTTCCTTGAGGTTCAAACAATAGTCTGTTAACATGTTCTGTATGATTGTCCTGCATACCTTCAGGTACAATTTAATTTTTAACTTTCATCATATACCTTCTCTCCTTGACAGAAATATTCTAGTGGAATCTCACACCCATTTGTCAATTACTGCACTCATGTTAAGAGGGAAACAGCCCAAATGTATGTGTGGCCACTCCATGAACTTCCTCATAAACTGTGTATCCATAATCTCACAAGGCTTCTGCCATCATATTTCAAATAGTGTGGTGCCGAATGTTTCTCAGTGATTCTCCAAACGGACAGGCCCCAAGGACTTGTGCAAGGGTTTCCTACTCTCTGCGACGTCTGCAGAGGGTATCGTCCCAAGATCTGCCCGGCAAAGAATGCACAGCCGATACATTGGCTTGCATTTTAATCACTTCTCTCCATTCGGAACAAAACAATCCCTGATGAACACGAATCCATTGATTTGCTGGTGTACATTCATTGTAGAGAACAACGCCTTTTCCTTTATGAGGAAGTTGACTCCAGAGAACTGCTTCTTTGTCTCTCAGTTGTTTCTAAGTTTCCTTGCATCTGGTAGAAGACTTCGAGTGTTAATGTTGATGTCACTAGGTTCAATGTTAAGATCTCTCACACATTGTAAACTTTCCTCCTTTAGGTTTCGGAGAGTAGTAATATATGTATTATTTTTGAAGAGAAAAATTTTTTGCCTAGACCGAGACTCGAACCCGGGACCCTTGGCTTTCCTGGCCAAGTGCTCGAATCTTGGTCTAGGCGAAAATTTTTCTCTTCAAATATAATTTATCCTTCAATGAGAAGTGTTAAATTAATAATAAAATCGTCAATAGAAGCCCTACTGGCTTTATAAAGTAGTGTTAAATTCCCAATAAATGTCTTCTTAACTAAGAAGCCGCCATTTGCAAAGATAGAAGCTACGGTTTCAAGCATTTGGCACGAGAGAATTACAATGTATATAAGAGAAAAATTTGCGTCTAGATCGTAACTTGCCTCGGTAGCTCAGTTGGTAGAGCACTTGGCCCAGAAAGCCAAGGGTCCCGGGTTTGAGTCTTGGTCTAGGCAAAAATTTTTCTCTTCAAATATAATTTATCCTTCAATGAGAAGTGTTAAATTAATAATAAAATCGTCAATATGTATTATTGTCTTGGTAAAGAATATGGCAAATGTTTATATGCTGTAATTTTGTTTCCCATGTTGCACAAAATACTCCAAGTCCTTTATTCCAATGTTCAGTACATAACATGTGATCAGGGTATATCAACTGTTCTGATATCCTTCTTTATAATGCACGTATTGTAATTTCCCAACCAGAGACAGTCTTATATTGAGGTACTGTTCCCATGGTGAGTATTCAACAATGAAGCAACTAAGAACTGGCAAATATATCATAGCGCAGATTGCGACAGCAATGCCGAAGGGCACTATCTCCATCTATATGGCCAGATTCCAAATCCTAGTTCTTGATTTTCCCTTTCCTTCAGAATTAACCTTTCACATACATTCTAGTACCATCTTATTCTCCGTCTTGTATAAATTAATATATATATATATATATATATATATATATATTGCCTCTTACTTACTTACTCACTGGCACTATCGAACCCGTAGGTTCATGGCCACGTGGACATAAGCTCTCCATACATCCCTATCTTGAGCTAATCCTTTCCAATCATTCCCTGTATAATCTACTTCCCTCAAATCATAGTTAATGTTATTCTTCCACCTCATTCTTGGTCTACCAACTGGGCATTTTCCCTCTGGCTTTCCTACAAGAAGCTTCCATGCAAGTCTTTTTGAGCCTTTGGCATGGGTTCCCTGAAGTAGTCCCCGCCCGGAGAAACGAATGGGGGACTATTTGACCTCCGGATAATTTTACCCCAGTTGAACCCATGTCCGCATTTCTTGACAGTTGTATTTTTACGGTGAAAGATCGTCACTCTTTCGACCAAGGTACTTTTTTCGTCTGGCTTATCACCTTCGACCAGTCTGGCATGGGTAACCCTATCGGCAGCAATGCTACCGCCGGCATAGCTCTCAGGATCATTTAAGCACACAAGCCACTCCACCGCGACAAGGTAAAGATACCATGGAGGGTATATTGCCTCTACAATATCTAATGTTTTTATTGTTTTCTCTCTATTGTCAACTATACTTTGTCACTTTTGGAAGACCATATTTGGGTAAGTTTGTTAGTTAAATAAAACAAATAAAAATCATAAAAATTTTAATTAATACCTAATGTTCATCGGAGAACATTTTGTTTAAACAACTCACCTCATAGGATTCATGCTTCCATGATACCGCGGTTTCAAACACAGTCGTGTTCATCCTCAGCCATAACTCCGACTTAATTTAACATAATACCTAATGGTTTATTTTAGAGAGTAATATTGTGAGGTTCTTTTAATCAAGTTTTTTTGAGACTAGAAACATCTTACCTCATATTCATATGGATTTATTCTCGAACATGTTTCGATATAATTTTCTGTATCATCTTGAGCTTGGCCAGACTGATGAGTTTTATGTTGCGAACCCTGGTTGTTGAAATCAGCTCCCTCTTCCGGCTGGATTTGGGATTTATAGGTAAGAAACTCAAACTGAAAATTTTATTAAATCAACAGGGTTCAACCAAATTGGACATAAATTGGCAGCCTTCAATAGTTTAACTCACAGATTGGTAAACTTACCCTTAAGCAAAGAAGATTTCGAAATGGAGAAAAAACAAATAATGAAAGTAGCAAGAGAAAACGGGTTTGATGAAAAAATGGTACACAAAAGGATAGAAAAGTATAAGAAACAAAATCATCAACAAAAGCAGTCTTAAAAAAGAAAAACCACCTATAAAAATATAGGAAATTCACATATCATCCTTGGGCACACAATAAATTCCAAAAAATATTTGACAAATTTAATATTAAATATACAGAAAACAAATTATCAACTATTTACATTAAGAAAGAAACCACTACCCATCACTCTGGAATTGGAGGGTGAATTATTAACTCAAACACATGAAGCAAAATATTTAGGAATAACTCTGGACACAAAATTAACATGGAAGAAACACATGGAGAATATATGTACAAAGATAGAAACAAGGTTACCATTATTAAAACGATTAGCAGGGAAAAAGTGGGGTTGCAACACACAAACCCTAAACACCTTCTACCAAATGTACATAAAACCTGTACTTCAATATTGTGAAGAAATCCTAGTAACTACTAAAGTGGAAAAACTTAATAAATTGCAGAACCAAATCCTCCGTCTGATAACAGGAGCCGTTAAAACAACACCAATCACTGCCATGCAAATCTTAACAAATAACCCAAACATAGCATCTGAAATTGAGAAAACAGCAGTCACACACAGTTTGAAAAATTTTTAAGGCTACCCCATAATAACTGGACCCAAAGAAAACCACAAGTATGTTTAAAATCTCAGCAAAGCTTCCTAAGCATTGTACAAGAAATCAAACAGAAATTGCAACTTCCACATTCAAAAGAAAATATGCAGATGAGAAACAACCCTCTAGAATTTTTGGAAATCGAATATAACCTTCATTTAACAGAAGACATCAAGAAATCTGAAACTCCTCCATATATTTTAAAACAAATGTCACTGGAAATGATAAATCTAAGATACCCAGCTCCTGAATGGATACATATTTTTACAGATGGCTCCAGCCTACCAAATGATGGTGGCACTGGTGCTGGTGCAGTATGTCCCCTTTTTTCCTTTTATCGTAAACTAAACACAAATTCAACAAACTTTGATGGCGAAATTCTAGCAATTTTCTTAAGTTTACAAAATCTTTTATATCACATCCAAAAATTTACAAAAGTTGTAATTCTATGTGACTCCAAAGCAGCCATTCTTGCTATAACACGAGACACAACACCCAAAAGCATCAAAATTATCGAATGTCACAAAATGATAAAACATTTATCCCGTCTACATAAAAAAGTTGTACTTCAATGGATTCCAGCCCATTGTGGAGTGACAGGCAATGAAATAGCCGATTTTCTAGCCAAGAAGGGTAGCAAAATTGTTTCAAACCCAACTTCTGCTCCAGTTTCCTTTCACTCTATCAAAAGAATTATCTCAAATAAATACATCAATAAACTTAGAGAAGAATACACCACGAAAACATCTGGAAAGGAATGGGAAAATCTACAAGCTTATGACATTACTACATTACAAAGAAAATCTGCAGTAGCAACATTCAGACTGCTAACGGGACATGACTGCTTGAATAAACACCTACACAGAATTGGCATAACAGATTCACCTAAATGCCCTTTTTGCAATTTAAATGAAGATATGGAAAGAAACCATCTCCTCCGTTGTCCAGCTTTTGTAGAAGAGACCAGCCTTTCTGCTAAATATTGGAGTGCAAGAGAGCGAATGATTTCATTATCAAGTGCTCGACATTAGATACCAACCAACCAACCAACCATATTAAATTAGCACCGAAAAATTATCACAGTTTAAATAAACTAATAAAAACAAAGAAAAAAATTGATGAAAGTAAAAAAATCAGGAATATATCAAATAGAATGTACTGTTTGTGATAAGATATATATATATATAGGGAAAACAAAAAGAAACATGAAAATTAGAACCAAGGAACACATAAGAAATATTAAAAATGGGGAAATAGAAAAATCTGCAGTTGCTGCTCATGTTTGGGCCGTAAAACATAATGTAAATTTGAATACCAAATTATTAAAACAGTTAGAAAATTACAAAGGAACTCACCATTTGGGAAAATATTTACATTCAGAGAACATAGAGTTATGAATTTTGAAATTCCTGCTGAACATGACCTAGTTTGGAGGTTCTTCGGCCAGCCAGAAGAGGGAGCTGATATTGACATCCATGGTTCACAACATAAAAGTCAGAGCAAGCTAAAGATGATATAAAAGATTATATTGAAACATGTTCAAGAATAAATCAACATTAATTTGGGGTAAGATGTTTCCAGTCTCAAAAAAATGAATACCTGTTCTCAAATGTTGTTCTAACATGAATGTGCCTGATGTTTGTGTTGCTTTTATATAACATATTGTGACTTGAAAACATGTATCTGCCGTAAGGTTCTGGTTCAATACCCAACAGTTTTAATATTGTAATTTTCAACCTCAGAGCTAAAAGATGTTGCAAATTAATTTTAGTTCACTAGATTGTGAATGAAATGTCTGAATTAAAATCCAAACCTCATGATCTTGTGGTCAGAGCTTAATATACAGTTTGATGTATTTCATTTTTTCTCCACTAGAGTGCATTCTTACAATATTGCGATCCTATTTGGCAATAAATAATATGATCTATTGCAATGGGTGAACAAATGAAACATAACTAAACATTTCTCATTTGTTTTCAAACATAGCTGTTTACGTTAAATATATAAATATTTTAAAATAACTTTATTTAAATAATGATTTGTGAGTAAACAGCTTAATTTTATTCGTTAAATAGTCCTAACAAACGCCACTCTTGATTTCCAAATCTTCTAGATAAGTTCACTCGTGACTTTGTGAGTCGTGAATTTATCGATGATTTGGAAATCACTCGTGGCATTACTTATGTTAAACTTGTATTTCACAAAGTCAATAAAAACCCAAATCACCAGTTTAAAAATTAGTCAACACGTTTCAGTAGCAACACTATCATTATCAAGACTTAATATTGATTAAATTGGTATTTGAGTATTTTTTTACTTTGTGTAATATTAGAATCAACGTAACGTGTGAGGTTATGTAGTATGTAAATTGGAATATATCTAATCAATTGATGAAAATCCATATTAATTAATTAAATAAAAATAAAACTTAGTTTTATTTGATTCTCATATTTATTAACATATAATTCAGTGTTTCAGTACACTGTATCTTCTTCACACATGTTAACAAATTATGGATTGTGTTCCAACTGATCTAAGCAACAATACAACAATTTTCAATTTAACAAAGGCGATTCATTCAAATCAAGTTGAGAATTTAACAGTTTATTACTAATTTTCAATTTATTTATTTCTACAGCCTCCAAAAGGTCTAACTTTTTACCCAAATTTTGAAATTTTACATGTTTGTGATAAGGGTAAGAAGTTGGACCTTTTGGAGGCTGTAGAAATAAATAAATTGAAAATTAGTAATAAACTGTTAAATTCTCAACTTGATTTGAATGAATCGCCTGTGTCAAATTAAAAAATTAAATAAATTATTGTTGTATTGTTGCTTAGATCAGTTGGAACACAATTCATAATTTGTTAACATGTCTGAAGAAGGTACAGTGTACTGAAACAGCTGTCACTGAATTATATCTTAATAAATATAAAAATCAAATAAAACTAAGTTTAATTTTTATATAATTAATGGAATATATCTAATTTGCAATTATCAATAATTATAAACTTAAGGCTTAGTAAATGTATTTGTGCATGATGCATGTTTAATTGTGTTTTTATTTTTCTGAAACTGTACATCATTGGTGTTGACAGATGTACCTCATCAAGGACCAACCTTGCAGATGGTTCAGCCGTTACAGCCTATGCCACCCATCAAGATAGAACGACCAGGTAAGCAACAGGAAAATGGATTCTATAAGACACGTTTCCATTCTGTTTAGTATCTTAAGATATTTACTCTGTAAAAGATGATGTCATGTACCAAAGAAAACTGGTAACTACATTTGAATACAAAAATTGTACCAAATATTAAAATAAATTAATTTTAACAGAAAAAATACAATAATCTAGACTTGTTTTTTTTTTAGTATCGGTAATGAATTCTGAAGAATTCATGGGAAGTAATTGTACTGTGGTATTAGTTCCATGGTTTGCATGACCTTTTTATTGTGTGCAGTATTTGCCAGTAAATTTTACTAAGCACCCATCATTTAAAAAAATAAAAATATATGTATGAGTACAGGGTGGAAATGAACTTTGTTGTTAAGTTTGTGTTTTGATATAAAGAGACCCAATGTCTCCAGTACCTTATTACAGGATAATTTCATGTTAATGTATCAAACATTAAATACTTTATCTACTACTTCTTCTTCTTCCTTTCAAGTATTAGGCCAAGGCCTGTTACGATCCTATAGAAAATTTTCCCTTATGGGAAATTCTCATATAAGACTTGAAAGCATAATAATAGTCCCTTCGATTATTTTAGGAATTCACACTATGAGCTATATTCATTTAGGTAAAAAAATGTATCACTCACCTCATATTATTCTTCTTCTTTAACTATAAACCACTGAGCTACAAGCCGGAGGGTCGAGGGTTCAAGTCTCGTTGGGGTCAGGATTTTTAAACTGACCCAAACCCTCTGGTGGCACTATGGCCCTGGGGTTGACTCAGCCTCTAACTGAAATGAGTACCAGACGCTTGTTCTGGGGGTAAAGGCGGCTGTCACGCAGGACTGACATAAAGTGCCGATTGTCTAGAAAAAAGGTGGGAGCCTTAACCTCCTACTACCCCAAGGGCCTCCGGGCCTGTTATGGGATCACTTTTTTTTAGCTATAAACTTGTTTCGGAACATAGTTTCTGTTCCATACTCACTATCATCACGGGGAGAATGACCTGGTTTCGAGATTTTTCAGTCTGCCAATGAAGGAGCGAAGGACAGCTCTTCAAGGGGAGGGGGTTGTGAGTGAAGGTTACTCTATTGTGCAGTTCACAGTAGCACGTTTAAAAATAAGGAATTTTTTCGTAACAATACAAAATATAGTACAGTATTTATCTTCATTTTTAAAAAATACAGTAAAAAGAATCTTGCCCGGATATTACGTGCACAGATAATCAGGAGTTTGCTGTATTTAAATATAAGTGTAGTAGCATGATATTCCAAGGGAAATAACATATATTAAATTAATGTTGGGAAGTAAACATTATGAGGTATAATCATTAAAATTCATCAGAGAACATATTGTTTATACAACTCACCTCATAGGATTCATGCTTCCATGATATCGCGATTTCAAACATAGTCATGTTCATCTTCAGCCATAACTCCGACTGACGAAATTCTTCGGCCGTCAACTATTCTATTGTCGCCATCTTCAGTGCTGCCATAACATATGTTTGACACATTACTATCAAATGTCTCTGTAATTGAAAACTGTTAGTTTCTTACATCAAAACACTGGGGATCTCTGAACCACCTCTGAGAATTTGTCAGTAAAGTTTGTTTATACCTTGAACATTAGGATGCATCCATGCTGGATTTGGGATTCACTCAGACTTCTATGAGTAATTCCTTTATTGAGATAGATTGAATGAATTATTACTTAATGGATGAGTCGATTCTTATCTTACCTTATACTTCATGTTTTTCTAACATGAGAAGTGCAGTTTCAAGATAGATCCCTCTCATCCTCTGCCAATATCACAACTACCGGATTTTTTAAAATATATGTAGGAAATAACACTGTGAGTATATTATTTTTAGTCTGATCATCTTACCTCAATATTAATGTTCAAGAATAAATCAATATTAATATTGAGGTAAGATGATCAGACTAAAAATAATATAATTAAAATAACCTCAAAATATCACTTCCTAAAATTAAATATTAACACTATGAGGTTTATTTTAATTAAATTTGAGTTAATAAGAATTAAATTAGTAGTGATTATTTCTTACCTCATACTTCTATACTTCTTTAAATACAGCACTGCAGCATTTAAAGAAGTATGAGGTAAGAAATAATCACGACTGATTTAATTCTTATGAATTGAACCTCATAATGTTAAAAATTCCCAAATTTAATATATAAATCTGAGTTGTTTTTTGGCTCACCTCATATTTCTTGATTTTTATGCAGACCCGGGTTTCGTCACAGAATTTGTGACATTCTTGTTGCATCACAACTGCTGTCTTGCTGTCGTCCCTCCTGCAAGATGGCAGTTGTGATGCATCAAGAATGTCACGAATTCAGTGACGAAACCCGGGTCTGCATAAAAATCAAGAAATATGAGGTGAGTCAAAAACAACTCAAATTTAATTAAAAAAACCTCATAGTGTTATTTCCTACCTACATATATTTAATTTACTATGAGGTTTCTTTTAATTTTAATGAGTTGGATATTTTGACTCTCCTCATATTTCTTGATTTTTATGCAGATCAGTTTCATCACTTCTGTGTGACATTCTTGATGCCTCCAACTGTTGCCTTGCAGTTCTCCATCCTGCAAGTTCATTTCTGCTCCCTCTGTTGGCTGACCGATGAACTTACAATTCAAATTTTTTTCTCTTTCAACTGGAATTTCAAAATTCATGGTTTTCTTTTTGTTCTTGCGGATGTAAATTTTCTCCCAAATTGTGAGTTCTTTAGATGTTTCTAACAATTTAGTAATTTTGCCTTAGTTTCAATTCTGTGTTTTTCTAACCATGCATGTGCAGCTATTGCAGATTTTTCTATTTCTCCATTTTTAACATTTCTAAGGTGTCCTTTAATCTTGTATTTCAGTTCCTTTTTGTTTTTCTTAATCTATATTTTTTCACAATCTTTTCAATCAGTTTCATAAATCCCTGATTTGTTGCCGGTCTGAGAAATATGAGGTGAGTGAAAACATCCAACTCATTAAAATTACCAGATTTTTATTTGAATCTTCATCTACTAAGTTGCCATTTTGTGTTGATCTCAAGGTTCTTAGATTCAACACCAGATGGCAACTTTGTAGATGATTGAAACAAAAATCTGGTAGTCATGATATTGGCTGAGGATGAGAGGGATGTTTCTTGAAAACTGCAATTCCCGTGTTAGAAAAACATTAAGTATGTGGTAAGATAAGAGTCGATTCATTAATTAATTGAAGAACCTCATAATGTTATTTTCTATAATTAACTTATGAGTTAATACTTTTTTAATGCAGAACAAATGTAGTTGATTACATTGTAAATTGGAATCTTAGTAAGTGATTCCAATTGATCAAATTAATATTCTTAATGTAGTAGGAAATTTCGTGGGGAATAAAATTGGCTAGAGCATAAAGCTAGCTATCCTACCTCCTCGTGCCATTGACTGATTGTATATGGATCCATATGCCTGCGTCCTCCATGGTTTATCATAACCTGGTACTGAAGGTACTATTTTACATTTTATTTTCTATTTAATCAATATTGTGTAAGAGTAAATGCTTCTATATAATCGAAAAATTGCCCTGAACTTTCTGATCTGTACGCTTGGTGGTTTTCAGACATTTCTCCCAGACATAGGAATAAGAACAGTGCTCTGAGAGTTTCTGTTAAAAGTCCACGTCAGCGTTAAAACTACGTGGCAAATAGTTGTTTCCTCTCTTACCAAAGGTTAGTCAAGCGTTGGCAGCGTGGCTATTATATAGAGTAAACAAAAACTAACAGACTGGCACTTCACCATAAGATTCTAGATAGAAAATTATACAATTGTTTTATGCAGGATGATTACATGGTTCTAGTGATTGTGAAGGGAGACAAGTTGTAGATACGTTTATATTGGATGAGGGAACAGGCACACTTTTACTTAAGTTATGTAGATAGGAAATAACACTATGAGTTTTGTCTATATTGTTTATTTTTTATTTCACTCACCTCTTACTTCATAACTCCTCGCAAACACCCGGGTGTCGTCACATCATTTTTGACATTCTCAATGCCACAAACGATGTGACGAAACCCTGGGTTTGAGGAGTTATGAAGTATAATGCCACAAATGATGTGACGAAACCCTGGGTTTGCGAGGAGTTATGAGAAGTATGAGGTGAGTGAAATAAAAAATACCAGTGACCATTGTATGAACTTTTATTTTATGAATATTCAAGAATAAAGTTTTTAGGAAAATTTGGACCAAAGAGAGATGAACAGAGAGGTGAATGTAGAAGACTAACAATGAACTATGTGATCTTTATAAAAAAACTAGTTAATAATAAGAACAGTTCTGTCTCATAGACTGTGGTGGACAGGACATGTGGTACAAATGAGGAATGAAAGAGGGGAATAGAAATTTCTTGTAGGAAAACCACAGGAAAGTGCCCAGTAGATGAACCAAGAAGAGGTGGGAGAATAATATTAACCGTTATTTGAGGAAGGTAAAATTATACATGGGATGATTGAAAACATTAGGGATGTTTGGAGAGCTTATGTATGCATGGCAATGAACTTCTGACAGTGCCAGTGAGTTAGTTAATCAGTTGAAGTAATTTTTTTCAACCATTCACATGCGACTTGTTAAATGTGTCAATTGCAAACTCCGAACATTATGTCGATGGTCTTGAACCATATTGCTATAAGTTCATTTCTTAAAATTCTTGATATGAGGTGAATGTTTCATGGGCATTGCGAGAATAATACAGGGATTTGATATTACGGTAAGTAATGTCATTAGTAATCTGTTGATATTTCTGACTGACCACCTTAATGCCGACAGAATCTCGGCTACAGTCTGGAATCGAATATCACAAAGTGGTTCTTTCATTTTAGGGACCAAATCATAATCACAAGAGCCTAAGTTCAGTGAATGTGGTAGGTGGAAAAGCACTTCCTGCTCCCAGCGATGATACAGATCAGCTACAGGGTGTGCCGCGTGCATCCGAGCAGTCCTGTATGGTAATGCCATCTCCCCCTATATGCTTCCACAAGACCTTCATGACATTGTCGTGCCATGACAGATTGAATTTTCAACCAAGATCGCTGTTCCTGCTTTGTAAACATGGCGAAACACAACAGTTTAGAGCGGCAACTCAGAGGAGACTTTCTCTCTCCAAAGCACATGCGCTTTGAGACATACAGACGAGTCCATATACTCAAAGAAAGGTCAAATATATATTAACATGTGATAGAAGTTACAACGATTAACTCCATCTGGTTTTGCTTCTACAGCAGTGTTGCCACTATTTTTGTTACAGCCCATGTATGATGCTAGCAGCTAGCACATGCGCTTTGAGACGTACAGACGAGTCCATTTACTCAAAGAAAGGTCAAATATATATTAACATGTGATAGAAGTTACAACGATTAACTCCATCTGGTTTTGCTTCTACAGCAGTGTTGCCACTATTTTTCTTACAGCCCATGTATGATGCTAGCAGCTAGGTCTAAGCCTTTAAGGTCTGTTGCATCATGGAGTTTTATTTTTATGAATAGACTGCGTCCTAGAAATGTTGTAATGATAACAAATGTGGGTGTAATCATTTTTAATGCCTTCAGTAATAATCTAGTATATTATACATTTTAAAGATTGGAAGCAGCTGAGATGCGATTGTTAAGAAATATAGCAGGATGTACTCTGCTGGATAAGAAAAGAAATGAAGATATAAGAAAGGAACTAAATATTTTCAAACTTACAGACCAAATAATTAAATATAGGAACGACTGGAAAGAACATATTGATAGAATGACAGAAGGAAGATTTCCAAAATTATTGCTAAATTATAAACCGCACGGAAGGAGAAATGTTGGACGTCCACACAGAAGATGGTCTGAACAATTTTAACAATTATTCCTTTCATGAAACCGGAATGAGCCAACAGTTTTAATCCCTGGATGATGATGATGATGAATATACATTTTGTACCCAGTCCATCACTGTGGTCTCGAGGTAGCGTGCTGCCTTGTCACGCAGCGGGCCCAGGTTCGATCCCCGCTCGGGACAAGTTTCCTGGGTGAGGTTTTTTTGGGGTTTTTCCTCACCTGCAAAATAAATGTCAGGATACTTTAAGGCCCAAACGGTCCCCAAACATCATCTGGCCATCATTTTCATCAATATCATATTCACTTCATTAGATTAAGTTTAGGTTTAAGGCCTCTCCTGACGCATCGTTACACATCATCACCCATCATATCATTGGGGCAGCATATCCCTGCATTCCAGACACCCCAATCTAAGAAGTGGGTTACAATACACCAATGTCAGGAGAGAATACCTGAAATGTCGAATGACAAACAGGTGGCGTTGAACAAAAAAAAAAATTGTACCCTTGAAATTAGTTAACAATAAGAAACAAGAACGATAGTTTATAAAAGTTATTTTCTTTTCTTATAAAAAGTGGTCCACAAGAAGCATTTTGTTACCAATTATACTAAGTTTTGCCACCCAAATGTAAAAATTAACCATCTTACAACATTTTTGTAAATAAAAACTTGTATATATTTATATTTAATTAATGTTGGGAAGTAAACATTATGGCTGACGATGAACATGACTATGTTTGAAATCGCGATATCATGGAAGCATGAATCCTATGAGGTGAGTTGTTTAAACAATATGTTCTCCGATGAATTTTAATTGTATATATTTCTTTAGAGAAATTTGTGGTGGAGTGGTAGTCTGCAAATTTATGTTTGGCCAATATATGAGGAGGAACCTTTTTTTTATACTCTTTTAATCTCCCCTAAATTTCAATTAAATGTTGCTAAATACTCAGGGTTTTGAAATGAAGCTAAACAAACGAAGGATGTGGATGAGACAAAATGTTAAGATTAAATTAAAATGCTTCAAATCTTTCCTCGTATCCAGTCTTCTAAGTAGACCACTGTTTCAAAGCCTTGGCAGCTTCATCTTCAGTACTTTCTCATCGACTGATGTTATGTCGATCAGAAGAACTATTTACTAGTAGTTATAATTCTTCTTCTTCACTTCACGGGCTAGGCAAATTGCCTGTTCTGCCTCACAGTTGTTCTGTCCATCTTTTCACTGGCCTTTCTACATTCCTTGAACCTCTTGGCTTGTAGTTGAATGCTGCTCTTGGTAATCTTGATACATTCATTCTTTCCACATGTATAAACCATTTCTCTGTATATTCTCTGATTTTCTCATACAATGGATATATATTTAACTCTGTTCTTATATCTTCACTCCTTATCCGATCCAATCTTGTGCAGCCTTTTGTTCTTCTAAGGAAGTTCATTTCTGCGCTTTGTATTCTACTTTGCAATTTTTTGGTTGTAGTTCTAATTCTTCTTCTAATTAGAAGACACTAAATTAATATAAGCCCCGCGCCGTAGCCGAGTGGTTAAGGCAGGAAGCCTTGGCGCAGAGCTACGGGACTTGTGCTGGTTCGAGTCTCCATGGGGGAAGAAATTTTCTCATGGTATTTCGGCCAGTATGGGACTGGTGCCCACCCAGCATCGTGAGGCAATTGGGTAGCTACAATAAGTAGCGGCTCCAGGTTGAGGAAACCAGCTATAACGGCTGGGGGACTCGACATGCTGACCACATGTCACCCCTACACTGGCTGATTATCATCTACCTCTGTGATTGACACATGTGGATGTGAGGCCAGCAGCCGGCTGGTAGGCTAAGGGCCTTGTGGGCCTGTCACGCCAGGAGAAAAAAAAATTAATATAAAATTATGAAATATTCACCTGAAAGGTCCGTCTCCTCAACTTAATTAATCATTTAACTGTAGAGCTTTTGGGACTTGTCCCATCATCGGCAGGATTCAAAACACCTTTCAGGTGAATATTCCATAATTTTATATTAATTTTGAATAATACCTCAACGGAACACATCATGAATCTTATAAAAGTTGATTAGAAGACACTAGTAGTTCTTCTGATAGACATAACATCAGTCGACAAGAGGGTACTGAAGATGAAGGTGCCAAGGCTTTGAAACTGCAGTCTACTTAGAAGACTGGATATGAGATGAGGTGTGAAACATTTCATTTAATCTTAAATTAAACCTCATAGTGATGTTTTCGTATAAAAGTTCAAGACAAAATGTTAGAAGTAATGAATGCGTTCAATATTAACTTAAGGGTTCTAAGATGCAATTTGAAAAACATGTAGTTTATATATTCTGTATTCAGCCACGGTGGTCATGTTCCTTGCATCTGGTCCTGAGGATCATGGGTTCAAACACTGCTTGGGGTCAATAGATTTTAGGATGGAAAAATCAAAGGGAAGGACTTTAAGCCGTGGGTCCAGAGTCTGATAATATTCAGGCTTATAAAAAAACCACTAGCCTGAATAGAAAGGCCTCTGTGCAGAATTTAACCAACCTTCATCCATCTGAGTAATACCTTAGTTTCTTCCAGGATTAGGTCAATGCGACCTATTCTGGTCGCAATTCCATCGTACCTTAGTTTAAGATAAAATTAAAATACTTGATACCTCACCTCATATCTTGTCTTCTAATTATACTGCAGTTTCAAAGCCTTGGCAGCTTCATCTTCAGTAATATCTTGACAATTGATGTTATGTCGATCAGAAGAACTACTTCTTCTTCCCTGTTGGTGGACCGATAAACCTCTAGATCCAGTCAGAATCTGTGGGAAATTCGAGGTTCATAAGTTTTTCTTTCTTGTTTTTTTGAATGTGGGTACTGAAGATGAAGCTGCCAAGGCTTTGAAACTGTGTTCTACTTAGAAGACTCGATATGAGGAGAGGTGTGAAACATTTCATTCAATATGTATTCATGTAGACTTTCACGCCCGGAGTTGCTATGATGATCTTGAAGAAGATTTTCGGGCTGTAGGCCGTGGTCGTGAGGCTTGTAGTTCCCCGACGTTTCGCCAGAGACTGCGTCTGGCATCCTCAAGGGTTGTCTTGAGACTGGCAATTCTGTCCGCTGTCTGTCCTATTTATACGTTCACCGCGATG
Organism: Diploptera punctata; assembly: GCA_030220185.1. Lineage (NCBI taxonomy): Eukaryota > Metazoa > Arthropoda > Insecta > Blattodea > Blaberidae > Diploptera > Diploptera punctata. The sequence continues at coordinate 311,987 of JASPKZ010001614.1, forward strand.
TGTTCGTAAGTTGTATCTGCCTTCTGATTGGTCAGCGTTAGGGACTTCCATTGCTCCAATGAGATTGCTGTTTGATGGTCTAGTCGACTGTACGTTATATCTGCCTTCTGATTGGTCAGTGGTAGGGACTTCCATTGTTCCACTGAGATTGCTGTTTGATAGTCTAGTCGACTGTACGTTATATCTGCCTTCTGATTGGTCAGCGGTTGGGACTTCCATTATCCCTAACGCTGACCAATCAGAAGGCAGATACAACTTACGAACACATCGCGGTGAACGTATAAATAGAACAGACAGCGGACAGAATTGCCAGTCTCAAGACAACCCTTGAGGATGCCAGACGCAGTCTCTGGCGAAACGTCGGGGAACTACAAGCCTCACGACCACGGCCTACAGCCCGAAAATCTTCTTCAAGATCATCATTTCATTCAATACTTTAGTTGCCTACTAGATGTCTCATTGAAGCAATGTGCTAACCACATGTCACTCATTGACATCTAAGTATAACTAAATTAGCTTATCTGTACATACTTATATTCTTTCTATACCTTGACTTATGCCCATGATCTTCTGAATTTCTCATAATTGAATTCTGAAATATTATTTTTGAGAAGTGGAAACTAATTTATTTCTCTCTGAATTATTGTAAAACCATTAATTATGCAGATATTGAGACTTACGGGCAACTTATGCATAAATCAGTATTCATGTATTGTGTGTTTATTAGATACAGTGGACACCAGTTAATTCGACATTCAGTAATTCAAATATAAGCACAATCCCCTTGAAACTCCTGTTTAAAATAATCTTAAAAATCCATGTTTAATTTGATGTTTTGAAGCCAATATTTGGAAAATTTGAAGCCACAATTCAATTTATTGATAATGAAAAAAAGTAATCTGAATTCTATCAAAGTTGAAACACAGTTGAAAAATTCCAAGAATTCATCTAGTACCCACATTTCTAGTTGCCCGTTAGATGGCAAGCAAACTCAACTGTATTGTCCAGTGCTTTGTGTCGTCGGGTTCAGTACATAGACACCCACCCCTCACTCATAGTCCAAAAACTGAGAATAATGCATGTATCCTCCCTTACTTTTACAGAATAGATAATGTAACCTCCGTTAAATAAATAAATAAATAAAGCCTGATATGTCCCTATAGGGCAAAGGTCTACCTGTACAGGGGTTAAGCTCTAGTTGAGAGTGTCACCCGGTGAGCTACTCCGTGGTCAGAAGTTGACTTGGATGTAGCACTTGGTTTGTATACACTGTCTGTTCTGTGATTAGTTAATACACAGTTGGCTCTCCACCGTTACCATCACTAAATCTGTAAAATATTTTGTATCTCATGTATTAATCATAACAATTTACATTCGATAGATTTAAACTATCCCTAAGAATGTCAAAAATTCCTGTGAGGTACATGTACACACACAGTACAGTACAGTTAAAAACTTCAGTCAGGACAAATGTGTTAAGTGACTCAATTCACAATGTCGAAACACGGAGTGTACACCAGTTTAACATTAGCAAAAAAAGTTGAAGTGCTCAGGGAAGTAGAAAAGGGAACAAAGAAGAAATGTGATATTGCCAAGGAATATGGGATACAGCCAAACACTTTATTCACCTACATAAAGAATAAAGAAAAAAATACTGGAGAGTTGGAACCTACAGAGTGGTGGAAGTAGGAAACACATAAGAGGAGGTGAATTTCCTGAAGTTGATGAGTGTGTGTTCAAATGGTTCAAACAGTCGTGTGATCGTAACATACCATCGAGTGTGTGCTAAGGCCGAAGAATTGCAGAAATGTTGGACATTAAAAATTTTAAAGCAGGTGGAGGTTGGTTCAGTGGTTTTCAGGAAAGAAATGGCATTTTGTTTAAAAACGTGTGTGATGAGAGTGCTTCAGTTCATAGGGAATCAACCAATGAGTGGATTACCTGAATTTACAAGGAATTATGAATCAAAAGACATCTTTAATGTGGATGAAATTGGACTTTTCTTCAAGTGTATGCCTAACAAAACATTCACGTTTAAGGGGGAGCAGTCTCTTACTGAAGGGCTTTAACTTGTGTCAAACTACTAAGATTACACATTTTATGACAAAATATGGAAATTAAAAGGTGAGTTACAGGGCATGTTAATTGCATATTTGCATGAAATAAATTTATTTCAAGGTACAATACTATGTAAAATAAAGTGTCTTTTGTTAATTCAAAGTTTCGATAATTTGAATTTTTAAAAATTCCCCCTTGAGTTCGAATTAAAAAGTATCCACTGTACCATAATTATATTACACATATTTACCTCCTGTTTTTCGTAACACGTTTGCCTGTGAAGAGGCACCAATATTCCACTGAATCATATGTAACTCCACTAAAACTTAAGACAGCAAAAAATATGCTAAGCTACTACCAGGAAACATGCAAAATTGTGCATAAGCAAGAAGGTTATTCAAGTTATATATGTACGAAATAACAGTATGAGGTTTCTTTAATTTATGTTGAGTAGACTGCGATAGGCAGGACATGTTGCGCGTATGGGGAATGAAAGACGTGCATGGAAACTTCTTGTAGGAAAGCCAGAAGGAAAACACCCAGTTGGTAGACCAAGAATGAGGTGGCAGAACAACATTAAGTATGATTTGAGGGAAGTAGATTATACAGGGAATGATTGGAAAGCATTGACTCAGGATAGAGATGTATGGAGAGCTTATGTCCGTGCGGCCATGAACCTATGGGTTCGATAGTGCCATTGAGTAAGTAAGTAAATAAGTAAGTTGTTTTTGACTCACCTCATACTTCTTAACTCCCTTGCAGGCCTGGGTTTCTTCACTTCATTTGTGATATTCTCAATGCTGTATCACGTTCACAACTTTAGTTATTCAAGATCTGAAATAACATGGGGATAATTCCATCATAATAAATATCATATTTTTACCTACTCTTAGCAGATTTGAAGCATTTTTAAATTAAAGGGAAAAGCACTTAATTTTCTGTGATAAGTGTAGATAAATATTCTGAAAAAAGTCTTATTTTATATCAATTACTGAAATTTGTAACAAATACCACTGATTTGAATGATATTCATTATGAAAAAAAAATGTATAATATTGCAGAGAATATAACAAACTTTGATGTAAGATTGCCGATTTATCTGAGAAAAAGAATATATTTTTCAAATTTCAAAATTGCTTAAAATCCTGCATTTCTAATGCTTTAAGAAATAAATTCTTCTTCCAGCTCTACAACCCGTTATGAGCTCTGGCTGCTAGGACACTGCTCCATGCATGTCTGTCGAATGCCCTCCTTTTCCATCCCCAGACCCCGAGCTTTTGGAGGTCCACTTCTATTCCATCATCCATCTCAGCTTCGGTCTTCCTCTTCTACTTCCCCTATCTGGTCCAGTAGTGTAAGCTTTCTAGTAGTATTGTCCTCCTCCATTCTCATTATGTGACCCACCCATCTCAGTCTGCCAATTTTAATAACATTTACAATATCTGGGTCTGGATATAAATTGTAGTCTTCATCATTATACGAGGGCGGATCGGAAAGTAACGCACAATAATTTTTTTTTAAAAAAGTTTAATAGTAAAAAAAAGGAAAAAAAATCACAAATGAACTTACATCTTTTACCTACTTTTCGACATAGTCACCAACTTTCTCAACACATTTTTCCCATCGTGTTACCAGTTTCAATATGCCCTGTTCGTAGAAGTCCGTTTGGTTGGAGTGTAGCCATCTGCGCACTGCTGATTTCACTTCCACATCTGTCTCAAAGCGTTTGCCGGCCAGGAATTTCTTCATGGGACCAAACAGATGAAAGTCCGATGGTGCAAGATCCGGACTGTATGGTGGATGCTGGAGCACCTCCCAACCAAATTCGGCGATTTTCTGACGAACGACAGCAGCAACATGGGGGCGAGCATTGTCATGAAGAAGTTTAACGTTAATGTTGTGACGTTTGTCACGAATGGCACGACGCAACTTCACCAAAGTTTTAATGTAGGCCGCAGCATTCACAGTGGTCCCGTGTTCAGCAAAGTCCACCAATAAAACACCATGCATATCCCAGAACACTGTCACAAGCACTTTCCTGGCAGATTGAGTCACTTTGAATTTTTTCTTTACTGGGGAACCAGCATGTTTCCACTCCATTGATGCCTGCTTTGTTTCGGGCGTGTAGTGGTACGCCCACGACTCATCACCTGTGACGATTCCTTCCAGAAAGTCATGTCCTTGTGCGGTGTACCGCGTTAAGTGGTCCAAGCTTGCCATCATTCGCTGGCCCTTGTGGTCGTCTGTCAGGTTCTTAGGCACCCAGCGAGCACTAACTTTACGGAATTTCAAATTTTCATGAACAATATCGTACACTGCACCATAGGAAATGTTGAACTTCTGCGATAAGGCTCGCAGTTGCACACGCCGGTCGTTCAGAATTGCCGCCTCAATGCCTCTGACATTCTGCGGGATTGCTGCTGTTGTCGGCCGGCCGGAGCGTGGCGAATCACTAAGGTTCACGCGTCCCTCTTGGAAGAATGTGCACCACCTGGAGACATTGCTACGGTCCATACAATCATCCCCATACACGCCATGCATGTCCCTGTGAATTTCACTGGGTTTATGCCCTTTGGCCCACAAAAATCGAACAACACTTCTCTGTTCCTCACAGGTGGACGACTGTAGCATGCGCGCCATCTTTGTTGCATAGTTCAAGCTTCTCTCGCAAGAGGTGCACCTGAGAAAAAAATACCATCTGTAGTGAAAACTTCAAACTATATCTCTGTGAAATTTCAACATTCTAGCTGCAATACCAAGGCAGAAAAAAATTATTGTGCGTTACTTTCCGATCCGCCCTCGTATTTTATCCAGCATACTCCACAATCACCCAGGATTTTCCTTTCAAAGATTCTCAGTCTTTCTCATTCTCTCTGCTAAGTGTCCAGCATTCACTGTCATAAATAACAACTGGTCTCAGTATGGTTTTGTAGATTTTTAATTTTGCATCCAGACTTAGAATGTGTGATTTAAATTGGTCCTTAAGTGCATAATAGCATCTGTTGGCTTGGAGAATCCTGCTCCTTATTTCCTTATTAATATTATTGTCATCAGTGATTATAGTGCCCACATATTTAAATTCGTATTTTTGTATTGTAAGCCTATATTTTCCCTTTACAGAGATTTAGGCGCTCTCCCCCTACAGGGAAGAATTTGAACCATACTAATTTAGTTACACTTGTTTTCGTATAGATGTCATTTTGAGTGGTCCGTGGTCAGCGTTCCGCCTCATACTGACATCTGGGAAACCAAGGTAGTACTAGGATGGGAAAATTCGGTAAATTTTGCTTTGAGGCCTTTTCATTCAGGCTTAAGGATTTTTTTACGAGCCTGAAAATCTTCAGACTCGGGACCCACGGCTTAAAGTCCCTCCCGGAGGACTTGCTCCTTGGATTTTTCCATCCTAAAAAACCCATCAACCCCGGCTGGGTTTGAACCCGCGACCCTTGGGACCAGAGGCAAGGAGCATAACCACTAGTCCATGTACAATTTGAAATTTATATTCGCTTATTTCTAGTCGTTTTAAGAAATAAATAAATGTGGATAAATTATGACATTCATTTCAGTGGAGTAACCCATAGATGAACAGTAATGTTATGGCACTGCTCTGCCAAATACATTTAAAATTTAAGTCAATCTTCACTGTTTATTGTAGTGACAAACTAACAATATTATTGCAAGTTATTTTCCTTGTTTGACAGTTATACATCAACAATCTAATAGCGGGAAAATTTGGCGCTTAGCTGCATGATGTAAAATTTAGATTAGCATTTATGATCTGGTTTCATAGCCGTTTGTTACAAAACATAGAATCTCTGATAGGACTGATGGCGTTTATATTTTTCTTTAATAATAAGGTTATATTTAAAGATTTGGTGCTAAAAGTGTGCATACAGTTACTTTATGAGCCAGTGCAACAGATAGCATCAAAATCTCAATTTTTAAAAAGAGTAATGCTTGATGCATAACTATGTGGAATGCAGGCTTTCATGGCCGGTAATCATAATGTTAAAAGATTCCGGGCTGTGTGGCCATGGTCATAACTGGTGTTTCTTCCAGACGTTTCTCCCTCAACTGTGGAGGACATCTTCAGTGGCGAGTGCTTCCAGGTGGTGTTCCCTTGTCGTAGACTCGACTGTGAATCACCGTGCACCATTTGGGAATTAACAGCATATATGAGACAAAAATTTGCATTTAGATTGGAGCTTGCTCAGGTAGCTCACTCAGTAGAGCATTGGCCTAGAAAAACCAAAAGTCCTGGGTTCGAGCCCCAGTCCAAGTGTATAATTTTTCTCTTTAAATATAATTTGTCCACCGCTGTGGTCTTTAGGTAGCGTGCTGCCTTGTCACGCAGCTGGCCCAGGTTCGATCCCCGGTCGGGGCAGTTTTTCTGGGTGAGGTTTTTATCGGGGTTTTTCCTCACCTGTAAGACAAATGTCAGGAAAACTTTAAGGCCCAAACGGTCCCCGAAATCATATGGCCATCATCATCATCTTTATCATTTTCAACATCATCCTTCACCGGTGTGGAAAGCAACGGGAAGCTACCACACCTACAATTCCCTAGTAAAGCTGGCAAAACATAGCATGAAAATGCTATGATTGCAGTGAAAGACCTGCCCTCGGGCAGAATTACTATGGATGGATCCATCATTGAAATGTATGAAATGAATAATAAAAACATTGAAGGAAGCCGTACTGGCTTTATAATGTAATGTAAAATTCCGAAATAAATGTCTTCTTAATAAAGAATGCACCATTTGTAACATAGAAGCAAAGGTTTTATACCATTTGGTGCATGGGAATTAACAGTGTATATACAAGAAAAATTTGTTTAGATTGGAGCTTGCTCAGATAGCTCACTCGGTAGAGCATTTGCCTAGAAAAACCAAAGGTCCTGCGTTCGAGCCCCAGTGTAAGTGTATAATTTTTCTCTTCAAATATAATTTATCCATTATTGAAATGTATGAAATGAATATTAGAAACATCGAAAGAAGCTGTACTGGCTTTATAATGTAATGTAAAATTCCCAATTAGATGTCTTCTTAATAAATGATTCACCATTTGCAAGATAGAAGCAAATGTTTCCTAGCATTTGGTGCTCGGTAATTAACAGCGTATATTAGAGAAAAGTTTGCGTTTAGATTGGAGCTTGCTCAGATAGCTCACCCGGTAGAGCATTTGACTAAAGTTCGAAAGGTCCTGGGTTTGAGCCCCAGTCTGAGCATATAATTTTTCTCTTCAAATATAACTACTTCTGAATTGACATTCAGATTTTTATTATATTATTTTTTGATCTGATCATCTTACTTCAATATTAATGTTGATTTGTTCTTGAACATGTTCCAAAACAATTCTGTTTAAAATATATATATATATATAGGAAATTCACATATCATCCATGGGTACAAATTCTAAAAGATATTTGAGAAGTTTAATATTAAATTAGCACCAAAAAATAACTACAGTTTAAATAAACTAATAAAAACCAACAAAAATGAAAAAAACTGATAAAAAATAAAAAGTCAGAAATATATCAAATTGAATGCATGGGTTGTGAAAAGATATATATAGGGAAAACAAAAAGAAACCTAAAAATTAGAACCAAAGAACACATAAGAAATATTAAAAATGGGGAAATAGAAAAATCTGCAGTTGCTGCTCATGTTTGGTCTGAAAAACATAATATAAATTCAGACACTAAATTATTAAAACAGTTAGAAAATACAAAAGAGCTGACTATTTGGGAAAAAATTTATATTCAGAAGAACAGAAACAGAGTTATGAATTTTGATATACCGATGGAGCGTGACCTTGTTTGGAGGTTCTTTGGCCAACCACAGAATGGAGCTGACATCGACATCCAGGTTGTGCAACATAAATAAAACCAGTCTGGACAAGCTGACAATAAAACAGAATTGTTTTGAAACATGTTCAAGAACAAATCAACATTAATATTGAGGTAAGATGATCAGACCAAAAAAAATATAATTAAAATAACCTCAAAATATCACTTCCTAAAATTAAATACTCAGATTTTTGCTCTATCAAACAAGTTTTTAATATTAAAACAGTGATATGTCCCAAAAGAAATGTTAATATCAGTAAAGAAGTGGACTAAGAGAGTCTTAAAATGTGCAATAATTTTGTGATTTGCAGATACAAGTTATGGTCAACCGTATAGATTCCAGTCTCCATACCCATCCCCCCAGCCACCGACACCATCCCCACAAAGTAGAGGCACACCTTCTCCTAACTACGCAACCCAATATCAACCTGTGATGATGGAGGGAACGTACACGTACAACGTGGCAGGACCTGGAGGTACAGGTGGTGGCCAGGTGATCCAGAGAATGCCAGAACCTAGTTCCAGTACATGGGGTGTCGCTCTGCCAGATTACAGTTCCATCAGACCGCAGTTTGTTACTAACAGTGTGATGGCAACTCAAGCCGTAATGACAGTGAACAGTGATTTTGTTCATGGTATGACGGGGACTAACATGCTAACAAGTGCCGCCGGAACAAATCTTATTCAAGCAGGAAATAATGCAGTTTCCGCTGGAACAAATGTGCTATCAGTTGCAACAAATATGATACCGACAAATTCGCCTAACATATATGTAAATCCGAATATTGCAGGGGCTTCAGCTGCTGGGAATGGTGGTGCAAATGCATTTCCAGCAGGTCCATCTGGTATGAAAGACACACCCTCAAATTCTTGTATAATGGATCTCGACAGTCAACAGCCGTATAATTTAGATTCTTCGGATCTGGCTGGCTTAGACATGATACTGAATCAGAATTTATCTGAAAATCTTTCGAGTAATTTGACATTATCTGAAAATAAGGCACATCAGCAGCAGCAACAGTCTACTGAAAATATGTCGGACAGTCTGCTAAGCTTAAAGAAAGAAATCAGTAATCTAAATGAGATGTATAAAGGTGGAATAGGTGATGGAGAGAGACAGTGAATTAAAAATATTTCTTGTCTATATTTTTTATTGCCATGACTTGTAAGAGTTACATTGTATTTTACTCAAATAATCTACATACCTTTTTATTCTGAACATATTTTCAAAGCATAATATAACATTATTTGGAAGAAAGTTTTTATTGAATAGTTCTATTTTATACAGGCTTGATAGATATTTTTTTAGGACATCTAATAGCATCCACTGAGTAACATATTTCTTCATAGAGTTATAAAATTATTTATACAATACAAACACTTAAAACTAACATGAAGAATGAATCAGTTTTTATATCTTACCTCACAGTTTGTTTTCTTAAACACTGGAACTGCAGTTTTTGAGAGAACATCTCTCTCATTTTCAACCGATATTATGACTACCGAATTTTCGTTGGAAACTTCATCTAAACATTGCCATCTGGTGTTGATTTGACGAGTTTCTTAGATTTATCTTAACTGTTTCAGTAATTTGGCTTTAATTCTGTGTTTTTCTGTGCAGCTATTGCAGACTTTTCTGTTTTTATTAAAACTTGGTTTTATTTGATTTTCATATTTATTGAGATATAATTCAGTGACAGCTGTTTCGGTACACTGTACCTTCTTCAGACATGTTAACAAATTATGAATTGTGTTATTATAGTACATATCAACTGATCTAAGCAACAATACAACAATAATTTATTTAAATTTAACAAAGGGGATTCATTCAAATCAAGTTGAGAATTTAACAGTTTATTACTACTTTTAAATTTATTTATTTCTACAGCCTCCGAAATGTCCAATTCTTACCCTTATCGCAAACATATAAAATTTCAAAATTTGGATCGAAACAATGATTAAATTGGAATAGGTGGTTAGCATATTTTGAATATTCTAAATTGGATTTTCATCAAGTAAACACCAACTCAATTGATTATTTTCTGTTTTTAATTGTTTTCTATTTTCTAAATGTTAAAAATGGGGAAATATCACATAGATTATTGATATATAGATTGTTAAATGTTCCACTAAATGAAGAAGATTTTGAGAAAGTATACAATTATATTTTGAACATAGCCAATTTAAATGGTTTTCGAAAAGAAATAATTATAAATATATTAAAGAAATTCAGACAACAAAAAAGATTAATCTGATTCAAAGAAAGAAAAAACAATTCAAGAAAATTACTTATCATCCTGAAATACATAACAAATTTCAAAAAAAAAAATCTTCAAGAAATTCAATATTACATTGGTGCCAGTAAATAAATTTAGCCGTGGTATTCTATTAATAACCAATAAGAAAGTGAACACTCCAGATAGTAAAAAATCTGGAATTTATCAAATTAGTTGTAAAGACTACAATAAAGTATACATGGGGGGGGGGAATAGGAATTTGGACACTCATACAAAGGAACGCTTTAGAAATATTAAAAATGGTGAAATTGAAAAATCAGCTATTGCAGCACATAGTTTGTTGGAGAGTCATCAAATTGAAAAAGAGACCAAACTTCTAAAACATTTGGAAAAACCTTTAAAATTGACAGTTTGGGAGAAGATATATATTCAAAAGAAATTTAGATCCACGAATTAAAAAATTCCTGATGAACAGGACCTGATCTCAAAGTTCATCAAATCAACACTAGGTGGCAATGTTATAGATGAAGTTTCCAATGAAAATCCAGTAGTCATAATGTCGCTTGAAAATGGGAGGGATGTTCCTCTTGAAAACTGCAGTTCCCGTGTTTAAGAAAACATAAACTATGAGGTAAGATATAAAAAATGACTCATTCTTCATGAATAAGAACCTCATAATGTTATGAACTTAAAACATACACTCATCCTACACTTCCTCTCTGTACACAATGCAAGTATACATGACAGTGTGTGTGCCAAAGTGATGCATAAATTGAAAATAAACCAATTATCGCCATCTATCTGCCTAGCAAGGACATTAAGCACAAAGAGTGCAGTGGATGGCATTGGATCACACACAAATACATTGAAACCTGTCTTAGCCAGAACCTTTATAAGAAGGAAACGTGTAGAGAGGGGAAAAAATCTCCAGAACGGGTACGATTTTATATTATATTATTTTTAGTGTGATCATCTTACCTCAATATTAATGTTGATTTGTTCTTGGACATGTTTCAAAACAATTCTGTTTTATCATCAGCTTGTCCAGACTGGTTTGATTTAAGTTGCACAACCTGGATGTCGATGTCAGCTCCATCCTGTGGTTGGCCAAAGAACCTCCAAACAAGGTCACGCTCTGTCGGTATTTCGAAATTCATAACTCTGTTTTTGTTCTTCTGAATATAAATTTTTTCCCAAATATTCAGCTCTTTTGTATTTTCTAACTGTTTTAATAATTTAGTGTCTGAATTTATATTATGTTTTATATGTAAAGGGGCACGCCGTAGCGTAGTGGTTAAGGCACTGAGCTACAAGCCGGAGGGTCGAGGGTTCAAGTCCCGTTGGGGTCAGGATTTTTAAACTGACCCAAACCCTCTGGCGGCACTATGGCCCTGGGGTCGACTCAGCCTCTAACGAAAATGAGTACCAGACGCTTGTTCTGGGGGTAAAGGCGGCCGTCACGCAGGGCTGACAACCCGGCTGACGTAAAGTGCCGATTGTCTAGAAAAAGTGGGAGCCTTTACCTTCCTACTACCCCAAGGGCTTTCGGGCCTGTTGTGGGATCACTTTACTTTTTTTTTTAATATGTAAAATCGTCCTGTATAAGCCAGAAACCTTCATAACACGGAAACGGAATGGTTTTTAAAGTACCAATAGTTAATTTTTACCTCAGTAAGACGGAAAATTATTCTTAAGCACGTTCTAATTACAGTATTAATGACCACACGTGAAAATTCTTATATCGTTTTACCTTCTTGAGTTGCCGTTGTATTTTGGGGATACCCTTGCTTATGTGTGACAGCAGGGAATCCCTCGCTTTTCCTTGCCTGCTTACGTAACCTGCGAGGGAGTTGGGAAACTCTTCAATCCTCCTATATTTGAGTTCCTTCTCATTTTTGTGTAATAGAGTTGTATTGTATTGCCGTGCAAACTGTGCTATTTTGTCTGTATTTCAGTTCAATACGTTATGTCTTTAAAAGATGCATGTAAAATCCTTACACTGTGTGAGAAAATTCAAGCTTGTAATTTGGGAACCCTTTATAAGAAGGAAAACTGCCAAGAAGGAAATATATTTAAGGAGCCGTCATGTTCCTTCATAGACAGATTTTACTGTTTCTTTAGTCTGCCAGATTTTGCTGCTTTTCTTTTCCCTAGAAGGGCACTTCAGCCATCCTATCTAATCTTATTTAAATCTAGCCTTCGCCTGTGCTAGATTTGCAAGTTTTCCTTTTATCCAAGGTATTTAAACATATGAATTAACAACGTATAAGAGAAAAAATTGCATTTAGATTGGAATTTATCTGGTAACTCAGTGGTAGAGCTTTGGTCTAGAAAGCCAAAGATCCTGGGTTCAAAACCCAGTCTGAGTATATAATTTTTCTCTTCTAAAATTATCTAAACATATACTCATTGAAAATGATGAATTGGATGGAGTCTTTAGGGTAGAGGATGTAACAAAGATCACAATTAAGAATTGAACACCGAAACAGGTAAAGTGGAGCGGGTGGCATTAGAAACACGCACATTTTTAAGTGGAGCATGCCATATCTTAGTTGATAAAGGAAATATGCTGTAAGCTGGAAGATCTCAGGTTTGAGTCCCTCTAGGGGCATGGTTTTTAAACTGACCTATACCTTCTGGTAACACCATGGCTCTGGGGTTAAATGAGCCTCTAACCGAAATGAGTGTCAGACATATGTTTTGGGATTAAAGGTGGTCATGATGCAGGACTGACACCTAGTGCCAGTTTACTAAAATGATGGGAACCTTAACCTCCTACTGCCCCAAGGTTCTCTGTAAGCCCTGTGGTGGATCACTTTACCTTTATATTTTTATCTAATTAGAGAATGCAGTATGGCTGGCAAAGGACATTTCAAACACTTCTAATAAGGCAGTGTAAACAGAAAGGAATTCAAATAAATTCTAATAAAGATTGTCATTAATATTTGAAGAAAGTGACACTATGAAGTTTATTTTAATTGATAATTGAGTTAGAATTTAACCCCTCACCTCACAATTGTAGATTTTTAGAGGACATGTTTCAGTATTATTGCCTCACTACGATGCTTAACAAGCGGCTTGCTTTGTTTCCCCACAGCTGTTATATGTTATTAAAATACAAAGATCTTGACTGCCGCGACTACCACGATGTTGCCACATTGCTATTCTTCCCTCAGTTTCAATTAAAACTCGGAACGTGGAGCAGTCGATCCAGTTATAAAATTGTATACCGTAATTAATGTTATAATTATCAGAGATTTATTGTGATGTGTAGCTTGAATAATAATACAATATCTACATATTATATTAGTTTAATATATAAGTAATTTCAACATGTGGTCGCCATGGGAAAATATTTCAGACCGAACAGTTAATAATAATAATAATAATATTTTCAGCATGATGTTGTATGAACACTAAATTTATGTACACCTACAAGTTATATAATGTAGGAATTAAATTATTAAAATTCATCGGAGAACATATTGTTTAAACAACTCACCTCATAGGATTCATGCTTCCATGATATCGATGAATATAGGAATAAACAAATAATTTTAATTTTAAAAGTTAAACAATATGAAATAATAACAAACATAAATATAATCAATGTCTTCTGTCCTTGTGTAATAAACGCTCTTAGCGCTATGAGAAATGTGAGAACACTGCATGTCAAGCATTGCAGCGTGGCACCCGCTGTTATCTGTTAACCATCAGAGTGAGGCTATAATACTTCTGCATATTATCTTCAGCTCCTTCTAACTGTTGAATTGGTGGTTGGTGATCCTGTAGGTTGCTTCCTATTCCGTCTGGTGGCTGAGGGAGTTGGAAGCAACTTACAGGATTGCCAACCACTGCACCGGGACTTGAACCCTTAACCACGCGATCTGCTACCAAAGATTGCACCGCGTGTTGGTGCTGGATCAAACCATTGTTGTTGATAAATATTTTGAATAGAAAACATAGACTGATCAAATTAAGATATCTTGGCCCGGGCCCATAAAAGATAAAGATTAATTCAACTTTTCTTAATAAATTATCAAACATGTAATGTGTTGTAAGCTACAAGCTATAATCATGGAAGCTTTAAGGAAAGAGGAACTCACACACGCTTGAGTAAGCTTTGGAATTTTACCTTCATATCTGACATAGGCTGCTACTAAATAAATAGGCCAAAGTACTTAAAATAGACAACTAAAGTTTAATGCGAGTCAAAAGATAGTCAGATATAACATTGAAAATAAATGAATAAATAATTAATTTGACAAAGAAAATAATGCTATCATTGATCATCTATACAAAAAAAAATAATATTAAGAAACATACATACATAGTTACATACAATAAAAATAAAACGTAGTTTTATTTGATTTTCATATTTATTATATAATTCAGTGACAGCTGTTTCGGTACACTGTACCTTCTTCAGACATGTTAACAAATTATGAATTGTGTTCCAACTGATCTAAATTTTACATATTTGTGATAAGGGTAAGAAGTTAGATCTTTTGGAGGCTGTAGAAATTAATAAGTTTAAAAGTAGTAAAAAACTGTTAAATTCTCAACTTGATTTGAATGAATACCCTTTGTTAAATTTAAAAATTTAAATAAATATTGTTGTATTGTTGCTTAGATCAGTTGGAACACAATTCATAATTTGTTAACATATCTGAAGAAGGTACAGTGTACCGAAACAGCTGTCACTGAATTATATAATAAATATGAAAATCAAATAAAACTACATTTTATTTTTATTTAATTAATAAATATGGATTTTCATCAAGTAAACACCAACTCAATTGATTAGTTACATACACGCTAGTCCAGCCTAGGGTTGGGGTACACAGTCCTTGTGGCCCCACCCTGGCCTAAAGGACTAATAAAGCAAACTAGCTCTTCTGAGCTATATTGACCAGACTCCGACAACAACTGAACAGATGATGATCTGATGTTAGAAAACACAGCTCTTTATGAGAGTTCACAAGGAGAGGGGAGAATGCTCAATAGCCCACGGCGTATACTAGGAAACGAAGGGGTAGGTAGGAGAGCATTTGGCACTGTTTACTAAGATCACACACGAAATCTTGATTTTGGTACACCACAAATTCAACAATTAGATGAAGCTAAAGATAACACGCAGAAGTGTTGAGACATGTCATCTAAATATTATGAGGTGAGGTGTTAAATTCCAACTCAATTATCAATTAAAATAAAATTGTATCTTACATAAACATTCTTTGTTGTCCCGTGCTGTACATGATAATCACTCCAATACATTCAAAGACTAGCATAGCAAGTCAGAAGCAATGATATGCATTGAAATCTTAATAATTTTGGTTTCATTTGAACATGCAGTTTTTGAGTCTTATAGCTTTTAAATTTTGTGTAATAATATAGATATACGAGGTGTTTCAAAAATCTATTTATAACATTTGGATTTAACAGTTTGGGAAAAAATATATATTCAAAAAAAACAATACTAGAACCATGAACTTCGATATTCCGGACGAACCGAGCTTGATTATAAAGTTCTTCAAAAATACAACAGATGGCAGTTTAGAAAATGATTCATTCAAAAGAACACCAGATCACAGTTTAGAAAATAATTCCTTCAAAAAAACACCAGATGGCAGTTTGGATAATTACTGGCAAAAGAAAAAATTGACAGTCATGAAAACAGCTGAGGATGGTGACAATGGGTTGCTGATACTGCAGTGCTGTGTTTAAAAAAACATAGAAGTATGAGGTAAGAAGAAATCACGATTCATTTAATTTTTATCAATTGAACCTCATAATGTTAAAAATTCCCAAATTTGATATATAAAAATAATTACTGGTGAAAATGTCCTGGAGATAAAATTGGCTGGAGACCACCCTATCTCGTACTCGTGCTATTGCTTAAGAGTCATGAATTTATGAATTCAAGACTTCATGGCCCTTTAATGGCTATGTTTTTCTTTAGCGGAGACCTTAGGTTCCTTGTATCAGAACACTTGTTTAACATCCTCTTACAACTTATGAAAATTTATTTCTGTCCTATTTATACTTAGATATGTCATTTTTAAACATTTTCCTTAAATTTTAAGGAAGTAATAAATGAAGGTAGATTCATAATTTAAGAAAGAAAAATTAACATTTGAACCCTGGACCTCTCATTTTCCGTACAAGTGTGCTGTCCATTACACCATTCAAATGATGATACAAACATTAACATTTACAACGTATATAAGGAAAAACTTTGCATCTAGGTCGCAACTCGCCTTCGGTAGCTCAGTTGGTAGAGCATTTGGCCCGGCAAGCTAAAGGTCCCGGGTTCGAGTCTCGGTCTAGGCGAACATTTTTCTCTTCAGATATAATTTATCTTTCATTGAGAAATGTTAAGTTAATAATAAAAACATCATTAGAAGCCTTACTAGCTTTATAAAGTAATGTTAAATTCCCAACAAATGTCTTCTTAACTAAGAAGCCGCCATTTGCAAAGATAGAAGCAATGGTTTCAAAAGCATTTGGTGAGAGGGAATTACAACGTATATAAGGGAAAAATTTGCGCCTAGGTCGCAACTCGCCTTGGTAGCTCAGTTGGTAGAGCATTTGGCCCGGCAAGCCAAAGGTCCCGGGTTCGAGTCTCGGTCTAGGCGAAAATTTTTTTCTCTTCAAATATAATTAACATTTCTTTCAGCTTATACAATTCTCATTCGTCCGAAGGCTAATAGCTGTAGCTACCATCGCGTCTTCTATTCAGAAGTATTTTATTGAGAATTTATACATTGCTTTTTAGCGGTAAAGCTAAATATGAAGCTCTACCACTAGAATGTAATGTATAAATCTAATATATAAAAATGAATCTTCATTTGTTTGTACTCTATGCGCAGCCATACTGTTGATTCGATTGTGATGGGTTTTTTTTTTTGCAAAATGTTCAGGAGATTCTCGGGCATAGGCTATAAGAAAGTTGTGATACTCAACTCCTACACCCTTAAAAATCGCCCTTTGTAGTGAAAAAGTGAAGAAATATTTTTTTGACACTTAAATGGCTTACGCTGCCTAAACCATAACAAATACACAAAATTAATTTGCACAGAATCGAATATCTCAAAAAGCTCTACAAAAAAGTCTGCGACAGCATATGTTTATCTTTTATGGATTACTCAGAATAACCATTTTTGTCTTTCATTGATGATACGATTTAGCCATCTTTATTCCGTAAATTCAGAACGCTACCTCTGAAAGAACTTAAAACTAATGTAAGATTTTACAGTGCAATGATTATTTGTAACACAGGTATCTACATTTCGCATAACGGGTGTGCAGTGAAGCCAAAATAAAATTTCAGGTACAGGTAGAATCTGTAATTCACCCGGCAGCAGGAATCTTGTTTTCTTTTTTTTTTCCTAACAGGAATTCAATGAAGTGGTAACTAATTTATTTCTCTGTCTTTCCGCTTTTAAAATTTCTTTTTTTTTCCTGAGTTGTGTAGAAATGTCCTTCCATTTCCGCGTAGGGCAGATTCCATTTTATGCAGAATAAATACACGTAATCTTAATATTATTTTGCCAGGACCAATAAATTTGTTCACATTGGACAGGTTTCCGAATTATTCACATTTCGGATTGAATAAGTTTTACTGTACTGTACACTAATTCTTTTATTTTATTTCCACCATGTTTGTGGATGACTTCCTGATGTATTGGTGCTAGCTGATTGAAATATTACAATTTTTTTTATAAATATAGGC
The DNA here is from genome assembly GCA_030220185.1 of Diploptera punctata. Lineage (NCBI taxonomy): Eukaryota > Metazoa > Arthropoda > Insecta > Blattodea > Blaberidae > Diploptera > Diploptera punctata. The sequence goes on from JASPKZ010001614.1 coordinate 329,864, forward strand.
ATGGATTATTTGAGTAAATACAGTTATAATTTAGTTGAATAATTATTAAGTTTATTGTAGAGGTTTTATTGTACGTTCCATGTTGAACATTTTTTTTTCTTGCAGTGTTTTTATTACTTGTTATATTGGCTATTACCTTGTGAAGGATACAGTACTTGAAATGGCTATATTATTCATATGTAATATGATGTATAGAATTAGCAAAGAAATACATGCAAGCAAGAAAATAATATGGTATAACTCTACCTTTAACAGATTGATGAAAAAATAATAAATGAAAAGCTTTGTTGATATCAGATAAATTAATGGCTGATTGAAATGTAGCATACAAGAATTGATATTATTCAAAATCCGAAGGTATGTTTATCTAAAGCAGTCATTACCAGGTAATTAGTGTTTTGAAAATTCTGCCATGAGTTTAGTTTTTATATCAAAGAATAAAATTCCATATTAAAATATTTTAACTAGAAATGTAATGTTTTGATCAAAACTATGTTCCTATAAAGAGAATGGATTTTTATGTATTATTGCAACTTTGTATAATGAGTTATAAGACATTTTCTCTTCCATAAACTAAAAAAAAAATTAGTCACTTCATAAATTTTGTGTTTTTCACGATACTGCAGTTTCAAACGTATTCACGTTCATCTTCAGCCACAACTCCGACTCATGTAAGTAAATATTTAAATATATTTAAGTAAATGTCCCATTTTTGTATTAAAATTAATGTTGGGAAGTAAACATTATGAGGTTATATCATTAATATTGAGTGGGGAACATATTTTTAATAACTCACCTCATACAATTTCAAATGTATTTGATTTAAAACCATTGGTTTCAAATGACTTTTTCATTCGAAACCAATGGTCTTATTTTCATTCGAAACCAATGGTCTTATTTTCATTCGAAACCAATGGTCTTATTTTCATTCGAAACCAATGGTCTTATTTTCATTCGAAACCAATGGTCTTATTTTCATTCGAAACCAATGGTCTTATTTTCATTCGAAACCAATGGTCTTATTTTCATTCGAAACCAATGGTCTTATTTTCATTCGAAACCAATGGTCTTATTTTCATTCGAAACCAATGGTCTTATTTTCATTCGAAACCAATGGTCTTATTTTCATTCGAAACCAATGGTCTTATTTTCATTCGAAACCAATGGTCTTATTTTCATTCGAAACCAATGGTCTTAAATCAAGAAATTGTATGAGGTGAGTTATTAAAAATATGTTCCCCACCCACTATTAAATGTCCCATTTACTTAAACATTATACTAATCAATGTTACAATGTAAACATTAAGTACATAAAAATCCTTCCTCTGGTTATTACAGTAGGTATGTTTTCATCTATTGGGTTATGAAAAATAAACAATAAATCATAGGAGCAGACTCTCATAAAAATATATATATATTATTGCTGTACATTTATTTACATATAAGTACTTTGATCAAAATCTATCAGAACATTTTGATTAATATTGTAACATTAGCCTCAATTTTCTCATAATCTCTTTGTTGCCTGGCATATTTTGATTTGTAAAAAGTTTTATAAAACTGAAATTTTATAACCAGCAATAGGAATTTAATTTTCTTTCTTTTGAATCATCATTTATATTAGTGATACAGAAATTTCCTAAATGATATTCAAATCAGAATTGAAAAATTTGTAATTAGGATAATATTGGATATACAGAGTGTTCTGAGAAAGGTTCCAATATTTGTAGAGGAGATATTATTTGACAAAAACTAAGTTAATATATACTGAATTATGATTTTATTTTATAAGAGTGATGTATATTCTGCTCTGCGCACTTTGGCAGGAAACAAATGAAGAAACATTGTACATAGACATATGTTACTATTACACAGTACATTTTGTTTGTAAAAATTAAAATATGAAATAGATACTTGAGATCTCAGTCATCCTCAACTTCATAATGTTGTAAAATATCAAGAAATTCTTTTGGAACATTATGTTCCATTAAGAATCAAATGAATTGTGAATTCTTCTTACCTCATACATCTATGTTTTTTTAACACAGAACTGCAGTATTGGGAAACATCATTCCCATCTCCAGCTGTTTTCATGACTCAATTTTTCATTATGCCAGTAGTCTTCTAAACTGCCATCTGGTGTCGATTTGAAGAACTTTGTAATCAAATTTGGCTTGTCTGGAAGCTCAAAATTCCTGGTTCTAAAATGTTTTTCTCAATGTATATCTTTTCCCAAACTGCTAATTCCAATGGTTTAGGTAGATTGGGATAAGATATACGTTAAAAATTTAAAAAAACATTCTAGAACCATGAATTTTGAGCTTCCAGATGAGCAAATTTGATTATAAAGTTCTTCAAATCGACACCAGATGGCAGTTTAGAAGATTACTGGCATAATGAAAAATTGACAGTTGTGAAAACAGCTGAAGATGGGAATGATGTTTCTCAATACTCCAGTTCTGTGTTAAAAACATAGATGTATGAGGTAAGAAGAATTCATGATTCATTTGATTCTTATTAAGAAAACCTCATAATGTAAAAATTCCCAAATCATCGATAAATTCACGACTCACGAAGTGAGGAGTAAATTTATTTAGATAATTTGGAAATCAAGAGTGGCATTTGTTAGGACTATTTAACGAATAAAATTAAGCTGTTTACTAACAAATCATTATTTAAATATACTTATTTTAAAATATTTATATATTTAATGTAAACGGCGATGTTTGAAAACAATTGAGAAACGATTGGTAAGCTTCATTTGCTTCTTTTGTTCATCACTGCAACCAGATCATATTATTGCCAAAGGAACGCAATATTGTAAGAATGCACTCTAGTGGAGAAAAAAGAAACACATCAAACTGTATATTAATTCATTTCTGATGTCCTATGATGTAAATATGACAATTATATTTTTCTGGGAAAAAAATACATTTAAGAAAGTGCAAACAATGGTTTGTTTTTTTGGTGGTATAATCAGTTGCTACAAATGTTTTTATATTAACTCCTGCATGCGGTATGTGTTGACATTCATGCACTATATATACAATCTGGTAGCCGTATTTCTTAGTGAGTCAGTCACTGCAAAATAATGCTATGACCTATTCAGAATGTTAAAAAGGAGGTACTTTCTTTATTATGATAAACTTTAGTTGGTAAATTCTAGGCGAAACACGAGTGTGATTGGTTGTAAATAAAAAATCATTGTAACGTTATTGGTCATTGACTCCCATTTGGGGCGTGAGTTAAATAGTCATATTAATTATGTTCTATCTTCTGCTTGTGTATTTGTATCTATTTTATATTTTTAATTTTTACATGGTGACCTCATTGGTGTTTTGTAATGAATTTTAAAAGTACTGCATTGATTTGGTTTGTATTTGAATCGAGTAATAACTAAACACTATTCTATCTGTCAGGTAGTTATTTGCATATGTATTGCCCCTCCTCAACCAAACATTGCTCATGAAAGACTCATGATAGATGTCAAACATGTAAGTTCAATCCTTCCTCATTTGTTTTTTTGTGCTCAGAGTAAAAGATATACCACTCTTACAAATAAGACCACAACTCAGAAGATACTAAGTTTAGGAACCATGGCTATAGAATCAGTACTAATAAAGTTCATGGTAAAATTCTGTTGAAATGTTAGTAACAATATAAAAGGTTGTAAAATCTTCTGCTGAGGAAGGGACTGCCCCAAAAGACCTTACAATGTTTTATTACAAGGTACTTAATTTTATGCTTTTATTATTCATTTCATACATCTCAATGATGGTTAAATCATATTTGAAGAGAAAAATTATATGCCCAGATAGCTCAGTCGATAGAGCATTAGCCTAAAAAGCCAAAAGGTCCTGAATTCGTGTCCCAGTCTGAGCATATAATTTTTCTCTTCAAATATGACTTAATTTTATATTATGATTATTATAATTTTTTTTTCAAAGCATCAATGTATGTCAATTATTTTCATGCAAAGCCTATATACCCCTTTTAGAATGCTTTTAATGATTGGTCATTAAGGGACAAAGCTTGAGGGAAAGGGATTGGAAAAGCAGTAATTCATACTTTTCTTAGAGTTTTATTTCTAATTGTCAGCATATAATATCAGCAAACAAAACATAGAAATGATTCAAGAAACTAGAAAATGGCCATTCTTCAAAAATAATTTTTTACTGATAATTTTGTGCGTACATTTGTTATTTGCATTGCCCTCTGTAAAGTAATATTTCCTATTTTGCAGTTTGTTCCGACAGCAGATGACATCAAATTATTTTTCAACTGCAAGATCATATTTTTGATAGATTGAAAGTCAATCACAGGAACAAATTCTAACCCACAAGAATAGTTTGATATCATTTTGTAATTTCGTGGACTAGTGGTTACCATGCATGGCTCTGCTTCCAAGGTTTGCAGGTCAAACGCAATCAGAGTCAATGCATTTTTTTCAGGGTGTAAACATCCTCGAGTATAGCTTCCCTCAGAAGGAAAGTAAAACCATTGTTAAATATGATCAATTTTTTGTTTACATCGCACAGTATACAACTATCTTTTGGTAAAAAGTCACCAAAGTAACTTTGATATGCAGTTAAAATTAAAATATTTGATAATACTATATGAATATTGTAAAATATTTGAAAAATTACTTGAATATTAATACAATCACATTGCTTTCATGTTATTAGCAGAGTAATATGGTTAGTAAAATTGAATTATGAATTTTCTATGAATTTACTGCAAAATTCTTTGAGATATAAATGAATTTGAATACTTGTGATTAAATACAATAATGGTTGGATCAAAGGAAGAGTTATTAGTCATAGCAACATCCAATTGTTTTGTTTACACTTCAAATGGAAAATGTTTTAATAATAGTAATAAATAATTAGATTAATTATAAGAGGACAGCATTGTTACAGGAATAAAAGGTTGCACAAAGAAAATAAACATCCCATATTTTGAGAATTTTGTTGTTACTATATTGTCAGTCCTGATAATAATGATTCACTTTTGTAAGCTGCTTTTGTTTTTTGTATAAACAAACTGCTTACTATATAAATGTTAGTGCACTTTTTTCTATGGTGGCATATGAAATTATTAATGTATGAAATCGTGATAGAAACTAAGGAAGATCTGCTTTCTAAAGTTCTACCTTGTCTTACAATGGACACTAGAAATATTTGAGAGAGTGCAACAAAATTTGATGCACCATTCAAAAGTATTAATCATGATTGGTAATTATCGTTTTATCTTTATTGACAATTGAATAGTTGACCCAAAAAGAGATGTAACCCACATAAATTTGAAAGTTGAGTTTTCAGTGGATTAGTGATCTATGCAGAGAATATCATGGTATGGTGCTTGTAAAACTCTACCTGCTCTCTTCCCGACCTGTTTTATTCATTTTTAAAAGTAGGCATTGAAGTGAATAGTGATATATATGTAACAAAATGGCAGAAGAAGAAGATTAGTCAGTCAAGTCATGAGTAGCAATTTATAGGTTAGATCTGTTTTTGATATAACTATTCATCAGAAGATCAGTGATGGCTGGTACAGTTTGAACATAAGGCAGCATTCAATAAAAAGTGATGCTGGTTACAAAAAGGTACCCTGAAATCGTGTGCTTATCTTTCACTTGAATTGGAATTCGAGTCACAATTCTTTTTACAGAAAAAATTATAAATCAATAGTTTATTGAAGTCTGGAATTTCAGATATCATTTCCTTGTCTATTGATAACATAAAAGTACATTTAATTTATTTTCACTCCTTAGATTTTTCTTAATTTTTAAAAATTTGTTTCAATTTTGATAAACACCTCTTCACATAGTACCAGAGAAGAAAGTGGAGAAGTTTCGCATACATGCCATAAGCGGCACTAGTGTAGAACAACTAACGACATCTAAATTTTTTCAATTTTTTTCCTGGTACTAATATGAAATTCAGCACCGCCTGGTGGTAAAATTATGAATTATAATTATATAATGCCATCTGGTGAATAATCATGAAATTGAACTTTTATAGGAATAAATAACGTATTAATTAATCTCAGACCTAAAGATTTTTTTTTATATTTTAACAGAAGGGAAGAATGGAAATAAATAAAACATGTTAATTTATTAACCTTTTTTTATATAGGAATTATCACTGTGAGGTTCAATTCAATATTAAATTAAAAGATTCTTACCTCTCCTCACATTATTCTGTTAAGTAGATCGCGATTTCAGGCCTATAGCAGGCCCATCTTCAGTACACTGTTGTTGACCGGTGTTATGTCGCTCGGAAGAACCACTTCTTCTTCCCTCTGTTGGTGGACCGATGAACCTCTTGATAAGGTCAAAATTTGCGGGAACTTCGAAGTTCATAAGTTTTCCTTTGTTTTTCTGAATGTGGATCTTTTCCCAAACTGTAAGTTCCTTAGGTGTCTCTATTTGTTTAATTAGACTAGCTTTTGATTCAATTCGATGTTTTTCGTACCAAGCATGAGCAGCTACAAAGACAAAAATTAATTAATGAAAGCACACTGATAAAACAAACAGAAAAAATAAAATTCAAGAAATTCACTTACCATCCATTGAAACACTACAAATTTCAAAAAATTTTCAAAAAGTTTAATATAAGATTAGCACCTAAGAATGAATACAGCCTTAATAGGATAATTAAAACCAACAAAAATGAAAAAATTGAAGAAGAAAATAAATCAGGAATTTATCAGATCAAATGTAAAGATTGTGACAAAATTTATATAGGAAAAACGAAAAGAAATTTGAAAACAAGGGTGAAGGAACATCTTAGAAATGTCAAAAATGGAGAATTGGAAAAGTCAGCTAGTAGCTGCTCATGCTTGGTACGAAAAACATCGAATTGAATCAAAAGCTAGTCTAATTAAACAAATAGAGACACCTAAGGAACTTACAGTTTGGGAAAAGATCCACATTCAGAAAAACAAAGGAAAACTTATGAACTTCGAAGTTCCCGCAAATTTTGACCTTATCAAGAGGTTCATCGGTCCACCAACAGAGGGAAGAAGAAGTGGTGGTTCTTCCGAGCGACATAACACCGGTCAACAACAGTGTACTGAAGATGGGCCTGCTATAGGCCTGAAATCGCGATCTACTTAACAGAATAATGTGAGGAGAGGTAAGAATCTTTTAATTTAATATGTTAATTTATTTTCGTTTATTAAAATTTAAAAACATGCATTATGAGCTCTTTTAAATATGTACAATTGACCTACCCCCTTATTCTCATATACATATTTTATACAATATTTATTAAAGAACCTTAGCCATGTCGTACATCTGAAATCCATTATAAAGTCACATTTTTAAAATGTTTGTTAGAAATGGCTGTACACTAACATCACTCTTCCTAACCTAACAAATCTTAGAATGTTATCACTTCTAGTAGGTTTATCTTTGAAAATAGATTCACATTAAAAACGTAAACAAGCTTGAATTTACTTACAAATTAGAGTAAAATAAAATCTAAGTAATGATTTTAATTTTTGATAATATATAATTTTACAGTAGCGTCTACATAGAACGAAAGGATAGCAATTAAAAGTTTTAATTTACAAAATGGCTAATTTCCCATAATCCCAAGTGAACACGCCGTGTGCCTTGCATTTGTTTTATTTAGTTACATATTCTGTTATATGAAACAGCGCTACCATTGTAGTTTGCTCATTATAGTTCATCATAAACGACCAATTTTTTTTTAGATGTCACTGTACTCAGTTTTCCCTCTATTTGAAGTTTCTCTATGCACTTCTTTATTTCCAATGTATTCATAGCAAGTGATTAACAGTAAGTGTTCTGCATTTTCTTTGAAAGCACTAGCATCCAAACCAAAGGAAAGTAGGGTATTCACTTTCACTGAATTCAGGTCTTGAATACAAAATATCCAGTTCTGTCTTCGATATAACCTAGTATATCCTAGGGAAAGCTTTATGGAACCTCTCAATATCATCTTGCAGTAATATTATTTAATAATCTGCACATCTTTCTTTTAGAAACAATTTAGCTGCACGGAGATGGTCTGTGAATTCAAACTGCACCCTAATTTTTATGATTGTTGTATTTTAATGTAATTTGTGTTTGTCTTGGTTGAGTGAAAGACAGGGCTATATGGTCTTAACTCCACCAAGCTAAATAAATAAATGATTTTCATAAGAATGGAATCATGGATTTCTTTTGCAGGACAGGAGAAAGTGTTTCTCTCTTCACACCCACACATCCATATAACTTTCTCATAAATCCTATCAAATTTTTTGGTGAAAGTTCCTCTGTCCTTGCACTGGGCTTGCAATTGCATAATATTTAGCTCTCTTTGATAGACTGCCATTTTTAATATTTTTTTTTTCTTAAACTGAAAATACTAAAAACAATTATCTCCAATTTGGACACTTTCATTGTTAAACTCTTATAATAATGAAAATAATACATCACAATATGTTTTGCTGTTAAAACTAGTAGTTTGAAGTTAAGTGTTAGATAGTTTCAATCAATATAACTATTAGCAGAGGAGAAAGACCACCTTACTTTATCTGATGGATAGTATCGGCCAAGGAGGTTTAGATGAAGTGAAGTTTCCACAGCTCAGAAGAAAGCAAGTTCAAGGAATGTCTTACACAACTTATTATGTTGTACTATCTGAGCCTTTCAATCTCTCAGCGGGCATGCTAGTTCCAAGCCTGATGCATAATCATCAGTAGAATAGGCCTGAAATAAACTACTGTGATGTGTGACATTAGGCTGTTCCTTTATTTGTGGGCATGTTTGTTTGGATTTCCCCCATGCACTTGCACTCACTTTATATGCAGACTGTTACTTTTATTTGTTGAAGTCTTTTTACAGAGTTTTTTTTCATAAACTTTCTCTCTTCATACTTCTATATTCACTTAAGTATGAAAATTATTCATTTTAATTAATATCTTAATTCTACCATTTCAGTAGCCATAGAAACAAAAACTTCCAGCCATCTAATATTGTGTGATCCTAGAATATAGCTGTCCGAAACCAGAGAATGCCTTAACTCACGAGGGAGATAAATTGTTGAAGACTTGAAAAGCATACCATTATGACAACCAGCTTGTATTAACAGGGCATGAATGGGTTGAAATGGGCCCAAAAACAATAGGAATAGCATCTGACTATAAATGTTCACTGTATTAAATAGTAAAAAAAAATGAGTATGTATGTGTGTATGCATACATGCATAGTTTTATATTAAAGTAAAACAAAAATATTAAAGGATTTACTTTCAGGGGAGTGGCAATGTCCAAGAACTCTCCCCCACAACCCACCCTGCAGAAGACTTAAGTTTCAATTTTGAAAATTATTTTACCATTTTAAAAGAAGGTATTGTATAAATGTGATTTTCTTCTTATAAAGGCCATAGTAAATCAAATGCCAGCTTACAGCTATTAGTAAATTCCTCATATACAGCAAGCACTATTAGTGATAATTTCTGCTATTTCCAAAAACAATCTTACTAGGGCTAAGATTTTTATGTAATGAAAGATAAGATTCCAATGTAGTTAGTATATATGATTCAACTGTTTGTATGTGAAACAAAAACAAAAGACAGTCAAAGTCTTAACTTCTCATTATACCATTCAACTGTTTGTATGTGAAACAAAAACAAAAGACAAAGTCTTAACTTCTCATTATACCATTCAACTGTTTGTATGTGAAACAAAAACAAAAGACAGTCAAAGTCTTAACTTCTCATTATACCATTCAACTGTTTGTATGTGAAAAAAAAACAAAAGACAGTCAAAGTCTTAACTTCTCATTATACCATTCAACTGTTTGTATGTGAAACAAAAACAAAAGACAGTCAAAGTCTTAACTTCTCATTATACCATTCAACTGTTTGTATGTGAAACAAAAACAAAAGACAAAGTCTTAACTTCTCATTATACCATTCAACTGTTTGTATGTGAAACAAAAACAAAAGACAGTCAAAGTCTTAACTTCTCATTATACCATTCAACTGTTTGTATGTGAAACAAAAACAAAAGACAGTCAAAGTCTTAACTTCTCATTATACCATTCAACTGTTTGTATGTGAAACAAAAACAAAAGACAGTCAAAGTCTTAACTTCTCATTATACCATTCAACTGTTTGTATGTGAAACAAAAAAAACAAAAGATAGTCATAAATCTTAACTTCTCATTATACATGTTGCAATCTTAACTTTTAGTACATAAACATCCTAGCCCTACTTATCAGTAATGCCAGCAATTCGGAATGAAAGTTCAATGCCAACCATAGGAAGCAGGCTCCCAACATGTTTATGATGATGGTTAAATTACAACGTAATTGAAACTTGCTATTTGAGATGTATGCTCTTTGTGGTTATAAAATATCAAACAAATTTGAAAAAAAAAAAGTTCAATCCACCAATCATTCTACATTTTTAACCATTGCTTCCTTACCTTAAACACTATATTCTCCCAAGATTTTTGAGATATTTTGTATTACTATTGAATTTGCTGTCCCCTTTCTATCTGATTATTTATTATTTATTTTCCTTAAAACTTATTTTTCCATAATGTGTTACAGAAAATAATTTTATAAATGTATATAGAAATGTGTAGCCATTTTGAGTACTCTTAAGGATACCTGATGAATTGTGAGATATTGCTTTGTTATTTGATTTAAGTATTGTATATTTGTTAAGATTTTAAAAACCACCCTTTGTAAATGGCATAAATGAATATTAGAAATTTTACAACATTGAACTAATTGTACAAAAACTTCCAAGTCATTTGTTAATTCTGGCCTTTCTCATACAAACATTCCTTTCTTTAATTTTCTTTAGTTGTTTCTTGACTCACCTCATACTTAACTCATTTCGTCACTGTATTTGTGAAGAAATCTAGATATACAAGGGAGTTAAGAAGTATGAGGTGAGTCAAGAAACAACTAAACAAAATTAAAATAAACCTCATAGTGTTATTTCCTACCTACATAACTTAAACATTCCTTTGTTTTCTTGTACACAAAGTGTTCTACTTACAATAATATTTTGCTGTAAATATAATTGTTATAGGTTCTGTTTGAGAGAGTAGAAGAGATTACAAGTTGGTAAATAAAATCAAATGTTTCCTACCTCACCTCATATAAATCTTGTAAGTAGATCACGATTTCGAGACCATAACTGTCTCATCTTCAGTACAATCTTGGTCACTGATGTTATGTCGGTCGGAAGAAACTCTTCTTCTTCCCTCTGTTGGTGGACTGATGAACCTCTGGATCAGGTCATAATCCGCGGGAATTTCAAAGTTCATAAGTTTTCCTTTGTTTTTCTGAATGTGGACTTTTTAATAGGATAATTAGAACCAATAAAAATGAAAGAATTGAAGAAAACAAATCAGGAATTTATCAGATCAAATGCAAGGATTGTGACAAAATTTATATTGGAAAAACTAAACGAAATTTGAAAACAAGGGTGAAAGAACATCTTAGAAATGTCAAAAATGGAGAAGTGGAAAAGTAGCAGTAGCTGCTCATGCTTGGTCCGAAAAACATCTAATTGAATCAAAAGCCAGTCTAATTAAACAAATAGATAAACAAAAGGAACTCACGGTTTGGGAAAAAATCCACATTCAGAAAAACAAAGAAAAACTTACGAATTTTGAAATTCCCATAAATCCTGACCTGATCCAGAGGTTCATCAGTCCACCAACAGAGGGAAGAAGAAGTGTTTCTTCCGATCGACATAACATCAGTCACCAAGATTGTACTGAAAGTGAGACCGTTATGGTCTCCAAATCATGATCTCCTTAGAAGATTTATATGAGGAGAGGTAGAAAACGTTTGATTTTGTCATAAATTAAACCTCATAGTGATTAATTCTATAAAAGTTAAATAAGTTTTATGAAAACAATTACAAGTATTTGAAACAATTGAAATTTTCAGGAAGTAACACAATAAAGTTTATATTTGAAGAGAAAAATTATACGCTCAGACTGGGGTTTGAACCCAGGACCTTTCACACTCTAGGCAATTGCTCTATCGGGTGAACTACCTGAGCAAGTTCCAATCTAAATGCAAATTCTTCTCTTATATACGCTGTTAATTCCCTTGCACTAAATGCTATGAAACCTTTGCTTCTATTTTGCAAATGGTGGTTTCTTTATTAAGAAGACATCTAATTGGGAATTTTACATTACATTATAAAGCCAGTACGGCTTCTTTCAATGTTTTTATTATTCATTTCGTACATCTCAATGATGAGGTTTATTTAAGAATCATTAAATGAATCAGATATGAGAATAAAGTGATTAGAAATAAATTGGACAAAAAAAAAGATAAACATACAGCTGAATGGAGAAAACTATATAACAGTGAGATATATTTTGAAAATACAATAGGAAGTAACATTAAGAGGTTTATTTCCATCCACTCATAGTAATTCTGCCCGAGGGCAGGTCCTTCGTTGCAATCATAGCATTTTCATGCTATGCTTGCAGCTTTACTAGGGAATTGTAGGTGTGGTAGCTTCCCGTTGCTCTCCACACCGGTGAAGGATGATAATGATAAGGATCATGATGATGATGATGGCCATATGATTACGGGGATCGTTTGGGCCTTAAAGTTTTCCTGACATTTGTCTTACAGGTGAGGAAAAATGCAAATGCAGGGATTGTGACAAAATTTATATTGGAAAAACGAAAAGAAATTTGAAAACAAGGGTGAAAGAACATCTTAGAAACATAAAAAATGGACAAGTGGAAAAGTCAGCAGTAGCTGCTCATGCTTGGTCCGAAAAACATTTAATTGAATCAAAAGCCAGTCTAATTAAACAAATAGACAAACAAAAGGAACTCGCGGTTTGGGAAAAGATCCACATTCAGATAAACAAAGGAAAACTATAGAACTTCGAAATTCCCGCAAATTTTGACCTGATCCAGAGGTTCATCGGCCCACCAACAGAGGGAAGAAGAAGAGTTTCTTCCGATCGACATAACATCAGTCCCCAAAGAAGTACTGAAGATGAGACCGCTATGGTCTCGAAATCGCGATCTACTTAGAAGATTTATATGAGGATAGGTAAGAAACATTTAATTTCACCACAAGCACTGACATGTTTTGAAGCAAGTCGACATGGGTTGCCGTGGGCCTACATGCACCAAATTGTAATTACAATAATTGTTTTAATATTATACAAATAAGTTAAGAGGGTGCGGTATGCGTTAAAAATAAAAGACTTCGATTTTTTTTTTGGGGTTAAGGTATCCCAAGACTTGAAGGCGTTTTTTTTTTTCGCGAAATCAAATACGCATACACTCTAGTTTTTTTTATCTTAATAACTCAACAAATATTATTCCGATTGAATGACAACTCCTGCCGACTTCATGTCAAATGTGCTTAATATTTAATACCGGCTTTCCACTTTACAGCAATTCGCCCTTAGTTCCTGCTTTCCAGAGATTCCTATCTTCCCGTCGTCCTTCTTCCACACCCCTCTTCATCATGGCATAATATATTCCCTCATACCATGTTCTTCTGCTTCTCCCCCTCTTCCTTCTGCCGGGTACCATCCAATCTAACACCCGTTTAGGCCCCTGTCATGGGTGCCGGCAGGAGGGTGCACTTGCATCCTCCTGTTGGGAAAGAAAATACACAAGGAAAAAAAAGAAATATTAAAAAAAAATTGAAAATATTATTTTTATTAAGTCACTGTTTAAATAAAAAAAAATTAAGGCGTCTGGGATGCTGTCGAAATTTGTTCATGACCTTGTCGGTGTCCTCAACTCTTCCTGTGAACAGTGAGCATGCACAAGCCGCTTAGCCTCGCGTCTCCCATCGTTGACCGATTCCACGTCTTGACACATCGTAACGTTCTAAATATACGTTCAATGCTACATGTTGCTGGAATAGTTAGACCAATTTTGATTGCCTCGGATACCTCTGGATAAAATGGGGTAGCTTGAGCAAGCAAATCTGCGCATTCAACAAGGGATTCATTTAAAGCCGCGTCACTTGCTTCATTTGTCTTCAACATCTCGTACCACGTGGTAGCCTCTGCAATAAAATTATATAGAAAACCTGCATAAAGGTCCTGTATATCTTCTGCCATAGCTAAAATGAAGATTTGTCTAATTTTCTCATATTTTCTGGGTGGAGCTGCATAGCGATTTTTTTAAAGGAAATTGATTTTTCAGAGAAGAAATTATAGATTCTAAATATGAGATGAAGATACATAATCTGAAAAATTCTTCTATATTTTTAGATGGTTGATTTGATTTGTAAGCCTGCCTTGCTACTATCCGAGGACTCTTAAATTCAACATCCAGTTCTCAATTTTTTTGAGCTTTCTCTAAAATGACCGCAAACTCCATAGAGGCATCATCGCGGTGAGACTGAAGCACGTCCGTTAATTTATTTACGTGATCGTGTATTGCCTTTACTTCTTGTAACTGGTTGCACATGGGTTCGAGTTTGGCAGAATAGACAGCAAACACTAAGAGTATCACAATGTATGTTGGAGTTGTTGCAGTTGTGTAGAGCAGATATGTTTTGGTTCAGAGTTCTGTGCTTTGTGCGAAAGTTCTTCTAAAACTCGTACAATAGTCACAAAGTTTTCAGAATTTTTTCTGATACCTTTGTACTTTGCTGTCCAATGCGTTTCACAAAAGAGAGGTATATTTGGAATTTTGTTTCGCCGTAATATACTCTCTCTAAAAAAAATATATAATGCCCTTTGTAGTCCCAGCGTCATTTCTCACTTCACCGACATCGTTTAGGTCGTTGATGACAAGGTTCAATATACGCCTTGCATAGTGAAAAATAGGGCTGTAGGATATTTAGCATTAATAATTTACTGAACACCACCTATGTGAACCAGCCATTCCAGCACTGCCGTCATATCCTTGACCAAAGTTTATTTAAATCGAAATTGCAATCTTGTAGAAAGCGAATAATAGTTTCTGAAATGACTTTCGCGTTCTTGTAGCGGCAGATATCCGATGAATTCTTCACAAATGATTGTTTTTGATCATCTTTATCACAACGTAGAGGGCGAAGTTCAATCGATAGTCGCTCTGTACCACTAATATCAGCAGTACCATCATCCAACGCCGATGCATGTGTTACCTCGTCAATTATTTTGCTTTTCAGAACATCAGAACAAATTTCAATTAATTTGTTTTGAATATGATGCGTTATATACAAGGAGTTTTTTGCTCCTGACTTTAAACTATTTTTCAAAATCTCGTCTCCCGAATCAACTTGTTAGCAGGTCTGAAGAAACAGAACTTTCATCCACTTTGCCGCTAAGTGGAAAATCATGTCCGCAAAATAAAATAGTCGATACAATAGATGGAAGTTTTATACGATTTTCTCTACTTCTTTGTAATGTGCCGTATTTAAAGATGTTCGTGAACACTCAGTCCTCTTCTATCCATGATCATTTCAAATGTATTTGAAGAAGCCAGTGCGTCGCAATGCCAGATGTGCGAAGCATATTCATATACCCGCGCGATTTGAACTTGACAGTCTTGTTGGAAAGGCCCTGCGGCTAGCCAAGTTAATGACAAGCGGTGAGCGATTCCTTTTGGTTCTCCAGGATGTCCAAGAAAGGAGAACCCCGGGTTCCTGCTTAAGCATTTGCCCCGGTGTGATTTAGAGATGATTAGATACCGATATTGGAGCAGGTGAATAATTTTACATATCTAGGATGCAATATCTCATATGAAGAAGAAAAGGATGTAAATGCAAAAATATCTAAATTTTTAAGAATTTTAGGGTTAATAAATTCTATCTTCAAGCCACAGTTAGTCCAAAAGCATTCAAGACTGAAAGTGTATAAAACACTGGCTCTTCCAGCTCTTTTGTATGGTAGCGAAGTATGGATGTTGAAACAGAAGGATATACAGAGACTTAGATCTGCTGAAATGAGATATCTTCGGAGGACTGCAGGATACACACTACTAGATCACAAAAAAAAAAAAATGAAGACATCTTAGAAGAATTACACATGGAATCTTTAGAAAACAAAATTTCTGATTATAAGTCAAGATGGATGCAACATGTTCATCGAATGGAAGATCACAGAATACCCAAACAAATGTTAAGATATCAACCTGCAGGAAGAAGAAGACCAGGACGTCCACTCAAAAGACTTCTGGATGGTGTTTCTCTTGAGGCCGAAACAGGTCAACAAATGGCCTAAATTCGTGAATGTACTATGATGATGATGATGATAGATACCGATATAATAATAAAGAATAACGAATAACCAACATTCTAACCTGCATGGTAGCGGCAATGTGTTCCGACTTGTGTTTAATTTCGTGATTTTTTAAAATGGCGCTTGTGGCCGTCAGCCAATCAGAGGCTGTTGATTTTTTAAAGTGTGAATTTTCGTATTATTTTGTAAGGATATCGCGGTCGAATGATATCCAAGGTGTTCTTAATGATTATTTTAAGCTAACACTTAAATATTATTAGTTTGGTTTAGTTTAGAATTATTGTTATCGCGAATTATGTGTTAGCCATTCGCGTGGCTGTCTGGGGATGCCACGCCCCTTTTTTGAAATTGTGTTATTTTGTTCGATTGGTGATATTCAGTTATATTATTTCTTTTCTAAGATATACTGAATGTTACTTGAATGCGTTCGATGTATTTTCGATTGAGTTCAATTATTTAAAATGCCCAAAAAGCAGTAGTGTCTCTAAGCCAATCAGGAGGCTGTGTGAGAAAGCCACGCCTATAAAATTTTTCGTTAGATTCTTGTCGCGAAGTTTGCACATTAGCAGCATAGCAGCCCAAAGCCGATCCAGGGAAGCTCGCACTCTATGATGGAGAAAAGAAGAACCGAAAAACCAGCACCATGTCGGAAATGAAATCTTTCCCTTCCTCTTTACCCGGCTCAGTGAAGATTGGGAATAAAATTTACTGGTGGGGACTAGGGGACTACTCCGGCATTCGTCTTCACGCTAAGGAAACCACCAGAAACCTTTAGCAGAGTAGTAATTTGACATTAACTTAATTGAAATTATATTTTATTAGTTAATAGTATAGTGTATAGATGCAGATGCACATCCGTGAAAGTAATCCTGGCGGCGCCCAAGGCCACTGTCGTTCCGACATCCGCTGTACATGTCCATCCACTGTAAAGCTCTCTTTGTTATCCTATCGATAACATGACAATTTGTACTGGGTTAGTAAAGAAGGATTCTAGAACTAAAAGTTTATTTAGTACATAAAACATCAATATGCCCAATACTATTTACTATTTTACAATAAAAAAGTCATTGTTCAAATGTTCTTTTCAAAGTTTGCAAGTACTGACATTGAACACTTTTGAAATTCATGTTAAAGCACCGTTGAGGTTATGTAATAAGATGTTAATTATATAATTTTTTACCTGGTAAGTCAGTCGTCCTCAACTAAATTATTAAACTTCATCAAGTTATTCCAATATGGAGGCCTTTCGAAAGCAATGTTTCATCTTCTGCGTTTTAATTGGAGTTAAAACGCAGAAGATGAAACATTGCTTTCGAAAGGCCTCCATATTGGAATAACTTGATGAAGTTTAATAATTTAGTTGAGGACGACTGATTTACCAGGTAAAAAATTATATAATCAACATCCTGAGTACTGACATGTTTCGAAGCAAGTCGGCACGGGTTGCCGTGGACTACGTACATCAAATTGTACTTGCAATTGTTTTAACATTTTGCAAATAAAATAAGAGGGTATGAGATAAAAATAAAATACTTAGATTTTTTTGGGACACCCTAATATGTATATTATATATCCTGCTTCGAAATATACAAGTACATTTCTTTGTTTTCATGAATGGAATGGAAAATATAATTAGGCTATAGACTATTTATTTGCTAGGCTTAAGAGTTTTGGGTACAATTTTCAAGATAAAGGGGGAAAAAGGTTCCAAAATAAATCAAGAGGGGACAGAGGTGCTCTTTCTTATGCAACTCATGACTTATATTAATAAAAAATAGAAAATTCCTCTTTGACACCGTAACAGGCCACATGCCCTAATACTTGCATGGACGATGGTGATGATGAAAAAATAGAAAGTGTACAAAAGTAAAATGCTACTTTTTTTTTTACCGCTGCAATCTAATGGCAACATCACTGCCTCAGAACCAAGTGGCTCCGAGTTCAATCCCCGCGGTTTACTGGGTGAGATTTTACGGGATTTTCCTTAACTTACGAGCATATTTCAAATGTCAGGATATTTTAAGACCCAAATAGATCCCGAACATCATATGGTCATCACAATCATAATATAATATTTACCTTGTTTAGTATGAATGTATAAGTGAATAATGTCTCGTCTTAAATGTTCGCGTTGTCTCGGAGGTAGGACTGGCATTGAGCTGATCACATATCCAGGGAGGACCTCCATGTCGTGTAGGCCAAAAACTGTTAGTTTAAAATTCTGTACCAACAGGTCTTGTTGCTATAAGGATCTTTTCACATGGGACATTTAAAATGAGACCCTACTTACAAAGAAATAACTAATGCAAAGAACCAACTAACTAACTCACTAGACTATCGAACCCGTAGGGTTCATGCCCCGCGCGAACATAATCTCTCCATACATCCCTATCCTGAGCCAATGTTTTCTTTCTCTAGCGTCCCACTATTGTATAAAGTCCTAACATTCCATGTTCCTAGTAATGTGTCCCTATATTTGAGTCTTTGGCATAGGTTCCCTGAAGTAGAACCGAATGTGGGACTATTTGACCTCCGGAAAATTTTACCCCAGTTGAACCCATGTCCGCATTTCTTGACGGTTGTATTTTTACGGTGAAAGATCGTCATTCTTTCGACCAAGGTACTTTTTATTCGTCTGGCTTATCACCTTCGACTAGTCCGGCTTGAGAAACCCCAAGTTTCTCTATGGGGAAACCCAATCGGGCAGCAATGCTAACTACCGCCGGCATAGCTCTCGGGATCATTAAGCACTCCACCACGACAAGGTTAAGATACCATGGAGGAACTAACGTAAAGAAAGAAGATAAATAAAAAAAATAATGTCGCAGTATATGAATAATTTTGTTTATTTTTATATAAACAATATTAAAGAACCTCATAGTGTTATTTCCTATCTACATAACTTAATATGAATAATTACCTGAGAGAAATATATATGTTGAATTAAAAAAATAAATGTGAAAAAAGTCTTAAATAAGCTTATTTATTGGTGGAAAGAAGACCGGGATAAATAAATATTCCGACAACACTGGGTAATCTGCTAGTATAATAAATTCCATCATAAACTTTCTAATGAGAAGTAACATATCATAGAGAACCGAAGGTAACATATCGATTGGTTGTCCACAACTTACTTCAGCGACATCTATATTTGACTTGGATACTATTTTACTCTTACTCGTAATTTGTCCTCTGTTTCTATGTAATTTGTAGGATTTTCAGCCTGTTTTATTTCCAAAATCACGTATTGGATGTGCATTCACTGTCTATCCATCTCTTGGCTATTTTTGTCACCGAATATTATACACAGGTTAAGAGGCCTGGTTATCAAATTTCATTAGTTTGGTATCACTTTTTATACTGCCATCTAATTTTATACCCAGGAATTATTTTCTTGCGCCATCTATTCACGGGACACTAGGGAATTGGAACTACTTGTTATAACCTAAGAAAAAAAAATTGGGAAATATTTATTTCTAATGGTAATACATATTTAATGGTTTAAGAAACGTAAGTAAATTTAGTATCTTGATATAGTATGCATAAATTGTGTAGGCTGTTTTGAAAACATTCAATTTGTACCATTATCAAATATTTGAACGACTTTGTCTTTGTTGTCAAAAGTGAAATATTGACAAAAGAATTTCTTGCCCGTTTCGAAATAATGGGTTATAATTTTGACATAAAATTCGTTTTATGTACAGGCTCAAGTTTAAGAATCATCGGTTACCATGGGAAATGCTGGAAGTAATACTCGAGACAGACACAAGTCAGGTGACCACAGTAGCCCCTTCTTCACCTGGAAAAGATGGACAAAGCTTTTTGTATTTGATAAGAAACCAAATACAAAATTAGTTTTTCAATCTTCTCATGAGGAAGAAGAACCAATTTTTGCTAAAGAGCATCCACCAGATGATTATTCGAGAATGACTCGACAGCGATCTGCCACAGTGTCTGAAGGTTCAAAAGTGAATGATAAAGTCTTGCCTACAGTTTTTAAATGGGAAGGGGGTGGAAAACAAGTTTATATAAGTGGGACATTTTCTAATTGGAAGACACTGCCAATGGTTAAAAGGTAATATATTTATAATAGAAACTTTCAAAATGTATTTATTAATTTTGTTTTAACTTGTAGGCCATTGGGGTGAGGTAAGTTATATGCCGGTCACAATTCTACACTTACATTCTTATGCCACCGATGCACTAAACACTTGTAAACACGTTTTGTACTGTTTTAAACATTTTGCAACGATCTTCAAGCTTTCTCTACAATATTTTATATTTATATATTTACGTAAAACATGATCGTGGATACATTACTTGCTACTTTTCCATGTTGTTCCAACATTGCCACCATTTGAAAATAATTTCAAACCATATTTAGAGTTAGTGCACGTAAAATTAGTTAATAGTTTATTAAATAATAGGCATGTAAATTGTTTTGTTAGGTTAGGAAATGGGAAGTTGGTTTACGTCCATTTTTTTTAGCATTTGGGAATAAATAATATGCATGTAAATTGTTTTCTTTGGTTAGGAAATGGCAAGTTAGTTTACGTCCATTTTTTTTTAGCATTTGGGAATTTATTTCCAAAGTTGGTATTGCCGGCTGCAATCTACCGGAGGCTACATTAACCATTACAGCAACTCGTGCAATGTGCACTGTGATTCTGTGGAACTTGGAAGAATTTGTGTCTGCCAAATAACCGACTTTTTCCCCAAAATTTTATAATATCAAGATTTCTGGCCGTGAAAGCCTACATTCTACAATATGTAATTTAGTGCTAACAGAAGGACTTCTTGTAAGATTTTTTGTGTGTATGTGCCATATTTACGTGTGTATAGGCCGCATCCAAATTTTGCGATAGTAAATTGGGGAAAAATATTTGTCTTATATTTTTGTTAAGAAGCAGTGCAAAAGACAGAAATAGGCCTACACCATTTTAAATGTGGCAATGTTGTAAATTCCAAAGCTTCTGTTACCAACTATGTAACTGTACATTAGGCCTGTGGCTCAGTCATTAACAAAAGGGTAAAAGGGATGGTCAGTTGGTAGGTATGGTATTTATTGTCATTATATTATTTTTGGTCTGGACATCTTACCTCAATATTAATGTTGATTTGTTCTTGGACATGTTTCAAAACAATTCTGTTTTATCGTCAGCTTTCCCAGACGAAAAACAATTGTTTTGAAACATGTCCAAGAACAAATCAACATTAATATTGAGGTAAGATGTCCAGACCAAAAATAATATAATTAAAATAACCTCAAAATATAACTTCCTAAAATTAAATATTTATTGTCATTCCTGTTCACTGTATGTAAACATGGGTCGATACAGAACTTGCGCTGGTTGAAGTCTGCATGGGGGAAGAAATTTTCTCATGGTATTTCAGCCAGTATAGGGCCGGTGCCCACCCAGCATCGTGAGGCATTTGGGTAGCTACAATAAGTAGCAGTTCCAGGTTGAGAAAACCAGCTATAACGGCTGGGGGACTCAACATGCTGACCACATGTCACCCCTGTGATTGACACATGTGGATGTGAGGCCAGCAGCCGGATGGTAGGCTAAGGGGCCTTCAGGCCTGTCACACCATGCAATGGAATACGTGTCTATGTAATTTTGTTTTTCACTATCTGGAGACTTCCAAGTTTGTTTATGGGAATGTTGTGCTCTTAATATTGGGATTCTTTTGATGTGGCAAGAAAAAATAATTATCTGTTTGTGTGTATTACTCACTTTAGGAGGAATTTATGTGTTTTGAGTTGCAGTCATGGTGACTTTGTGACGATCATAGACCTTCCTGAAGGAGAACACCAGTACAAATTTTATGTTGATGGAGAATGGAAGCATGATCCTGGTGTGGTATGTAACTATTTCAAATGAATTCATGACTTATTTCTTCTTAAACATTGCTTTGTATTTTGTGTATGATGATTCATTGCATTTGAATGTGGGACCAAGAGAGTAAGGTAAAGGAAGGATTTATGCTTGGATGGGAAGGAAGCCTGAATTAGCTCAATGGATAGAGCATCAGCACGGAAAGCTGAAGGTTCGGGGTTCAATTCCCAGTTCAGGCATAAAAATTTTTCTCTTTACCATTTGATTACAATAATTTAGTTATGTACATTAATTTAATCTAATAAATGCTATAAAAAGTTTATATGAAACCACATTTATAAAAGTAAAGTTAGATCATGGGGAAATAACAGATAAATTTGAAATTAACCAAGGTTTAAGACAGGGATGTGGACTATCTCCATTACTGTTTATTCTATATCTAAATAAAATTGTCCAGGAGTGGAAAAAACTAAACCCCCCAGGAGTAAAAATATGTAGAGGAAATCAAATACAAACAATAATCTTTGCAGATGATCAAGTACTTCTAGCGGAGAATGAAGATGATTTGCAGAGATCAGTGTTTAAATTGCAGAACACCCTGGAAAAATACAACATGAAAATATCTGAAAATAAAACCAAATCCATGGCAATCACTGGAAAGGGACTTTCGAGAGTAAAAATAATAATAAATAATAAACCAGTAGAACAAGTAACACACTTTAATTATTTAATAATAATATATCACAGTTATAATAATATATCACAGTTTCATAATCAAAAAGATGTGGAAACAAATTTAGAAAAATATAACAGATTAAATGGTATAATTAGGAGAAATTTTGGAAAACAAATGAGAAAACAAATCCAATTGAGATTTCATAATGCCATAGCCAAACCTGCTCTACTATACGGAAGTGAATGCTGGACACTTCGAGCAAAAGATAAATCCCGCATTAATAGTTCACAAATGAGATTCCTCCGATCACTAACTGGAGTAACATTAAGGGATAGAATGAAAAGTGATGAGATAAGGATGCAGTGGAATAGTAGGGAAATGGTTGATCATATACAAAATTATCAGATTAAATGGTTCCAACACGTCCAGAGAATGTCAAATTCCCGTTTACCAAAGATGATTTACCACCTCAACCCTAAAGGCAAAAGAGACCTCGGAAGACCCTTCAACCGATGGAAAGATCAGTTTTTGTAGTCGCAGAACGGGCATCATCACCCAATACTGCATTCGGAAGAAGAAAGAAGAAGAAGAATTTACTTATTTCAATCATAGTAACAGCTTTAGCTTCTTAATATTAATTTAATTGCTTTGTATATCTAATAAATATATTGGATCACTGGTCTTGCCTTCCTTTGGCCAGCAACCAATCGAAGGGATTATTATTATGCTTTCAAGTCTTATACGAGAATTTTCCGGAAGAAGCTGGAGGGAAAATTTTCTATAGGATCGTAACAGGCCTTGGCCTAATACTTGGAAGGAAGAAGAAGAAGAAGAAGAATCAATTAGTTAATTTTAATTTTTACTGGATAACTGTAAAAAACAGCAATTTGTTGGTTATGATTTGGATTTATATTTGTAATAAACCAAATAAGTTGTGAAGTTAAGTTTCATGAATATGTTATAAGCTATATTTGAAGAGAAAAATTTTCGCCTAGACCGGGACTCGAACCCGGGACCCTTGGCTTTCCGGGCCAAGTGCTCTACCAACTGAGCTACCGAGGCAAGTTACGATCTAGACGCAAATTTTTCTCTTATGTACGTTGTAATTCCCTCGCGCCAAATGCTTGAAACCATAGCTTCTATCTTTGCAAATGGCGAAAATTTTTCTCTTCAAATATAATTTATCCTTCTATGAGAAGTGTTAAATTAATAATAAAATCGTCAATAGAAGCCCTACTGACTATAAAGTAGTGTTAAATTCCCAATAAATGTCTTCTTAACTAAGAAGCCGCCATTTGCAAAGATAGAAGCTATGGTTTCAAGCATTTGGCGCGAGGGAATTACAACGTACATAAGAGAAAAATTTGCATCTAGATCGTAACTCGCCTCGGTAGCTCAGTTGGTAGAGCACTTGGCCCGGAAAGCCAAGGGTCCCGGGTTCGAGTCCCGGTCTAGGCGGAAATTTTTCTCTTCAAATATAATTTATCCTTCTATGAGAAGTGTTAAATTAATAATAAAATCGTCAATAGAAGCCCTACTGGCTATAAAGTAGTGTTAAATTCCCAATAAATGTCTTCTTAACTAAGAAGCCGCCATTTGCAAAGATAGAAGCTATGGTTTCAAGCATTTGGCGCGAGGGAATTACAACGTACATAAGAGAAAAATTTGCATCTAGATCGTAACTCGCCTCGGTAGCTCAGTTGGTAGAGCACTTGGCCCGGAAAGCCAAGGGTCCCGGGTTCGAGTCCCGGTCTAGGCGAAAATTTTTGTCTTCAAATATAATTTATCCTTCTACGAGAAGTGTTAAATTAATAATAAAATCGTCAATGTTATAAGCTATTTAAGTAAAATTTGATCACCTTAGGTGAGGTGAGGTGATAAAATTTTGCTTAAATAAATAATACTTCATAGTATTAATTCTTAGAAAAAATTAAATGTTACTGCATCATCATCTTGCTTGCACAAAGCTAGGCCATTATATTAAATTAATGTTGGGAAGTAAACATGTTGTTGTTGTTTTCAAATGCTGGGCCTTGGCACTGAAGCCATTAGCATTCTTGCTCTCCAATATTTCTCTATGGTGGATACAAAAGGTAATACTTCACAGGTTTGTAGGTGTTCTTCATTCATTTCTTCGTCTTTATTGCATAGAGGACAATTTGGATTTGTGTAGATTCCTATTTTATACAAATGTTTGGCCAAATAGTCATATTCTGTGAGCAGTCTAAATTTTGCTACTGTAGTTTTACGTGGAATTTCTGGAATAATATCTGGCTTCTTTACTAAAATACTCCATTTTTTGTCTTTGGCTTTATTACATAGGTCTTGGTTTTGTTTGATTTTATATTTGTTATTAATTATTCTTTTTATGGATGTGAAAGGTAAGCTTTTAGTAGTATTCTGAATTAAATTGGAGCCTTTTTTGGCAAGAAAATCAGCAGTGTCATTTCTAGCAATTTCACAATGTGCAGGTATCCATTGCAATTGAATTCTTTTCTGTAGTTTTTGGAGCTGTTGAATCATTTTGTAGCACTCTTTAATTTGTATTGACTTCATTTTGTGTGAATTTATTGCATATATTGCTGCCTTAGAATCAGAGAGTATGACAGCATTTTGAAATTTATTTATTCTGTATAGTAATTTTTCATCGTTCAAAACAATTCTGACAGACAGGCCTTATAGTTTACTATCAGAAAATATAGAAAAAACTTCTAATTGTGTATTACAAACAGAATTGACAATTGGATTGTTCAAAGCACAATTAGGCCAAGACTATAAACACTATGTTAGACCCATTTCATGAAGAAAAAATAATAATAAAGTTAAAATAATTCTAACTACATTTTACCATGTATATAGTTCAATATTAAATGCGACTGTAATTGCAAATAGAGTTCTGAAATAATCCCTAGAATCAATTATGGACTAATAACTTTTAACATCTTGTTTCTCCAAATATGACATACTGGAATTGTGGTACTACTGGCCGATAGCGAGGAGATACTAAAGGCCAACACGCACACACTATTGAGTAACACTAAGAAATTAGGACTGGAAGTAAATATCAGTAAAACTAATTATATGGACACACATAAAAATTTAGTATATAATGGAAATGAACAGCTAATGACAAATGAGGGAAATTTTGAGGAATTGGCTGAATTCAATTACCTAGGAACAATAATCACAAATAGGAATGAGATGCACAAAGAAATTAAACATAGGCTCAATTCTGGAAATGCATGTTATTATGCATTACAGAGACTCTTGATGTCCCAACTCCTTTCAAAACATGTTAAACTGAAAACATACAAAACTATTATTCTACCAGTTATATTATATGGATGCGAAACATGGACTCTTACTTTAAGGGCATTACACTACTACTACTTTAAGGGAGGAAAGGAAATTATGAGTATTTGAGAATAAAGTTCTTAGGAAAATTTTGGACCAAAGAGAGATGAACAGACAGGTGAATGGAGAGAAGACTGCATAACAATGAACTACATGGTCTTTATAGGAAGCCAGATATAATGATAACAGTTAAGTCTCGTAGACTGCGATGGGCAGGACATGTTGCGCGTATGGGGAATGAAAGACGTGCATGGAAGCTTCTTGTAGGAAAGCCAGAGGGAAAATGCCCAGTTGGTAGACCAAGAATGAGGTGGGAGAACAACATTAACTATGATTTGAGGGAAGTAGATTATACAGGAAATGATTGGAAAGCATTAGCTCAGGATAGGGATGTATGGAGAGCTTATGTCCGTGTGGCCATGAACCTACGGGTTCGATAGTGCCAGTGAGTAAGTAAGTAAGGAATTATATTATTTTTGGTCTGGACATCTTACCTCAATATTAATGTTGATTTGTTCTTGAACATGTTTCAAAACAATTCTGTTTTATCTTCAGCTTTCCCAGTCTGGGAAAGCTGAAGATAAAACAGAATTGTTTTGAAACATGTTCAAGAACAAATCAACATTAATATTGAGGTAAGATGTCCAGACCAAAAATAATATAATTAAAATAACCTCAAAATATAACTTCCTAAAATTAAATATTAAGTAAGGAATTGTTTACTTGTATTCTAATTCGTCCAATTTAATGTTGTTACATTTGCTTCTACAGGAATTTAATATCTTTATGCAATGTAAAAATAGCAGTAATCCAAACTATACCTGTTCTAAACTTTGTTAGTACTATATTTCATGGAAACCTTAATAATTAAACAAACCTCTTAATTATATTTAAATTAATATTGGGAAGTAAACATTGTGAGGTTATATCATTAATAGTGAGTGGAGAACATATTTTAATCGACTCACCTCATACATTTTCAAACTTCTTTGATGCCGACGGTTTCAGACAATATCATGTCCTTCATCAGTGAGTGGACGCCATGACTGATGAAGGACATGATATTGTCTGAAACCGTCGGTATCAAAGAAGTTGAAAATGTATGAGGTGAGTCGATTAAAATATGTTCTCCACTCACTATTAAAACCTCTTAATGTTACTTCCTATTGTATTTTAAAATAAATTCATGGGAAGCTGTTTGTTTCTTGTATATCTTTGGATTTCATAATTAAATATCATTCAATACATTAATTAACTGTATTATATACAACCTCTCAGTTTTGATTTATGAAGGTAAAGTGATTCCACTAAGGTCTTGGGAGGCCTTTGGGGTAGTGGTATGTTGAAGCTCCCATCGTTCTAGACAATAGGCACAAGATGTCCGCCGGATTGTCAGATTTGCCTCATGGCAACATTTGTGCCGAGAACAAGCATCTAGTACTCACTTCTATTAGAATCTGAGTCGACCCTAGGTCCCCAAAGCCACCAGAAGGTCTGGTCCAGCTAAAAATCTTGACCATATCGAAGACTCAAACCAATGACTTTTCTGTTTGTATCACGTTTCCTTATGCAACTACGCTATGGCGTAATCCATTAAAATTGCTTCAGTTCATGAACATATTTTATATTGATGTTCTTATTATTAATTTCATACATCTCAATGATGGATAAATCATATTTGAAGAGAAAAATTATACGCTCAGACCGGGAGAAAAATTTGCATTTAAATCGGTACTTGCTCAGGTAGCTCAAATGGTAGAGCACTTGGACTAGAAAACCAAGGGTCCTGGGTTCAAGTCCCGGTCTGAGCGTATAATTTTTCTCTTCAAATATATTTTATATTGGGTTAGAATTAATGAAAAGCTAATTAAAATCAAAATACAATGAACATCTTGATTTCTTGAGCTATAAATAAGTTCTGTTTGTCTCATTTATGTGCTGGTATGTACACTTATAAGTTATAGTGGGGCTATGTATATAAATATATGTAATAAGTATAGAAAATAGTAGCTTCATAATATTTTTGTGTCATATTTTTCATATTTTGTCTTTACGATTTCATATTTTTGTATAATTTTCTTCATATAATTCCTCGCTCTAGTGATTACTATTGAACCGTCAACATTTGGAGAAAAATAATCACATATTTGAAATCAGCGCAAAAAACTGAGTCAGAAGCACTTAAAATATGCAGAGGAACATTTTCATTGTTACCCAGTGTAATTAATTAGCTTTCATAATGATCAAATGTGTGAAATCTTTACTAATATTTAATTTTAGGAAGTTATATTTTGAGGTTATTTTAATTATATTATTTTTAGTCTGGATATCTTACCTCAATATTAATGTTGATTTGTTCTTGGACATGTTTCAAAACAGAATTGTTTTGAAACATGTCCAAGAACAAATCAACATTACTCTGGGAAAGCTGACGATAAAACAGAATTGTTTTGAAACACATCCAAGAACAAATCAACATTAATATTGAGGTAAGATGTCCAGACCAAAAATAATATAAATCTTTACTAACCTACTCAAAAATTTTAATCTCTTTATTTAGCCATTCGGATTTGTTATGTTTACTCATAAAAATAAATATTATTTAAAATGTCATTAGTGTATTGCATAAAGTTAATCAGCTGTTTGTGGTGAGGTGTATCCAGTGTGTTTTTAGCTCTCAATAAGTTTTATTATTCTGTGAGTTGGTACCTCTGTGAGGATGTAACTTGAATGACAGCATTACTTTTTTAGGATCCATCATTACAGGAAGAGCGCTATATGTAAAAAAAAAAATTTAACTTTTTTTGTTTTAGTGCATCATTGACAATGGAATGGGATCTAAAAACAACTTGGTATCTGTAAAGAAGTCTGATTTTGAAGTTTTTCAAGCTCTTGCAATGGACAGTGAGAGTATGGGCAGTAACCAACCACGTAAGTATTATGCTCATCTGTATTTACATTTATTTGGAATTTCTTCCACTTACTTGTGTTTTGCACTCTTTTAACTTTACTATCTAACCTCTCTTGGATAACTCTTGTTTTTTTTGACGCCGACGCTATTAGGGCATCCGAGGGCTAGGGAGTCTTTCCTTTCTTCCATTTCTTCTTTCCTTTATTTTCTTTTCTTCTCCAGAAAAGCCTGACCAGAGGCTATAAGATGGCAGCCCCATCACTGGTCTTGCCTTCCTTTGGCCAGCAACCAATCGAAGGGACTATTATTATGCTTTCAAGTCTTATACGAGAATTTTCCTCAAACGCTGGAGGGAAAATTTTCTATAGGATCGTAACAGGCCTTGGCCTAATACTTGGAAGGAAGAAGAAGAAGAAATAATGGTGGGGTTGTACAAGACCAGCTTTTTACTTACGCGACTTATGCCATTTTTGATGTAATTTAAAATATTACGAAGTGTTGATGATACCATTTAACTCTGGGAATTAACCATCGTGAAAATATTGAAACCTATCATGAAATGAAGTAGTGGAAATATGATTTTACGTTCTAACCGTCAGACATGTTGAATGTTCCATAGAATAACAAATATGGAGAGGTCATTTATGTTACGCATTAAATCAGATTTAAAATGCAAGGAAACTAAAAGCTAACCAAACATAAATCAATGAATGGAAACTAAATCAATTACTCTAACGTAGGTGACTTCCAGGGAACGTCCTTTTTATTATTTTACACGGTTAAATATGTAACAATGTGGTTTACACATTGTGGTCATATGTGTTTTATCGCTGTTCATCGGTGGTGTATCTGTGGTCATCGGTGCTCATCGTTGGTATATCGCTGGTTAGAAGCAAGGACTGTTGTAAACTTCGTGGTCATGACAGGAAATAGTTCCACGACTGTTGTAATCTTCGTGGTCATGACAGGAAATAGTCCCACTTTATTTTCGTATTTACGAGGAAATAAAGATATGATAATAACTTTCCCAGATTGAAAAACGTTAAATATAGTATTTTATTAATATGTATGCCAATTACGTACTGTTAAAGTGCGTAAATAAAAAGGCACTGTTCTCCCACGGGGCCGAAATAATTATGTCAGAAGATTGAAGAAACATCCTTCTCATTTTTAGATATATTAGCAGAATTTCAGGTTTATCTTTCTGTATTTTCTTGAAAGCATCTTGAAAATTTACTATTGACTTGTTATGCCGTACATAGCTTCCATCAGAGCCCCAATTAACCATTATTTTCAGGGTTCATAATGGGCCTTCACAGTTACTGGTAGTAGTTCCAAGAACTACCGGCTTTCTGAGGAAAGAGAATTGTATATGTGGAAAAAATTGTAGATGTTCGTATCAGAGTTTGGATGGTGTAATCGGTATTATACTGACACACAGAGTCAGAGATCCGGGGTTTGAATCCTGGTTTGAGCATTAATTTTTCTTTCTAAAATAAAACTAAATCCAATTCTGGAAAATGTTAATTTAAAAATAACATAAAAAATATGAAGCTTTACCGCATAAAAGTAATGTATAAATTCTCTATAAAAATACTTCGAATATAAGTCGTTAGATGGCGTTGTTGGTAGCGACTGCTACCGGCCTTCTGATGAAAGAGAATTGTATATATGGAAAGAATTGTTGACGTTCGTATGGTGTAATCGGTATCATACTAATGCACAGAGTCAGACATCCGGGGTTTGAATCCTGGTCCGAGCGTTAATTTTTCTTTCTAAAATAAAACTAAGTTTCCATTGTATACTTCAGCTCAAAAACATTGAGTGGATTCTTGGTTATTAAATTACACAAGTTTCAGTGTGCAGTTCACAAGAGTATGAATTGCATTATACTGTTTACGACATAATGTTTAACTTTTTTTTTTTATATAATAAATTTGGGAATTTTTAACATTATGAGGTTCATTTAATAATAATTAAATGAATCGTGATTCCTTCTTACCTCATACATCTATGTTTTTTAAACACAGCACTGCAGTATCGGCGACACTTTGTCGTCATCGTCAGCTGTTTTCACGACTCAATTTTTTCTCCTTTTTGCCGGTAATTATCCAGACTGCCCTCTGGTGTTCTTTTGAAGGAATTCCTCTTCAAACTGCCATCTGGTGTTATTTTGAATGAATCATTTCCTAAACTGCTATCTGTTGTATTTTTGAAGAACTTTGTAATCAAGCTTGGTTCTTCCGGAATCTCGAAGTTCATAGTTCTAGTATGGTTTTTTTTTTTTAATATATATTTTTTCCCAAACTGTTAAATCCAAAGGTTTAGATAGATGTTTTAAAAGTTTTGCTTCTTTTTTAATCCTATGATGCTCTAATAAACTATGTGCTGGGATTTATCAAATTGATTGCAAAGTTTGTAACAAGATATATATAGGAAAAACAAAAAGGAACTTGGAAACTCGTAAAAAAGAGCACTTCAGAAACATAAAGAATGGAGAAATTGAAAAATCAGCTATAGCAGCACATAGTTTATTAGAGCATCATAGGATTGAAAAAGAAGCAAAACTTTTAAAACATCTATCTAAACCTTTGGATTTAACAGTTTGGGAAAAAAATATATATTCAAAAAAACCATACTACAACTATGAACTTTGAGATTCCGGAAGAACCGAGCTTATTACAAAGTTCTTCAAAAATACAACAGATAGCAGTTTAGGAAATGATTCATTCAAATAACACCAGATGGCAGTTTGAAGAGGAATTCCTTCAAAAGAACACCAGATGGCAGTCTGGATAATTACCGGCAAAAAGGAGGAAAAATTGACAGTCGTGAAAACAGCTGACGATGACAACAAAGTGTCGCCGATACTGCAGTGCTGTGTTTAAAAAAACATAGATATATGAGGTAAGAAGGAATCACGATTCATTTAATTATTATTAATGTTTAACTACTGTTTTTTAAGTGTATTTCACTGAAAAACAAGTGATGCTATGACAGCGAATCATTTAGCTCGGTGCTTCATATATGTGAGGTCTGGTTCGATCTGCTGTCAAAATTTGTCTTTCCTTATTTATATCTGAGTCGGAAATTTTGACTCACCTCATATTTCTTGATTTTTATGCAGACCTGGTTTCGTCGCTTCTATGCGACATTGCCAATGCCTCCAACTGTCGTTTTGCGGCTATCCATCCTGTTAGTTGATTTCCACTCCCTCTGTTGGCTGACCGATAAACTTCCAAATCAATTTTTTTTTTCTTTTTCTCTGGGAATTTAAAAATTCATGGTTTTCTTTTTATTCTTGCAGATGTAAATTTTCTCCCAAATTGTGAGTTTCTTAGATTTTTCTAAATAAAGAGAAAACCATGAATTTTGAAATTTCCCGGAAAAAAAAGAAAAGAAACTGATTTGGAAGTTCATTGGCCACCAGCAGAGGGAGCAGAAGTCAACTTATAATGGCGTGGGAATAGGTGAAATTTGTTTTATTTAATTTCACAACAGTTCATACAAAATTACCAAATGTTCTTAATTTCTTTCACTGAACAAGCAA
The DNA here is from genome assembly GCA_030220185.1 of Diploptera punctata. Taxonomy (NCBI): domain Eukaryota; kingdom Metazoa; phylum Arthropoda; class Insecta; order Blattodea; family Blaberidae; genus Diploptera; species Diploptera punctata. The sequence goes on from JASPKZ010001614.1 coordinate 362,401, forward strand.
ATATAATTTTTCTGTTTTGAGTCACTCACAAATACAATTTATTTTATAGTTCACTTATTCCTGCTCGCAGAAGCTATATCTTGCAACACTTTATTCATCTTCACTATTCGGTTCACCTTTACTGGTCATCTTCCCGGCCGCAACTAGCTGTCAGCTGATTTGCATCCCTTTTATATGCAAGCTTCAGAACCATCTGAAAGCCCAGTCTTGAACTCTCTCAATTTGAAATTTGATAGGCCGATTATTCTAGAAAGAATGCCTTACCAAATGAGACTTGAGTCTTACTGCTGCCTGTGAAATTCAAAAGTAGTCATTTGAGCAACAGAGTGACAATGCGTCACATTTTTTATGTTTTTATCTGAATTAACATTTTCCAATCCTGGATAGAATCTAATTTAAGAAAGAAAAAATTAATATTTAATTTTAGGAAGTTATATTTTGAGGTTATTTTAATTATATTATTTTTGGTCTGGACATCTTACCTCAATATTAATGTTGATTTGTTCTTGGACATGTTTCAAAACAATTCTGTTTTATCGTCAGCTTTCCCAGACTGAGTCCAAGAACAAATCAACATTAATATTGAGGTAAGATGTCCAGACCAAAAATAATATAAGAAAAATTAATGTTTGAACCTTGGACCTCTAGTTCTACATACTAGTGTGCTGTCCATTACACCATTCAAACAACAATATAAACATTAACATTTCTTTCAACTTATACAATTCTTATTCGTCCGAAAGCTAATAGCTGTCGCTACCATCACACCAATTTCTATTCAGAAGTATTTTTATTGAGAATTTTTAAATTACTTTTTAGTGGTAAAGTTTCATATTTTGATGTTTTTATTTGAGTTAACATTTTGCAATCCTGAATAGAATGTAATTTAAGAAAGAAAAAATTAATATTTGAACTGGGATTTCAACTCTGGACCTCTAGTTTTACATACTAGTGTGCTGTCCATTACACCATTGAGAATTGTATAAGTTGAAAGAAATGTTAGAATACGAAATAAAGAAATAAGGGAAATTATGGGTGTACAAGAGGAGCCGGACATCATAGACATTATAGAAAAGAAAAGATTACAGTGGTATGGCCATGTTAAAAGAATGCCAGAACAAAGATTGCCTAAAATTGTTATGGAATGGATCCCAATGGAAAGGAGGAAGACCGAAGGTTCATTTTAATTTTGTTGAGTTGTTTCTTGACTCACCTCATATTTCTTAACTCCCTTGCAGATCTAGATTTCGTGACTGTATTTGTGACATTCTCAATACTGTATTACGTTCACAACATTATGAACATGAATAACATTGAGAATTACTTATTTTAGGAATTCTCACTATGAGGTATATTCATTAAGGTAGAATATTTTTATCACTCACCTCATATTGTTCTTCTTATTTGATTATAAACTAGTTTCGGAACATAGTTTCTGTTCCATCCTCAGTATCGTCACGACCGTTGTTCTGTCGTCTTGAAGAGCTGTCCTTCTCTCCTTCCATTGGCTGACTGAAAAACCTCGAAACCAGGTCATTCTCACCGGGAATTTCAAAAAAAAAAAAAAAGAAGAAATTAATGAACTTTGAAATTCCCGGTGAGAATGACCTGGTTTCGAGGTTTTTCAGTCAGCCAATGGAAGGAGAGAAGGACAGCTCTTCAAGACGACAGAACAACGGTCGTGACGATACTGAGGATGGAACAGAAACTATGTTCCGAAACTAGTTTATAATCAAATAAGAAGAACAATATGAGGTGAGTGATAAAAATATTCTACCTTAATAACATTGAGAATGTCACAAATACAGTGATGAAATCTAGATATGCAAGGGAGTATGAGGTGAGTCAAGAAACAACTAAACAAAAGTAAGTGTATAAATTTACATATAATGTCATAATAACTGTATAGCTATAATACTAGGGTTAACAATCATAACATAAAGTATTCTTGTGTTAGAAGCAACCCAAATGCTTTGTGAACGTAAGTTCACACTACAAGAAAACGGTGTTATATAAGGGAGAGAAAAATTTGTGTTTGAACGAAGAAGCAGATGTACAAAGAAGTCAGTGTGCTGGTGTAAAAAACAGAGGTCTTGAGTTCAATTCCTAGTTCAGGCAAAAATATTTTCTTTTCAAAAAAATTTGTCTCCTCATTTATAACGTTGAGAATAAATATGTAAACTGTAAATCAATGGTAAAGAGAAAAATTTTTGCCTGAACTGGGAATCGAACCCCGAACCTTTAGCTCTCCGTGCTAATGCTCAGACCACCGAGCTAATCCAGGCTTCATTCCCATCCAAGCAAGAATCCTTCCTTTACCTTTACTCTACTGGCCCCACATTCAATTGCAATGAAGCCATTCATTGTGTATTTGTGAATGATGATTCATTGCAATTGAATGTGGGGCCAGTAGAGTAAGGTAAAGGAAGGATTCTTGCTTGGATGGGAATGAAGCCTGGATTAGCTCGGTGGTGTGAGCATTAGCACGGAAAGCTAAAGGTTCGGGGTTCGATTCCCGGTTCAGGCAAAATTTTTCTCTTTACCATTGATTTACAATAATTTAATTGTGTTTATTAATTTACTTATTTCTATCATAGTAATAGCTTTAGCTTCCCAATATTAATTTAATGTAAACTGTATTGAATTGTTTGTTAGCAGGGGATTATTCCCAGGAGATTCCAGCAAACAAGCCATGGGAGAAAGTGTCAGGACCTCCCATTCTACCTCCACATCTCCTACAGGTGATACTAAATAAGGACACACCTCTTTCTGTAAGTATTCATCTAATATATAAAAATGAATGTTTGTTTGTTTGTTTGTTTGTATTTTATGCACATGCTGTTCATTCAGTTGTGATAGGGCTTTTTGCAAAATGTTCAGGAGATTCCCAGGATGAACATAGGCTATAAGAGAATTGTGATACTCAACTCCTACACCCTTTGTACTGAAAAAGTGAAGAAAGTAGCTTTTTGGATGCTTAAATAGCTTACGCTGCCTAAACCATAAGAAATATACAAAATTAATGTACACAGAATTGAATATCTCAAAAAAAGTCTGCATCAGCATATGTTTATCTTTTGTGGATAACTCACAATAGACATTTCTGCGTTTCATCAATGCAAAGAAGATTGGAATAAGTAGATTCCCGAGCAAGCATAGCAGCGCACGGCGGGTATTCTTTTGCGGATAACTCAAAATAACAAATTTTGTGTTTCAGCTCATTTATGCCAAGTACATCGGGATACGTAAATTCCCAGGCAACGCCAGATAATCAGCTCATTATATCTAAAAATAATTACAATGTGGCTTTACTTGTGGTGATTGCTTGAATATTAAATTTTGGAAGATGGAATTTTATTTACTATTTGGATTGTATGAAAGGTAGTTTGGGAACAGAATTAATTAGTTTATTGGTTGTTTTAGCTACAATAACGAAGAGAGCAAGTTTATAATACACTACCCCGCGCACACAACTCCGTGCGTGGACCGTGCACTCCCACCGCGCACACAACTCCATGCGCGGACCTCGCACCCCCCCCCGCACACATCCACCACGTGCGGACCGAGCACACAACCCCGCGTGCACAACCACCGCGCGCGGACCGCGCACACCCACCTTGCGGGGACCGCGAACACCCACCTCGCGGGGACCGCGAACACCCACCTCGCGGGGACCTCGCACACTACCCAGCGCTGACCGCGCAAACACCCGCGCTGACCGCACAAACACCCACCGCGCACACAACCCCATGCGCACACAACCCCGCACGCACACAACCCCGCGCTGACACCCACCTCGCACACCCACCGCACACACAACCCCGCGCGCACACCCACCGCACGCGGACCGCGCGCACACCCACCGCACGCGGACCGCGCGCACACCCACCGCACGCGGACCGCGCGCACACCCACCGCACGCGGACCGCGCACACACCCACCGCGCGGGGACCTCGCACTCACCCACCGCGCACACATCCCCGCGCGCACACCCAACTCGCGAGGACCGCGCACACATCCACCGCCCACACCCACCGCGCACACACCCACCGCGCACACACCCACCGCGCACACACCCACCGCGCACACACCCACCGCGCACACACCCACCGCGCACACACCCACCGCGCACACACCCACCGCGCACACACCCACCGCGCACACACCCACCGCGCACACATCCACCGCGCACACACCCACCGCGCACACACCCACCGCGCACACACCCACCGCGACACACACCCACCGCGCACACACCCACCGCGCACACACCCACCGCGCACACATCCACCGCGCACACACCCACCGCGCACACACCCACCGCGCACACACCCACCGCGCACACAACCCCGCACGCGGACCGCACACACCCACCGCGCACACAACCCCGCACGCGGACCGCACACACCCACCGCGCACACAACCCCGCACGTGGACCGCACACAACCCCGCGCGGCCCGCGCACATACCCACCTGGCGCGCACAACCCCCGCGGACCGCGCACACCCACCGCGCACAACCCCACGCGGACCGGGCACACATCCACCGCCCACACCCACCGCGCACACACAACCCCGCACGCGGACCGCACACACCCACCGCGCACACAACCCCACCGCGCACACAACCCCGCACGCGGACCGCACACACCCACCGCGCACACAACCCCGCACGCGGACCGCACACACCCACCGCGCACACAACCCCGCACGCGGTCCGCACACACCCACCACGCACACAACCCCGCGCACACCCTTCGCGCACATACCCACCTGGCGCGCACAACCCCCGCGGACCGCGCACAACCCCGCGCGGACCGCGCACACCCACCGTGCGCACAACCACCTCGCGGGGACCTCGCACACCCACCGCGCGCGTACCGCACACAACCCCGCGCGCGGACCTCGCACACCCACCGCGCGCGTACCGCACACAACCCCGCGCGCGGACCTCGCACACCCACCGCGCGCGTACCGCACACAACCCCGCGCGCGGACCGCACACAACCCCGCGCGCGGACCGCACACAACCCCGCGCTGACCGCACAAACACCCAGCGCGCACAACCCCTGGCGCACACCCAGCGCACACACAAACCCGCGCGCACACCCACCGCACGCGGACCGCGCACACACACCGCGCAAACAACCCTGCGCCCACACCGAACGCGCACACAACCCCGCGCGCACACCCAACGCGCGGGGATTAGTTACCTTATTTGCCCATAGATGTCAAGAGTTGGCATGCGGTCAACACACTGACTCAATGAGACATCTAGCAGGCAACTAAGGTATTACTAGCACGTTTAAGTTCGGTAAAGCCTTTTTATCCAGGCTTAAGGATCTTTTATGAGCCTGAAATTCTTCAGACTTGGGACCCATGGCTTAAAGTCCCTCACAGAGAACTTGCTCCTTGGATTTTTCCATCCTAAAAAAATCCAACGACCACGGCTGGGTTTGAACTACGAACCCTCAGAACTATAGGCCAGGAGCATAATCACTAGTCCACCATGGCCGACTTATATTGTCTTGATCCCTATTAGGTTCGTCTTCCGGGCAGCCTACAGTTATACATTATATTGTCTTATTTCCTGTAAAATATGATGTTGCCTAAGAATAATGTTCGGTGACAGTTACATACACAATTTAGTCATATGGTGGGTAAAAGTAGCACCAATAGATAGTCAGTGCAAGTTTTACAGTACGACTGGAAATTAACTCAGAATTAGTATACTGATATAACTAGAGATCCTTGAAATTCGTGAGTCGCAATAACGTGAAATGCTATAATTTTGTCATTTTCTTGTACCATTTCTTCACTTCCCATAACCTCAAAAAAGCATTTATGAATCTTGAAATAATGCAAAATCCTACGATAACTCGAAATAACACTGAAATTTAAAATTTTCAATGAATCTGGAGATTTTTTTATTCTATTCGCAAAATTTTCATAATGCATTTTTAAACACTGTTTTCGGATTCCATCTTCTTTGGTGGAATTGAAGAAATTGTCATATGCAAGTGCCATTGAAAATCCTAAATTCTACGAAGGCTATATTGTTCTCCAAGGCCTTATAAAAGAAAAGTTGAAATGACCAGAGTGTACCCATGTAGACATTTGCAAAATGATTTGCTCTTTGAGGGAAGAGTATACCGAGTTTGTCAAAAATCTCTTGAAGCCATCTGGTATCCAACTTCAAATGTGGACTCAGAAAGATCTATTTCTCAATATGGTGTTGCGGCGAGTGATCGAAGGCAGAGAATGAAATCTGAGAACGCAGAGATACTCACCATGGTTGCTTTTTCTGAAAAGATAAATTTTGCTTACAAATTAGTGACTATGATTAAAATTTTATATGAATTTTAATGTATTAAAATTGATATCAATTGTAAAAGCTAAAAGCTAAAAGTTGACCTTAAACTACTGGATATATCATTCTTATTGGGTTTAATATACTAAACCAGGATTAAAAAGACTCAAATTACATTTTTTTAGAATAACACCGTCAAATTTGCAACAACATCGAAATCTTGAAATTTTAAAACAAATTTTCCCTAAAAATAAAACCACTTTCACAGATCTCTAGCCATAAACTTTGTAGCTATTTTCTATTGATTAATGGTGGTTTGTTCATAGTTAAATATGGGAAATAACATTATGAGGTTCTTAATTCGTAAATTAATGAGTCATTTTTTAACATCTTACCTCATATTTTATGTTTCTTCAAACACGGGAACTAGTTTTCGAGAGAAGGATCTCTCTCATTTTCAACCGGTAGTCATAGGGTCGTATGCAAATACATTAGTCTCTACTCAAATTACTTCCAATCACTGGTGAGCTGATTCACCGTGAGCAATTGCTGAGATTGAATTAACGGCCAACTTACCAGTCATGCATGAAAGTTGACGTTTTCGTAATATTGGCAACGAATTACCCAGAATCCTCAGCGATAAAACCACTTCCGTTATTTTCGTCTGCTATAGAGGAACGCATTTACGCTTGCGTCCCATAAATAATACCGTATACAACGATGTCTGGGTCGCGCAATATTACGCTGATTCTCCTGTTTCTTCCAGTTGAATTCTTTGGTAGACTCTATCAAATTCCTCTTCTCCGCGTATACCGAAAACATGATCAAAGTCTTCAAGGTCCGACATCTTGGATAAAGCTGCAAAGGTTTCAAACTACATCGGTTCCCTTCGGGATTTTCACGATAAGTTTTTATCTTGAGCTATGATCTTAAGGTACCTCGTCAGGTAGCTTACAATTATTATCGCATGAATAGATTTCTGAGTAAGCAAAATGTATTTGGATAAAACTTTCTCAGCAGAGAACGCCTTTTACTGTCTAATGCGTACAAACATTCGACCCATAATGTCAGTTGAAAATGAGAGAGATCTTTCTCTCGAAAACTAGTTCCCGTGTTCGAAGAAACATAAAATATGAGGTAAGATGTTAAAAAATGACTCATTAATTTACGAATGGTGGTTTGGTTGAATATTTAAGATTGTCATTGGTGAGTTGCCACCAGCTTATCTCCATATTTTATTATGAAAATTAATTACTTTATGTATTTTTTTATTATTTTACAGTGTGAACCAACATTACTACCTGAACCAAATCACGTGATGCTGAACCATCTGTATGCATTATCAATAAAAGATGGTGTCATGGTATTAAGTGCGACTCATCGATATAGAAAAAAATATGTGACAACTCTTCTCTACAAGCCCATTTAGCAATGTAGCTACAATGTGTTACATTTTGTATATTAGTGCATTGAGAAAGCTTTTATTTTATTTTTCTTGTATTTAATAGATTAATTAGTATAATAAGCCCTTAACAATAACCACGGCCAGTTAGACTGATCATAGATGGGGAATGTCCTATGTAATGTGGAAACAAACTACTTACAAACTTTCAGAGGTTGTCTGGGATATTAGCTGAATGTTTTTGAAATATTAAATTAATGTTGGGAAGTAAACATTATGAGGTAAGATAAATTAAAATGTTTCATACCTCTCCTCATAATTAACCTTCAGAAGACTTGTGCGACATATTTGTCCCATGAAATGTAAAGTCTTAAAGGACTTAGCGGACATATTTGTCCCATGAAATGTAAAGTCTTAAAGGACTTAGCAGACATATTTGTCCCATGAAATGTAAAGTCTTAAAGGACTTAGCGGACATATTTGTCCCATGATAACATTATTTCTTCGTAAAATTACAAAAATTCAGTAAATATTATAAAGAAATTATTAGTGGCTCTAACCTATTGTGTTCTGATCAAGTATTCACAAAAAATAAAAAAAACACATCAGGTGCCTTTTTCACCCCTAATTTTTACGTATTTTTCCCATGATAACATTATTTCTTTGTAAAATTATAAAAATTCAGAAAATGTTGCAAGGAAGTTATTTGTGGCTCTAACATTTTGTGTTTTAGATCAAGTATTCATAAAAAAAACATGTGGTGTCTTTTTCACCCCTAATTTTGTATTTAAATTATAATGAGTTAACATGGTAAATATCTTGTTAGTGTTTATTTAAAAAAAATATCTGATATGCTACTCACATTATTTTGATAATCCAGGATGCTATATACGTGAAGCCATTTTTTTATATGTTAAAAAACAAACCACAGTCTACAGTTACTAATTCAAGACTGAATGTTAGTGTGGTATGTTATAAGGTTTGCTAAGGTTTGAGCACCACAGAAAAGAAAAAAAATGTGCTGATAACTCTGTCGTCAACAAGGCAGCGTACTCATGTTTATGCTTTCAAAGCAGATTTTTCATGGCACACGTGTTCAAACTATGTCATCAAATTCCCCTTGCAAGAGTACAGTCACCTTCAAATCATAAACTGAAGCCGTTATAAAGTCAAACCAAAAAATATAGACCTCGCAAATAAATTTTAACTTTTAATAATAAAATTCTCTATTGTATGTAAAAATTAAACATTTCATTGAATAATACACTCCTTTATGAATGAAATAAAAGTTATTTTATACTTCTATCTCTTATAGTTTATTGTAAAAAAAATTTTTTGTTAGTATGCGCGCTATACCATCCATTTAATATCACGGACTGGGATTTAAATTCCGTCCAGCAGTTCACGCGGTATTTTTAAATACCCCGGAATATAAAGGTTAACCTTCTAAGTAGATCGCAATTTCAGGGTCTTGGCGACCCCATCCTCAGTACACTTATGCCAACTGATGTTATGTCGATTGGAACAACCACTACTCCTTCGAGGGAAGGATCAACATAACATCAGTCGGCATAAGTGTACTGAGGATGGGGTCGCCAAGACCCTGAAATTGCGATCTACTTAGAAGATTAATTATGAGGAGAGGTGTGAAACATTTTAATTTATCTTAAATTAAACCTCACAGTGATTTATTCCTATAAAAGTTCAATTATGAGGTATAATAAACTTAAATTAATATTGGGAAGTAAACATTATGAGGTTATATTATTAATAGTGAGTGCAGAACATATTTTTAACGACTCACCTCATATAATTTCAAATTTCTTTGATACTGGCAGTTTCAGACAATGTCTTGTCCCACTTCAGTCATGACTTCCACTCATTGTCTAAAACTGCCGGTATCAAAGAAATTTGAAATTATATGAGGTGAGTCATTAAACAAATGTTCTCCACTCACTATTAATGAGGTATAATCATAGAAAAATTCATCAGAGAACTTTTTCTTTAAACAACTCACCTCATAGAATTCATGTTTTCCACGATACTGCGGTTTCAAACGTGAATTCTATGAGGTGAGTTGTTTAAAGAAATGTTCTCCGATGAATTTCTATTAAAATAATATTAAGGATGAAGGTGAATAATTTGACTTGTATAACTAAAAATTCAATGAGTTATTTATTTTGTTGATATTCTGTAGACTACAAGTTCATCACATATATGCGACATTGTCAATGCATTCTAACTGTTATATTTGTGATTGTCATCCGGTAAGTTGATTTCTATTCTCTCTGTTGGCTGACCGATGAACTTCCAAATCAAATCCCTCCCCCCACCATTCCCTGGGAATTTCAAAATTAATAATTATATTATTTTTGGTCTGATCATCTTACCTCAATATTAATGTTGATTTGTTCTTGGACATGTTTCAAAACAGTTCAGTTTTATCGTCAGCTTGTCCAGACTGGTTTGATTTATGTTGCATTATGTTGCACACCCTGGATGTCGTTGTCAGCTCCATCCTGTTTTCTCGTTATTCTTGTGGATGTAAATTTTTTCCCAAATTGTGATTTCCTTAGATTTCTCTAACTGTTTCAGTAATTTGGCCAAAAGTCCCGGATTCGAGTCTGGGCGGAATTTTTTTTCTTCAAATATAATTTAGCCTTTCTTTGATTCTGTGTTTTTCTGACCATGTATGTACAGCTATTGCAGACTTTTCTATTTCTCCATTTTTAACATTTCTAAGGTGTTCTTTTTTTCAATCTTGTATTTAAGTTCGTTTTTGTTTTTCCTATGTATATATTTTCACAATCTTTACATTCAATTTGATAAATCCCTGATTTGTTGCCATCTTCAATCTTTTCATTTTTGCTGGTTTTAATTAATTTATTCAAACTGTAATCATCTTTCAATGCTAATTTAATGTTAAATTTACTGAAAATTTTTTGAAATTTATTAAATACTAAAGGATGGTTAATAAAATAACTAACAATAATTAAAAGAAACCTCATAATGTTATTTCCTCTGATCCGATTGAGGGTCTTTCCACTTTTCAGCGGTTGCCCTTTTACCAGCCGGCTGCTGGCCCTTCACATCCACATGTGTCAATCACAGAGGTAGATGGTCAACAGCCAGTGTAGGGGTGACATGTGGTTAGCATGTCGAGTTCCCCAGCCGTTATAGCTGGTTCCTCAACCTGGAGCCGCTACTTATTGTAGCTACCCAATTGCCTCACAATGCTGGGTGGGCACCGGTCCCATACTGGCCGAAATACCATGAGAAAATTTCTTCCCCCATGGAGACTCGAACCAGCGCAAGTCCCTTAGCTCTGTGCCAAGGCTTCCTACCTTAACCGCTCACAATCAAATCAAATGACAGTCGTGAAAACAGCTGACGATGGAGAATATTGTTCTCTGATACTGTGGTGCTGTGTTTAAAAAAAAACACAAATTTGGCACAAGGGAATTACAACGTACATAAGAGAAAAATTTGCGTCTAGATCGTAACTCGCCTCGGTAGCTCAGTTGGTAGAGCACTTGGCCCGGAAAGCCAAGGGTCCCGGATTCGAGTCCCGGTCTAGGCGAAAATTTTTCTCTTCAAATATAATTTATCCTTCTATGAGAAGTGTTAAATTAATAATAAAAATCGTCAATTATGAGGTATTGTTTATTTTTTATTATTTCACTCACCTCATACTTCATATGAAGTATGAGGTGAGTGAAATAATAAAAAATAAACAATATTAAAAAACCTCATAGTGTTATTTCCTACCTACATAACTTAACATTATGAGGTTCTTAATTCGTAAATTAATGAGTCATTGTAACATTTTACCTTATAATTATATTATTTTTAGTCTGGACATCTTACCTCAATATTAATGTTGATTTGTTCTTGGATATGTTTCAAAACAAATCAACATTAATATTGAGGTAAGATGTCCAGATTAAAAATAATATAATTAAAATAACCTCAAAATATAACTTCCAAAATTAAATATCTTACATTATATTTTATGTTTCTTCAAACACGGGAACTAGTTTTCGAGAGAAGGATCTCTCTCATTTTCAACCGACATTATGACTACTGGATTTTCGTTGGAATCTCCATCAATAACGTTGCCATCTGGTGTTAATTTGATGAACTTTGAGATGAGGTCACGTTCATCAGGAATCGCGAAATTCGTGGATCTAAATTTGTTCTTCTGAATATATATCTTCTCCCAAATTGTCAATTCTAAAGGTTTTTCCAAATGTTTTAAAAGTAGGGCTTCTTTTTCAGTTTTGTGATTCTGCAATAAACTATGTGCTGCAATAGCTGATTTTTCAATTTCACCATTTTTAATATTTCTGAAGTGTTGCTTAGTGCGAGTGTCCAAATTTCTTTTTGTTTTTCCTATGTATACTTTATTTCAGTCCTTACAATTAATTTGATAAATTTCAGATTTTTTGCTATCTGGGGTGTTCAATCTCTTATTAGTTATTAATAGATTACCAAGGCTAAATTTATTTATCGGTGCCAATGTAATATTGAATTTCTTGAAAATTTTTTGAAATTTGTTATGTATTTCAGGATGATACGTAATTTTCTTAAACTGTTTTCCTTTCTTTGAATCAGATTGCAGGGTAGTGTATTCTTTCAATCTTATTTGTTGTCTTAATTTATTTACAATTATTTCTTTTCCAAAACCACTAAGGAACACTTCAGAAATATTAAAAATGGTGAAATTGAAAAATCAGCTATTGCAGCACATAGTTTATTGCAGAATCATAAAATTGAAAAAGAAGCCCTACTTTTAAAACATTTTGAAAAACCTTTGGAATTGACAATTTGGGAGAAGATATATATTCAGAAAAACAAATTTAGATCCATGAATTTCGAGATTCCTGATGAACGTGACCTCATCTCAAAGTCCGTCCAATCAACACCGGATGGCAATGTTATTGATGGAGATTCCAACGAAAATCCAGTAGTCATAATGTCAGTTGAAAATGAGAGAGATCCTTCTCTCGAAAACTGGTTCCCGTGTTTGAAGAAACATAAAATATGAGGTAAGATGTTAAAAAATTACTCATTAATTTACAAATAAGTAAATTAATTTTAAAATCATTAGGAAGTAACATTATGAGGTTTAATTTAATAATTCAATTTGTATTTTTTATGTAAATTAATGTACACAACTAAACTATTGTAATCAATGGTAAAGAGAATTTTCTGCCTGAACCAGGAATTGAACCTCGAAACTTCAGCTTTATGTGATAATGATCTAACTGCTGAGTTAATTCAGACTTCCTTTCCACTCAAGCATAAATTATTAGCACGTAAAGCTGAAGGTTCAGGGTTCGATTCCCAGTTCAGAAATTTTTCTCCGATTGCAATAGTTTTTAAATACTTTATTACTAGGGCCACAAGTTTGAATACAGAATAAGTGAATTTAAAGGCATTATGAACCCATGTGAAATGAGCAGTTATAAAAAACTGAGAGCAAATACTTTAATACATCTTCATGGCACTTACTACTGTATTCCTGATGTAAGGTTCAGGAAGAGTGAATAAAACATTAAAAATGGTGTGTTATAGCAACCCAATCAAAAATCAATAAACAAAGTACCTAGTCAGTGTTGAATATTATTTAAACACAAATATTATAGGATGTAACACTTTGAGATGACAGCTAATGACAAATGAGGGAAATTTTGAGGAAGTGGCTGAATTCAAATACCTAGGAACAATAATCACAAATAGGAATGAGATGCACAAAGAAATTAAACATAGGCTCAATTCTGGAAATGCGTGCTATTATGTATTGCAGAGACTCTTGATGTCCCAACTCCTTTCAAAAAACGTTAAACTGAAAATATATAAAACTATTATTCTACCAGTTATATTGTATGGGTGCGAAACATGGACTCTTACTTTAAGGGAGGAAAGGAGATTACAAGTATTTGAGAATAAAGTACTTAGGAGAATTTTTGGACCAAAGAGAGATGAACAGACAGGTGAATGGAGAAGACTACATAACAATGAACTACATGGTCTTTATGGGAAGCTGGATATAATAAGAACAGTTAAGTCTCGTAGACTGCGATGGGCAGGACATGTTGCACATATGGGGAATGAAAGATTTGCATGGAAGCTTCTTGTAGGAAAGCCAGAGGGAAAACGCCCAGTTGGTAGACCAAGAATGAGGTGGGAGAATAACATTAACTATGATTTGAGGGAAGTAGATTATACAGGAAATGATTGGAAAGCATTAGCTCAGGATAGGGATGTATGGAGAGCTTATGTCCGCGTGGCCATGAACCTACGGGTTCGATAGTGCCAGTGAGTAAGTAAGTAACACTTTGAGGTATTTTTATCAAAGAAATTTAATTGGTTATTTACACCTCACTTCATATTTTTCTCTCTTACATTGAGATGTATGAAATTAATAATAAAAACATCGAAAGGAACCGCCATTTGCAAGATAGAAGGAAAGGTTTCATAGCATTTGGTATGCGGGAATTGACAGCATATATAAGAGAAAAATTTTCATTTAGATTGGAACTCGCCCAGATAGCTCAGTCGGTAGAGCATTGTCCTAGAAAGCCAAAGGTCCTGGGTTCGAGTCCCAGTCCCAGCATATAATTTTTCTCTTCAAATTTGATTTATCCATCATTGAGATATGTGAAATGAATAATAAAAACGTATCAAATCTCTTGCACTATTATGTCACAGTATAAGTTAAATAAATTATCCAATCTTAAACCAACCCCTCATTTCATCAACTAAAGAATAGAGTGGATCTAAATATAATTGACATGACCTCGGAGCTTTTGTAATGAGTAGACTCCGGATGTTAGGCACTTAAAAAATTCAAAATAGGCAGGCAAAAAGGCACTAAAAATCATTAATATAGGCACTATAAAATTAGAAATAGGCTATTAAAAAAATGGACTACAACATACATTTTTACAGCCTTACGTAAAGAATATAAACATATGCTATCAATAGCATACAAAGATATCAGATGATTTTAGAACTTGTTTTGCCTTTTTACAAAGAGCTTACTTATGTTTTGTAGTGTGTACATGCTGCAAAACATGGCACTTCTTCGCGCAATTCACTGATATTTTACACACTTTCCAAAACAATATTGAATCGTCACTTGAGAACATTTCCGCACCAAATTCTTTCACGAAATTGGTCAGTTTGTCTTACTTTATTGTTGTCTGTTCTTATGGCAAAGTAAAACAACTGGTCTTAAAAAAAAAACATACACTTGTCGCACCACTTTGTCTTTGAAACACCTGTGTGAACAAGGAATACAGATTGAATTCAGTGTTACCAGCATCAAAAATAATATTGCCAGTCACTTACGTGTTTCTATGCAATGATATGTGTCTTGAAGTTTGTCCATTTCAATTGATTTCATTGAAATACTGAGTTAATTTTGAGCAAAATTGCAAATAGGCATTTATAGGCATTATAAGCTGAAATAGGCATTTATAGCCAAATTAACTTAATGGAAAACAACTGTAGGGTCGTTGGTATGAACTTATATGAAGTCACTTTTACAATATCTATAATAAATAACTGTAGGCATTTTCGTAAGTAATGCCACGAGTGATTTCCAAATTATCGATAAATTCACGACTCACGAAGTGAGGAGTGAATTTATCTAGAGAATTTGGAAATCAAGAGTGGCATTTGTTAGGACTATTTAACAAATAAAATTAAGCTGTTTACTCACAAATCATTATTTAACTATAGTTATTTTAAAATATTTATATATTTAATGTAAACGGCGATGTTTGAAAACAAATGAGAAACGATATGTACGCTTCTACTGCTTCATTTGTTTATCACTGCAACCAGATCATACTATTTATTGCCAAAGGAACGCAATATTGAAAGGAGGAGCTATCTTTAATATGGTAATTATAACACTGATAAATATTTGATGAAACACGACTCTGATTGGTTGTAAAACAGAAATCATTGAAACGTGATTGGCCATTGACTCCCATTTGGGGCATGAGTTAAATAGTCCCTAACATCCGGTCTCTAGTCATGAGTTAAAAGGGCAATGAAAAGTCCAAGTCATGTGGGTTTTATTTATATGTACTCTGTATTTTAATTGAAGGGATTTTAGATGCTAGAGAGGTACTGTAACACATGGCAGAAACATTTTCACCGCAGTAGAACTTATGTGCAGACATCTCAATACTGAGAAACCATCTTCAAAGTGATAGACATCATTACGAATTTTATTAGAACTTTTAAAATTCATTCTGAATCACAATTGAAGTTACTGTATAAAAGTTCAAATAATAAAACTTATTAATAAATAAAATAGGTCATAATTATATGTATTAATTAAATAAAAATAAAACTTAGTTGGAAGAGCATTGACATTGAAAGTCAAAGGTCCTGGGTTCAAATCCCAGTCTAGGTGTATATTTTTCTTTTCAAATATAAAAACTTAGTTTTATTTGATTTTCATGTTTATAATTATCGGCCGCAGTGGACTAGTGGTTATGCTCCTTGCCTCTGGTTCCAAGGGTCGCGGGTTCAAACCCGGCTGGGGTCGATGGATTTTTTAGGATGGAAAAATCCAAGGAGCAAGTCCTCCGGGAGGGACTTTAAGCTTTGGGTCCCGAGTCTGAAGATTTTCAGGCTCGTAAAAAATCCTTAAGCCTGAATGAAAAGGCCTCTAAGCAAAATTTACCGAATTTTCCTGTCCTAGTACTACCTTGGTTTCCTAGATGTCAGTATGAGGCGGAACGCTGACCACGTACCACTCAAAATGACATCTATACGAAAACAAGTGTAACTAAATTAGTATGGTTAAAATTCTTCCCTTTAGGGGGAGAGCACCTAAATCTCTGTAAAGGGAAAACATAGGCTTACAACAATTAAGATATAATTCAGTGACAAGCTGTTTCGGTACACTGTACCTTCTTCAGACATGTTAACAAATTATGAATTGTGTTCCAACTGATCTAAACAACAATACAACAATAATTTATTTAAATTTAAACAAAGGCGATTCATTCAAATCAAGTTGAGAATTTAACAGTTTATTACTACTTTTCAACTTATTTATTTCTACAGCCTCCAAAAGGTCCAACTTCTTACCCTTATCACGAACATGTAAAATTTCAAAATTTGGATCGAAACAATGATTAAATTGGATTAGGTGGTTAGCATATTTTGAATATTCTAAATTTCTGTTATATGCTCTCATGTGTTCCTTTATCCAAGAGATAAAAGGTCTACCAGTTTGTCCTATATAGACATTGTCACATATACCACACTTCAATTTGTATACACCTGATAATTTTTCTTTTTTTTATTTTGATTTTAAACACCAACTCAATTAATTATATAATTATATGTGCTTTGAAGAACCCTGAGGTTGAGGTAAGATAATTACTTAATTATATTATTTT
Organism: Diploptera punctata; assembly: GCA_030220185.1. Classification (NCBI taxonomy): domain Eukaryota; kingdom Metazoa; phylum Arthropoda; class Insecta; order Blattodea; family Blaberidae; genus Diploptera; species Diploptera punctata. The sequence goes on from JASPKZ010001614.1 coordinate 379,543, forward strand.
TAGTCTGGACATCTTACCTCAATATTAATGTTGATTTGTTCTTGAACATGTTTCAAAACAATTCTGTTTTATCGTCAGCTTTTCCAGACTGGTTTGATTTATGTTGCATTATGATGCACACCCTGGATGTCAATGTCAGCTTCATCCTGTGGTTGGCCAAAGAACCTCCAAACAAGGTCATGCTCCATCGGTATATCAAAATTACTACCTATTTTATTTATTAACTTGCCTTCCTTTGGCCAGCAACCAATCGAAGGGATTATAATTATGCTTTCAAGTCTTATACGAGAATTTCCCTCAAACGCTGGAGGGAAAATTTTCTATAGGATCGTAACAGGCCTTGGCCTAATACTTGGAAGGAAGAAGAAGAAGAACTTAAAATCCTCATTATGTTACTTCCCATACAGTGTTTTATGTAATAAAACTTGTACCTGAAAAATCAGTTGTCAGGTACCTAATAAGCTGCTGAAGATGAAAAAGGTTCTGAAAGGCCTTCAATATTTTATTGGAATTTTATTTTGTTGAGGATGACTGACTTCTCAGGTACAAGTTTTATCCAGTCTGAGTGTATAGTTTTTCTCTTGAAATACAATTTATCCTTCAGTGAGAAGTGTTAAATTAATAATAAAAACATCAAAAGAAGCCGTACTGGCTTTATAAAGTAGTGTTTAAATTCCCAATAAATGTCTTCTTAAAAAAGAAGCTGTCATTTATGTGATCAAACAACAGTTCGTAGCATTTGTTACTTGGGAATTAACAATGTATGAGTGTAAGAGAAAAATTTGCATTTAGATTGGAGTGCTCACATAGCTCAGTTGGTAGAGCATTGGCATAGAAAGCCAAAGGTCCTGGGTCCAAACCCCGGTCTGTGAATATAATTTTTCTCTTCAAATAAAAGTTTTACTGTTTGAACTTTATTGGAATTTTATGATTTGTTCAAGAGTAAAAATTACCAAAAAAAAATAAAAAGTAACTGTCAGTCCATTCCTTAGCTATATTTCACAATATCTACAGCTGATAAATGTATTTAATGTTTGGTATATTAATATAAATTAATTTGTAGAGTGAATTCATGTATTATGGTCTGACATTTAAAAAGAGTCTTTTAATAAAAAAACTGTTCAAATTGGTTGTATGACATTTAACTTAGAAAATGTAATTCCAGAAGTGTTGTATATCCTGAAATTAATTTAATATCTTGTTTATACTCTATTTCAAACATCTACGCAGCAAGAGTACACACAGTTGTCTAGCCTTGAGGCTGGCATTGGACTCTCATTGGCTGTTTCCCTCATTATCTTACCAAACAGCCAATGAAAGTCCAATGCCAGCCTCAAGGCTAGACAACTGTGTGTACTCTAGCTGCGTAGATATTTGAAATAAGAGGGTAGGTAAAATTTTATTACCTCACCTCATAAACTTCTTAGACTAGTTTTGGATCCTTCTTCGGTTCTATCATCAGTTTTTTAACAACTTGTTTTGTCATCTTGAAGAGCTGTCTCTTGTCTCCCTCTGTTGGTAGACCGAAGAACTTCAAAATCAAATCATTTTCCACAGGAATTTCAAGGTTTGTTTTTTTAATATAAAGTAAAGTAAAGTGATCCCACAACAGGCCTCAGGAGGCCCTTGGGGTAGTAGAAGGTTAAGGCTCCCACTTTTTCTTGACAGTCGGCACTTGATGTCAGCCGGGTTGTCAGCCCTGCGTGACGGCCGCCTTTACCCCAGAACAAGCGTCTGGTACTCATTTCCGTTAGAGGCTGAATAATATAGATTTTTTTTTCCCTAACCATAAGTTCTTTGGATTTTTCTATTTGTTTTAATAATTTAGCCTTTCTTTCGATTAGATGTTTTTCTGACCATGCATGGGCTGTTCTTGCAGATTTTTCTACAGAGGGTTGTTCACGATTCCTGGGGACAAGTTCGAAAGGTGATAACGTCACTACAATTTATGCAGAGAAAGTGTTTTTGTAGTAAGGGGGGACCTTTTGTTACTAACATCGAAAGATAAAAGAGACGTAAGAATGGTTTAGCACATTGCATCAGGCAACACGAGAGTTGGAGGAGTAAAGTTGTAAAAATGCCCTATTGAATACTTCAATATAACAAGTATGTGAAGGGTGTAGACAGGGCTGACCAGTACCTGTCATATTACTCCATCCTTAGAAAAACAGTGAAATGGAGCCGAAAGTTGTATTGTGGCTTCTGAATTGTGCACTCTTTAATGCTTTCAGGGTCTATAAATTTCAAAATTCTAACAGCAAAATGTCAAACAGAAGTTTTTTGCTTGAAACAGCCTCTTGTTTGGCAGTCGTGAAATTAGGAACAGAAGACAGGGAAGACGAGGAAAGACAGAGAGAAAAGAAACCACTTCTAGGAGACCACCTCACGACCCACGAGGGAGGCTAAGACATTAAGAAAAATAAATTAACACCAACTGTGATTGGAAAGAAAAAAATACCCTCCAAACTTTGCCGCATTTTTGGTGAACACAAGAAAAGAAACTCGCTACATATGCTCTTTTGCACTGTGCTTTTACATAAAGGAAAATGTTTCCAATGCTATCAAACCCTCAATTTCTACTAGAAGGTCTGGTGAGAATACTAGTAAAGATTTACTTATGCATTATTGTTATTGACTGTAAATATATTGATGTAAAAGCCACACTGTGCTAGCGCGGTTTAAAATTTAAAAGTCCACCCTACTGACAGAAATGTCCGGTCCAGCAGCGGTGGGTGGAACGCAGAGCTGTCAGTCACCAATGTGTTAATAATAATAGCTTTTTTCCCCATTCTTTGGTAGTATCAATACAATAATTATTATTATTTATAACAAAAATCAAATTAATGAAGTTAACTGTTAGCATGAGATATAAAAATTAATCCATTTATTTCAGTGTTGTACACTCTTTTAAAAATGGAAACTGGTAAGGTTATATTAAATATGTTATATTTTCAAACATAAAACCAATGATGATACAAAATAAAATAAGAGATTGAAGACAACCTATATTCTTTGGCAGTTATGAATACTTAATAAAGTCCTGCTGAGTAATGCATAGAATATGTAAATTGAACCTGAATTAAATGATCCTGGCTTATGTTCTGCTTGACTGACCATTAAAATGTATACTGTCCCGTATGTCAATATTAAGTGAAAAAATAAGGACTTTCCAAATTCTATGAAACATTAAAACGTAGAACATTAAAATATGATTATGGTTATTGAAAACAAAATTTGATAAAAGATAGAAAATTACAATAATTTGGGTGCATTTTTAGAATGAAAAATGTTAGGTCATAGTTGTTGAATTGGAAGCTGAATACATTATAGAAGATAGAGAACTCCAAGAGAAAAATGGATAGATGGAATTTAAAGGAATATGAATTCTGGAGGATCAAAACAAAATATAGAAATTGAAACTATTGGAAAAATCAAATTGTAAAATGTGTACTGTATTTCAGAGGAATTGTAAATAAGTTAAATGAAAATATATAAAACTGAAATTTTTATTTAACATGAAAAAAGAAAAAAAAAAAAAGCAAATCCACAGATTTTAGATTTTGTGTATCATAAAAAAAATAATTAAAATATCATGGCAGTTTTGAGGTTGTAGTGGAACAATTTACAGTGATAAATGCAAATGGGAAAATACAGACTGAAATCAGTAGAAGAATAGAGAAAAGTTTAAAAGTCTATAATTTAACTAAACAATCTGGAATAAAGATATACCCACCAAGAGTAAAATGGCAATGTATAAAACTTATTTCAAACCAGTCTAACATATGCAGCTGAGACTTGGGCATATAAAAAAGAAGGACTTGAGCAGAATCCAAGCTGCAGAAGTGAAATTCTTATGTTGAATGGTACGTAAAACAAGAAGAGATAGAATAAGGAATGACAAAAATCAGGGGGACAGTAAATATAGAAAAATTAAAAACGGACATAGAAAAAAGTAGATTAAAATGGTTTGAACATTTAAAAGGAATGGAAAAGGAAAGACTACCACAAAGACTTACATCTCAAGGTACAAGGAAAATGACCATGAGAAAGACGGTTTAACCAGGTGAAGAAAAGTCTACGAGAGAGAAGATATAACTGGGAAGAACTAAAAAGAAGCAAAGCATGGGAAGATAGAGATGGTTGGAGGCGTATTTGGAATCAACCTTCCGAAAGGACACGATAAGAGGATGATGGTGGAGTTCTTTATTCAGGCTGGGCAGGCAGACTGGCCTGAAAGATGTTACGCTATTCCAATATATTATGGATGAATGGAATGAACTTACTCTACAGTGTTATGTGAGTTGTAGGTCATCTTCCAGGTTCTCTCATGACTCATACTGCCATTTTTAGGTTGGGCCTGTGGATACAAGGGGGAACTACAATCCTCTCTGGCTCCTTCTGCCCATTGTTTATTGTTCAGGATTGGAATCATGAGCTAGCACCCTGATGGCCCCCAACAGATCCCTACAGTCGCATATTTTGAACACCTGTGGGTGCCAACCAAAATATTTTTCCTAACATGAAATTAAATGACATGAAGGGAGAATAGTGAGAGTTGGGATGAAATTGGAGAAACCCGGTAAATATCCCAGTATGGCCTACCGCCAATATCCCTCTAGAACCGTCTGGATTTGAACCTGGAATCCAATAAAGACAGCCGCGCGCGTTAGCTACTCGTTTGCCAAAACGGCAGAGCTGTAATTAAGTAACTATAAAAAGAAGCTACTTATTTTTGTTAAGAAATATTATTAGCGAATTTTTATTTCAGTATATTGGCTGTTCCGATATTGTATATAATACAGATGGCCGTGATCTCCGTTCCACAGAGGTCGTGATCGTCGTGATATTTTGTAAACAGGAAGTGTTTAGGGTGTGCTTACATGCGAGAAATGTCATTTGATTTATCAAGTTTTGTACAATTTGAGATTAATTTAGTTTATGTGACGTTACAGATCGATAGTTTGTAAGTTTTGTGGCAAATGAACACGAAAGTTTTTAAAATGCCAGCAATGAAGGACTCTAATATTGTTAAGATTGCTGTTGAGATGGTAGGACAAGTTCCTCAATTGATAGAATTCAATCAAAAACAACCTCTTGCTGCGATTATTCAGGAACTTTGCAATGGTTGGGGTTTATCAGATCCTGATCAGTATGCTTTACAATTTTCAGAAAATAATAATCAAAATTACATAACTGAGAAGAACAGAAATGAAATTAAAAATGGGTCTGTTCTAATGTTGACACATTCCCCTTCTACAACAGCTCAAGATATTTTACAGAAATTAAATACAGGCTCTAATGACGAAAAGACAAATGCGCTCACGAAGTTATCAAAACTAAGCACAGATATGACATTTGCACTTGAATTCATAAATAAGCAAGGTTTAGCTTTAATCATAAGTCATATAGAAGGAGGAAAATGCAAGCCAGGAAATCCTTTAGCCTATTCTTTAATTTCTTTTGTAGAATTAATGGATCATGGTATTGTGTCATGGGACATTTTAGAAAGTCCTTTTATCAATAAAGTTGCAAGTTATGTGAATAACCAGTCAGTGGCGCAAGATGCTAAGGTTGTACAGGCATCGCTGTCCATATTAGAAAATATAGTGTTGAACAGCTCCGGTAAATATGGTCAAGTGGAGAAGGAAGTGACATTTCCTAACCTTGTGATGCATCTTCAGAGTCAGAATCCTGTCATCCAACAAAATGCAATAGCACTCATAAATGCATTATTCTTGAAGGCAGATGTTGCGAAAAGGAAAGCCATAGCTGGCACATTATCTTCTAAACAAGTCCGCAGTGTTATTCTTACTAACGTCATTCAATCTAGTTCAGGACAGGTAAGCAAAATCTTGGTTATGCATGAAAGTAATGTGGCAATTATTTAGTGTGCAGTTACCAGGCCATCCATGCTGTAACAAATAGGGGATGTGGTGTACAAACCGTCGCACAAAATTTTCAATCTTTTTTCTTATGCCATGATGCACTAAACATGTTTAAAATATTTTGCAACACTTTTAAACACGTTTCAAACATCTTCCGATGTTGCAAGATCTTTTTTTTTATATTTATATATTTATGTAAAACATGATTGTGCTACATTGCTTACTTGCTACTTTCTGCTATTTTCCCTCCTCTTCTTATGTTGTTCCAACATTGCCACCATCAACAAACCAAAATACTCCAGATGTTGCCAACATCACTTCCACGTTCCCTGGATTTCACCTGTGTTACAGTAATTGATTTAGGTTTGGTTAGCTTTTAGGTTCCTTGCTTTTTAAATGTGATTTGATACGTAAAATAAATTACCTCTTCATATCTGTTATTCTATGAAAAATTTAAAATATCGGACGGTTACCACGTAAAATCATATTTCCACTAGTTCATTTTGTTTTAATTATACATATTTAGACAAGTTCTGGAAATTTTGTATCAATGTTGGTCATACTGATTTCACATACATATACTGCCAACGCTGGAGGTTGCATTTATCTTTCTGGGATTATATGAAGCACTAGCGCATGCGCACTGGGATTCTATAGAACTTAGAAAAATTTATGTGCGACGGTAAGTACACGTTATCCCAAATAGGGAATCATCTTTTAAGGGTCGATTTCACCAACAGAGGTAACTGTATTACTCCAGTTTCCCTCTGTATTTTGCATAGGTTAAACTGGCATAATACATTTACCTATGTTGGTGAAACCGACCCTAAATATTAAATAGATATCTTAGTTATTAACAATCTGCATCCATTGTTTGTATAAAAAAGGTTTTCTAAATAGACGAATAGCCCTTTTAAATATGTTTAGTTTAAAGTTTTTGAAGCACACACGCAGACAAGCACGTGCACATGCACACACACACATTCACAATTTTTAAAATTAGAAACTAACTATAAAAGTGATGTTTATATACTACATATGAGAAGTTAGTCTGCATAATCATCAGTTTTTAGGCTTGAATGTACTAACAGGCTTCCAATATAAAACCGGACTGGCCTCACAGAGTTTCACCCGGCACGCAGTGCTGTCTTTTCCTCCCGCAATTCACCCTGCCTGCCACCCGTCCTTGAACTGTTTCTTACCTTATAGAAAATGCTGGAAATGTTGTCCTCCCGCACACGTGCTATGGGATCACCTTGGTTTAGACATTGAACACATGTACACTTGTAAGGTTTGAGTTTTAACAATTTTGTTGCTGTATGTGCAGAAGATACTGAAATCCCAACTTGTTATGCTAATTTCGGTAATGATTTTTGTGGTGAACGTTCCAAATTTTCGCCAATTTTGTCTAATTTTTCTTTGGTGAGAACCGTATGCCTGTGTTTCTTATTTTTTACTGAACCAGTGGTCTCAAATTTAGTGACAAGATCGTGGATTGTCGATCAGGAAGTAGGTAATTGTCCAGGGAAGTTCCGAATAAATTCCGCGACGAGCTGATTCGTATATATAATAACATTTACACACATAAATGCGCTGTTCTAATGTCAGCTGACGTCTCATCTTGACGAACGGTAGTAAACTGACTAGTTCAAGGACAAGCGGCTGGCAGAGTGAAATGCGGATGAGGAGAGAGCGCTGCCTGACGGGTGAAATCCGTGAAGCCCGGTAAATTATCGAATCAAAATTCTTAAAAAAGAAACAAAACAAAATGTTCAATGTTTAAAGAGCATTAGAATCAAAATTAGATGATGAAACACCTGAAAAGAAAAAAAAAAAGGATATTGAAATATGAATAAATTTAAACAAATGAGATAGTATGTAGATTTAAAAACTGTTACAGCAATTTTAAGCAAAAAAACATGTAAAAACGTAGAAATAGAGATGAATATAATAAATATAATTACACTGAGCAACAAAAAAGAAACTTTTTTTTGTCTCAGAAAGAAAAATATGTTATTCTTATAGTATTTTTTCTCCTGAATTCAAATATGATATCGGTTTTTCTCCATCACGCAAGGTTTCCAAGAGACAGGAATTTATAATTTCAAACATTTTAATATTTTCTACATTCGTAACTTTACAATATTCGAACATTCGGACTCACCTAGAAAGTAAGAAATGTCGATTTTCTGCTATATTTCGGCCTGTGATGGTCCAACAATAATCGGCCAGCATATTAGGATTCCATTTACCTTGATATCTCTTTTCCATAGCTGAAATCCCCTGATGAAAGTGTTCTCCGTTTTATTTTACAATGGACAAATGGACGGAAAAATGTTTATTAAAAAAATTATCCATTAATTGAAATTGAAAAAAAAAACTGTGTGTGATGGAGAAATTCCGAATACATATTTGAAAACACGATAAAAACTGCATTAAGTAGAACTATTGGTACTCATGGGGGGCATGCTATAGCGTAGTGGTTAAGGCACTGCGCAATAAGCCAGAAGGTCGAGGGTTCGAGTCCCGGTAGGGTCAGGATTTTTAAACTGACCCAAACCTTATGGTGGCACTATGGCCCTGGGGTCGACTCGGCCTCTAACGAAAATGAGTACCAGATGTTTGTTCTGGGGTAAAGGCTGCCGTCACGCAGGACTGACAACCCGGCTGACATGAAGTGCCGATTGTCCAGAAAAGTGGGAGCCTTAACTTCACTTTACTTTACTTTTATTGGTACTCATGAGACAAAAATCATGCTGACCAGTGTTATTAGAGGCTAAGTTCAAAATAATCACCTCTAACACACGTTTTGTACTTCCTGAACTTAAGATAAAGTAAGCTAACTAATAGCTTAAACTTAACTTTAGTGAATGACAATGTTTAGATTAGCCACGTAACTTTTATTTCACATCTAACACACGTTTTGTACTTCCTGAACTTAACATAAAGTAAGCTAACTAATAGCTTAAACTTAACTTTAGTGAATGACAATGTTTAGATTAGCCACGTAACTTTTATTTCAATGTTTTCAGGTGGGCACAGAAATGGCACATCAGCTGTATGTCCTTCAGACATTAATGCTAGGTCTGCTGGAACAGAGAATGAATCTGAAGATGGATCCACAAGACCAGGATGCTCATGATAAGATCAAAGAGTTGCGTAGGATTGCATTTGACACAGATGGCACTGGTCTAATAGGAGATGTGACGACTCGCAAACAACTTGTTGTGTTTGCAAAGGACTACAAGAAACTTGGCTTCAAGTATGATATTAACCCGGCTCTAGACTTCACAGAGACTCCACCTGGGATGCTGGCACTGGACTGTATGGTCTACTTCGCTAGAAATCACACTGAGAGTTATACTAAGGTAAATAAAATTTTGTTTAGTCGTTTCTTGACTCGCCTCATACTTCTTAACTCCCTTGCATATCTAGATTTCATCACTGTGTTTGTGACATTCTCAATGCTGTTCACGTTCACAACTGAATGGAGAGGAGACCATTGGATGTCAGTTGTGGACGTGAACAGCATTGAGAATGTCACAAATACAGTGACGAAATCTAGATATGCAAGGGAGTTAAGAAGTATGAGGCGAGTCAAGAAACAAATAAACAAAATTAAAATAAACTTCATAGTGATGATTTTATTATTTAATCAATTGAGTTGGTGTTTACTTGATGAAAATCCATATTTATTAATTAAATAAAAATAAAATGTAGTTTTATTTGATCATATTTATTATATAATTCAGTGACAGCTGTTTCGGTACACTGTACCTTCTTCAGAGATGTTAACAAATTGATTTTATTATTAATTTAACACTTCTCATTGAAGGATAAATTATATTTTGAAGAGAAAAATTTTCGCCTAGACCGAGACTCGAACCCGGGACCCTTGGCTTTCCGGGCCAAGTGCTCTACCAACTGAGCTACCGAGGTGAGTTGCGATCTAGACGCAAATTTTTCTCTTATATACGTTGTAATATCCCTCGTGCCAAATGCTTGAAACCATAGCTTCTATCTTTGCAAATGGCAAGCCAATGTATATAAGAGAAAAATTGTGTCTAGATCGCAACTCACCTCGGTAGCTCATTTGGTAGAGCACTTGGCCCGGAAAGCCAAGGGTCCCGGGTTCGAGTCTCGGTCTAGGCGAAAATTTTTCTCTTCAAAATATAGAAAAAAATAAACCTCATAGTGTTATTTCCTACCCACAGAACTTAATTTAGGAAATTTCATATTAGAATGAAGTACTGTGTAGAGCTGAAAACGAGTAATGAAGGCAGTTCCAATAAAGTATGACAGACATAATAATGTATCATGCTTTTAATATAATCCAAAACAAATGTTAAGATATCAACCTGCAGGAAGAAGAAGACCAGGACGTCCACTCAAAAGACTTCTGGATAGTGTTTCTCTTGAGGCCGAAACAGGTCAACAAATGGCCTAAATTCGTGAATGTACTATGATGATGATGATGCTTTTAGTAATGATATAAACTCAAAATCTTACCCATGGTGTATGAAATAATTTTATATCTAGTCTTTTTTTAGCTAGTGAAGCATAATGTTTTTTTTTAGGTTGTGCTGGAAAACTCGTGCCGGGCAGATGAACATGAGTGTCCATTTGGTCGAACAAGTGTCGAGTTGGTGAAACTGCTATGTGAAGTTTTGAGGATAGGAGAAGCGCCTAGTGAACAAGGCCAGAATTACCATCCAATGTTCTTCACTCATGACCATCCATTTGAAGAGTTTTTCTGCATTTGCATTATACTTCTGAACAAGACTTGGAAGGAAATGAGAGCCACCACTGAGGATTTTATCAAGGTAATTTATATATTGGTAGGAGAAAGTGTATTTTCTTTATGTCATTAAATGTTTAAGCTACTTTACTTAATAAAACATTTTAAATACACATCTGGACCCATGCCTCCACCTCTTGGGATACCTCGGTCAAAGACCATACTCCCAAGACCCAGAATCTTTTCCTCCCTATCTATCTCGCGTCCACGTCCAAGTTCTTGGCCTTAAACCAACACCTCAGGGAGAAGGTGTTGGAGTCGCAACTTCAGGGAAATTGCTGAGCTACATAGTACGTCAGATCGCTCATTCCTGACGACCCCACAGTTGGTCCACGGGCTCCTTGAGGCTAGCCGGGAGGACTGCTGTCACAGATCCACCGACCATTCCCCTGTTCTACCTCCAGGGACGCATCCTGCAGCCGTTGTGAGACCGGCTAGGGCTTGAATCCTCAAGCCCCACAGTGTGAGACTTCAGAACGTCCAGGTGCTCATCTCCTGGTGACGCCACAGTTTGTCCACGAGCCCGTAGGCTTAGCCGGGAACCAGCACAGTTGCTGCCCTCTGCACTGGTCCGAGCCGTGTCCTGGTCTGCCCCCAGGGACATGTCCTGTTGTAGTTGTGGGCCAGCACGGAGCTCGCAAGCTCCAACAGGTGAGCAATAGTACGACAAGACGCTGAACTCCTGCCGACCCCACTAATGGTTCACGAGTCCCTTGGACTTAGCTGGGAGGATTGTCTAGCAGATCCACCGACCTTTCCCCCAGTGCACCACCTGGGGACGTGTTTTGTTGCTGAAGTGGGTCCAGCCTGAGCATTAGTACGTCCGGTCACTCAACTCCTGATGACCTCACAAATTGTCCTTGGGTCACTTGGTCACGGAGTCGGCGCTAATTCCACACCCAAAAGACTGCACTTTCTCCTCTTCTGAGCTTACTGACCTGGTTGTAATTCCCAAAGCCTTACACCTGGTATTGTCCCAACCAGCCCGTTCACAAGACTAGGCCTAGTCATGCAGCTGCTGTGAGTCCAGCCCACTGAGCATCCTGGGTGCTCATTGCCCCTGGTGCCCCCACAGATGGACGTTGGGTTCATTGAACCAAGAGAAGGAGCTTCTGATCTCCAGTCTCCCACCACTTCGCCACGGCGGCCGCTGTTCCTGCTGGCCCAGGATATGTGAGCTTAGACAACAGGTCGCTCATCTTCGTCCTGTTGACCCCACTTATGGTCCGCGAGTCCATTGGACTTGGAAGGGAGGACTGACTAGCAGATCCATCGACCTTTTCCCCACTATGCCACCGAGGGGACACGATTGGCTGCTGAAGTGGGCGCAGCACGAGCTATATAGTGCATCAGGTCGCTCGAGTCCTGACGACCTCACAAATGGCCACGGGTCCGGTCTGGACCTAGCCGGGAGGAATGCAAAGCAAACCACCGACCGTTCCCCTATCTGCCACCCGGGGACGCACGCTGTTGCTGTTGTGAGCAGAGCTGGGCTCGATAAACGGACCCCCTGGGATTTTAAACACACAGTGGAACTTGTATTAAAAACACCATAGACAGTTCCAAAGAAAAATGGTTTTTAAGAGAGATGGAATAAAACCATACTATACCCCAGCTGCCGGATCCCCGGCTCTGAAGTTTAGGTTATGTGAGGGGTAAAGGGGGAACTCACCCTCTACTGCAAATAAGGAAATGGTTGATGTGGGAATTAACATCTGCCACAACCAATCACTGCTCTTGATGCAGGTATAGTGCGCTAGTAAGGTTTGAAATTGCTGAGATGCTGTCAGCTGTATGTATGCGGTTAGCAGACATAAAGCGGCTCCTCCCACTAAATATCCATATTGGCAACACTGTCGTGAAAATGTCAGGGCCGGGGAATCAGTGACTGCAGTGTATGTTACGTCATCCAGTATACAGGATCTAAGCTGGGTATGTGTGCATGTGCAGCGCGCCGCTAGATCAGTTGTTGGCATAGGAGGGGATTGTTATTTACCTTTTTTAATTACCATCTAAATTAATTAAAAGTACATTTTAGAATATTAAAAACTAGATACTTCAATAAATGCTACATTTTTTCTCAATAAATTCAAAACACTGTATAATTTGTTGTTAAGTTGATGACATTTTAGTGGAATGACCCATATATATAAATAAATATATATAGATATACATAAAATGATGCTTCATTATCATATCATCGGAGTAACGTAACTCCGCCTTCCAGGTGCCCCAACCTAAGAAATGGATTACAATTCCACCAATGTAAGGGAAGATAACCAGAATGTCATAAAAGACAACCTGGTGGCATTAGAAAAAAAAAACATTTTTTTTAGGTAAAATTTTATCACTAACCTCATATTTTTTTTTCCTTTTTTTAAACTAGTTTTGGAACTTTACATTTTAGTTCCATCTTCAATAATTTCGTCACAAAAATACTGAAGATGGAACTGAAGTGTAAAGTTCTGAAACTAGTTTAAAAAAGGAAGAAAAATGTGAGGTGAGCGATAAAATTTTACCTAAATTAAATACCTCATAGTGTGAATTCCCTAAAATAAGTAATATATATATATGTCCACCGCTGTGATCTCGAGGTAGCGTGCTGCCTTGTCACGCAGCAGGCCCGGGTTTGATCCCCGGTCGGGGCAGTTTTCCTGGGTGAAGTTTTTATCGGGGTTTTCCTCACCTGTAAGACAAATGTCAGGAAAACTTTAAGGCCCAAACGGTCCCCAAAATCATATGGCCATCATCCTTATCATCCTTACCATTATCATTATCATCATCATCCTTCACCGGTGTGGAAAACAACGGGAAGCTACCACACCTACACAATTCCCTAGTAAAGCTGCAAGCATAGCATGAAAATGCTATGATTGCAGTGAAGGACCTGCCTTCGGGCAGAATTACTATGGATGGATATATATATATATATATATATAAAGCTCCTGGCATGACAGGCCTAGATGGCCCTTAGCCTACCTACAGAGGTAGATGATCATACAGCCAATGTAGGGGTGACATGTGGTCAGCATGTCGGGTCCCCCAGCCCATTATAGCTGGTTTTCTCAACCTGGAGCCGCTGCTTATTGTAGATACCCAAATGCCTCATGATGCTGGGTTAGCACCGGTCCTATACTGGCCGAAATCCCATGAGAAAATTTCTTCCCCCAAGGGCAATTGAACCAGCGCAAGTCCCATAGCTCTGCACCAAGGCTTCTTGCCTTAACCACTCGGCTACGGCGCAGAACAATATATATATATAATATTTTGCTTACGATCAATTATTGATGAATATTTTTCATTCTTCATAATGACTTGTATTTTCAGGTATTCAGTGTAGTTAGAGAACAGATCACTAGAGCACTGGCAGCTCAGCCAACAAGTCTGGAGAAGTTCCGCGCCAGACTTCAAGTCTTGACATACTCAGAGATTACTAATCTATGGCAGCAGGAGAGAACGAACAGAGAAGAATGGGAGTCACATGCGAGACCAATTGTCGAATTAAAAGAAGCAATAACTCCCGAAATAATGGAACTTATTCAACAACAGAGACTTGGATTCCTTGTAGAAGGAACCAGGTTCACAAAATACTCAACGAGAGGTCAGAGGATAAAGGACAAGTTCTGGTATGTTAGACTGTCACCTAATCATAAAGTCTTCCATTATGGAGACTGTGATGAGAAAAGTGTTCCCTCGCTAGAAGAACTGCCCAACAAACTAGCTGTAGTGGACATCAAGGCACTTGTTGTAGGCAAGGAATGTCCGCACATGAAGGATATCAGGTTAGTTTTAATATTAAGTTATGTAGATAGGAAATAACACTATGAGGTTTTTTAATATTGTTTATTTTTTATTATTTCACTCACCTCATACTTCATAATTCATAGCAGAACCTGGGTTTCTTCACATAATTTACAATGGAAATGGAAAATAATCATGAAATACCATTTTTAGACCTTAAATTGATTAGGAATGAAGAAAAAAAGAAAAAAGAATTTGGAATCTACAGAAAAGAAACTCACATCGACAATTATATAAAAGCTACTGGATTTAACCATTTTTCACACAAACAGGCAGTATTTAATAGTTTAACACACAGACTTGTGAATGTCCCCAAGAGCAAAGAAAATTACAATAAAGAGAAAGGACACATCATAAAAATTGCGAAGGATAATGGCTTTCAAGAGAAGATGATACACAAGAAAATAAATAAATTCAAAAAACAAAAAATCATTAATGAAAGTACTCTTCAGACAGATAAAAATATAGGCAAAACATTCAAGAAGTTCACATACCATCCTTTAGTATTTGACAAGTTTCAAAAAATTTTCAACAAATTCAACATTAAATTAGCACCGAAAAATGATTACAGCTTAGGTAATTTAATAAAAACCAACAAAAATGAAAAGATTGAAGACTGCAAAAAATCGGGAATTTATCAAATTAATTGTAAAGATTGTGAAAAGATATACATAGGAAAAACAAAAAGGAATCTAAATACAAGATTAAAAGAACACCTCAGAAATGTTAAAAATGGAGAAACTGAAAAATCTGCAATAGCTGCACATGCCTGGTCAGAAAAACATAGAATAGAAACCAAAACAAAATTACTTAAACAATTGGAAAAACCGAAGGAACTCACAATTTGGGAAAAAATTTACATATGCAAGAATGAAAATACAACTATGAATTTTGAAATACCCGGTTATAAGGAGAGAGGACTGATTTGGAAATTCTTCGGTCGGCCACCAGATGGCGCAGAGGTCAGTCTGCAGGATAGAAAGCCGTTGGACGTCAGTTGTGAACGTGACGCAGCATTGAGAATGTCACAAAAGATGTGAAGAAACCCTGGGTCTGCTATGAATTATGAAGTATGAGGTGAGTGAAATAATAAAAAATAAACATTAGTTTTAATATTTAATTTTTAATCATGTATGTTCCAGTGCCACCCACTACATATTTCATACTTAAAGTTCTGTATTATGCAGATAAATGACAAAAATGTGGAGAATTAAATTAATATTTTTACTTATATTATTTTTAGTCTGATCATCTTACCTCAATATTAATGTTGATTTGTTCTTGAACATGTTTCAAAACAATTCTGTTTTATCGTCAGCTTTTCCAGACTGGTTTTTTTTTATGTTGCATTATGTTGCAGTTTTTCTGGGTGAGGTTTTTATCGGGGTTTTCCCTCGCCTGTAAGACAAATGTCAGGAAAACTTTAAGGCCCAAACAGTCCCCGAATTCATATGGCCATCATTATCACCATCATCCTTATCATTATCATCATCATCCTTCACCGGTGTGGAAAGCAACGGGAAGCTACCACACCTACAATTCCCTAGTAAAGCTGCTAGCATAGAATGATAAATGAATACTATGCCTCACATACAATTCAAAATTCATTCCTAGAAAATATATGTAATCTAATAATAATAATTGGCAGATGAGGACATTTGTGTGTATGTTCTGGCAGCAATGTTTCCCGTATGTATTGATATTTTAGTAAAATTGAGATACTTTAAAAACTCTGGCTACAAAAGCAGTTTAAAGAACTTGCCGTTCGGGTTAGTATCACATACGAAGGGTGGAGACATTTGGTAATGCATGTCCATACAGCATATAGAGGCTGGGATTGAAAGGGTTGATTTCATAATTAGAACATTTGGTCTGTTCATTCTTACCTCTTAGAGTTGTTTTTTGTCAAACATATGTTTCAGAGCTTCTTAGCCCCATCGTCACCTATTACAGCCTGTAAGCGCTGATAATGGGGCTAAGAAGCTCTGAAACATATGTCAACAAAAGCAACTCTAAGACGTAAGAATGAACAGACCAAATGTTTTAATTATTAAACAAACCTCTTAATGTTACTTCCTGTTGTATTTAAAAAAAACAAAAAAAAATGTTGATTTTATTTTATATTTCAGAGGCAGGAAAACCACACATCAACTTGCATTTTCTTTAACTCTGGATTCGGTGGAAGTTTCTTCTCTCGATTTTGTGGCACCGGATGAACAGGTTTTTGATTACTGGACAGATGGGATAAATGCACTACTTGGTAAGTGTACACTTCTGTAGTTGTGGCAGATAGGGATACTTCCATTCCATAGTGTTCTGCCCGATGGCACGTCTTTCACTGTAGTCATAGCATTTTCATGCTATGCTTTGCAGCTTTACTAGGAGGGAATTGTAGGTGTGGTAGCTTCCCATTGCTTTCCACACAGGTGAAGGATGATGATGAAATGATAACGATGATAATGATGGCCATATGATTATTGGCCCTAAGCTTCCTGACATTTGTCTTACAGGTGAGGAAAAAGCCCAAAAAAATCTCACCCAGGAGCCTGTCCCGACCGGGAAGCGAAGCCGGGCCCGCTCTGTGACAAGGCAGCATGCTACCTCGAGACCACAGCAGAGGACATAGGGATACTTAATGTTTTATTATCCAGAACATTGATATAGAGCAGCGGTTCCCAAGTTTTTTCGACTCATGAACCTCTTCCACAACAATCTGTGTTGGGTGAACTACTGGATGTATCATTCTTATTGGGTTTAATATAATGAACTAGGATTAAAATGACTCAAATTTACATTTTTTTAGAATAACACCACCAAATTCCCAATAACATTGAAATCTTGAAATTTTAAAACAAATTTTCCCTAAAAATAAAACCACTTTCACGGATCTGTAGCTATCGGTAAACATTATCACTTGTAAATTAAATGGTCCATTTCAATACTCAACACATTCAGTACCGGGCATTTAACCCCACAGGCCAGCCATTTAAATACCCCAGCTACCCTTTTTGTGGCACTTCAGAAAATGGACCATTATTCACAAACTATTAGTCCTAGAAAATTCAAATTTTGTACATACCTAAAGGAGAAATCCTAGTAGTATTTGATGGTGAAATAACTTGGGTGATTGACATCACATGGTATTGGCGTATCAATTTCAGGAAGTGGAAGTTCATCTTCACTTTCACTTTGTGAATCTTCTAATTAAGGAATCAGTTCATCACCTGAATCATCATTATACAAAATATTCACTAATTCTTCTTCAGTGAGACATTTTTCTTTTGCCATGGTTTCACTCATGCACAAAGAACAGCACGATAACGAGAGACAAATACGTCTCCATTGGAGACTGGAGACAAGTTTGGGTGAACGAATTCCATGTGTTGTTTGTTTAAAAAATAAAAGGGGATTCATCAAGGTTAAACGTGTCAAATGGGAATAGAAAATGTACATTTACATGCCATCTATGATCTCCAAGACATACTAAGCCAACACAATATTTAGGCGCCGAATATAAACGCGGTTTGTTTGCGCCCGCTCTAAAGTGAGTTAACTGACTGATGGCCGCATACACGATAGTCTCCTTAAACGCCTTAACTGGTTTACGGTACTGAATGTGACACATTTAATGTGACAAGAGATTTAAATTAGAGCTATTTTCCCCCATTATCTACTGTAAAATTACATCAATTTAGAGGTAAAACATGTCAGAATATGTAAAATATGTCAGAATGGATTGAAATTTTTCATTTGTAAATTGAAACTATATAGAACCAGTTTTATGCTGAGAATTAAATTTCTAATGATTGTAATATTGTAAGAAGTTTTACTTAACATACAAAGAGATTACCACATTTCTTCTTTCCTGTATCATGTACATTTTTAATTAAAATAAATTTTGCCACATCCCAATGTGATTTTTTTTCTGTCATCATCATCATCATCCTCCTCCTGTCCTCCTTTTGGAAGGTCAATTCGAAATGTGCCTCCAACTATCTCTATCTTCCCATGCTCTGCTTCTTTTTAGTTCTTTCCAGTCATGTTCTCTCCCTTGTAAACTTTTCTTCACTTAGATAATCCATCTTTCTCGTGGTCGTTTTCCTTGTATCTTGAGATTTAACAGTCTTTGTGGTAGTCTTTCCTTTTCCATTCTTTTTGAATGTCCAAACCATTTTAGTCTATTTTTCTCTATGTCTGTTGTTAATTTTTTACAGTTAATGTCTCCCTGATTTTGTCATTTCTTATTCTATCTCTCCTTGTTTTATGTACCATTCCACGTAAGAATTACATTTCTGTAGCTTGGATTCTGCTCAAGTCCTTCTTTGTATATGTGCAAGTCTCAGCTGCATGTGTTACAACTGGTTTGAAATTAGTTTTATATTAATATATTAAATTTGGGTATTTTTAACATTATGAGGTTCAATTAATAATAATTAAATGAAACGTGATTTCTTCTTACCTCATACTTCTATGTTTTTTTAAACTCAGCACTGCAGTATCGGCGACACATTGTTGTCATTGTCAGCTAGCTTCAAATTCTTCGAGAAAATTTTTATCAAATATACATATGAATCGTGATTTTTTTCTTACCTCATACATCTATGTTTCTTTAAACACAGCACTGCAGTATCGGCGACACTTTGTCGTCATCGTCAGCTGTTTTCACGACTGTCAATTTTTTCTCCTTTTTGCCAGTAATTATCTACACTGCCATCTGGTGTTCTTTTGAAGGAATTCCTCTTCAAACTGCCATCTGGTGTTATTTTGAATGAATCATTTCCTAAACTGCTATCTGTTGTATTTTTGAAGAAATGATTCATTCAAAATAACACCAGATGGCAGTTTGAAGAGGAATTCCTTCAAAAGAATACCAGATGGCAGTCTAGATAATTACCGGCAAAAAGGAGAAAAAATTGACAGTCGTGAAAACAGCTGATGATGACGACAAAGTGTCGCCGATACTGCAGTGCTGTGTTTAAAGAAACATAGATGTATGAGGTAAGAAAAAAATCACGATTCATTTAATTATATTAATTGAACCTCATAATGTTAAAAATTCCCAAATTTAATATATAAATATACATATATTTGAAACAGCTGATGATGACGACAATGTGTCACTGATACTGCAGTGCTGTGTTTAAAAAACATAGAAGTATGAGGTAAGAAGAAATCACGTTTCATTTAAATATTATTAGTTTTTTATATTACCATTTTACTCTTGGTGGGTATATCTTTATTCCAGATTAATTGTTTAGTTAAATTATAGATTTTTTTTTCTGTATACTATATAAATCCATTACCTATGTTAACATGGTATGCCAATATAATGTATAAATTAAAAATATACCTCATTGATGCCATCCATGCATGTATGTGGAGAGTTGTTTTTTATTGTACAGTTTCATGATTTTTAATTTTACATTTATTTTTTTTACAGGTAATAAGATGTTAAGTAAAGAAACAGAGAATGATCTGGAAACATTACTTTCAATGGATATTAAACTTCGTTTGTTGGATGCTGAAGGAGTTGACATTCCGCAGGATCCACCTCCAATCCCAGCCGATCCACCAAACTATGATTTCTGCTACGAGCTCAAGTAAAGGCCAGTCAACGAATCTTCCATATTTATATAACTTGCCAAAGACATGCATTTTGTAGGATCTGTTGTCATAGTAACTTAGATTGTAATGTATTAGATCTTTATAGTACAATTAACCAATATTTATTATTTCTATTAGAAGTTAGGAAGAAGGTAGATCTTATTTAAATGTAATTTTGAGAAATACATAAGAAGGTAAATATATTCCATTAAATCTTTTTATGGATGCGAGTGGAATGATCCGCATAATCTCAGCCAGTGACATCAGATGGGTTAGATAAAATCGCTAGCTTGTTTATAGAATAAATTTATGCCTTACAAAGTCCTGATTAAGTTATGTAGGTAGGAAATAACACTATGAGGTTTATTTTAATATTGTTAAGTTGTTTCTTGACTCACGTCATACTTCTTAACTCCCAAGCTGACTCGAGTTTCTTCACTGCATTTGTGACATTCTCAATGCTATACTACGTTCACAACTGATGTCCAACGGCCTCCTCTCCTGCAGACTGACCTCCCCGCCATCTGATGGCTGACCGACGAACTTCCAAATCAATCAATATTTAATTTTAGGAAGTTATATTTTGAGGTTATTTTAATTATATTATTTTTAGTCTGATCATCTTACCTCAGCTTGTCCAAGCTGACGATAAAACAGAATTGTTTTGAAACATGTTCAAGAACAAATCAACATTAATATTGAGGTAAGATGATCCGATTGAGGGTCTTTCCACTTTTCAGCGGTTGCCCTTTTACCAGCCGGCTGCTGGCCCTTCACATCCACATGTGTCAATCACAGAGGTAGATGATCAACAGCCAGTGTAGGGGTGACATGTGGTTAGCATGTCGAGTCCCCCAGCCGTTATAGCTGGTTCCTCAACCTGGAGCCGCTACTTATTGCAGCTACCCAATTGCCTCACGATGCTGGGTGGGCACCGGTCCCATACTGGCCGAAATATCATGAGAAAATTTCTTCCCCCATGGAGACTCGAACCAGCGCAAGTCCCGTAGCTCTGCGCCAAGGCTTCCTACCTTAACCGCTCGGCTATGGCGCGGGATGGTGAGATGATCAGACTAAAAATAATATAATTCCAAATCAATCCCCTCTCCTTATCACTGGGTATTTCAAAATTCATAGTTGTGTTTTTTCTGACTCGTTCGTGTTCAGATTTGCCTTATGGCCCAGTTAATCTCTTTTTAAAATTAATGCCAGGGCTTATCATGGGAGTAAAATTTTCTGTAATTTAATTTAGCCATTTGCTTCCTTCTCATAGTGTTGGCTGAGAATATGCAGATCCACTTCCTCCATAGGTTTTCAACGTGGTATTTTTTCTTTATTTTTATAACTCATTTTAACACTCTCACTGTTAAAGAAAATAACGGCTGCAGGACACGTCCCTGGAGGCAGAACAGGGGAACGGTCGGTGGATCTGTGACAGCAGTCCTCCCGGCTAGACTCATGGAGCCCGTGGACCAACTGTGGGGTCGTCAGGATTGAGCGACCTGATGTACTATGTAGCTCAGCAATTCCCAGATTGCAAACTCCAACACTCTCTCCCTGGGGTGTTGGTTTAAAGACCGAGAACTTGAACGTGGACGTGAAAATAGGATAGGGAGGACTAGAACTAGGACTTGGGAGTATGGTCAAGACGACCGAGGTATCCCAAGGGGTGGACGGATGGGCCTAGATGTTAAAGAAAATAATTATTAATTTTTTTTTATGTTGAATATATGTAGGTAGGAAATAACACTATGAGGTTTATTTTAATTAAATTTGAGTTTTTTTTTGACTTACCTCATATTTCTTGATTTTTATGCAGATCTAAGTTTTGCCACTGAATTCGTGACATTCTCGATGCATCACAACTATTGAGAATGTCACAAATTCAGTGACGAAACCTAGATCTGCATAAAAATCAAGAAATATGAGGTGAGTCAAAAAAACAACTCAAATTTAATTTCATTATGTCATTTATGAAAACATCTTGTAAATTAAAATTTTTTGAAAATGTTGTCAAATTGCCAATGATACCTCTGTCTTGCTGATATATAACAGTATTGTGAAAATAACATTTAGCTACTGTGAATAAATGAATCAGATTTTACACCTCACCTCATGTTTTGTTTTCTCTCTAGGACTACTTTCGAGAAACTTTCCTCATCTTCAGTTGACATGTGACTCTGATTCGATGCCAGTTGAAGATGAGGGAGTTCCTTGAAACTGGTCCTGGAGAGGAAACAATTTTTGAGTTGAGGTGTAAAATTGTGATTTATTTACTGATTCAATGTTTTTATTATTCATTTCATACATCTCAGTGACGGATAAATCATATTTCTTCTTCCTTTCAAGTATTAGGCCAAGGCCTGTCACGATCCTATAGAAAATTTTTTTTTATCTTGAAAGCATAATAATAGTCCCTTCGATTGGTTGCTGGCCAAAGGAAGGCAAGACCAGTGATGGGGCTGCCATCTTATAGCCTCTGGTCAGGCTTTTCTGAAGAAGAAAAGAAAATAAAGGAAAGAAGAAATGGAAGAAAGGAAAGACTCCCTAGCCCTCGGATGCCCTAATAGCGTCAGGGTAAAAAAAAAAACAAGAGTTAACCAAGAGAGGTTAGATAGTAAAGTTAAAAAGAGTCTGGTATAAGTAAGTGGAAGAAATGTTTTGCTCAGCTTGGGCACCTTGTGGTCGCCATCCACATATCCCCTAGATGAGGACCCCTAAGGGTTAAATCATATTTGAAGAGAATAATTATATGCTCTGACTGGGGCTTGAATCCAGGACCTTTGGCTTTCTAGGCCAATGCTCTATCGACTGAGTTACCTGATCAAGTTCTAATCTAAACGCAAATTCTTCTCTTATATATGTTGTTAATTCCCGTGCACTAAATGCTATGAAACCCTTGCTTCCATCTTGCAAATGGCGGCTTCATTATTATTAGAAGACATTTATTTGGGAATTTTACATTACATTATAAAGCCAGTATGGCTTCTTTTGATATTTTTATTATTCATTTCATATGTTAAAATATAAAATTATGGAATATTCACCTGAAAGGTCCGTCTCCTCAACTTTATTAGTTATTTAACTGTAGCGCTTTCGTGACTAGTCCCATCATCGGCAGGATTCAAAACTGGTGTTTCACTGAAGATCTGGTAGAGGGGGTTACATGTACTGGGTTCGTTTTTGTTTATCAGATGGTCTTTGTTGTGAGCATACATCACAATGATGGATAAATCATCACATTTGAAGAAAAAAAATTATACAGTATATATCCGATTGAGGGTCTTTCCACTTTTCAGCAGTTGCCCTTTTACCAGCTGGCTGCTGGCCCTTCACATCCACATGTGTCAATCACAGAGGTAGATGATCAACAGCCAGTGTAGGGGTGACATGTGGTTAGCATGTCGAGTCCCCCAGCCGTTATAGCTGGTTCCTCAACCTGGAGCCGCTACTTATTGTAGCTACCCAATTGCCTCACGATGCTGGGTGGGCACCGGTCCCATAACTGGCTGAAATACCATGAGAAAATTTCTTCCCCCATGGAGACTCGAACCAGCGCAAGT
This sequence comes from Diploptera punctata, assembly GCA_030220185.1. NCBI lineage: Eukaryota > Metazoa > Arthropoda > Insecta > Blattodea > Blaberidae > Diploptera > Diploptera punctata. Next base: position 403,194 of record JASPKZ010001614.1, read on the forward strand.
CCCGTAGCTCTGCGCCAAGGCTTTCTACCTTAACCGCTCGGCTACGGCGCGGGACTACAGTATATATAAGAGAAGAATTTGCATTTAGATTGGAACTTAACAGGTAGCTCAGTTGGTAGAGTATTTGCCTAGAAAGCCAAAGGTTCTGGGTTCAAACCCTAGTCTGAGCATATAATTTTACTCTTCAAATATATTTTAGATGGTGTTTGGTTTCACAAAATTTTGTATTTTTGTGCTTGAATATTAATTTATAGATATTTTTTAAAAAGTAACACTATGAGGTTTAAATTATATTTGAAGAGAAAAATTTACGCCTAGACCGAGACTCGAACCCGGGACCCTTGGCTTTCCGGGCCAAGTGCTCTACTATGAGGTTTATTTAATATCATTAAAAAAAGTTGGAATTCACTCCTTACCTCACCAAGAATCCACAAACTATGAGGGAGGAGTGAATTCTGACTCCTCTTAATGATTTATAAATTTTGATTATACAACTTGAAGAAAATAGTACCTTAACTATGTAGAAAAATATGGTATGCTTCATTCATTTTTTTAACTAAAATTTTTCAGCAAGTTTCAGTTATTAAACAATCCAATAAACAAATGGAAAGTTGTCATTTCAGAATTTGGTATATTATTGTCTTATTAATATTTTAAGAACATCATCATTTTGTGTGTAGTGTAATGTTTGATGGTCCTGCACTGTAGCCAAGTGGTTAAGGCAAGATACCTTGGTGCAGAGCTACGGGACTTGCGCCGGTTTGAGTCAGCATGGGGAAAGAAATTTTCTCATGGAATATCGGCCAGTATGGGACCAGTGTCCACCCATCATCATGAGGCATTTTGGTAGCTACATTAAGTAGCTGCTCCAAGCTGAGAAAACCAGCTATAACGGCTGGGAGGCCTGAGATGCTGACCACATCCCACTCCTGCACTGGCTGGATGATCATCTACCTCTATGATTAACATTTGTGAATGTGAGGCCAGCAGCTGGCTGGAGTTAGAGAAACAATCTTTAATGTATCTGGTTTTAGATTATTATTTGTGCCATAGAAATTTTTCTTTGAGTACACAGACTGGAATGAAATCCATTTAGCTTTGTGGGGAGTAACAGAGTTGAATTGAGAAGTGTTAAAATACAGTTAAAATAAATTAAACTAAGGGGAGGTACTGCATTACTCTAATACTGTCAGTCTCCAAAGCTGTTGTGCCACAAATTTATTCTATTTTAAAATACTTTCTTGCCTTATTATGAAAAAAAATATACCTAACAGTGAGAGAGAGAGAGAGAGAGAGAGTTAAATTGAAGTAATAGTATTTTTCATGAAAGAAGCAGGAAGTTTCAAACTGCAATAGAACCTCATTTATCCAGACTAGTTGGGACCAAATGTCATCTGAATTAATGAAAATCTGTAAAATCAGCTAGAATATTGGTTGCTAGTGGCTTTTTGAGATATCCATCCATAGTAATTCTGCCCCGGAGGCAGGTCCTTCATTGCAATCGTAGCATTTTCATGCTGTGCTTGCAGCTTTACTAGGGAATTGTAGGTGTCGTAGCTTCCCGTTGCTTTCCACACTGGTGAAGGATGATGATGATGATAATGATAACGATGATGATGATGGCCATATGATTTCGGGGACCGTTTGGGCCTTAAAGTTTTCCTGACATTTGTCTTACAGGTGAGGAAAAACTCCGATAAATCCTCACACAGAAAAACTGTCCCGACCGGGGATCGAACCCGGGCCCGCTGAGTGACAAGGCAGCATGCTACCTCGAGACCACAGCGGTGGACCTTCTAAATATTTAAATTTGTACAAATATCAAAGTTTAAAGGGAAACTATCACCACGGAAAAACTATTATATTTTCCACTTCGGAGACAAATTAATTAAAAAAAATCAATGTGGACAAACTGGAGATCTGAATTGAAGAGAGCTGGATAAATGAAGTTGCATTGTAAATACTTTTTTCTAATTATTACTAAATAAAGAATCTCCATAATTAAGATATTTCTTATTTCCCTTAATATTTATTATTCCACTCATTTGAACAGTATTCCACAGTACTACAGAGTGATTCAGAAATACGGATATACGTTTGATTGATTTTGTGACGAAAATATTATTATTAAAGGAAATATGATGTTATCATTGGAAAGGGAATCCTTCAAATTACAACAATAGAACAAATCAAAACTAATCACTGCTCACGTGCAGCTTGGCGGGTTGATTTTTGTGGGCTAGCGTCGAATGCCTCCACAATTCTCTTCGTTGTTTCTGCATCCGTGCTAATGCGAGGCCTTCCAGGTGGTTTGATTTTCTGCATCCTTCCCGTTTCCAGCAATCGTTTTCTCCACTTCCCCACAGTCGACGGCTGCAATGCTACGTTAAACTCACGTCTTGCCAGTCTTGCGGCCTCACGATCATTAGCATATGTTATTACCCATGCAGCAATTGTAATTTGCTGTTGCATATTCAACGCCATTTTGACTAATGACGTAAGTCCTACACTGTTTTGTTTTATTCCACTGTTATAATTTGAATAATTGCGTTTCCAACGCTAATTTCATATTTCCTGTAATGGTAATATTTTCATCAAATGTACAGCCATATTTATGATTCACCCCGTAGATGTAAGTTAAGTGGGCAGATTTTAACCACTTAAATAACTGAGGTGGTTAGAAACAAAGGGATGTAGGTGATTTTTTCACAAAAAATGAGTTTGGTGCATAATTACATTCTTGAAGCATTATTTTATTTAGTGGCAAAGGGATATAAATGTATCCATAAGCAGTAGATAACAGTATATTGTGATACAAGAGAGGTAAGCACTTGTTACTGATCGAGAAAAAGTTTGAAAAAAAGAGGCACTTGTACCGAGTTTTTTCAATTTTTGAGATCTGTTACTTGCTTACCTCATGTGTATTGCATACTATTTTTTTGGTCGATGTGACTAATTTTTATTAAATATAGTAATAAATGAATTGTCCCACGCCATAGCCGAGTGGTTAAGGTAGGAAGCCTTGGCGCAGAGCTACGGGACTTGCGCTGGTTTGAGTCTCCATGGGGGAAGAAATGTTCTCATGGTATTTCGGCCAGTATGGGACCGGTGCCCACCCAGCATCGTGATGCATTTGGGTAGCTACAATAAGTAGCGGCTCCAGGTTGAGGAAACCAGTTATAACGGCTGGGGGACTCGACATGCTGACCACATGTCACCCCTACACTGGCTGATTATCATCTACCTCTGTGATTGACACATGTGGATGTGAGGCCAGCAGCCGGCTGGTAGGCTAAGGGCCAGGAGTAATAAATGAATTAAAATATTGGTTGGACCTAAATGACTTGATGAGAGAGAAACCTTTGGTGATCGTTGCTATGTAGCTTTTCATTTGTTTTATTATAAGCAAGGATTGTTGGCTGTGGAGACATTTTTATATGTAGTACCGTGATTAGAATCTGTTTGATAATTTTATTATGGAAGGAGTCATGGTAGATAGAAGCCTGGAGAGTGGGATGTTCTGCATTAATTCCGGAAAAGTCTAAAGAAAGGTACGAGTTAGTGTACAAAACATTCAAGAAATGTTTTGTTTTACTTACCGAACGTGTGTTTTTTGAGTCCATGTCAGCATTGCGATTTCTTTTGTTTGCATAGCAACCAGGTTAGATGTGGGAACGTTGACTTACTTCCAGTAACAACAATATTGGTAAGTCTAAGAAATTAGTCACATCGACCAAAAAATTGATATAATTTCAGTTAATAATAATTAAATGAATCGTGATTTTTTCTTACCTCATACATCTATGTTTTTTTAAACACAGCACTGCAGTATCGGCGACACTTTGTCGTCATCGTCAGCTGTTTTCACGACTGTCAATTATTTCTCCTTTTTGCTGGTAATTATCCAGACTGCCATCTGGTGTTCTTTCTCAATCAAAAGAAGCAAAACTTTTAAAACATCTATCTAAACCTTTGGATTTAACAATTTGGGAAAAAATATATATTAAAAAAAAACATACTAGAACTATGAACTTTGAGATTCCGGAAGAACCAAGCTTGATTACAAAGTTCTTCAAAAATACAACAGATAGCAGTTTAGGAAATGATTCATTCAAAATAACACCAGATGGCAGTTTGAAGAGGAATTCCTTCAAAAGAACACCAGATGGCAGTCTGGATAATTACCGGCAAAAAGGAGAAAAAATTGACAGTCGTGAAAACAGCTGACGATGACGACGAAGTGTCGCCGATACTGCAGTGCTGTGTTTAAAAAAACATAGATGTATGAGATAAGAAAAAATCACGATTCATTTAATTATTATTAATTGAACCTCATAATGTTAAAAATTCCCAAATTTAATATATAAATAATTTCAGTTACCTATGATTTCTTATACAACTTCAGCTTTTAAACCTATTTTTCACATTACTGCAAAACATGCACTTTACACCCCTTTGCTTCTAACTGCCTCAACTGTAATTATAACAATTGAAGTAAGAAACAAGTTTCATAGTTAAATATGGGAAATAACATTACGAGGTTCTTAATTCGTAAATTAATGAGTCATATTTTTCACATCTTACCTCATATTTTATGTTTCTTTAAACACGGGAACTAGTTTTCAAGAGAAGGATCTCTCTCATTTTCAACCAACATTATGACTACTGGATTTTCGTTGGAATCTCCATCAATAATTATATAATCATTACTTACTTACTCACTGGCACTATCGAACCCGTAGGTTCATGGCCGCACGGACGTAAGCTCTCCATACATCCCTATCCTGAGCTAATCCTTTCCAATCATTCCCTGTATAATCTACTTCCCTCAATCATAGTTAATGTTATTCTCCCACCTCATTCTTGGTCTACCAACTGGGCATTTTCCCTCTGGCTTTCCTACAAGAAGCTTCCATGCAAGTCTTTCATTCCCCATACATGCAACATGTCCTGCCCATCGCAGTCTTATTATATCTGGATTCCTATAAAGACCATGTAGTTCATTGTTATGTAGTCTTCTCCATTGACCTGTCTGTTCATCTCTCTTTGGTCCAAAAATTTTCCTAAGTACTTTATTCTCGAATACTTGTAATCTCCTTTCCTCCCTTAAAGTAAGAGTCCATGTTTCGCACCCATATAATATAACTGGTAGAATAATATTTTTATATATTTTCAGTTTAACATTTTTTGAAAGGAGTTTGGGACATCAAGAGTCTAGATCCATGAATTTTGAGATTCGTGATGAACGTGACCTCATGTGAAAGTTCATCAAATCAACACCCAAATGAAATCCCTAACTCTTAGAATAACTTGATTAATACACTTTTTAATTTATTTAACCATTCTAGCTACACCTTCCGGTACACCTACTTTCTTACGACTTATCTCACCTTATAGCGAGAGTGACAGGCGATGTGTACACATCTTAGAGCCAAAATCAAATTGAAATGGCAACGTTATTGATGGAGATTCCAACGAAAAGCCGGTAGTCATGATGTCAGTTCAAAATGAGAGAGATCCTTTCCTTGAAAACTAGTTCCCGTTTTTAAAGAAACATAAAATATGAGGTAAGATGTAAAACAAATGACTCATTAATTTAAGAAACAAGTTTAATTATTCTAGTAGGTTGTGTTTCTACTAACATTGACATTATTTTTTATATTCTGTAATTTAATATTATTTACAAAATATTGTAAGAGCTTAGTGAAATATATTGATTTTGTACTAAAAATTTGGATTCAACATGTAGTTTCAATTTTGTCTAGTGGTTTCTTGACTCACCTCATACTTCTTAACTCCCTTGCATATCTAGATTTCGTCATTGTATTTGTGACATTTTCAATGCTGTATCACGTTCACAACTGATGTCCAATGGTCTCCTCTCCTACAGACTGACCTCCGTGCCATCTGATGGCTGATCGACGAACTTCCAAATCAATCCCCTCTCCTTATCACGGGTATTTCAAAATTAATAGTTGTGTTTTTATTCTTGCATATGTAATTTTTTTCCCAAGTTGTGAGTTCCTTCGGTTTTTCCAATTGTTTAAGTAATTTTGTTTTGGTTTCTATTCTATATTTTTCTGACCAGGCATGTGCAGCTATTGCAATAGCAGGAGAGGAGACCATTGGACGTCAGTTGTGAACGTGAACAGCATTGAGAATGTCACAAATACAGTGACGAAATCTAGATATGCAAGGGAGTTAAGAAGTATGAGGTGAGTCAAGAAGTATGAGGTGAGTCAAGAAACAACTCAACAAAATTAAAATAAACCTCTAACAAAATTAAAATAAACCTCATAACGTTATTTCCTACCTACATAACTTAATGTAGTTTCAAAATAGCTTTTAATGACATTCTGTGACACCTACTGTTTCTCTTCGTAATCATAATCTCTTTTCAATTACACAGTATCTTAATTTTACTCTGAAAAACAGTCTCTGGTTTAACAATTGAAGACTCCAAGGGAAGAGAAAAGTAAATGACCTTTTATGGAGTTTTGTAAGACAACAGTTTAAAATTTGAAACTGAATAACATTTCTCGATAAGAGGGAACTTTCTATTGATTCTGTTGGACTAGTGGTTACTATATTGTTTAGTTGTTTCTTGACTGACCTCATACTTCTTAACTCCCAAGCAGACTCGAGTTTCTTCATTCCATTTGTGACATTCTCAATGCTGTATTACGTTCACAACTGACGTCCAATGATCTCCTCTCCTACAGACTGACCTCCGTGCCATCTGATGGCTGACCGACGAACTTCCAAATCAATCCCCTCTCCTTATCATTGGGTATTTAAAAATTCATAGTTGTCTTTTTATTCTTGAATATGTAAATTTTTTCCCAAATTGTGAGTTCCTTCGGGTTTTTCCAATTGTTTAAGTAATTTTGTTTTTTTATTTAACTTTCACAGGGAAAGAACACTATGAGGTTTAATTTAAGAATTAAATGAATGTTTTTATTACCTCACTTCATATTCTTTTTCTTCTATACTGCAGTTTTGGAGCTTATCTCCATTGTCAGTAGCCTCTGGTCGACCGGTGTTATGTTGTTTCTTGGCAGTTTCCTTCTTACTTATATCGGTGGACCGATGAACCTCTGGATCAGGTCAAAATTTGCGGGAGTTTCAAAATTCATGAGTATGTCTTTCTTGTTTTTTTGGATGTGGATTTTTTCCCAGACTGTGAGTTCCTTTAGTTTATCTGTTTGTTTGATTAGGCTAGCTTCTGTATCAATTAAATGTTTTTCAGACCAAGCATGGGCTGCTACAGCTGACTTGTCCACTTCACCCTTTTTTACATTTCTAAGGTGTTCCTTCAATCTAGTTTTTAAATTTCTTTTTGTTTTTCCTATATAGATTTTGTCGCAATCTTGACATTTGATCTGATATATTCCTGATTTATATTCTTCTCCAATTTTTTTCATTTTTGTTGGTTTTAATTATCTCACGGTCTGGGAAAAAATCCACATCCAAAAAAACAAGAAAGACAAACTCATGAATTTTGAAACTCCCGCAAATTTTGACCTGATCCAGAGGTTCATCGGTCCACCGATAGAAGTAAGAAGGAAACCGCCAAGAAACGACATAACACCGGTCGACCAGAGGCTACTGACGATGGAGATAAGCTCCGAAACTGCAGTATAGAAGAAAAAGGATATGAGGTGAGGTAATAAAAACATTAATTTAATTTTGTTTTGGTTTCTATTCTGTGTTTTTCTGACCAGGCATGTGTAGCTATTGCAGATTTTTCTGTTTCTCCATTTTTAACATTTCTGAGTTGTGAACGTAATACAGCATTGAGAATGTCACAAATGAAGTGAAGAAACTCGAGTCTGCTTGGGAGTTAAGAAGTATGAGGTGAGTCAAGAAACAACTAAACAATATTAAATATAATTGATATTTAAAACCGGACACTTCTTCGTGTGGTACATGATATAAAACAAGGCTTTTAAGATATTGTTAATATTACTCAAAGCCACAAGGCGCCTGTGGTCGCAGCATGGATATTATTATTTTTTTCAGGGCATACAAAACATTTTCAACAAAGATACTGGTAAAATAATTTTTTTGGAGTCTTCATTCTTTTATTTTTTACTTTATTTTATTTTGATTATAGATTGATGTTTGAAACAATTGAATATAAACAATTCATCTTGTTTTATATATTTTGGATTTATTGTGGCATTAAGTTAAATTATTTTTTTTCCTGATGTTTTTATTATTAATTTAACACTTCTCACTGAAGGATAAATTATATTTGAAGAGAAAAATTTTCGCCTAGACAGAGACTCGAACCTGGGACCTTTGGCTTTTCGGGCCAAATGCTCTACCAACTGAGCTGCCGAGGCAAGTTGCGATCTAGACACAAATTTTTCTCTTATATACGTTGTAATTCCGTCACACCAAATGCTTTGAAACCTTTGCTTTTATCTTTGCCTCAGTAGTTCACTTGGTAGAGCATTTGACCCGGAAAGCCAAAGGTCCCGGGTTCGAGTCTCTATCTAGGCGAAAATTTTTCTCTTCAAATATAATTTATCCTTCAGTGAGAAGTGTTAAATTAATAATAAAAACATCAATCGAAGCCCTACTGGCTTTATGAAGTAATGTTAAATTCCCAATAAATGTCTTCTTAACTAAGAAGCCGCCATTTGCAAAGATAGAAGCAAAGGTTTCAAAGCATTTGGCGCGATGGAATTACAATGTATATAAGAGAAAAATTTGTGTCTAGATTAGAACTCGCCATGGTAGCTCAGTTGGTAGAGCATTTGGCCCAGAAAACCAAAGGTCCCGGGTTTGAGTCTCGGTCTAGGCAAACATTTTTCTCTTCAAATATTTTTTTTCCTTTTTATTCAAAATAATTTTGAATTTGAGTGTATCACATTCTGCTAACATTTAATCAAAATTAAGTAAAATTTTGTTCTCTTACAGCAGATAATGTAATTGTTATCAAAGCAGTGTTGAAATTTAATCAAATAAAATGTAACTACATGGTTTGTGTTCACCAGTTACAGCTGTACTGTAATGTACAAAGTACAAGCTGTTTATGAAAATTAAAGGTGAAATATTTTAAAAGAAAAAGTTTGTAATCAATTGAGTTGGTGTTTACTTGTTGAAAATCCATATTTATTAATTAAATAAAAATAAAACTTAGTTTTATTTGATTTTCATATTTATTAAGATATAATTCAGTGACAGCTGTTTCGGTACACTGTACCTTCTTCAGACATGTTAACAAATTATGAATTGTGTTATTATAGTACATTTCAACTGAAATTTGGATAGAATTTTACGCAACAGAAGCAATGGCAAATCGAACGTGGATGGTTACAAACCAAGATCTTCGCCATTTTGTAAATTCCCTAGCAGTACATGGATACCATCACAAAGTGTGTAAAATGAAGACCTACCACGACCCAGGCGCAGCATGCGTGTGTGAGTTTTGTGAACTGTCTTGCGATCGTTACCACGTCACAGCATGTAAAAAACGACCCAAATCATTAATTGAGACCTGCACAGATTCATAACAACTGCAAAAGCAAAGTGAACTAATAAAACTCTAATCACAACTTGTGCGCATTTTCATTTATATATATATATATGTATATATCAACTGATCTAAGCAACAATACGACAATATTTAAATGTTTAAATTTAACAAAGGGGATTCATTCAAATCAAGTTGAGAATTTAACAGTTTATTACTACTTTTCAATAAATGGTAATACTTTTCAATAAATACGAGGGCGGATCGGAAAGTAACGCACAATAATTTTTTTTTAAAAAGTTTAATAGTAAAAAAAAGGAAAAAAATCACAAATGAACTTACATCTTTTACCTACTTTTCGACATAATCACCAACTTTCTCAACACATTTTTCCCATCGTGTTACCAGTTTCAATATGCCCTGTTCGTAGAAGTCCATTTGGTTGGAGTGTAGCCATCTGCGCACTGCTGATTTCACTTCCACATCTGTCTCAAAGTGTTTGCCGGTCAGGAATTTCTTCATGGGACCAAACAGATGAAAGTCCGATGGTGCAAGATCCGGACTGTATGGTGGATGCTGGAGCACCTCCCAAACCAAATTCGGCGATTTTCTGACGAACGACAGCAGCAACATGGGGGCGAGCATTGTCATGAAGAAGTTTAACGTTAATGTTGTGACGTTTTGTCCACGAATGGCACGACGCAACTTCACCAACGTTTTTTTAATGTAGGCCGCAGCATGCACAGTGGTCCCGTGTTTATGCAACGTCCACCTTTGACATTCTGCGGGATTGCTGCTGTTGTCGGCCGGCCAGAGCGTGGCGAATCACTAAGGTTCACGCGTCCCTCTTGGAAGAATGTGCACCACCTGGAGACATTGCTACGGTCCATACAATCATCCCCATACACGCCACGCATGTCCCTGTGAATTTCACTGGGTATATGCCCTTTGGCCCACAAAAATCGAACAACACTTCTCTGTTCCTCACAGGTGGACGACTGTAGCATGCGCGCCATCTTTGTTGCATAGTTCAAGCTTCTCTCGCAAGAGGTGCACCTGAGAAAAAAATACCATCTGTAGTGAAAACTTCAAACTATATCTCTGTGAAATTTTAACATTCTAGCTGCAATACCAAGGCAGAAAAAAATTATTGTGCATTACTTTCCGATCCGCCCTCGTAGTAATAAACTGTTAAATTCTCAACTTGATTTGAATGAATCCCCTTTGTTAAATTAAAAAAAAATTAAATATTGTTGTATTGTTGCTTAGATCAGTTGGAACACAATTCATAATTTGTTAACATGTCTGAAGAAGGTACAGTGTACCGAAACAGCTGTCACTGAATTATACCTTAATAAATATGAAAATCAAATAAAACTAAGTTTTATTTTTATTTAATTATGAAAAAGTTTGTGTTTGGTTTTGAACCATAGATACCTGGCAAAACAAGTTATATGGAAGTTAATACACACACACACACACATATATATATATATATATAAAAGAAATAGTGTACTTCATGGAAATCACACATTGAGTATATTCTCTGTCCCACTTTATGGTTATCGAAACATAATTTGAATTTTGTTGAGTTGTTTCTTGACTCACCTCATACTTCTTAACTCCCTTGCAGATCCGGATTTCGTCACTGTATTTGTGACATTCTCAATGCTGTATCACGTTCACAACTGACATCCAACTGCCTTCTATCCTGCAGACTGACCTCCGCGCCATCTGATGGCTGACCGATGAACTTCCAAATCAATCCCCTCTCCTTATCACCGGGTATTTCAAAATTCATAATTATGTTTTTATTTTTGCATATGTAAATTTTTTCCCAAATTGTGAGTTCCTTCGGTTTTTCCAATTGTTTAAGTAATTTTGTTTTGGTTTCTAGTCTATGTTTTTCTGACCAGGCATGTGCAGCTATTGCAGATTTTTCTGTTTCTCCATTTTTAACATTTCTGAGGTGTTCCTTTAATCTTGTATTTAGATTCCTTTTTGTTTTCCCTATGTATATTCTTTCACAATCTTTACAATTAATTTGATAAATTCCTGATTTTAAAATTAATTTATCAAATTAATTGTAAAGATTGTGAAAGGATATACATAGGAAAAACAAAAAGGAATCTAAATACAAGATTAAAGGAACACCTCAAAAATGTTAAAAATGGAGAAACAGAAAAATATGCAATAGCTGCACATGCCTGGTCAGAAAAACATAGAATAGAAACCAAAACAAAATTACTTAAACAATTGGAAAAACCGAAGGAACTCACAATTTGGGAAAAAAATTTACATATGCAAAAATAAAAACATAATTATGAATTTTGAAATACGCAGTGATAAGGAGAGGGGATTGATTTGGAAAGTTCATCGGTCAGCCATCAGATGGCGCAGAGGTCAGTCTGCAGGAGAGGAGACCATTGGACGTCAGTTGTGAAGGTAATACAGCATTGAGAATGTCGCAAATACAGTGATGAAATTCGGATCTGCGAGGGAGTTAAGAAGTATGAGGTGAGTCGAGAAACAACTCAACAAAATTAAAATGAACCTCATAGTGTTATTTCCTACCTACATAACTTAATAATTTGAATCTCTGAAGTTTAAAGAAGGCCAAAATGTTGAAAAATGTGTTGTTTTTATGTTATTTTTCCCAATATTAGTATGAAAATATAATTTACTTATTTTAGGGATTCAGACTATGAAGTATTTCATTTAGGTAAAATTTTATTACTCACCTTATATTTTCCTCTTTTTTTAAACTAGTTTTGGAACTTTACACTTCAGTTCCATTGTTAGTATTTTTGTGACCGTTGTTCTGTCGCCTTGAAGAGCCACCTTTCATTCCCTCTGTTGGTAGATAGAAAAACCTCGAAATCAGGTCGTTTTCCCCGGGAATTTCAAAGTTTATTAATTTCTCCTTTTCATTTTTATGAATGTAAATTTTTTCCCAAAACAGTGAGTTCTTTTGGTTTTTTATTTGTTTTAATAATTTAGCTTTCTTTTCGTTAAGATGTTTTACAGACCATGCATGGGCAACCACTGCAGATTTTTCTACTTCCCCTTTTTGGACGTTCCTGAGAGAGATAGAAAAGAGAGAGATAGAAATGCAGGGAGGGGAATGATTTACCATCAAAAGCATGGGGTGCTTTTTATGGTTTTTACGTTTTCTTTTTTTAGAGATCTTACTTTTACCAATATCTATTTATTACTTACTCACTGGCACTATCGAACCCGTAGGTTCATGGCAGCGCGGACATACGCTCTCCATACATCCCTATCCTGAGCTAATGCTTTCCAATCATTGCCTGTATAATCTACTTCCCTCAAATCATAGTTAATGTTATTCTCCCACCTCATTCTTGGTCTACCAACTGAGCATTTTCCCTCTGGCTTTCCTACAAGAAGCTTCCATGCAAGTCTTTTATTCCCCATACGTGCAACATGTCCTGCCCATCGCAATCTACGAGACTTAACTGTTCTTATTATATCTGGCTTCCTATAAAGACCATGTAATTCACTATTATGTAGTCTTCTCCATTCACCTGTCTGTTCATCTCTCTTTGGTCCAAAAATTTTCCTAAGTACTTTATTCTCAAATACTTGTAATCTCCTTTCCTCCCTTAAAGTAAGAGTCCATGTTTCGCACCCATATAATATAACTGGTAGAATAATAGTTTTATATATTTTCAGTTTAACGTTTTTTGAAAGGAGTTGGGACATCAAAAGTCTCTGCAATGCATAATAGCACGCATTTGCAGAATTGAGCCTATGTTTAATTTCTTTGTGCATCTCATTCCTATTTGTGATTATTGTTCCTAGGTATCTGAATTCAGCCACTTCCTCAAAATTTCCCTCATTTGTCATTAGCTGTCCATTTCCATTATATAATGTATTTCTGCGTGTGACCATATATTTAGTTTTATTGATATTTACTTCCAGTCCTAATTTCTTTGTGTTACTCAATAGTGTGTGCGTGTTGTCCTTCAGTATCTCCTCGCTATCGGCCAACAATACTACATCATCTGTTTATTATCAAATTTTTTAATTGATATAGAGCACCCCAAGCTTTTGATGGTAAAATTATTTTCTTGTAGATAACTCTAGTTTTATTCTAGATGTGTTGGAGATGATTTTTTTATTGACCACTTTAATTTTATCCCAAGCGTGTTGAAAATTAAATTATTTTTCATTTTTTAGTTTGGTTTTCTAATAAAGTGTGTTTTTAGTTTTTTTAAACTATTATTTATATTTGTAATATTTTATTTCTTTAATATACATTTTCTGAATGACTTAAGTATCTCTAATACTTAAACAAACAATAAAAAGTAAGTGGTATAATTTGGGGAAAATTTTATTTCTAAGTAAAATGTGTGTGGACATCTATGATGATAGACAGTGAATGTACATCCAATACATCTTCCTCCGAGGAGTGATTTTGGAAATAAACAGGATGAAAATCCTATAAACTAAGTTTAAGAAGAAGAAGAAGAAGATCCATGATGCTCTAATGGATGTTAAAAATAAAATAAAATAGTGCCCAACTGTACTTTGACAGCAGGTGCAAGTACACCATCAAAAACAACACAGAACTAACTCACTGGCACCATCGAACCCGTAGGTTCATGGCCGCGCGGACATAAGATCTCCATACATCCCTATCCTGAGCTAATGTTTTTCAATCATTCCCTGTATAATATGCTTCCCTCAAATCATAGTTATTCTCCCACCTCATTCTTGGTCTACCAATTGGATGTTTTCCTACAAGAAGCTTCTATGCACGTCTTTCATTCCGGGCATCACAAAATAGGGGACTTGCATTCAGACCCAAGATTGAAATTTAAAATCCCCGTACTCCACTGGGTATTGAACCCCGGAAAACCAAATTTAACTATTTAGTTTATATACAGAATCGGATCGATTGTTGTTTTTTTTTCGGGCGATAAATAGTTGTAATTTTTGTTACCGATATTATTGATTTCAGAGATATGCCATTTTGGTTGGAAACATTTGATTTATTTTCTCTTAAGCATGAAATGTATGCGAGAATAAGGTCAATTAGGTGTCTTTGAAAGGTAATTAACCGTGAAATTTCCCGATGCTCATAAATTTTGCGCAATTATGATGGTGTATAATGCGCCACAGGTGAGAAAATTATGAACTATTTTGTATTTATCTTTGCTCACATTAGTAATTATTAAACGTATTAACAAATCAATAACTTGTGTAACCATAATACACTTTTGTAACGTAAATTATAACTTTTGTTTATTGGCTTGTTAAGGAATGAAATATTACAGTTCTGAGAATGTAAGGTTGGCTACCATGACTGTCGAATCTAACCCCGGAGAAATGTCAGTTCAGACGGGTGGTGGATAGCAAGGCGGGTGGATGCTTCTGAGAACGCTCTCATTTTATCGTGATTATCCAGAAAATCGTGTGACTTCATCGTATTTTTTAAAAATTTAACACGTGGATTAGAAATTCATATTATATTTTAAACATTTTTATATACCACCCTAGTTTGAATTTAGTATTACATATTTTAGTGGATTTTTGCTATGTATTACATTATGCGTGTGAAGTAGATATTATCAGTGAATTTTGTTTCTTCAGACGTGACATTCAAGGCTCTAGATTGATCATACGGTAAGTGATCAAAATTTAGATTATTGCTAATTAAAAATTTCAAGTTTGAATTTTATTTTTAGATGACCGTTAATAATTCGGTTCCATTTAACGCAGTTTAACCTCTCGTATTTTAGGTACTTCTAAGTGTCACATGCCACTTGGGCTTTACAGTGACATGGTCTGTCGGGAGAGGGATTTTACCCATGAATCACATAATATATACTTTTTTTTACCACACAAGGACATAGAGGGCCTCCTCCGAGACAACCCATAATAACATATATTTATATAGATATAGATATAAAATACTCGACATACGAAAGAACTGCATAATACATATTGTGAAACTTCTATGCAATGAAAATTCAATACATGAAATCATAACATTACAAACAAAATGAATATCTCTTATTTTAAAAGCGAAATCAATTATTGTTGCAATAATACATTGTTACGCAAGCTTATAGCTGTCTGTTCGTGGACGATGCGATATTGTCTGATGGATCACTTTTTTCTTATACGCTATTATTACATCATCAAAGAATGAAGTCATACTATATTTGAAAATTTTGAGAAGGTTAGGCTTTATATATCATATTCGAGGATTCGCTGACATGCTAATTATATCTCAGTAGATTGCAAAATGAACCAAGATTTCGTTTTAATATGTTTTTATTGTTTCCATAACTTAAACAACTGAAATTCATTGTAATGACTGTAAAACGATAGTTTACGGTTCTGGCTTTACTTTTGTAATTGGAACCGGGATTTTCAGTTTTTCTTACTGTCACGGGAAACAAACAAATGTGAAACCGTGTTCATAGTTTACACTTCGATTCTGCAATCGACTTTTATCGTTTCCTTTGAAGGAATTTTTGCTTGTTTGAATTTTATTCAACTGAAGATATTTTCATAATGTTTGGCCGAGACCGAACTTATTAGTCTTGGATCCAGAGGCGGACGCGCTACCCTGAATATTATAGCCTCACTATGATGGTTGTCCAGCGGCTCACTTCGTTTTCGCGCAGCTGTTATATATAAATACAAAGATGCTGACTACTGCCACTATAATAATTCCGCATGTTAATAATTGTCGAGCATTGTCGCACGGCACCCGCTCTTATATAATGGACAACCATCATAGTGAGGCGATAATATTACAAGAATCTGCGCAAGTATTTCATCATTATCATCTTCAAGGATTAAGCCCAATGGCCTGTTCCGATCTCATTATAGGTCGAATTGGCCCTTCCATCTCTTCAATGGTCTTCCAAACATTCTTCTCCCTTTTGGTTTATAATTATACATTCTTCTTGGTATGCGCTGTTCATCCATTCGTAATACGTGCTGAAGATAAGCATTTTGATAATATTTTATTCTTTCACAGAGATTAAATATATTAAGTTCTGTTCTTATATCTTCGTTTTTCTTTTTATCGGTCCTTCGGTATCCTGCCATTGCTCTCAACATCTTCATTTCAGCAGTCTCTATTTGTGCAAGTATTTGCAATAATAAAATGTAACAATATACCCATAAAACTTTTTGTTATAATAAATTACAAGAAGAGGTGGGGGATTTTGTTAAAATATGTCTTAATTCCATGCAACAGTTTTGTTTGTACGCTGCACGCAACGTTTTAATATCGTACTGTGAACAACTGTGACGCACACTGAAGCGCTTGGTATCTATTTATGCCTACTAAGGGATGCCTTACATGTTTGTTTACTAATACCAAGCAGAGCTTACTGTCCACGTTGGAGATAAGAACTAAACTCAAGTACTGTCTCGACTGCACTTCTACTAGCGCTTGATTTTTCAGTTATATTGTTGTAAACTATAGCTCTTCTTCTGTATTTACTAACATTATTTAATATTTTAAACTTTTTCAAACAATTTTTATAACATTATTAGACAATTTTGAAGTATTTATTTCTTCTTCTTCTTCCTTCCAAGTATTAGGCCAAGGCCTGTTACGATCCTATAGAAAATTTTCCCTCCAGCTTCTTCCGGAAAATTCTCGTATAAGACTTGAAAGCATAATAATAGTCCCTTCGATTGGTTGCTGGCCAAAGGAAGGCAAGACCAGTGATGGGGCTGCCATCTTATAGCCTCTGGCCAGGCTTTTCTGGAGAAGAAAAGAAAATAAAGGAAAGAAGAAAGAAAGGAAAAGAAGAAAAGAAGAAATGGAAGAAAGGAAAGACTCCCTAGCCCTCGGATGCCCTAATAGCATTGGGGTCGAAAAAACAAGAGAGGTTAGATAGTAAAGTTAAAAGAGTGCAAAACACAAGTAAGTGGAAGAAATGTTTTGCACAGCTTGGGCACCTTGTGGTCGCCATCCACATATCCCCTAGATGAGGACCCCTGATTTAAATGTGCAAATCACATAATTATGACACTGTTAGACAATATTGTGATGCTAACTGCTATTTTCTCCACAAAGTATATTAGTCTATGATTTTTCTATCGCTGTTTTGGGTTATCACTGGTTGGATCAGCGTTAGGGAGTGATAAGTAAGTGTACACCCATTTTTGATAAAGTTTGGTAATTTTAATGTTATTAATATATTTTTTAACATAGATTTGGGGACTTATTGCAAATATTGGTCATTTAAATTTCATAGCGACGGATAGTAATCGAGGATGATAATCGAAATGAGGTTCGATTGCGGGTTATCGCTGGCTCTATAAACTCTGGCGCATACGCACAGTTGTCCTTCGATTGGTTGCTGGCCAAAGGAAGGCAAGACCAGTGATGGGGCTGCCATCTTATAGCCTCTGGCCAGGCTTTTCTGGAGAAGAAAAGAAAATAAAGGAAAGAAGAAATGGAAGAAAGGAAAGAAGAAATGGAAGAAAGGAAAGACTCCCTAGCCCTCGGATGCCCTAATAGCATTGGGGTCGAAAAAACAAGAGAGGTTAGATAGTAAAGTTAAAAGAGTGCAAAACACAAGTAAGTGGAAGAAATGTTTTGCACAGCTTGGGCACCTTGTGGTCGCCATCCACATATCCCCTAGATGAGGACCCCTGATTTAAATGTGCAAATCACATAATTATGACACTGTTAGACAATATTGTGATGCTAACTGCTATTTTCTCCACAAAGTATATTAGTCTATGATTTTTCTATCGCTGTTTTGGGTTATCACTGGTTGATCAGCGTTAGGGAGTGATAAGTAAGTGTACACCCATTTTTGATAAAGTTTGGTAATTTTAATGTTATTAATATATTTTTTAACATAGATTTGGGGACTTATTGCAAATATTGGTCATTTAAATTTCATAGCGACGGATAGTAATCGAGGATGATAATCGAAATGAGGTTCGATTGCGGGTTATCGCTGGCTCTATAAACTCTGGCGCATGCGCACTGTTGTTCTATAGGACTTTGAAAATATTTCACGCTAGTTTAAGTGCAGTTTTCCCTGAGTAGTGAATTGAAAAATATAATTGTTAATCTTGCATTAAGAGGCTGTTCTCTTAGTCAAATATGCATTACAGTGAATGAACCACATTCTATTGTTAATTATGTTTTAAATCAGTTTCGATACGATGATTCTATCAATATCACTGAACAACAAAAAATATACTTTTTTTCTTGTCTCAGAAAGAAAAATATGTGATTCTGATAGTATTTTTTGTCCTGAATTCAAATATGATATCGTTTTTTCTCCATGACTCAAGCTTTCCGAGAGACAGGAATTTATAAATTTCAAACACTTTAATATTTTCCACATTCGTAACTACACAATATTCGGACTCGCCTAGAAAGTAAGAAAAAACGATTTTCTGCTATATTTCGCCTGTGGAGCATCCCTCTCGATGGTCCAACAATAATTGGCCAGCATATTAGGATTCCATTTGCCTTGATATCTCTTTTTCCATAGCTGAAATCTCCTGAGTTAGCTCATTTGGTTTTATTTCACAATGGACAAATGGACGAATAAAGTTTATTACAAATAATTATTTCTTCTTCTTCTTCTTCTTCTTCTTCCGAATGCAGTATTGGGGTGATGATGCCCGTTCTGCGACTACAAAAACTGATCTTTCCATCGGTTGAAGGGTCTTCCGAGGTCTCTTTTGCCTTTAGGGTTGAGGTGGTAAATCATCTTTGGTAAACAGGAATTTGACATTCTCTGGACGTGTTGGAACCATTTAATCTGATAATTTTGTATATGTTCAACCATTTCCCTACTATTCCACTGCATCCTTATCTCATCACTTTTCATTCTATCCCTTAATGTTACTCCAGTTAGTGATCGGAGGAATCTCATTTGTGAACTATTAATGCGGCATTTATCTTTTGCTCGAAGTGTCCAGCATTCACTTCCGTACAGTAGAGCAGGTTTGGGTATGGCATTATGAAATCTCAATTGGATTTCTTTCCTCATTTGTTTTCCAAAATTTCTCCTAATTATACCATTTAATCTGTTATATTTTTCTAAATTTGTTTCCACATCTTTTTGATTATGAAACTGTGATATATTATTACCTAAATAATTAAAGTGTGTTACTTGTTCTATTGGTTTATTATTTATTATTATTTTTATTCTCGAAAGTTCCTTTCAGTGATTGCCATGGATTTGGTTTTATTTTCAGATATTTTCATGTTGTATTTTTCCAGGATGTTCTGCAATTTAAACACTGATCTCTGCAAATCATCTTCATTCTCCGCTAGAAGTACTTGATCATCGCGAAGATTATTGTTTGTATTTGATTTCCTCTACATATTTTTACTCCTGGGGGGTTTAGTTTTTTCCACTCCTGGACAATTTTATTTAGATATAGAATAAACAGTAATGGAGATAGTCCACATCCCTGTCTTAAACCTTGGTTAATTTCAAATTTATCTGTTATTTTCCCATGATCTAACTTTACTTTTATAAATGTGATTTCATATACAGGACTACAAATAATTATTTAAATCCATTAATTGAAATTGAAATAAAAAGAACTGTGGGCGATGGAGAAATTCCGAGGATACATATTTGAAAACACGATAAAAACTGCATGAAGTACAACTATTGGTACTGATGAGACAAAAATCATGTTGACCAGTGTTATTTGCCAAGAAGATATAAAGAAGAGAAGCTTAATAAACGGCAACAACGATATGTTGTCAGAAAAGTTAAGAATACTCCTAAATTAAGTGCACCAAAACTTGTATACTGGTAGAAAAGGTAGCAAAGAAGAAGATGTCTAATCAAACAATACAAAGAGTCCTGTGGAAATGTGGCTATCGTGGCAGGATAGCACGGAAGTGACCAATCGTAAATAAGGAAAACAGAATTACCAAGATGGAATTTGCTAAAGAGCATGTAAAGAAAAATCAAGAGTTTTGGAATAAAGTAATTTGGTCTGTGGAAACAAAAATAAACCTTTTTGGATCAGATGACAATCAACGGGTGTGGAAAAAGCCGAATACGACAAATGAGCACATAAACACACTTCCAACTGTAAAACACGGAGGTGGGGGCGTATGTCATCGAGGGGAGTTGGAACTCTTCACTTTTTTGTTGGTGTTATGGACAATAATTGGAGGTACTTTAATATTCTGAAGCAGATTTCTTTTTTGTCTAATGCCACCAGGTTATCTTTTATGACATTTCTGGTTTTCTCCCTGGCATTGGCGTGGTTTGTAACCCACTTCTGAAGTTGGGACGCCTATAGTGTAAAAGGACTAAGTTGGCATGATTTCTGCTATCCTTGTCTAGAGAACTGTTCTTCCACCCTTCGCTAGACGTCTGAGTGACATGTGTACTATAATGGGCTACCCTTGTAAAATTACTTAGGAATGCTAGAAAAAACCCCCCCACTTCCGTCCAGTCACTTTTGTGTGAGGTAATTTTTGTGAGTGGCGACTGGTTCAGAGTGCTCTGTTAAAAGTGACTGCAGAGCGTGTGAAAAGATTGAAGAGTCATATTGGCAGGCAGACGGTTTAATGGACCAAATTAGTGATCGGTTTGAAATAAATTTAGACGATACCGACGACGATGAAAATGAAAATGAAGACACAGAAACTTGCAGGAAGAATGTTTAGAAGAAGGGAATGTCTGCCCTACCGCTGTCACCGTGAAGAGATATGCGTATAAGTGAGAACACTTTAGCCCTCATGGACTATAGAAGGCGGAGTTACGTTACCCCGATGATATGATGGGTGATAAATGATAATGAAGCGCCAGGAGAGTTCTTAATCTAAATTCCAGACCATGGGCAACCACAGGAATAATTCCCTTTAAGAAAAAAAATCCTATGATTTGACCGGGAATCGAACCCGAGACCTCGTGAACAGTAGTTAGGAACGCTGCCCACTAGCCCATGAGGCTGGTCTTGAAGTTGAATGTTAAAGTGCACAAAAGATGGGGTTTATGTTCGGTTACATGTTTCTGCAGGACACACAGCTGATTCTGTAAACTGTGGTGCATCTAGGATATTCCAAAACAGCTGAAAACACCTGCTCAATCGCCGGACTTAAATCCCATTGAACATTTGTGAGCTTCATTGAAAAAAATGTTCATTCTAGAGTGTTCAGTCAAAACAACAACTGAAACAAATAATTACTGAAGAATGGAACAAAATTGATCACTTAACATGCAATGATCTTGTCAGGTCAGTGCAGAGACGATATGAAGCAATTATCAAGACCAAGGGCTATTCACCCAAATATTAAAGTTTTCTTTATATTGCAAAGTGCTATTTATTTGGTTTATTAATATTATTGTATTTAGTAAGTGTACAAACAAGTTTCAAGAAAATTTGCCATTTTTGTTTAAGGGGACCCGGAACATCCTATACTTATAATGTTAATGTACGGAACATTTTCTCCTGAACTATTAATCCTATCAAGTTGAAATTTTTACAGTGGAAATGCTCATATATTTAGAGTCTTCTACCATAAGGATTTATATAGATATGCATTTATATCAAAAATACATTTTTTCTTTACAAATACTTTCTGTTTTTACACTGTATTTTGCAATCTAAATTCTTTAATTACTGAGCTATCACAACACCAATATGGTAAAAATTGTATATGAGCACTATATTGAAGCCCTGAAAATTTCAGGTCTCTAGCTTTAATAGTTTAGAAGAAAATGTTGTTTATATATTGAAAAAATGAATGCTAACTATGGGAGAGAGTTGACGGCTCACGCCCACATTTTAAAGGGACGGGGAATATTTAAAACAAATAATAAACACACTTAGAACAAGATACAGGCAAGATAATTATACCATATTAAAGAGGAATCTTTCTAGTATTTTAATTGATAAAAAAAATGGAAATGCATTTTTTCATCACATCTGGCCTTCCGGGTCCCCTTAAGTAAATAATGAAATGTAAATTAATAAGTTGTATAAAATACACAATTTATTTTTCATGCTATTATAGTCATGTGATAAACATGATAAAATGATAGTATTTCATTTTTTAAGAATGGACTTACACTACAGTGACATTATGTATTGTGTAAACAAGATTAAAACTCTGTTGTACAAACAAGTGTTTCGCCTTCAAAGTGATAAATAATTAGGCGATGATGTGTGAAGTATTTTATAGAGAAGGGATAGGGAATGGACAGTTCTACGATCTCTTAGACGAAGCCACGATAATTGTTCCAGGGACGGTGTAACATGGTCAAATTTGCGAATACCACAAATAAACCGTGCGCAAGAATTATGAACACGTTGAAGTCTTCGAGTGAAAATAGTATTTAAGTCTGTAAAAGAGTGTCACAATAATCAAAATGGGGCATTGCAAGTTTAGTGGCAGTAGAGAAGATAATTGTGCCCTAAACTTATGTTGTTGCTGTACTTATGCTAGAAGGAGAAGAGGGAGATATATTTCCATCTCTGTCATTCAGTCTGCGGCGTCAAGTGGCAACAACGTTCTAATAAGAGCAATACTATTTTCTAGACATGAAAACCCTACACCTATTTTATTTAACGATGCCTTTATCATCTCAGGTGGCACGCCGTAGCGTTGTGGTTAAGGCACTGCGCTACAAGTCGAAAGGTCGAGGGTTCGAGTCCCGGTGGGGTCAGGATTTTTAAACTGACCCAAACCTTCTGGCGGCAGCCTCTAACTGAAATGAGTACCAGACGTTTGTTCTGGGGGTAAAGGCGGCCGTCACGCATGGCTGACAACCCGGCTGACATCATGTGCCGATTTTCCATTGGACATATTCCTATATCGTGGTCGTCGCTAATTTTTTAGAAATTTCCATTTTCCCCTAATCTAAACCAAGCGATCTCTCATTAAATCCTAGATTGGATATATATGATTCCTTTCCTTAGACTTGTTTTAGGTCTCTTTGTAAACACAGTGAACGTTTTCCCGTATATTCGTAAGTAATGTCACGAGTGATTTTCAAATCATCGATAGGCCCTAAATTCACGAGTCACGAGGATTTGGAAATCAAGAGTAGCATTTGTTAGGACTATTTAACGAATAAAATTAAGCTGTTTACTCAAAAATCATTATTTAGGCCTACCGGTATTTTAAAATATTATATATTTAATGTAAACGGCGATGTTTGAAATCATATCAGAAATGTGAGGTTATGTTCATTCACTGCAACTTGATCATATTATTTATTGCCAAATAGGATCGCAATATTGTAAGAATGCACCCTAGTGGAAAAATAATGAAACACATCAACTGTATATTATAATGAACATTATAGGTTGTTCATGAATTTTTTTAGTAAACAACTCTGTAAAATCACGGAATCTGTTAACTATTTGCTATATTCAATGTATTTGTTGGAGAAAAATAATCCTCTGACCTGTTCAGAATATTAAAAAAGGAGGAGCTTCCTTTATCACAAAAGCAGGAGCTGATAAGGACACATGGATAAAGAGCGAGGTGAAACACGACTGTCATTGGTTGTAAAACAAAATTCATTGAAACGTGATTGGTCATTGACTACCATTTGGGACATGAGTCTCAACAATGAATATGGCACCTTCATGAAACATTTTATGTCGTAAATTAGAAAATAAAGTCGCGGGTTTGCGTCCCAGATTTACAAAAAGTAAAAAGAATAAATAAATAAAAACTGTGGTAAAAAATTGTCGCTCTTTCAACGCACAGCTTTGGATCGCGACAGTGATGAACTGGCGTTTGAAGATCGTTATGTGGAGAGAAAATTAAGAAGCAGTAACCAATAATGCGATGCTCGCGCTATTTTTGGAATGAAATTATTTACGTTATGTCTGTACGTATAAAACACCGTGTGCTTAACCCTTAATTTCATAATGTATCCTTTTGGATACACCAGTTGGTTCAGTTAATTTAATAATTTAAATAAATCAGAAGAAAACTAAGAAAACGAAACAACTTAAATGTGTGTCTAATTATTCAATATACCTAATAATAACATTTATACAAGATTCCGTTTTCACTGCGGTCCGCCACATTCAAATAACTAAGAGAAGAAATTTGTGTTTTGCCAATTTAAGGGTTAAAAGAAAAACAAATTACTTCCTGTTTAGAATATGGTAAACTCTCGGTTTCTTTTGTAGGAAGCCAGTGACTCGTGTATTTTTTTCTAGCAAATATATTAATTGTCATGTTGCAGTGAATTCAACCGCGCGAAACAATGAAAACATTATAACTAGCGTTGCTTTTGTCACCGAGAGCCAGAGGTGAATTGAAACTGAATTCGTCCTCTTACAGCTTAACAGAAACCATCCTTTAATGTTCCCATTTATATGCGATTTTTTCAATACAAACAGAGACAGACGAGCCCTGTTGCACTCTGTTCCAAAATAAAGTATCTTTTATTAACAGTTGAATTTGAATTTTAAAATTTGTACCTGAATACTTAAAAAAAGTATATAAATCACCGTTTAGGTTGTTCTTAATAATTTAAAACAATAAAAATTGTACCTGTGATGGCAGTCATCCTCAACAAATTAAATATTATTTGAAGAGAAAAATTATACGCTCAGACCGGGACTTGAACCCGGGACCCTTGGTTCTCTAGACCAAGTGCTCTACCAACTGAGCTACCTGAGCAAGTACCGATCTAAACGCAAATCTCTCTCTATATACATTGTAATTCCCATCCACCAAATGCTGTGAAGCCATGCTTCTATCTTGCAAGCATGGCTTCACAGCATTTGGTGGATGGGAATTACAATGTATATAGAGAGAGATTTGCGTTTAGATCGGTATTTGCTCAGGTAGCTCAGTTGGTAGAGCACTTGGTCTAGAGAACCAAGGGTCCCGGGTTCAAGTCCCGGTCTGAGCGTATAATTTTTCTCTTCAAATATGATTTATCCATCATTGAGATGTACGAAATCAATAATAAAAAAAATTAAATATTGTTTTCGCGCGATAAGTGCGCTTTGTCGTACTTACAGCAATGGCGACCATTATTGAAAGTTCAACTTTCTACATTTCGGGGTTGCCAACCTAAATAACTATACTGTAATATTACATTTACATCCACGTGCGGGAAGTAAAACCACTGCCCTCTATGTATACTACGTAGGATGTATATCTTCTTCTTCTTTCTTTCCAGGATTAGGTCAATGCGACCTGTTCCGGTCTCAAGTCCATCGTTTTCTTGGCCGTCCCAAAGATCTTTTTGCATGTGGTTTGTAGGTGTTGATCTTTTAGGGTAATCTTGTATTGTCCATTCTGTCTAAATGTTCTTTCCATTGGTATCTGTGCTCTTCTAGTTTATCGATTATTGAAAATATCTCCAGTTCATTTCTCATTGATTAATTGTGTAATCTATCCATGCGTGTACATTCTTTTACGGATCTTAAAAAATTCATTTCAGCGGCTTGAATGTGTGAGATATCTTTTTTTGAAGGACCCAAGATTCAGATCGATATAAAAGAACAGTAACAGCCATAATTTTATAAAACCTGAGCTAAGTTTCTCTTCGAGTCTTTCGGAAGGTTCTTCTTATGGTGACACACATCATTTGATATCGGTGTAATTTGTTATGTACGTACAATGTATATACAGAAAATATCCAAAAGGTAGTGTTAATATACATTATACGAAACAAATCACTGCATTCTAAATGAACGGAACTTTATTTGAAACAATATAAAACAATAAATACGTACTTGCGGCCATGTTATCAATAATAATGGTCTCACGGCCTCCTGTTGTTTCAACTAATGAACATTGCCCACACTGTATTCACGTAGACTTTCACGGCCGGAGTTGCTATGATGATCTTGAAGAAGATTTTCGGGTCGTGAGGCTTGTAGTTCCCCGACGTTTCGCCAAAGACTGCGTCTGGCATCCTCAAGGGCTGTCTTGAGATGCCAGACGCAGACTTTGGCGAAACGTCGGGGAACTACAAGCCTCACGACCACGACCTACAGCCCGAAAATCTTCTTCAAGATCATCATATTGCCCACACTGTTAACGTGAGTCAATTGTTTATAATGAACGGAAATATTTCCAAAAAAATGTGTTATTATTTTACTACTATTTATTATTTTGAAAACACCATCGCTGTTGTTTGCGAATGTCCATTCGCAGTCGAGTCTGCGACAGGGAAACAACAGTTGGAAGCGCTCGCCACTGAAGATGCCCTCCGCAGTTGAGGGAGAAACGTCTGGAAGAAACACCAGTTATAGACCACGGCCACATAGCCCGGAATCTTTTAATACTATGATTACCGGCCGTGAAAGCCTACATTCCACAAACATAACATTTGCTTTTGAACTAAAAAGGGTGAATAAAATCGCATGTGAAGATGCATGTAAGCAAAATAGCTGGATACAATTAGTGACAAAAATGTAGTGTACACGAAAAAAGGAAGGTTTTAATATATTTAGGGAAGTTAGGAGGTAATTTAATGATCCAGGATGTTGTTTAAGAAGCTTGATGTGATATTTTATTAAGTTTAGACCCTGAGGCAAGTTAATACTCGGGCCGCTCGGTGGAGGGGAATGAAAAAGCCACCACTGAATTGTTAATCATTTTACATCGTCTGACCTGACTAAATTTAAACCTGACTTCAGCTGTAAAGCGTATCAACTGCAATTACCTCAAGACTTCAACTCTGTCATTCTGGGGAATACTACACGCTAAAATCCGTTGCTTTCAATTTGTGTAGTGGGTCCACCGCTGTGGTCTCGAGGTAGCGTGCTGCCTTGGCACACAGCGGGCCCGGGTTCAATCCCCGGTCGGGACAAGTTTCCTGGGTGAGGTATTTCCTCACCTGTAAGACAAATGTCAGGATACTTTAAGGCCCAAACGGTACCCGAACATCATCTGGCCATCATTATCATCAATATCATATTCACCTCATTAGATTAAGTTTAGGTTTAAGGCCTCTCCTGGCGTCATTACCCATTGTCATCACTAGAGACCGAATGTTAGGGAAAATGCCTACAGTTATTTATTATAGATATTGTAAAAGTGACTTCATATAAGTTCATACTGACGACCCTAGAGTTGTTTTCCATGAAGTTAATTATGCCTATAAATGCCTATTTCAGCTTATAATGCCTATAAATGCCTATTTTCCTTTTTTCTCGAAATTAACTAGTATTTCAATGAAATTAATTGAAATGGACAAACTTCATGACACATATCATTGCATAGAAACCTTTAATTGACTGGCAATATTATTTTTGATGTTGATAACACTGAATTCAGTCTGTAGTCCTCGTTCACAGACAGGTGCTTCAAAGACAAAGTTGTGTGACCACCTTTAGAATAGTTGTTTCACGATGCCTAAAGAACGGACAAGAGTAAAACAGTAAAAGACAAACTGACCAATTTCGTGAAAGAATTTGGTGCGGAAATATTCTCAAGTGACATTGTTTTGCAAAGTGTGTAAAATTTCAGGGAATTGCGCGAAGAAGTGCCATGTTTCCCAGCACGTACACACTGCAAAACATGAGTATCCTCTCTGTAAAAAGGCAAAACAAGTTCCAAAATCATCTCTGATATCTTCGTATGCTATTGATAGCATATGTTTATAATATTTACGAAAGTCTGTACATTTTTATGTTGTAGTCCATTTTTTGTAAGAGCCTATTTTGATTTTTAGTGCCTTTTTTGAACTTTTTAAGTGTCTAACATCCAGACTCTAGTCATCATCATCATCATATCATTGGGGCAGCGTAACCCCGCCTTCCAGGCGCCCCAACCTCAGAAGTGGGTTACAATACGCCAATGTCAGGAGAGAATACCAGAAATGTCGAAATGAAAAACTGGTGGCACTAAAAAATTGTGTAGTGGTTACCTTGCTCACCTTTAGATCTGAAGTTCCAGAGTTCAAACCTTACGCAAGTCGGTGGATTTTCAGAAAAGAGAGAGAAAAAAAGCCGTGGGTTCCGTATTTACCGCACGCAAGATAATTTCAAGCCTGAAAGAATATAACTCAGAGCAAAATTTGCCGGCCTTTTTGTGCTCATTTGAATCGTCATGAGCAATAAAGGTAAAGTGATCCCACTACAGGCCTCAGGAGGCCCTTGGGCTCCCACTTCGTTTTTGGAAAATCGGCACATGATGTCAGCCGGGTTGTCAGCCATGCGTGACGGCCGCCTTTATCCCCAGAACAAACGTCTGGTACTCATTTTCGTTAGAGGCTGCCGCCAGAAAGTTTGGGTCAGTTTAAAATCCCCCTGACCTCACCGGGACTCAAACCCTCACCTTCCGACTTGTAGCGCAGTGCCTTATTCACTACGCTACGGCGTGCCACCTGAGATGGTAAAGGCATCGTTAAATAAAATAGGTATAGGGTTTTTATGTCTAGAAAATAGTTTTGCTCTTATTAGAACGCTGTTGCCACTTGACGCCGCAGACTGAGTGACAGAGATGGAAATATATCTCCCTCTTCTCCTTCTAGCATAAGTACAGCAGCAACATAAGTTTAGGGCACAATTATCTTCTCTACTGCCACTAAACTTGCAATACCCCATTTTGATTATTGTGACACTCTTTTTACAGACAAATATTATTTCCACTCAAAGACTTCAACGTGTTCATAATTCTTGCGCACGTTTTATTTGTGGTATTCGCAAATTTGACCATGTTACACCGTCCCTGGAACAATTATCGTGGCTTCGTCTAAGAGATCGTTGAACTGCCCATTCCCTATCCCTTCTCTATAAAATACTTCACACATGATCGCCTAATTATTTATCACGCCGCTTCATCAGACTATCCGACACACATAATCTTGACACTCGATCCCATCAGCACATTGTCCTTTATATCCCTCCTCATCACACTGTGTATTATTCATTATCTTTTACGGTCTCACTTGCCAAAACATGTAATTCCCTTCCGACCTATGTCAGAGACTGTCAAACTATAACATCCTTCAAAAACAAACTAAATAATTATTTAATAACAAACTAACTTATACACCTCACTGATAGTATTCTTTTAACAATTAATACATTTAATTATTTATGAAAATAATATTAAGAATAACAAATATTTTGTTTTGTTTTAAATATTGTATAATCGTAAAATTAGTTTTCTATATCTCATTATTTTCCTGTTTTTTATATACACTAGACAGGGACAATTTAATATGTGTTGCTTGTATACATTTTATTATTAGTTTTAGTCTTAATTTTAACTAACATTAACTGGTTGCATTATAGATCGTAATATAATAGATATTATCTTTTTTGATCAAGTTTTTATTTAGTATTTAATATTAGAGTTAATTGAGATTGTTATATGCTGATGTAATATATGTTTGTCCTGGTGAGCGGAAGAGAAGGCCACATGGTCTTAACTCCACCAGGCTAAATAAATCTTAAATAATCTTAAATCTAAATCGTGATCATTAATGTGGTCATTAAAGAACAATATCAACATTTGTGATTTTATAGATTGTGACCAGAGAGACGTTAGTAGCTTCACAACATTCTCGCAGAGTAAACCTCACGTGATATATTAGTTACGTATTCTTTTTGACCAGCTGTACCTGGCAAATCAAGATTTGTTCGAAGGGAAGATTGAGTAGCTTGTCCGCTTGGCGCTGTTCCGATAATTAGGTTCACCCCTAGCTTTATAAATAATTGCGTGATAATGATACGTTCCGTAATTATATTTTTTTTCATAAATCGGTCACCCATTTTCTAGCAAAGTTATAAGTAAAATTATTTAAATTAATTATTTATTTCAAACGAATTAACTAATAAATCAAACTCACATAAAAGGACACGTTTACTGACAAGAATTGCTCCATATAAGAGATAGGTACTAAATACCAGATCCAATGTGTATCAAGTTTACTTATTGATTATCTTTATTGTGCTTTTAAAATTACACGAAGAAAGTTTCTTTATCACATCCAGTTACATCGGAAGACTGAAGGCGGGTTTCTGGTAAGTAGAGATATCTATTTGATAATTATTGATTTGTTGAAGTTTGCGTTGAGATGAATCTTTGCAGTTTGACGAACATGGTAGCCATTAGGATATCGTCATGGATCAAGAGAATGATATACTCTGTAATATCGGTTTATTGCCTATTGACAAAGTTTCACGAGTCCTCGCTAGATGGAAAAAGCCTCGCCCACACACTCACATTAATAACAATTGAATTCGAAGCGTAATACCTGAAACAAACGAACTGGCCATCTTTACATGGAAATAAAATACAGCAGTGTTAACTGATCTACTTTATCTGTATGTGTACAGTATCATAAAAAATGAACTATTGAAATGTGACTTCCATTAAAATTATCATAAGTAATGCCAGGAGTAATTTCCAAATTATCGACAAATTCACGACTCGAAGTGAGGAGTGAATTTATCTAGAGAATTTGGAAATCAAGAGTGGCATTTGTTAGGACTATTTAACGAATAAAATTAAGTTGTTTGCTCACAAATCATTATTTAAATAGAGTCATTTTAAAATATTTATATATTTAATGTATCGGCCGCGGTGGACTAGTGATTATGCTCCTTGCCTCTGGTCCCGAGGGTCGCGGGTTCAAACCCGGCCGGGGTCTATGGATTTTTTAAGACGGAAAAATCCAATGAGCAAGTACTCAGGGAGGGACTGAAGATTTTCAGGCTCGTAAAAGATCCTTAAGCCTGAATGAAAGGTCTCTGAGCAAAATTTACCGAATTTTCCCGTCCTAGTACTACCTTGGTTTCCTAGATGTCAGTATGAGGCGGAACGCTGACCACGGACCACTCAAAGGACATCTATACGAAAACAAGTGTAACTAATTAGTATGGTTCAAATTCTTCCATATACGGGGAGAGCGCCTAAATCTCTGTTAAGGGAAACTTGGGCTTACTAGAAGAATTAACAGATCTAATGTATCTGTATTTATATATAAAGAAAAAAACTGTTGGAAATGTGACTTCCATTAAAATTATCTAAGATAATGAAGAATCCTGATGGACTAATGCTCGTCGCGGGTTCAAACTCAGCCTACACGGATTTTTCAAGGGGTAAAATTTTGAGCTTGGATTTCTTAGGGGAAAGACTAAATCCGTGGGTTCATTTCTTAGGTTTATGCGACGTAAAATAACGTATAGTCTGAAAAGAGACACCCGAGCAAAATTTACTGACCCTTCGAAATTCAGATACTGTACATCAACTATATGTAGACTTCAAAAAGGCATAATATTCAATTAAGGGGGAGAGTTATTTAAATACAATTATAGTTATAAATACTTGTAGTCGATCGTCGTTGACTAGTGTTAACATGCTCGCCTCTGGTTCCAAGGTTCGCGGGTTCAAACCCGATCAGGACAAATGCATTTTTAAGGATGCAAAATTCTGATCTTAGTATCTTAGGAAGGTAAATAGAGCCATGGGTCGCTTATAGCAGATTTACGACACTCAAAAGAACCTCAAGACTGAAATAAGAAACATGTGAGCAAACGTTTTTGGCCCTGTCATGCCCACATTTGAATAGCTTTGTTATTGACTTTATCTGTTAAAGATAGTCGTTAAATAACATACTAACTTCTTGTAGGGTAATTATTATTCTATTCTGTATTTACCCAGAGGGAAAACGCCCAGTTGGTAGACCAAGAATGAGATGGGAGAATAACATTAACTATGAGCAGAGGGAATTAGATTATACAGGGAATGATTGGAAAACATTAGCTCAGGATAGGGATGCATGGAGAGCTTTATGTCCGCGCGGCTATGAACCTGCGGGTTCGATAATGCCAGTGAGTTAGTTAGTTCTGTAATGGTATAGCACATTGTTGAGCCATAGCCTCTCCTTCGTCAGGAGTTAACAGACCAAATTAATTTAGTTACCTTATTTGCCCATAGATGGCATGCGGTCGAAACACCGACTCATTGAGACATCTAGCGGGCAACTGAAGTATTACTGGGATGTTGGAGATCGGTAAAGCCTCTTTATTCAGGCTTAAGGTTAGGATAGTTATTAAGTTATATGAAATGCGTGTACAGGTTGTCTCGAACCTTTAAAATAAAAATTAAGCAGACAGTGGAGATCTGTAAACTTGACATTTTAAGGCGAGGTGCAGATGGTCAGAAATGGAAATTTTAGGCGATAGTTTATATACACTTATTGAAGAATAAAAAAAAATAGAAATATTTATCCATTTTCAGTTTATTACTTTAGCCATAAGTTGTTCAACATACTACAGGCATTATAACTTTTATATAGGCTGTATGTGCACTGCAGAAAGATGAGTATTGTAGCACAGAACTAGATAAACTTTTGACAGAACTGAACTCTGTACCTTATCCGTTCTTAAAGTGATCCTAACGTAAACAAATGCCAATTGTATCCTTCCGCCAATCGCGCCATAATTACTGTACATTGACAGTAGCACGTGTGAAGTATATAAGACATGTGATCGTTGAATGGGATAGATTACAAGAAAGCTGGTGAGATTTTTCACTGAACTTGTGAAATACATTTAAAATAACTGTGACCACTAGTCAAATGTTTGCCAGACTTGTGTGTTAAAATTTAGATGGCGACACAACAACAGAAGACTCGATACCTTCAGACATTTTGTTTCATCAGAATCGACTGAAACATGACTGAAATGCACCATCCATTTGTAATAAACCATTTTAAGTTATGATTATTGATTAGGTCTATTTTAGAATATTTTATATGTTTTGAATATTATTATTTTCATTCACGAACAATAACAAGTATATTCAGATGACATGTTTTTAATTTAATGAAGGGAACTACTTTTTCTCGTACTTAATACTTCTACATAGTATGTCAATGTCCATAACCAATGAAACGAGCAGGTCACGTGGTTTCGTTTTGACGAGGATCACTTTAACCCATTCGCTTCAGGTTTAAATGCTCATTGCATTTTCCCAGAAACCGGATTTAAATTACCGTAAATTATATTGTCTATTTTCAGACATTTAAAACAAACAAAAGATAACGGTACTTGAGATCATAATAAGGGTAAAGACAAAAACACATTCCTCTACTACTCATAAATGCTAACAAAAGATTACCCTGCCAAGGGATGTACACAATTTTACAAAATATATAACAGCAGAGTTAAGCGAGTGTACCTCGTCTTCTGAGTTGAAGGCTATTTAACAGTCTGCGAGTCTACCTCGTCTTTTTAGCCTTCACGTCGAAATCAATTGAATCCATTGTTGGTACCACGAATACGTTGGTAGGGATGATTACTACTCCCTCAGTAACTTTGATAAAATATTTTTCGATGTAGTATGCATATCACAGACACGTTTATTGCTGACACGATCCAACTTTATATGCTCGAAGTCTGATGTGCGAATTTTTTTTATTTACCTTCCTATCTATCGGGTATAAGACCCAGTCTCCTATGAACTTGTTTTTTTTTAATCCCACTACAGGCCTCAGGAGGCCCTTGGGGTAGTAGGAGGTTAAGGCTCCCACTTTTTCTTGACAATCGGCACTTGATGTCAGCCGGGTTGTCAGCCATGCGTGACGGCCGCCTTTACCCCAGAATAAGCGTCTGGTACTCATTTCAGTTAGAGGCTGAGTCGACACCAGGGCCATAGTGCCGCCAGAGGGTTTGGGTCAGTTTAAAAATCGTGACCCCACCGGGACTCGAACCCTCGACCTTCCGGCTTGTAGCGCAGTGCCTTAACCACTACGCTACGGCGTGTCCCCCTATGAACTTGTAATGTAGTATAATATGCATAACTGTTTCGTTATATTAAAATTGTCAGTTAAGTCATTTTTCTTCTCTACTGTTTTTATCCTGAAAGTTACACTCTATAAGTACAGTAAACCTGTCTTAGCCGGAACCTTTATAAGAAGGAAACCTGTAGAGACGGAAAAATCTCCAGAACGGTACGATTTTATATGAAAATCGTCGTGTATAATCCGGAAACCTTCATAATGTGGAAACGGAATGGTTTTTAAAGTACCAATAGTTAATTTTTACCTCAGTAAGACGGAAAATTATTCTTAAGCACGTTCTAGTTACAGTATTAATGACCACACGTGAAAATTCTGCATATGTCGCTTTCTGCATTATATCGTTTTATCTTCTTGTGTTGCCATTGTATTGTGGGGATACCCTTGCTTATGTTGACAGCGGGGAATCTCTTGCTTTTCCTTGCCTGCTTACGTTACCTGCGAGGGAGTAGTCTCCCTGTAGTTGAGTTCCTTCTCGCTTTTGTGTAGTCAAGTTGTTTTGTATTGCCGTGCAAACTGAGCTGTTACATAGCCTACACTATTTTGTCTGTATTTCAGTTCAATACGTTGTCTTTAAAGCGTGCATTAAAACCCTTACACTACTTACTTACTTACTTACTTACTCACTGGCACTATCGAACCCGTAGGTTCATGGCCGCGCGGACATAAGCTCTCCATACATCCCTATCCTGAGCTAATGCTTTCCAATCATTCCCTGTATAATCTACTTCCCTCAAATCATAGTTAATGTTGTTCTCCCACCTCATTCTTGGTCTACCAACTGGGCGTTTTCCCTCTGGCTTTCCTACAAGAAGCTTCCATGCACGTCTCTCATTCCCCATACGTGCAACATGGCCTGCCCATCGCAGTCTACGAGACTTAACTGTTCTTATTATATCTGGCTTCCTATAAAGACCATGTAGTTCATTGTTATGTAGTCTTCTCCATTCACCTGTCTGTTCATCTCTCTTTGGTCGAAAAATTTTCCTAAGAACTTTATTCTCAAATACTCGTAATCTCCTTTCCTCCCTTAAAGTAAGAGTCCATGTTTCGCACCCATATAATATAACTGGTAGAATAATAGTTTTATATATTTTCAGCTTAACGTTTTTTGAAAGAAGTTGGGACATCAAGAGTCTCTGCAATGCATAATAGCACGCATTTCCAGAATTGAGCCTATGTTTAATTTCTTTTTGCGTCTCATTCCTATTTGTGATTATTGTTCCTAGGTATTTGAATTCAGCCACTTCCTCAAAATTTCCCTCATTTGTCATCAGCTGTCCATTTCCATTATATACTGAATTTCTACCTGTGACCAAAACCCTTACACTGCGTGAGAAAATTCAAGCTTGTAATTTGGAAACCCTTTATAAGAGGGAAAACTGCCAAAACGGAAATATATTTAGGGAACCGTCATGTTCCTTCATAGACTGGTTTTACTGGACAATTTTTACATTGCGTGGACAGCCGAATACCCGTAAATTGGTTTACTAATCGAATAAAAATAATTTAATAGTGAATTATGATCATACATGTCTCCACATATCTAATAATCATGACCATTTTGCAACTTTGAATACTTGAAATTTTTATTTGGATCGATAAAGGTGAATTCTTTGGATTTTCTAAACATGCAAATTGAGGAATGCGGTTGGAATGTCAGGTCTTGCATTGGCGAGCGCGTTTCAAATAAGCTATCAAATTTACAAAATAAATATTTTATTAACTTCTTTAATATAATAATTTAACTTCGGTTTGTCAATTGATAAAATTATTATTTACATAGAAAAAAACAAAGTTGTGAGAGAAATAGCAATTATAAATTTTCCACTTCTTTAACCATGCTGTTCGATTTATGTCCACTGAGTTCAAATAATATAGATTCAAAACTCTGTTTTTGGTCTCTGGAACAGCAAAGAGGCAATAAAATACCCCAAGAATACAACAAATTGAAAAGAACCAGTAACATCCATGTATTCCTAATACATCTGTCATGCTTGGATAAAACTTTGCCATGAGAAATGAAAGAAACCACATAATGGATACAATAATCGTAGTGGCCTTTCCTTTAATCTGTGGTTCAAATATTTCAGCAATAATACAAATGTTACAGGAGCCAAACCTAATGCTATTGCAAATATGAATATTGAGAGACATGTTACAGGCAACCAACCAATTGAAGTGGTATCTTTTTCCAAATACTTCAAAAAGAAATATACACCTATAGCTGCTAAACATATAGCCATGCTTGCATTCGATATCAGCAGCAATATTTTCCTTCCAGCTTTATCGATTAGCAAAGCTGAAGCACAAGAACCTGCGAATTGAACTAATCCGATGATTATCGATGAAGTATGTGGGGAAAGACCACTCCCAGCTTCTTGGAAAATGTTGACAGCGTAACTCAATATAGCATATATACCGCAAAACTGCAAATTAGCAACTAACACAGTGCCAATTATAAGAGCTTTACGACTGC
The DNA here is from genome assembly GCA_030220185.1 of Diploptera punctata. Lineage (NCBI taxonomy): Eukaryota > Metazoa > Arthropoda > Insecta > Blattodea > Blaberidae > Diploptera > Diploptera punctata. Next base: position 439,900 of record JASPKZ010001614.1, read on the forward strand.
CTACCGATGTGAAAATATCTTTTATTGAAGCTGCTTCGGGGAGTGCTTTCCTTTCCTTTATGAAAGATACAGTTTTGTGCATTTCTTTTTGTAATAGATCATCGTTATCCCCTCTAAGCCATCTCAAACTCCTTTCTGCATCGATGTTTCTTCCCGTATTAATGAGATAAATAGGTGTTTCTGGCATCCATATATAGCAAATGAGATATAATATTGGGATTTGTATCATGATGTATGCATGAGTGTAATATGATGCTACTGAACCAACTATGTATGCGAAGACAAGTCCAGCGTTACCGAAGAGAATAAGGTAGCTTGCTAAGGCACCCCTAACAGAATCTTCTACAGTTTCGGCGACATAAACTGGGAAAATACAGTGACTGCTCCAGAGCCCATGCCTCCAATAAACCGTGCAGATAAAGCAGAGGAACCGATTTGGCATAAATGACAAGAATCCAGGTCAAGATGAAGGGCACTGCTACTAAATATCCGGTGAGCTTCCTGCTCAGGTAATGGGTTAAGTAGAGGTACAAAACTGTGGCAACAATTGCACCTAGGCACACAAGGGAACTCAGCCATGAACCTTCATCAGTGTTGATGGCACCTTGATCCAGCGGTGAATCTTCGGACTGCAGCACTGGAACCATAGGTGAAGCCCATCCGATTACTGCGCCATTGCAGAAGGCTGCCAGATTTACTATAACATTATAACATTTCATGAAATTAATCGGGAAAGGTATTACATACGTTCGAATTGAAAATAGCTTTTACTGAATTTTAAAAATATATATAGTACACATAAACTAAAAGTTCAGGTAAAAGTTAAGATTTATTGAAAATTGCTATGAATGTACAAAACAATAAAATAGTTATACTGACACGAAGGGAGACAAAATATAACGGGCATTTCTGGGTTTTTACGAGTAAAACACTCTGATTGAACTGATGGTTAATGTTTGTAGTGAATTTCGATTAAATACAGAGGGCTCCACCTAGTCAAAGTCCACTCTCCTTATCATCCATGATACTTCTGAGATAGTTAAGATGTAAAAAAGAGAAAAAAAAATGTGTGTGAAAAACAACACTAGATGTTACAGAATTTATACACATTGTTAGTAAAATTAAAAAAAAATTGTGAGTGAACAACGGTGAATTAGCACTGAAGGACCGGCCTTTAAGTAGAAAATTGTACATGAATTGACATGAGTCTTTAAACATTTGGTTCTTGAGTTTATGACATATAGTACATTCCATTAGGACCTACATTTATTTGCTAGAATTATGATAAATTCTCATTTCTTTTATTAGCTGCTATTTTATAGCTTAAGCTTGAGTGTTAGAAATATTGTCCTCTCTGCAAGAATTAATATATAGTCAATACTAATAAAATTCATTGTTAAAACCGTTGAGGTGGTGAGTCATAAAATAAAATAAGTTAAAATACCTTCTTAGGTAAAATCCGTCGTCCTCAACTTTTAAAATATGTAATCTTTATGCCTGTAGGTCTTTCAGAACATCCGTTCCATCTTCAGCAGTTCATTCTTCGCTACAGCATCCAGGTTGATGTTTGATGCGGCTTTGTCGAGTCACGACAACCTGGATGCTGTAGCGAAGAATGAACTGCTGAAGATGGGACGGATGTCTTGAAAGGCCTACATGCATAAAGATCACATATTTTAAAAGTTGAGGACGACGGATTTTACCTAAGAAGGCATTTTAACTTATTTAATTAATATATAGTCTTGACAAAAAATATTGATACAAACTTTTTACAGATTCTGTACAATGTGTTTTGAGTTTTTTTATCTTAATGCACTCTTGTTCATTGTGAATTGATCAGTGAAAGAGGAATCAGTCTGAGTTTTCAACATCGAAAGAGGAGAATGCGAAATTTGTGAAGACGTCATAATCTTACGTAAGATAGGAAAATTGCTGGTAAAAAATTATAAATTTTAAAGAAGCTGAAAATCATCACAATACTGGTCTACCGGACTATCTAGAGATTTAGTCACTGGATCCGTCAAGCATCGTCCGAAATAAGTGTAGGGATTCCTGCTGAGCAGGAAACAGTGGCAGATCGCATTCGCCGAAATGATGTCCGGAAACAGTGATGGCTCGGGAGCTTGACATATCAAAGAGATCGATGCCCAGGATACTCGCAGACCTTCAAGGGGCTTGAGGCTAACCTACAGATTACAAAACATTTCCTAACTATTCGATTCGTGAAGCAGAGGAAACTAAAATTCATACATCTGCTCCAGCGGTTTGCTAACAATGGGCATCAAATAATCATCTTCACCGATTATAAAATTTTCACTATTGGGTAGTGTTTTAGTCGGTAAAATGACAGGACATGTGCTTAAAACTTTCGGAAAACACTTAAGATAGCTCCGAAAATCCGTAGGGCAAGCACACTTCTTCAATAATGTTTTGGTGGTGCCATCTAGTTTCATTTATGTGAGAAGAGGGTTAAAAATGCAAACATTTGTGAAAACTCAGCTTTATAGCTTATAGTCAAAGGGCTCAATACCACGTTATTTTTTCCGTATGGTTTTGTTGATTGAGATGAATTTATGTTGTCTGCATTCTCAGTATCATCCTTAAGTGTATCATAAGGATTATATACATTTATTGATGGGATATTTTGAGCAGGCTTGCTGATTTCATTATACTTTCGTTTTTTTTCTACGAACTTGTTGGCAGTTTGGATTCTCATCATCATCAAGAAGTCTCTGTATAGTAATATCATCTTGTGATATATTATAGACATCTTGTTTTTCATTTAATTGAGGCATGGAGATTGTTTCTTTAATATTAGGCATATTATTATAACTAACAGACTTACTTACAGTTCTGTTATTCCGTTCCTTAGGACCTTCATATGTTTTTAAATTTACATTCTTCTTAAATGTAAGATTTATGTCACATAGGCCTATACCAATTTGCGGAAATTCACTTGATATCTTATCATTCAATGTCTCTAGAACTGATTCGCCATATTGTTCAATGTCCCTTCTCGGTCCAGTTAAATCTAAATTAAGTTGCTGTCTTTCAGCCAGATTACTTAAAACTAATACTTACACACGAAATTGATATTATTATCAATATATTGAAAAATAAAGTAAACACTGAACACACTTAAATTATGAAATAATCAATATTTGTAATTCAATTGAAATTCGCGGTTGCAACAAAAAGCACAGCCACCTGGATCTCTCTTTGTTAAATAGTAAACCAATTACCTTACACCGTCATCTGTTAGCATCGTATGGAACTCACAGATAATTATAACTCTTTGTTAAATAATAAACAAATAATTTGCAATAAAAATAATGCGACTATAAATTTATTTATAAACAACCGTAGGTCTCAAGTTGGATCAAACAGCACACAGTGTGCAAAAATTTTATTAAAATCGGTTCAGTAGTTTAGGATTCCATCGCGGACAAACAACGTGACACGTAATTTTTATATATTAAGATATATTAGATTAACTTTAATCGCATTATAATGATTTTTTCACTAGTTTCATGATGTCACTTAGGCCACTGTTCCGACTATTCAATTGAATGTTCATCTAGTAAAACAGCTTTCTGGCCAATGGAAATATCTGAGAGAAGTCTATTAAAACATGAAAAAAGCACGTTCTTGGATATTTTATTATGCATAGAACATCTATATTAAAATACCAACTCACCCACCATTGCAGCCAAATATTGGGTGATTTTTTTGCCTTCAGCGAGTGATGGGCTGGACCCTGCTTTACTATTTGACTCATCGCTGCTTTCATTTGTTTCCCGAGACAGAACCATTTTTAATTCTCGCTTACAACAAATAGTTACGGCAGCAGTTTTTGCATTGTATATAAGTGAGTGTCAGGTTATTCGCCTTATGAGCAGATAACAAAAATTAAATTTAGCATGTTACTTATTTGAAGATCAACCTGTTTCAATTACAACAGGTATCATAATTTAAACTGAAGCTACGTACAAAGTAAACAGTTGAGAATATGTTGTTGCCTAGCAACTGCTTCCTGGTTTTTAAATTAACTACAGAGCGTGTTTAGAACGTCAAAACAAGCTCAAAGCGCATTAAACTGTATATTATATGCATGCGAGGTGCCTGATTCATTTTGAAATGGTTATTAACGATTTCATCAGACTGGATATTATATAATTTCAGTGCATTCGGCGTATAATGGCTGCAAATGGAATATTTTTGAACATGTGATCATCTATAATTTGGTATAAATATTAGATGAGAGAATTAAGTGAGAATATACAGGGTGTAACAAAACTGAACGGCAAAATTTCAGGAATGAATTCATCGAGAGAAGAAAACAAGTCTAGTAGAATATGTGTCCGGAAATGAGTAATTAGAGAGTTATTTGAACTTTTATGAAGGTTAGTAAAGCCCTTAAAACAGACATAATACATTCTGATCCCTCTGTAAACCACTCAAAACATACTTATTTCCATCACACTCTAACTAAGGAAACATGTTGCGAATAAAAGTGTTTTCCACCTGAATACATGTTAGCACCTGTAAATGATTTCCAGCCATTTTTAGGTTATTTAGCCGTAAGCGATCAGTTTGTCTGAAGCCTGTTTTCAGTAGTTTACAGTGTGATGCGAAAACATCTTTTGGAAAAACTGCACTTAAACTAGCGTGAAATATTTACAGTGTGATAGGAAGACATGTTTTGGAAAAACTGCACTTAAACTAGCGTGAAATATTTACAGTGTGATAGGAAGACATGTTTTGGAAAAACTGCACTTAAACTAAGTAAAGTAAAAGTAAAGTGATCCCACGACAGGCCCGGAGGCCCTTGGGGTAGTAGGAGGTTAAGGCTCCCACTTTTCTAGACAATCGGCGCTTTATGTCAGCCGGGTTGTCAGCCCTGCGTGACGGCCGCCTTTACCCCCAGAACAAGCGTCTGGTACTCATTTCCGTTAGAGGCTGAGTCGACCCAAGGGCCATAGTGCCGCCAGAGGGTTTGGGTCAGTTTAAAAATCCTGACCCCAACGGGACTTGAACCCTCGACCCTCCGGCTTGTAGCTCAATGTCTTAACCACTATGCTACGGCGTGCCCCATTGCACTTAAACTAGCGTGAAATATTTTCAAAGTCCTATAGAACAACAGTGCGCATGCGCCAGAGTTTATAGAGCCTGCGATAACCCACAATCGAACCACATATCGATTACTATCCGTCGCTATGAAATTTAAATGACCAATATTTGCAATAAATCCCCAAATCTATGTTAAAAAAATATATTAATAATATTAAAATTACCAAACGTTTATTAAAAATGGGTGTACACTCACTTATCACTCCCTAACGCTGATCCAACCAGCGATAACCCAAAACAGCGACAGAAAAATCATAGACTAAGTAATATACTCTGTGGAGAAAATAACAATTAGCATCACAATATTGTCTAACAGTGTCATAATATTGTGATTTGCATTTTTAAATAAATACTTCAAAATTGTCTAATAATGTTATAAAAATTGTTTGAAAAAGTTTAAATATTAAATAATGTTAGTAAATACAGAAGACGAGCTATAGTTTACAACAATATAACTGAAAAACAAGCGCTAGTAGAAGTGCAGTTGAGTACATGTTTTCAATGGTTTACAGTGAGCTGAGAAAGTGACTATTACATCGATTTTCAGTGGTTTACTAACATTCTTAAAGTTCGAATAATTCTGTAATTATACATTTCCGGACCCGTGTTGTACTAGACTTTTTTCTTCTCTTAATATGAAGAATACATTTCTGAATGTTTGCCGTTGAGTTTTGTTTCACCCTGTATAGCTAAAATCTCATATCATGTTCTATAATCATTAGGTAAATAAAAATAACCTTGGTTCAGCTTGCCCAGGTGATAGTACCTTGTGAGGGCCCCTTGCCAGGGTTACGGTGAAGACCTCAACGACAGATACAGCGGAGAAGGAGTCCTTTGGTGCAGTGTACCAATAATATGAAGAATACATTTTCTGAATGTTTGCCGTTGAGTTTTGTTTCACCCTGTATAGCAAAATCTCATATCATGTTCTATAATCATTAGGTAAATAAAAATAACCTTGGTTCAGCTTGCCCAGGTGATAGTACCTTGTGAGGGCCCCTTGCCAGGGTTACGGTGAAGACCTCAACGACAGATACAGCGGAGAAGGAGTCCTTTGGTGCAGTGTACCAATAATATGAAGAATACATTTCTGAATGTTTGCCGTTGAGTTTGTTTCACCCTGTATAGCTAAAATCTCATATCATGTTCTATAATCATTAGGTAAATAAAAATAACCTTGGTTCAGCTTGCCCAGGTGATAGTACCTTGTGAGGGCCCCTTGCCAGGGTTACGGTGAAGACCTCAACGGCAGATACAGCGGAGAAGGAGTCCTTTGGTACAGTGTACCAATAATATGAAGAATACATTTCTGAATGTTTGCCGTTGAGTTTTGTTTCACCCTGTATAGCTAAAATCTCATATCATGTTCTATAATCATTAGGTAAATAAAAATAACCTTGGTTCAGCTTGCCCAGGTGATAGTACCTTGTGAGGGCCCCTTGCCAGGGTTACGGTGAAGACCTCAACGGCAGATACAGCGGAGAAGGAGTCCTTTGGTAGTGTACCAATACTATGAAGAATACATTTCTGAATGTTTGCCGTTGAGTTTTGTTTCACCCTGTATAGCTAAAATCTCATATCATGTTCTATAATCATTAGGTAAATAAAAATAACCTTGGTTCAGCTTGCCCAGGTGATAGTACCTTGTGAGGGCCCCTTGCCAGGGTTACGGTGAAGACCTCAACGACAGATACAGCGGAGAAGGAGTCCTTTGGTGCAGTGTACCAATAATATGAAGAATACATTTCTGAATGTTTGCCGTTGAGTTTTGTTTCACCCTGTATAGCTAAAATCTCATATCATGTTCTATAATCATTAGGTAAATAAAAATAACCTTGGTTCAGCTTGCCCAGGTGATAGTACCTTGTGAGGGCCCCCTTGCCAGGGTTACGGTGAAGACCTCAACGACAGATACAGCGGAGAAGGAGTCCTTGGTGCAGTGTACCAATAATATGAAGAATACATTTCTGAATGTTTGCCGTTGAGTTTGTTTCACCCTGTATAGCTAAAATCTCATATCATGTTCTATAATCATTAGGTAAATAAAAATAACCTTGGTTCAGCTTGCCCAGGTGATAGTACCTTGTGAGGGCCCCTTGCCAGGGTTACGGTGAAGACCTCAACGACAGATACAGCGGAGAAGGAGTCCTTTGGTGCAGTGTACCAATAATATGAAGAATACATTTCTGAATGTTTGCCGTTGAGTTTTGTTTCACCCTGTATAGCTAAAATCTCATATCATGTTCTATAATCATTAGGTAAATAAAAATAACCTTGGTTCAGCTTGCCCAGGTGATAGTACCTTGTGAGGGCCCCTTGCCAGGGTTACGGTGAAGACCTCAACGACAGATACAGCGGAGAAGGAGTCCTTTGTACAGTGTACCAATAATATGAAGAATACATTTCTGAATGTTTGCCGTTGAGTTTTGTTTCACCCTGTATAGCTAAAATCTCATATCATGTTCTATAATCATTAGGTAAATAAAAATAACCTTGGTTCAGCTTGCCCAGGTGATAGTACCTTGTGAGGGCCCCTTGCCAGGGTTACGGTGAAGACCTCAACGACAGATACAGCGGAGAAGGAGTCCTTTGGTACAGTGTACCAATAATATGAAGAATACATTTCTGAATGTTTGCCGTTGAGTTTTGTTTCACCCTGTATAGCTAAAATCTCATATCATGTTCTATAATCATTAGGTAAATAAAAATAACCTTGGTTCAGCTTGCCCAGGTGATAGTACCTTGTGAGGGCCCCTTGCCAGGGTTACGGTGAAGACCTCAACGACAGATACAGCGGAGAAGGAGTCCTTTGGTACAGTGTACCAATAATATGAAGAATACATTTCTGAATGTTTGCCGTTGAGTTTTGTTTCACCCTGTATAGCTAAAATCTCATATCATGTTCTATAATCATTAGGTAAATAAAAATAACCTTGGTTCAGCTTGCCCAGGTGATAGTACCTTGTGAGGGCCCCTTGCCAGGGTTACGGTGAAGACCTCAACGACAGATACAGCGGAGAAGGAGTCCTTTGGTACAGTGTACCAATAATATGAAGAATACATTTCTGAATGTTTGCCGTTGAGTTTTGTTTCACCCTGTATAGCTAAAATCTCATATCATGTTCTATAATCATTAGGTAAATAAAAATAACCTTGGTTCAGCTTGCCCAGGTGATAGTACCTTGTGAGGGCCCTTGCCAGGGTTACGGTGAAGACCTCAACGACAGATATAGCGGAGAAGGAGTCCTTTGGTGCAGTGTACCAATAATATGAAGAATACATTTCTGAATGTTTGCCGTTGAGTTTTGTTTCACCCTGTATAGCTAAAATCTCATATGTTCTATAATCATTAGGTAAAAAAAAATAACCTTGGTTCAGCTTGCCCAGGTGATAGTACCTTGTGAGGGCCCCTTGCCAGGGTTACGGTGAAGACCTCAACGACAGATACAGCGGAGAAGGAGTCCTTTGGTGCAGTGTACCAATAATAAGAAGAATACATTTCTGAATGTTTGCCGTTGAGTTTTGTTTCACCCTGTATAGCTAAAATCTCATATCATGTTCTATAATCATTAGGTAAATAAAAATAACCTTGGTTCAGCTTGCCCAGGTGATAGTACCTTGTGAGGGCCCCTTGCCAGGTTACGGTGAAGACCTCAACGACAGATACAGCGGAGAAGGAGTCCTTTGGTACAGTGTACCAATAATATGAAGAATACATTTCTGAATGTTTGCCGTTGAGTTTTGTTTCACCCTGTATAGCTAAAATCTCATATCATGTTCTATAATCATTAGGTAAATAAAAAAACCTTGGTTCAGCTTGCCCAGGTGATAGTACCTGTGAGGGCCCCTTGCCAGGGTTACGGTGAAGACCTCAACGACAGATACAGCGGAGAAGGAGTCCTTTGGTACAGTGTACCAATAATATGAAGAATACATTTCTGAATGTTTGCCGTTGAGTTTTGTTTCACCCTGTATAGCTAAAATCTCATATCATGTTCTATAATCATTAGGTAAATAAAAATAACCTTGGTTCAGCTTGCCCAGGTGATAGTACCTTGTGAGGGCCCCTTGCCAGGGTTACGGTGAAGACCTCAACGACAGATACAGCGGAGAAGGAGTCCTTTGGTACAGTGTACCAATAATATGAAGAATACATTTCTGAATGTTTGCCGTTGAGGTTTTGTTTCACCCTGTATAGCTAAAATCTCATATCATGTTCTATAATCATTAGGTAAATAAAAATAACCTTGGTTCAGCTTGCCCAGGTGATAGTACCTTGTGAGGGCCCCTTGCCAGGGTTACGGTGAAGACCTCAACGACAGATACAGCGGAGAAGGAGTCCTTTGTACAGTGTACCAATAATATGAAGAATACATTTCTGAATGTTTGCCGTTGAGTTTTGTTTCACCCTGTATAGCTAAAATCTCATATCATGTTCTATAATCATTAGGTAAATAAAAATAACCTTGGTTCAGCTTGCCCAGGTGATAGTACCTTGTGAGGGCCCCTTGCCAGGGTTACGGTGAAGACCTCAACGACAGATACAGCGGAGAAGGAGTCCTTTGGTACAGTGTACCAATAATATGAAGATACATTTCTGAATGTTTGCCGTTGAGTTTTGTTTTACCCTGTATAGCTAAAATCTCATATCATGTTCTTTAATCATTAGGTAAATAAAAATAACCTTGGTTCAGCTTGCCCAGGTGATAGTACCTTGTGAGGGCCCCTTGCCAGGGTTACGGTGAAGACCTCAACGACAGATACAGCGGAGAAGGAGTCCTTTGGTGCAGTGTACCAATAATATGAAGAATACATTTCTGAATGTTTGCCGTTGAGTTTTGTTTCACCCTGTATAGCTAAAATCTCATATCATGTTCTATAATCATTAGGTAAATAAAAATAACCTTGGTTCAGCTTGCCCAGGTGATAGTACCTTGTGAGGGCCCTTGCCAGGGTTACGGTGAAGACCTCAACGACAGATACAGCGGAGAAGGAGTCCTTTGGTGCAGTGTACCAATAATATGAAGAATAAATTTCTGAATGTTTGCCGTTGAGTTTTGTTTCACCCTGTATAGCTAAAATCTCATATCATGTTCTATAATCATTAGGTAAATAAAAATAACCTTGGTTCAGCTTGCCCAGGTGATAGTACCTTGTGTACCTTGTGAGGGCCCCTTGCCAGGGTTACGGTGAAGACCTCAACGACAGATACAGCGGAGAAGGAGTCCTTTGGTACAGTGTACCTGGTGGAAGAGACAACTCTACATCTACTGCCTTGTAGATTGACGAACGGGCGGATGGGTTTCGTTAGTTCTGCAAGACAATCCCATCTAGGAGAGACAACCCCGAAATAAAACGGGGCAGGCTGAGCTCTGGAGCTGGGTGAAGGCAATCGACTTTGGGAGGAAACCCCGAATAATAAACCCAGCATAAAAACGGGCTAGCAACCCACCTCTTATACATTGCTCGCAGTCCCAGGGCCAAGCCTCGGATTCTTAATTCATGTATTTTAAATTTTTTTGGAGTCAACTTACCTTCCATTTTTCGCATCATCCACTCTGATCCCATTCTTCATACATGTCAATTCCCAGAATAATCTTTATTTAATTATCGTGTCTACACATTATTTTTATGTATTACATAATAATGTACGCTTCTATTGTGCAAAAGTTTTCTTATCTGTAAGTAGAGGATTTGAACTGTGTGCTTGTGCTTTGAAATGTTAAATCAGTGTCTCTCGTCGCATCGGGACAGCTGTGTCACAAGTAGCACGTGCCCGAGGATTCACCGCACCAGTGCCAGTTGCTTAAAAATGAAGAATTTTATGAGATGAAATTTGATTTATTATTTACATTGTATAAAAATAGTTTAGAAATATAATTAATTAGTTTATTACTTGTCTTAGCAGCAATAGTGAACAGAGCTCAAATTCATATTTCTTCTTGATTACCAGCGGCCAATCGTCTTACGTCCCTGAAGCATTGAGTGATTGCAATTAAAGAGATGTTACATTGTCCAGCGAGGATCGTAATGAAGCTATTGCAATAATGTGCTAATATGATAATGTGAAAGGGATTTACGCTATTTAACTCATGCCCCAAATGGGAGTCAGTGACCAATCACGTTTCAATGATTTCTGTTTTACAACCAATCAAGGTCCTGTTTCACGAACTATTTATCAGTGTTAAATTTACCATATTAAAGAAAGCTCCTCCTTTTTAATATTCTGAACAGGTCTGACCATTATTTTGCAGTGACTGAGCCTGTGAGAAATACGGCTACCAGATTGTATGTATAGTGCATAGATGTCAACACATAGCGCTTGCAGGAGTTAATATAAAAACATTGTAGCAATTTATTATAGTACCAAAAAAAGAAACCACTGTTTGCACTTTCTTAAATGTATTTTTTCCCAGGTAATAATCCAGAAAATATAATTGTCATATTTACATCATACGACATCAGAAATGAATTAATATACAGTTTGATGTGTTTCATTTTTTTCTCCACTAGAGAGCATCCTTACAATATTGTGTTTCTTTGGCAATAAATAGTATGATCTGGTTGCAGTGATAAACAAAATAAGCTGATGAAGCGTATCTGTGGTTTCTCATTTGTTTCAAACATCGCCGTTTACATTAAATATATAAATCTTTTAAAATAATTATATTTTATAATAACTATATTTAAATAATGATTTGTGATCAACTTCGTGAGTCGTGAATTTATCGATAATTTGGAAATCACTCGTGGCATTACTTATGAAAAGAGTGAAGGTTTTAAAATTTTCACTGCCACAAAAAAAAAAAAAAATGTTATGTACAAGCAGTAAGAGACCCATCATGTAGTCATGCGGGATAAGGCATACTATGAGAAATTCAATATGGCTATTATAATGATATTGTGAAAAGAAAAATTAATGTATGAACCAGGAATCGAACCGTGGACCTCTAGTTCTCCAGACTAGTGTGCAGCCCACTACACCATTCCACACCTGACACAAACGCTAACAATTCTTTCCACATATACAAATCTATAATTCTCGATTCGTCCTGGGTCAGGTAGATGACACTTCGTTTAGAAGTATCTATATTTGAGAATTTTACACCAACACTTTTATAAGTAGTAAACGATGTTATTTGACATTTTCCAATACTGTTATTTTAACACAGTTCCAATAATGCATCATATTATAATGATATTGTGTCATCTACCTGACAGCGGACAAAACGAGAATTATAGATTTGTATATGTGGAAAGAATTATTGCTGTTTGTGCCAGGTGTGGAATGGTGTAGTGGGCTGCACACTAGTCCGGAGAACTAGAGGTCCACGGCTCGATTCCTGGTTCACACATTAATTTTTCTTTGTACAATATCATTATAATACTATAATATGATCCATTATTGGAACTGTGTTAAAATAACAGTATTGGAAAATGTTAAATCGGTATGACTACTGAAAAAAAAAGACCATACACAGTTAATCAATAGCAGGTCTGCAACAATAGCAGGTCTGAGTTGAGAAATATCGCCAGGCACCTGAAGGAACTGAGAAAAGGACCCATCCCATAAAATGGGTTAAAGAAGTCGATAATAAGATTCAACGGCAGGTGATTTGAGTCTAGAAGAGGGGAGAGGAAGGTAATCCATTCTGATATAGTATATGCTGTAGTTGGCCATGTTACACGTGTCCCAAATTCTGTACCTGTTTTTGTAGCGTAAATAGACTCTGAATTTTATTATTAACACATATAACTGCTTATGTTCATTACAATCCACATTGGGCCACGGCGAATAGTGCCAGTTTAATTATAAACATCGGTGTGCAAGTGTTGAGTTAAAATTCCTTGTTGCCAGAGTAGAAGGATTTCCTCATCAAGAAACCTCAGGGAGTGCGGTGATCAAGAATGTTACGCGTAGCACGTAATCAGTATTTTTGTTTCTTACTATCTGTGGATATATTTGATTCAAATACATACCATATCGCAAGGATCAGAACTAGGTCCAATTTTATTTTTATACATATATTGACAACAAACGTTACACATCTCATATCTACACTAATAACTACAACTATAGCTATATACATATTTTACCACAAACTATTAACAGTACAATTAAAAAAACGTACGAAGACCTTGACTGTATAGCATTTTGGACAAAAAATGATAATCACAAATCATGAGGTAAAGGTAAGGTAAAGTGATCCTTTTTTTAGACAGTCGGCACTTGATATCAGCCGAGTTGTCTGCCCTATGTGACGGCCACCTTTATCCCCAGAACAAGAGTCTTTTAGTCATTTCAGTTAGAGGCTGGGTCGACCCCTGGGCCATGGTGCCACCAGAAGGTTTGGATCAGTTTCAAAATCGTGACTCCACTGGGACTCGAACACTTGACCTTCCGGCTTATAGCGTGTTGCCTTAACCAACTACGCTACGGGGTGCCCCATAAACCACGAAAACCACAAGCTATTGTTATAGGTTCCACATTCTATTAAACAAAATTGATATAATAAATTTTATTATTCATTGCTAATCCCTTTAACCGCAAATCACATTGATATTAATTTTAAATCTTCTGCGAGAAATATGTGTGTATATTTTGATCAAAATAGTAGTTTAAGTTACATATACGAGAATCTCATAAAAACTTTCTCTAAAACGTTTAAAGATTTTCCTTACTTCTTTGAGTAAAGTGGTTTTCTTTTGTCTTTGATTATGCTCCACGACTTACTCTTAAGACTTGAGCATACAATTAGAGGAATGAGGCGATAAGAAATTCGAGGAGCAGATTATTTGGGCATGGCACGAGGGAGAGGAAGGTGTCTCATTCTGATGCAAGTTGGTATAACTGACAGTGTTGCAGGTGTGCTTGAATGCGTTATATATATATATATATATATATATATATATAAAACTGATTAAAAAAGAAGAAGAATCACATATTCACAGCCTTTACATGGCAGGTGGATAAATGCTTCTGCTTAGGTGTACGGAAGTAAGACTTGGATCAAGAGCCTCTTGAAAGCTTCTGTCATTGACTTGAAGATATTATGATGTATGTTGTCATGGCGACAATCTCTCATTAGTGTAGGCAGCTTGGATGCTACATGGTTACATCTTACGCGGTCGGAGGTGTCTGCCTTCTGCCTGATGGTTAAAAGTTAAGATGGCGGAGGACAGGAATATACCTTATCGTTTTTATAAAAGGATATTCATAAAAGGATTATGTAAAATGCAAGAATAATCATGGACTTACGAAGTTGTGATATTTTTATTCATTAAAGCAGAATTCAATATTATTTTTACACCCAACAGTGCCCAAGCTGTGCTTGGCTGGATTGCACATCACTGAAGCTTTCAGTACATTTTACTCTACCATTACTTAATGTTATGCTTTTAATTTTTTTAAATCTCTTACTTGCTTAGTAAAAGAGTTCAGAATTTGCCTAAAATCGATTTATGTTGTTTAGTCTAAAATCAAACATGGCTGAGTGATTGTAAATAATGTGGAGGAGTTGCTATGATGCAATTCATTGTCTTCCACTCTAATATTTTAAAATAAATATTTAAAACTTGAATACAAAATACATAAATATTTCTTACAATATATATATATATATATATATATATATATATATATGGATTTCTTGAGGAGAGCAGCAAGATGTTCAAAATTAGACAAAATAAGAAATACTGTCATAAGAGAAAAAATGAATATTGGTTATTCAATAGTAGATTATATACGGTATAAGCAATTAAATTGGTATGGGCACGTACGACGAATGCAAGAAGAAAGATTACCCAGGAAAACATTGGAATGGTGTCCACCTGGAAGAAGGAGGAGAGGAAGACCTCGAAACTCGTGGATGCAGGAAATAAGAACTGGAATGAGAGCAAGAGGACTGGAGGACATGGATTGAATGGAGAGAGACGAGTGGAGAAGGAAAATAAAACTTTAGGCACAGAAATATGTGTAAACATTAAAATTGTGTATATAAATAAATAAAATATATATAAATGTTTATATTATATTTAAATCAACACCTTTTGAATTGCTTACATCATATTTTTTACTTGATTTCTCACCACCATCCAGTTCTTCAAATATGTTTTCTATGCTTTTATTTTTAGTTTCTGGGTAAACAAATATAGTCATTAACAATCCAATGAAACAGAAAGCAGCAAATAACCAGTAACACGAATACAATCCAAAAAGTTCTGATACATTTGCATAAAATTTGGTCACTAGAAACGCTATAAACCACATCCATGTTAAGCTGACACACACTGCTAGACTTCTTGCTCGAGGAAGAAACATTTCAGGGACCATAAGGAAAGGTATAGGTGCCACACCTATTCCTAAAGATATTACATAAACAGAAAGACACAGAAGTGGAATCCACGAAACATTTGAAACTTCAATACCATTTGATTTGCAGAAAAAATATGCTCCATTTGTTGTCAGACACAGTATAAGACAAAAGTTTGAAATACCAAGTAGAACTTTTCTTCCAGCCCTGTCAAGTAGGAGTGTAGATACGGAAGTACCTAATATTTGAAGTAGAGAAACAATTATGGATGAAAGGTTAGGAGACATATCAGATCCAGCAGCTTGAAAAGTGCTGACTGTGTAACTCAAAGTTGCTATTGGCGCGCTTAGCTGGAGGTTTGCTGCCAATAGGAATGCGATTACATAAGCTTTCCTTGTTCCACGTGATGAGAAAATCTCTTTAATAGAAAACTGTTCACTTTCATTCTGCCTTTCTTTAAATGCTGCTGTTAATTTATCTAACTCTACCTTGACAACATTATCGTCTCCTCTCAACCATTTAAGATTTTTTTCTGCTGCTTCTAGATTCGATATCTGCACAAGATATGAAGGAGATTCTGGCATAAAGAAAAATGCTATAAGATACAATGCTGTAACTGCAAGAATTAAATAAGAAGTGACATAATATGTAGTGTAAGAAGCGCATATGTACACAAACAAAACTCCAACGTAACTGATCAAAACATAGAGGCTTCCAAGAGCTCCTCTCACGCTGTTTTCAGATATTTCAGTGACGTATAAAGGACAAAATAATGTCGTTGCGCCTGTTCCCATGCCAGCAAAGAATCTAGCAATATACAGCATGGTAACGTTGTTCGCACAAATTACGAGTATGTATGCTATTGCGTAGGGCACTGCAACTAGATATCCAGTAAATTTCCTGCTGCATTTGTTGACAATGAGGTAGTAGATGGGTATGTTGAACATGGATCCCAAGCAGATGATGGCACTTAGCCAAGATGCTTCTTCATTTGTTACAGCTCTTCCAATTGGGGAAGTTTCTGATTGTAAAATTGGTATTATTGGTGATGGCCAACCAATACCTACTCCGTGTACGAGCGAGGCGATGTTCACTGTAAAGAGATAGGCACAATAATGAATACAAAATTATATTAAATTTTCTGCTTTAGAGTCATGGTACTTGGGTTTCCTTTCTTTCTTGTAGAAACCTCTTCCATACTAGTCCTGTTCTCAATTCACTGACACTTGGTTTGGTATTTTCAAATCCTAAGTATATATATATATATATATATACAGGGTGTTTCGAAATTCAATGCTCAAACTGCTAGGTATGATGCAGAAGGCAAAAACAAATATATTTTGTTAAATAACCATGTGTCGGAAATTCGTACGTATTGAGTACGGAGCATGCGAAAGTAATACGGGAGTGCAGAAATGTGCTAGTCGATCGTGGATTGAAGTAAATGTACGATAATCCGGACATCTTCGTGCAGGGTAACGTACGCGGTACATTCTCTGGGCTTGCCGACTATTACCCTCAGCCGCACCATAGACAAAGGGCATGTCTCACAGTTCTCTCCATGAGTAGCGTTCCATGTTGATGCTTAGTCCGTTACACAGTTACTAGTGCTGTTTACTTACTCAGTGTCGAAATATGGCATGACAATGCACTGCACACTTCAAATCAAGTACAGTATTTAGTGTAATGGATTTGTAAAAATAATTGCTCATTTAATATCTCCTCCACTCTCGTACTATCTTCGCATGCTCAGTACTCAATACGTATGAATTTCCGACACATGGTTATTTAACAAAATATATTCGTTTTTGCCTTCTGCATCATACCTAGCAGTTTGATCATTGAATTTCGAAACACCCTGTATATTGTCACAAATAAGAAAATTAGAAACATAATGGAAGCAGAAGAAAGCATAATAGAAAGAATTGAGGAAAAGGAATTAAAGTGGTTAGGACATGTTTTAAGAATGGAAGATGAGCGATGGCCGAAGCAACTATATGAATGGCATCCTAACAGAAAGAAGAAAAGAGGAAGACCAAGGTTAACATGGAAGGAAAACATGAAGAGAGTAATGCAAGCTAGAGGGCTAAGCATCGAAGATGCCCAAGACCGTAGGCTTTGGAGGTTTGGCACGGGAAGACGGCAGCAGCTGTAAAAACCCGAAGATAGATAGATAGATATATATTGGCTTCTGTGAATCTGAGCCCCACACCACTAAAACATACTTTCTTATTGGTATTAATTATTCCACTTTTTAAAGGTGTTATATCGAAATTTCGAAATGTTGATAATAATATAGAGGAAACCCAAAAGTACCGCATTAAATTAGAATTAAATTAGAATGCTAATGAATTTAATGATCTAGTAAATTATGTGAAAAACTTATTTTAGGGCATTGTTAGGGCATTGTTTAATTGTTGTGAAACATACAGTATTTCATAAGATAAAATAAGTTAAAATATACCTTCTTAGGTAAGATCCGTCGTCCTCAACTTATAAAATATGTATTCTTTTATGCCTGTAAGCCAGGATCTTAGAAAAAAATAATGAATTTATTGTATTGTCATTGGTCCTTTACAAGTGTACAAAGTTTCAAGTCGATCCAATGATTTTAAGTGGGTGCAAATCGTGTTGAAAGATTCCGTTAAATAGATAAATACAGGTCAAGCTAATATAAAGCGTGTAATAAAATGAAGCCCCGTTGTACTGTGAGAAGTGGAACATTTGAAAGGAGAGAGGAATTTGTAGGGTCGATAAAACATATATTTTGAAAAAGAATATTTAGTTAAGGGATTTAAATAAAAACTCACACAATTTGACTTTCAAATACTCAAATGATTTTTATTGATTAGTTGTTGCCTTCACTTTTGTAACGATAGTACAATATATGGCGGAATTGCATTTGTCTTTCCCTGTTAGATTCCTAGTATACTCTAATACCATACATGTATTGCATATAAAGTGTAAAAAATCTATAGAATTCTTATTTAAAATTTTATAATATTCAATAGTGAAATACACAGCTAATAACAAATGAGGGAAATTTTGAGGAAGTGGTTGAATTCAAATACCTAGGAACAATAATCACAAATAAGAATGAGATGCACAAAGAAATTAAACATAGGCTCAATTCTGGAAATGCGTGCTATTATGCATTGCAGAGACTCTTGATGTCACAACTCCTTTCAAAAAACGTTAAACTGAAAATATATAAAACTATTATTCTACCAGTTATATTACATGGATGGGAAACATGGACTCTTACTTTAAGGGAGGAAAGGAGATTATGAGTATTTGAGAATAAAGTACTTAGGACAATTTTTGGACCAAAGAAAGATGAACAGACAGGTGAATGGAGAAGACTACATAACAGTGAACTACATGGTCTTTATGGGAAACCAGATATAATAAGAACAGTTATGCCTCGTAGACTGCGATGGGCAGGACATGTGGCACGAATGGGGGAGTGAAAGACGTGCATAGAAGTTTAATGTAGGAAAACCAGAGGGAAAACCCTCTGTTGGTAGACCAAGAATGAGGTGGGAGAATAACGTTAACTATGATTTGAGGGGAAGTAGATTATACAGGGGATGATTGGAAAACATTAGCTCAGGATAGGGATGTTTGGAGAGCTTATGTTCGCGCAGCCATGAACCTACGGGTTCGATAGTGCCAGTAGTTAGTTTAATTAGTTGGTTAAAAGTTAGAATTAGACAAACAATAAAATGCAGCAAATCGAAACTCTATATAAATTATAATGTAAAACTAGTTTTAAAAATATTAGAGATATTAAAAAAAAATATGATATATGAAAATTAACTTGCTAATCTATATTTTAAATGTGAATTTGAATGAACTTTTTTATTTATTTATATGCAATTACATTATATATTTCACTATTTAAAATAAAAAAGACTATATTGGTAATTTGTTTTATTTTTAAATAAAATTTATAGGTCTATTTTTACTATGAAATGAGTTACAATAAAGTAATTGATTATTCTGATAATGATAATAATAATAATGATAATAATAATAATAATAATAATAATAATAAATGCACACATTGTTTAAGCCAGTAAAACTAAGCTTTCACTCGATTACGAACTCTCTTTCTCCTGTCAGAATTTAATTCATCCACTATTTGTTCAACACTTTTATTTTTAGTTTCTGGATAAACAAAAATCGATAATAGTAATCCTGCAAAACAGAATGAAGCTAAGATCCAATAACATCCGTACAATCCAAATATATCGGAAATGGTTGTAAACAGTTTTGTTGCAAGAAATGCCAAAAACCACATCACTGTTAAACTTATAGCTATGGCCATTTCTCTAGCCTCTGGTAAAAATAATTCAGGAATCATTATAAAGGGAACTGGTGAAACTCCTAAAGCAAAGAACAATATATAAATTGATAGACAAAGAAGAGGTATCCATGTGATTTTTGATATGTCTATACCGTTCATTTTACAATAAAAATATATTCCTAACCCAGTCAAGGATAGAATTATTGCTATGTTTGATATTATCAGTAATATCTTTCTACCGGCTCTATCTAGCAGAACTGTGGCAAAGAGATTGCCAACTATTTGCAGAAATGCAATTATGATGGTTGATGTATTTGCTGAAAGATCACTTCCAGCATCCTTAAATATTGTAACAGTATAACTTAAAATAGCTAATGGACCACTGAATTGAAGATTTGTTACCAAAAATAGAGATATGAGTAAAGCTATTCTGATACTGCGATTTTGTAACATTTCCTTGATTGAAATACTTTTGGAACCTTCTTCCTTTTTTTCCAAACTTGATTTCAATCTACACATTTCTTGTTCAATCACGTCACAATTACTTCCACGAAGCCAGTTCAGACTTTTCCTTGCATCAGAAAAATGTATATGGTTGATTAGATACACAGGAGTTTCTGGTATGAAATAAAATGTCACAAGGTAAACAACCATAATTGCAATAAGTATGTAGCAAGTAACATAATAAGAAAGGTATGCACCAAATATATATATTGCTAGAATTCCAAAACCACATATTAAAACGTAGAAGCTTCCAAGGGTGCCCCTAATTTTGTCTTCAGATATCTCCGTGACGTAAAGCGGGCAAAAAACAGTAGTTGCTCCAGTACCGATCCCTGCGAAAATTCTTGCAATATATAGAAGTGTAATATTGGATGCTAGGATTGTCAGAACGTAGGCAATGAAGTAAGGCACTGCAACGAGGTAACCAGTGATTTTGCGGCTGTAATTTTTGGCGATGAACATATATAGAGGTGTACCGAACATTGCTCCTAAACTCAAAAGTGACCCAATCCACGATCCTTCTTCTGTTGATATCTTCGTTCCAATTGGTGATAATTCTGATTGGAGAATTGGTGCAAAGGGCGATAACCAACCAAGTCCTGCTCCATGGACGAATGACGTGATGGTTACTGCAAAGTAATTTTCATTTCAGACATTGCAATTTAGAGAACTCTAAAGAAAAGAAGCTAAATTCAACTTTCCTTACTTTTTATAATTTCACGTTATTTTATAAACATTTCGTTGTTTGTTTAAAGAAAATGCCCTTTTCTAAGGCAAGTGCAGTGAGAAAGAATCAATTGGCGATGATGAACATAGAGTTACAGTATTTTTATTGCGAGAATAGTAATCGTGTGTTATTCCTTATTTGCAAACCAATCGTTAACCGTCCCAAAGGAGTACAACTTAAGACGCCATTTTCGAACTTTGCATGCGGAACAGTATGGTCCGATGCAAGGGAAAGTTAAGAGAGGACAAACTTTATTTTTTTTTTCAAATGCCCCAGGCTTGTCTTTCGACATTCCTGGTTTCTCTCCTGGGGATTGCGTATTTGTAACCCACTTCTGAGGTTGGGGCGCCTGGAAGGCGGGGTTACGTTGCCCCGATGATATGATGGGTGATGATGATAATGGTGCGCCAGGAGAGTCCCTAATCCTAAGCTTAACCTAAGATGAATATGAATGATGATTGCGATGGTCATATGATTTCGGGGACCGTTTGGGCCTTAAAGTTTTCCTGACGTTTGTCTTACAGGTGAGGAAAAACCCCGATAAAAACTTCACCCAGAAAAACTGTCCCGAGCGGGGATCGAACCCGGGCCCACAGCAGTGGACAATTAAAAAAATTGATTTCAGTATTCAGAATAATTATATTTCCAAGAGTTAACAACTGAAAGCAGATAATGTGAAAGTAAACTATATTTTATCAAAAATTGTTACAGAAAATTCAAAGCCTTTCACTGACGGTTTATCATAAACGAAAGCTCAAAGCAGCAAAGTATATCAACCCTGAAAAGATGAATGCATTTAAAGAAATCAGTCTTTCATCAAACACAATTGCAAGTAGAATTGATAAACTAGCTGCATATGTAAAAGAGAAATTAGTTCAGAAAATGACACAATTCTTTCACCTTTCACTTGCAACTGATGTTGCGCAGTTAGCCATATTTATTTGTGGCATAAATAAGACTCTTAATATAACCCTACAAATACCTAAGAATGTTGCTGTGACATTTTATGACTTTTTAACAAAATTGAAATAATGTTTCAAGAGGAAATTTTATCTAGGCCAAAGTTAGCGTGCTTGGTTACGGTTGGTGCAATTGCCATCACCAATGCTAAAAATGGCCTTGTTGGAAAAGTAAAAGAATCCGTTATTATTATTAAGGAAGGATCAGTTTTACATTTGTAAATATCCATTACATAATTCATGAATATGCCACTTGTGGCAGTGTTTTAAAAGTTAATAATAGTTTGAAGGATGTAATAAAATGATTAACTATATTCGGTCCAGAAGCCTAAATCACAGACAGGTTAACACTTTTTTCAAATATGCTGGCTGTGAGCATAGTGATTACACGCTTTATATTAGCTTGACCTGTATCTGTCTCCCTTTTTAAAATTGCCATCGCTGCCATTAGAGGATCAATTCCAATTTTAAGAAACCATAATTACAAAATTTCTACTTTAGAGTATGTAGCCTATACTTCAATTACAATTTGAATTTTTTAAATGTATTTACAAAATGTATTTCATCAATTAAAAAAATTAATTGTCTGTATCACTTTGTCCTTAAGGCAATCCTCAAATGAGGAAAGTTATATATAATAAAAAAAATAACGGAATATTTTAACACGATTTTCACCCACATAAAACATTGGATCGACTTGAAACTGTGTATACTTGTAAAGGACCAATGACAATACAATAATTTTTATATCATTGTCAAATAGGGTTAGCTGTGGACGAGTATTGAAATAATTTTGAGATTTAAGACTTGAAATAAAAGTGTTCAATTAACGTAAATCGCAACTCAATCTGAGATGATTCCAAATTGGTATATGAACTGATATTCAGTACAGATGTAACTGTCTAACTAAACGATCTGAATATTTAACTACAAGGTATAAATATGCTGATCACTGACTCGATTGAAAGTGTGCATGAATTTATGAGTAAACTACAGCTTTGGAGACTTGTACTGGAATTGGAAAACTTACAAAGTTTCCCACTTTAAAAGCTGAAATCGTTGAAAAAAGAGGAAATCAACTTAGCTGAGTTTTCTTAAAAAATTACCACGTTAAAGGAAGACTCCGCTCAAAAGCTATAAACCGATTTTTCCCCCAAAACATATACGTTTAATTTCAACATTTTTTTCATAATTATCACGTTAAAAAATTGTAAGATTATTTGTTTCGAAGAATGAGGTAGTTTTGGCTAAATTTCCTAGTCTATAATTTTTTTTCGAAGAAATGTGATAACGATTGTTAAGTCGGTTTGCCTCACTCCTCTCTTTCTCTAGATAGACTATGTTAAAGTTGAACTCTTGTAAACAA
This sequence comes from Diploptera punctata, assembly GCA_030220185.1. Classification (NCBI taxonomy): domain Eukaryota; kingdom Metazoa; phylum Arthropoda; class Insecta; order Blattodea; family Blaberidae; genus Diploptera; species Diploptera punctata. The sequence goes on from JASPKZ010001614.1 coordinate 463,208, forward strand.
AAGGGGTAAAACAGTTTCAGAGTATTCAACAAGTAACATAAATGTTGACCTAAAACAACATTAATGTTACAGATGTTCATAAAGTAAATTGACGTCACTATAATATCATTGTTAAATTCCATATGGTGGGATAAGCATATTTGGAAAGACACAAAAATATATATTGGTAAAACATTGGTGGAATCTGTTGAAATGTATGGAAGTGAGGTATGGACAATCAATAAGTACTACAAGAATAGACTAATAGCTCTAGAAATTGATTATTTACGGAGAAGTGCCAGAAAGTCTAGATTAGAACATGTCACAAATAAGGATTAGAAACATAATGGAAGCAGAAGAAAGCATAATTGAAATAATTGAGGAGAAGGAATTAAAGTGGTTAGGACATGTCTTAAGAATGGAAGATGAGCGATAACCGAAGCAACTATATGAATGGCATCCGAACAGAAAGAAGAAAAGAGGGAGACCAAGGTTAACATGGAAGGAAAACATGAAGACAGTAATGAAAGCTAGAGGGCTAAGCATCGAAGATGCCCAGACCGTAGGCTTTGGAGGTTTGGCACGGGAAGACGGCCAGCAGCTGTAAAAACCGAAGATAGATAGAAAAAGTGTCAGATAATTTTAGAGTAGTAGGCAAACCAGGTTGTACCCTCTTGTTTAATGAAAGGTGGATTTAATTGTATATTTGTGCTTTAAAAGAAAATCAATAGTTATTTAGACGACTAGATAAAAAAACAGAGGTTTAATAACGGAATGTTCAAGTTAGGACACGACCGAAGGGAGTTGTATACAATATTTTATCTATAGTTCGGGGTATTTTAGTATATGTTGAATATTTAATGAAATTTATTTATTGCGGAAAGGACAAGAGAGAATAATGTGGATTTTGGGGAGAAAAAAAAAAGACGTGATAAATCAACAACTGAGTATATCTTATATTAGTATATCCCTCAGGGGTCCTCATCTAGGGGATATGTGGATGGCCACCACAAGGTGCCCAAGCTGAGCAAAACATTTCTTCCACTTACTTGTGTTTTGCACTCTTTTAACTTTACTATCCAACCTCTCTTGGTTAACTCTTGTTTTTTTCGACTCCGACGCTATTAGGGCATCCGAGGGCTTTCCTTTCTTCCATTTCTTCTTTCCTTTATTTTCTTTCCTTCCCCAGAAAAGCCTGACCAGAGGCTATAAGATGGCAGCCCCATCACTGGTCTTGCCTTCCTTGGCCAGCAACCAATCGAAGGGACTATTATTATGCTTTCAAGTCTTATATGAGAATTTCCCGGAAGGATCAAAACGCTGGAGGAAAAATTTTCTATAGGATCGTAACAGGCCTTGGCCTAATACTTGGAAGGAAGAAGAAGAAGAAGAAGAAGAAGAAGAAGAAGAAGAAGAAGTATATTTAATAGTATTTATTTATTGAGGAAACAGAAATGTGGGCTTTGGATAAAAAAACACGATCAATCAACAAATGTGGTTATATTCTGCAATTTTGGGTGCTAGTTTCATATGTGAATTTAAAGTAAAAATGAGCGGAGATGATTTTCACGGTTCATCAGGTAAAATTTTTAAAAGCAGTCCAAGATGAAACTATTAATATACTTCCAGAAAAGCAAAGGAAATTATTTTTATACATTAAATGTGGGAATTTTTAACATTATGAGGTTCAATTCATAACAATTAAATTAATCGTGATTTCTTCTTACCTCATACTTCTATGTTTTTTTAAACACAACACTGCAGTATCAGCGACCATTGTCACCAACCTCAGCTGTTTTCACGACGAGAAGCTGAGGTTGATGACAATAGTCGCTGATACTGCAGTGTTGTGTTAAAAAAACATAGAAGTATGAGATAAGAAGAAATCACGATTCATTTAATTCTTCTTCTTCACTTCCTGGTTTAGGCAAGAGTTGCCTGTTCCATCTTCACTAATAGATCTAAGACCATCTTTACATCTCGGCTGCTTGGATTTTACTTTCTTGTTTGGTAGTGGTAATCCAAGATTCACTCCCATACAAAAGGACAGGGACAGCCATTGTTTTATAAAATTTTAATTTTGTTTGTTTATGGGCTTTATTATTCAATGTTCTATTTATTGTACCACAAATAGCTTGAAACTGATGTGTTTTGTGTTCAATATCTTTATCATACCCATAGCTGATGTCACATCCTAAATATTTAAAGTCGGATACTTGTTCAATAATTTCGTCTCTAATTACTATTTTTGCACGCAGAGTATTTCTTCCACAAAATGCCATTACTTTTGTTTTACTTATTGAAATTTTAAAATTATAATCGCTACATATTGCATTTAGTTCTTATGAAAGGATATTATGTTTATGTAGTTATACGAAATTATAATTATAGTGTATTTTACGTTTTGTTGAACCTGTATTTTATGTTTTGATAGCGTTTTTTGTGTTTTGTTAGAGTATAAAGTATAACTTTTGTTGCGTAGTAGCTACGTCACCGATTGTTATAATACATTACATTATATTATGTTTTTGTTTAATTGTACTTCAAAACTCTTGTCAGCCAGCGTACTTGTTTTTAAATATAGATATATTACAGATATAAAACCTAGAAGATAATGAAAATAAACTAACCAATAAGAGCAGCTGTGTACTGAGGCAGCTTCTTGCCTTCCTTCTTGACTTCGTTAGTTTCTTGTTTAACGTCGACCATCTTGAAATGTACCTGGTGCAGAATTTTCACGATTTTAATTTATCTAGCGCGTAGTGTAGGGAGTTTTAATTTATGGTTTCAGGGGATTATAACATGAATCGCTGCGGGCGCCGTGCGCCATAAGTAACGTGACGTCACATTTATTAATTATCACTAATTACGAAACCGTGTCTCTATCAAATATAAAATAAATAGCAATTAAATTTTGTTAATGGAAATATAATATTTTAAATAACTGGCTATATTTTATTAATGACAAAGACAATAATTCTCCACATTATATAAGCTTTTCTTGTGTTCCTCCATTGATTTCGTTCCTTTCTCTCTGTTTCTTCTTTTATATTTACTGGTCTTGCGCTAGTTCGAGTCCCCATGGGGGAATACATTTTTCTCTTGGAATTTCGGTCAGTATAGGACCGGTGCCCACCCAGCATCGTGAGGCATTTGGGTAGCTACAATAAGTAGCGACTCCAGGTTGAGAAGACCAGCTATAACGGCTGGGGGATCCGACATACTGACTACATGTTACTCCTACTCTGGCTGATGATAATCTACCCCTGTGATTGACACATGTGGATGTGAGGCCAGCAGCCGGATGGTTAGCTAAGGGCCTTCTAGGCCTGTCGCGCTTAGATTTTTTTATTTCTTTTATCCGTTTCTTATATTTTTTCCATATATCTGTGTGTCTTTCTTCTTTTACTGCATTTGTCTTTCTTATTTTTTCGTTTCATTATCTTTTTTTTTTAATTTTATACTTCCTCTTTCCTTCTTGTATTATTTTGTTTTTATATTCCTCTTTTCTGTCATTTTATTTCTTTCATCCACCGCTGTGGTCTCGAGGTAGCGTGCTGCCTTGTCACGCAGCGGGCCCGGGTTCGATCCCCGGTCGGGGCAGTTTTTCTGGATGAGGTTTTTATCGGGGTTTTCCTCACCTGTTAGACAAATGTCAGGGAAACTTTAAGGCCCAAACGGTCCCCGAAATCATATGGCCATCATCATCATCCTTCACCGGTGTGGAAAGCAACGGGAAGCTACCATACCTACAATTCCCTAGTAAAGCTGCAATAAGAGTGAAGGACCTGCCCTCGGGAGAATTACCATGGATGGATTATTTCTTTCTTTCTCATTCTTTTTCATCCATTGTTTCATTCTGCTTTCCTTTCTGTCGGTAGGAACGCAGCAGAAGTTTAGCCGTTGATTTCTTCCAGAGATTTACTGAACGTAACTTTTAATGTGGCATTTGAAGGAAAAAATCATGTTTCAATTTGAATCATTATATTATCAGAGGAAGAGTGTCGTTAAATTTTCTTGATTGGAAGGTGCGATGATAGATAGATGGATGGAAAGCTCTGCGGCCGTAACTTAAGTGTTGGCGGTGAGCGATCCATTTTGGTCCTCCTTAATAGGTAGAACCCCGGGTTTCTGTAAAATACATTAGCCCCGGTTTAAATTTTGAATTCAAATTTGAAGTTAATTAGCAGAGTGAAGTCGGAAGCGGACCTTTTGGGGTTCTGTTCCAGCATTTGCTCTTTGGATTGAGGGAAACCGCTTTAAAACCTCAATCGGAATAGTCGATCACGCGGGATCTTGCCAAGTTTGGCTTTCGGATGACTCTACATTGGGAGCATCCAGGTTTCTCTTTATTTAAATATAATGTGCGTACATTTCAGATTATTTAAATTATTCATATAATTATGGTAACGTGCATTTTTTAATTTTTTTAAAAATATGCTTGAACCGTCACTTGGCAGAAGCTATATCACGATAGAAATGTAATTATATTGTTTTATTATGAACTAGATGACTTGTTTTATTTAATTTATTTCAATATGAATGGTAATAAAGGAGACATGTTTTTTTAGGAAAGCTATGGCTTGAATTTCTTGACATTTTCCTTAAAGACTGTGGCAAGAAGTAATAGACTCGTAAGTACTAAAACGTATAGTAGTAACTGGAAGGCGCACAAAACGTGCACACGAGTCTATTACCAACATAGAAACCCAAACGAATGATACCTACCCCTCTAAGCTATAATGAATAACATATACACTCGGAGTGGGGGTGGCGACTTTATGGGAGGAGTCATCGCCCTTATAAGGCGAGGACGCGTGTGGAAACGCTCTCACGCTCCTACGTTCTGCAGTAGTCAAGTTCTTCAGTAACCATTCGCGAAGGTGATATTAAAACACGTGGGCGGAAGTAATTCATCAACTCCACTCCGAGTTAGTTAAATATCAAACATTGTAAATACAATTGTACACACAAATTTGTCCAATAAACTGAAATAAAAATCCTGAGTGATCATACTCTACCCTGAGCGAACCGGCACAAGACTAGGAAAATGTTGAAAAACCTTAATCAGGAAATGTAATCTGATCAGAAATTGAACCGAGATCCGCTGCTTGAGAAGCAACAAAGTTGACCGGGCTGGCAACCCGACTGATTTCAATGGTCATTGTCTGGAAATATAGGGTAATTGAAGAATATATGACAATCTGTACAGTTTTTGAAACGTTCTAGAATAGATGCTTTATTGTGTGGAATAGGGTAAGACGTACAACAGCTAATATAATATTAAGAATGACGGTCCAGGGATACAATGCATATCTGTCACACGAAAATCAAAATATTCTGTAACAGATTGTAGAAATGATACATTCAGAAAGATCTGAACAAAACAAGAAGAAATACCAGAATTAAATTTTATAAAACATTGGCAGTTTCTACATTACTTTATGGGAGTGAAAAAAATACAAAGTAGAATACAAAGCCCCACTAATAAATTAGGACTGGAAGTAAATATCAGTAAAACTAAATATATGGTCACACGTAGAAATTTAGTATATAATGGAAATGGACAGCTAATGACAAATGAGGGAAATTTTGAGGAACATTTTTGGACCAAAGAGAGATGAACAGACAGGTGAATGCAGAAGACTACATAACAATGAACTACATGGTCTTTATAGGAAGCCAGATATAATAAGAACAGTTAAGTCTCGTAGACTGCGATGGGCAGGACATGTTGCGCGTATGGGGAATGGAAGACTTGCATGGAAGCTTCTTGTAGGAAAGCCAGAGGGAAAACGCCCAGTTGGTAAACCAAGAATGAGGTGGGAGAACAACATTAACTATGATTTGAGGGAAGTAGATTATACAGGGAATGATTGGAAAGCATTAGCTCTGGATAGGGATGTATGGAGAGCTTATGTCCGCGCGGCCATGAACCTACGGGTTCGATAGTGCCAGTGAGTAAGTAAGTAAGAATACAAAGCCCAGAAATGAACTTCCTTAGAAGAACAAATGACTGCAGAAGATTGGATCGGATAAAGAATGAAGATATAAGAACATAATTAATATATTTTCCGTTGAATGATAAAATCAAAGAATATAGAGATGAATGTTCAGACATGTGGAAAGAATGAACGTAACAAGATTACCAACAGCAGCATTTAACTACAAGCCAAGAGGTTCAAGGAATGTAGGAAGTGAGTAAAAAGATGGACAGAACAACTGACGCGGAACAGGCAATTGACCCGTGAAGTGAAGAAGATGATCTGAATGTCTTCTTGAGATAAACAAAACACTCGATTCGTACACAAAATTACATTTTACAAAATTGATGGCGAAGGAATTATTTTGGGGAAATGTATGCGTATGGGTTTGTTTGTTTTTATGTCACCAACTGCACTTTTGATGCTTCGGGTTCCGCGTTGGGCAGAGAGATGGCGTTAATATGTTCTTGTATTGTGTATAGACCCCTCCATGGTATCTTTACCTTGTCGCGGTGGAGTGGTTTGCGTGCTTAAATGATCTTGAGAGCTATGCCGGCGGTAGCATTGCATGCCGGACTGGTCGAAGGTGATAAGCCAGACGAAAAAAGTACCTTGGTCGAAAGAGTGACGATCTTTCACCGTAAAAATACAACCGTCAATGAAATGCGGACATGGGTTCAACTGGGGTAAAATTTTCCGGAGGTCAAATAGTCCCCCATTCGGTTCTCCGGGGGGGGACTACTTCAGGGAACCCATGCCAAAGGTCCCAACTCCTTTCAAAAAACGTTTAAACTGAAAATATATAAAAACTATTCTACCAGTTATATTATATGGGTGCGAAAACATGGACTCTTACTTTAAGGGAGGAAAGGAAATTACGAGTATTTGAGAATAAAGTTCTTAGGAAAATTTTTGGACCAAAGAGAGATGAACAGATAGGTGAATGGAGAAGACTACAAACAATTAACTACATGGTCTTTATAGGAAGCCAGATATAATAAGAACAGTTAAGTCTCGTAGACTGCGATGGGCAGGACATGTGGCGCGTATGGGGAATGAAAGACTTGCATGGAAGCTTCTTGTAGGAAAGCGAGAGGGAAAACGCCCAGTTGGTAGACAAAGAATGAGGTGGGAGAACAACATTAACTATGATTTGAGGGAAGTAGATTATACAGGGAATGATTGGAAAGCATTCGCTCGGGATAGGGATGTATGGAGAGCTTATGTCCGCGCGGCCATGAACCTACGGGTTCGATAGTGCCAGTGAGTAAGTAAGTATTGTGTATAGACAGGAGTGTAGGATGAGTGTATGTCTGTTTTTAGGTAGTGTAAAGTGTGTTGTATGCGGGGATGGCGTTGAAGAGAAAGGAGGAGGTGAAACCCGGTGCCGGCATGTACCTTACTCCTATCGAAAAGAACAGAGAGGTCCGCCAAAGTTCTATCGTCCCCATCTGACGAAGAATCGCTATCAAAAATACCACGTGCCTTCTAAAATATGTACTGCGGAAGGATATACAATTAAATGCAGGAATCTGTTACACAATATAGTTATTAAAATTGTACGCCACCACCCCTCCTGGGGCAGAGTTTGAAAATTTTACAATTAAAATAATTTCATTAAATTAATTTAATTCAACCTCGCCGAGTATCGAACCTGGGCCTGCTAGTCAGGAAACAGATATGCTACCCATCTGAGCCACGATAGCGGTCGACTTAGCGGGAATGTTCAGGATAGAGAGTTGTTTAATTCTAGCCATTTTTGTAAAATTATAGGCTTTCACGGCAGGTGTCTTGATTCCTGTTCGGTTCGTCTTCGGGGCCAATTGGCTGGAAAACTGGACCACGGCTATTTAGTCCAGTAGACAAACTAAACAGGAATCTAGTCATTTTGTTTTTGGACTTTTTAGGGTAAGTCGTATGAAAATTATAGGCTTTCACGGCAGGTGTCTTGATTCCTGTTCGGTTCGTCTTCGGGGCTAATTGGCCAGAAAACTGGACCACGGCTATTTAGTCCAGTAGACAAACTAAACAGGAATCTAGTCATTTTGTTTTTAGACTTTTTAGGGTAAGTCGTATGAAAATTATAGGCTTTCACGGCAGGTGTCTTGATTCCTGTTCGGTTCGTCTTCGGGGCTAATTGGCCAGAAAACTGGACCACGGCTATTTAGTCTAGTAGACAAACTAAACAGGAATCTAGTCATTTTGTTTTTGGACTTTTTAGGGTAAGTCGTATGTAAATGAGTTATAAACTTATGGTCACAACTGTGCGTTTTAAGGAAAATAAAGCACAGGAGCTCATTTTTACATTTATTGTGTTTGTAGACTATAAGCGCTGAATTTCTTACTTTACATGTCACCGCTGTGGTCTCGAGGTAGCGTGCTGCCTTGTCACACAGCGGGCCCGGGTACGATTCCCGGTCGGGCAGGCTTCTGGGTGAGGTTTTTTAGGGTTTTTTCCTCACCTGTAAGACAAATGTCAGGAAGCTTAGGAGCCCAACGGTCCCCGAAAATCATCCGGCCATCATCATGATCATTATCATTATCATCATCATCATCATCCTTGACCGGTGTGGAAAGCAACGGGAAGCTACCACACCTACAATTCCCTAGTAAAGCTGCAAACCATAGCATGAAAATGCTATGATTGCAGTGAAAGACGTGCCTTTGGGCAGAATTACTATGGATGGATGGATGGATGGATGGACATGCATAAGGAAGAGCCAAAAAAAAAACTGGCAAAAATCCTGGAGTTAATACTTCTTATAAAAATGAATTTAAATAATGTTGTAATTGCAATATTTTTGGACTTACAGATTATTGAGCTGGTGCCAGACGCTTTTTCACTCACGTGTAGCTTACAGCGATTGTGTTAATGACATATTAAATAAATATAAGTTTAGTTGGAAATAAAATAAATAATAGTTTTAAAAAACTAAAAGAACACGCTTTATTAGAAAACTAAAAAAATGAAAAATAATTTTAATTTCCAATACGCTTGGGATAAATAAAGTGGTCAACAAAAAAATCATCTCCAACACATATAGAATAAAACTAGAGTTATCAACAAAAAGAAAATAATTTTACCATCAAAAGCGTGGGGTGCTCTATATCAATTAATATATTTGATAATAAACAGATATTGGTAAAAGTAAGCTCTCTAAGAAGAAAATGAAAAATCATAAATAAGCACCCCACGCTTTTGATGGTAAAATCATTTTCTTTTTGTTGATAACTCTAATTTTATTCTATATGTGTTGGAGATGATTTTTTGTTGACCACTTTATTTTATCCCAAGCGTGTTGGAAATTAAAATTATTTTTCATTTTTTTAGTTTTCTAATAAAGCGTGTTCTTTTAGTTTTTTAAAACTATTATTTATTTTTTATTTTCTAATTTTAATATTTTACAGAATAAGATAAAAATGTAAATATCTTTAAATTCGATGCTATTGTAGTATGAGCTAAAAGTAATACTCTTCTATAAAAAAAACCCTCCCAGCCGGATTTGAACCAGCGACGTATGGATTATTGAAATTATATACCACTAAGAGTTCACTGCTCTACCAACTGAGCTCTTACAACGATTGACTAAAAAGTCGGCAACCTATTATACCACTTTCATTTTTTTGATTTTCGGATGATTTTGGCCAGGATTTTAGAAACAAAATATGTAATTATTGTATTGTCACGGGTCCTCTACACGTATACAAAGTTTCAAGACGATCCAATGTTTCTAAGTGGGTGAAAATCGCGTTGAAAGATTCCGTTACATTGATACAAAAACACTTTTTTTTTTATTTTCTGATGATTATGGCCAGGATTTTAGAAAATAAATATGAAATTATTGTATTGTCACGGGTCCTCTACAAATACACAAAGTTTCAAGTCGATCCAATGATTTTAAGAGGGTGAAAATCGCGTTGAAAGATTCCGTTACATAGATAGATAGATACAGGTCAAGCTAATATAAAGCGTGTAAAAAATAAATACATCCGTGGCATTTAAAACGGTGATATTAAAGAAGATGAATTACATAATATCGAAGAGATTCTGCAAGTTTTTTTTGTCAGTTTTCGAAGTGATGGAGCCGCTCAAATAAACATCACTTACTTTCACTACTGCACGCCACTGCAAAAGTTTCTTCATTTATCGCATTCTAGAAACTATAAGCTGTTTCTGGAACGTAAATTCGTTACTGTTTTCAGCTCCCTTCTTTTTAAAACGCAACGAGTTCTTCTTCATATACTTTATTGGACATTTATTAATTATATAAGACTATATTTACAATTTTATTATTTCGATGCGTTCTAAACACTCCATTGTTATTTTTTTTATTATTGATTTCGTACATCTCAATGATGGATAAATCATATTTGAAGAGAAAAATTATACGCTCAGTACGAAATCAATAATAAAAACTTGGAAAAAGCCGTACTGGCTGTAATGTATAATTCCCAAATATGTCTTCTTAATAAAGGAGCCGCCATTTGCAAGATAGAAGCATGGCTTCACAGCACTTGGTGGATGGGAATTACAATGTATATAGAGAGAGATTTGCGTTTAGATCGGTACTTGCTCAGGTAGCTCAGTTGGTAGAGCACTTGGTCTAGAGAACCAAGGGTACCGGGTTCAAGTCCCGGTCTGAGCGTATAATTTTTCTCTTCAAATATGATTTACTCCATTCTTAGTTAAAAAAATCCCATTATGATTTAAATAATGTACATTAAGTAGCATATATGTAGTCTACCGCTGTGGTCTTGAGGTAGTGTGCTGTTTGTCACGCAGCGGGCCCGTGTTCGATTCCCGATCGGGACAGGCTCCTGAGTGAGGTTTTTTCCTCAACTACAAGAGGAAGCTTAGAGTCCAACGGTCTCCGAAAATCATCATCATCCTTATCATCATCATGATCATCTTTCACCAGTGTGAAAGCAAATGGAAACTACCTAACCTATAATTCCCTAGTAAAGCTGAAAAGCATAGCATAAAAATGCTATGATTACAGTGAAAGACCTGCATATATATGATCGGTATTTGAAGCGTAAAAATTGAGATACTAAAGCATTAAAATTCAAGCGATGTATAGGCTACTGGGATATTTACTAAATTACGAACATTCCAATTGTGAATTTAAATGGAGCTATGTATTATAAATGAGTTGCAATAAGCGAAAATTGCCAGTGAAAATGTAATTTTGGCGAGATTTTCACCGTTTTGGATAACTGTGCATAGGGGAGATAAAACGAAAAAAAAAATCTTCGTTCCAATAGATGGTTTCTGTAAAATTTGATCAGTACAGACAAAATAAAATATTTGTTGCATAAATTATTCAAATTAGGCCATATGAATTGAAGTAATGGAGTATTTAAAGGGATTTTGGAAAATTATTCAGTTAAAATGAGGATGGAATGAAATTAATAAAAAAATGAACGTTTGTCATTAGCGGCAAATTTGGAATTGACAACTTTATCGATAAACATCTACGTAGAAACTGTATTATTAGTACAAATAATCTCTCTAGGTTAATTTTTTAAAATTATATATTATATTTTGTGAGACTTAAGAGGAATAAAATGAAAATCAACAGAAAGGGAACTCTCCAAGTTTTCATTTAGATTCGAGTATTCGCATCATCGGAACATATCTGCACGATAATGGATCTACTCTCACAGAGGCGGAGCGTATTCTTTAACAATTAAACCCATTGTGAATCCTATTATAGAGTTAGTGAATTGGGTTCGAATCTTGATACATATACCAGTTATTTGGTGCACCTCCATAAAAAATAAGATAAGGATATCTCCTCATTACGCTCAGAAGGAATGCGATGGAATATCTCGAGAATTACAGATAAAATGTCTGAAGAATCACAATAAAATAAGAAATTGTTCGAATCCAGTGAATCTTTTAGTTTATTTTTAATTGCTTTTTTATTTTATATTGATATAAGTTTGATAACATGCGTACAATTTAAAAATTAAATTTATATTTTATATATAGTACATATAGTAACCCATTACTGAAATAAATTTAATCTTGAAGGCTTACAAATGACCCAGATGTATTATATATTGTTGGGGCAAAGATAAAGAAGAGCGATAGTTTCTGTTATTTGGGATCAATTATAGAGAAAGATGGAACATCAAATAAAGAAATACCAAAAAGGATTACTAATGGAAGAAGTACCATAGGAATGCTAAACTCTATACTATGGAGTAAAAACATCATTAACAGAACAAAACAACTAATTTATAAATCCATACTAGAAAGTATAATGTTATATGGACCGGAAATTTGGACAATGACACAACAACATGTCAACAGAATAACTGCATTTGAAATAGATTTATGGAGAAGAGCTGGCAGAAAATCTCGACTGGAAAGAATTAGAAATACAGAAATTAGAAAATGGATGAATACAGAAAGAAATATAATGGATGAGATTGTACAACGAAAGCTAAAATGGTATGGGCACATAAGAAGAAAGCAGGATGGAAGGCTACCAAAGGCTGTCTATGCATGGAAAATTGAGAGGAGGAGCAGAAAAGGAAGACCAAGAACAACCTGGAAGAACAACATTCAAAATTCAATGAGGAAATTTGGTGTATCAGATGAAGACACAGAGGACAGAGAATGATGGAGAACTTTAATTAAGGGAAATTTGTGAATGTTTGTTACAAACTGATAGTCTGTAAGTCCGTAGTCACATATATTTTTTAAATTCATGTTAATTACTAAGATTAGTCGGAGAAAACCCTCAATGATGAAAATTTTTAAAATGAATGAATGAAGTCTTAGAAAATTGGTCGTTGATAAAGCAAAATATTGTTATGAATACACTTTTTTCAATACCGTTTTTTTCATGCAGGTATGTTTAAATTCGATATATGTAACATGTCATTTTATAGTTGATAAATTACCTTCTTGTTCACATTGTTCTGAAATCGTATTTAAATTACGTTCGTTTCTGGTTGGAAGTAAACTAGACTCTCCTCCATTCAGCTCAGCATGAATTGATTCAACGGTTCTGTTCTTCGTTTCGGGAATGCAAACAATTGAAAAACAAGTTCCAAGCAAGCAACATATTGCAAAAAACCAAAATGAACCATAAACTCCAGCAACATTACTTAAATCATTATAAAATCTAGTTACTATGAAAGAAGAAATGGCCATCACAAATGTAGAAATGCTAGCAGATATACTTCTTACATGTGGGAGAAATATCTCAGAGAACAAAACGATATTGATTGGCGCTAACCCCATCCCCATGCACAACAAATAAATCCCCATACACACTACTGGAATATATCCTACAGTGCTTAGATCTGTTCCAATTTCAAGTAAATAAAAATACACCCCCAAAAGAGTTAAACAAGTCGTCATAATTGTTAAAGAAGCTACAAGAAGTATTTTTCTTCCTACACGATCCATTAACGGCAATGATAAAATAGGTGCAACAAATAGTACCCCACCTACAATAATACTACAAATGTGGGGTGGTAAATCAGCTCCTGACATTTTAAAAATTATCCCATTGTAACTAAGCATAGCATATATTCCAGAGAACATTTGTGTTGCAGAAATTACAACACCTATGATGAGGGCTTTCCTAGACCCTTTATTTTGTAATAAATCCTTAATTGCTCCTGAATCCGATGTCCTTTCTTGAATATCTCTGAGGAGGGTAGACATTTTGTTTAGTTCTTCATAAATATGAGGCCCTCTGCTACCTCTAAGATGTTTCAAAGATCTTTTCGCCTCTTTATACTTACCTTTGCTGAGTAAATAAATCGGTGTTTCAGGCATCCACATGAAAGACACGACGAATAAAATGGGCAGCGCAAGACATGTTATGGCGAAGTTATGGTACTGGGAGTATGCACCAACTGCATATGAGAAAAGTATGCCACCGTTCCCCAGAACTGATAGGATAGTTCCCAAAGTTCCTCTGACATGAATTTCACAGATCTCTCCGACGTAAATAGGGATGATTGTGAGAATTCCTCCTATACTTATTCCTACGATGAATCTAGCAATGAAAATGAGAAAAACAGTTTCTGAAAATATGATGATTAACCAGTTCACAATAATTGGTATAGATGTAAGCAATGCAGCAGGCTTTCTTCCAAATCTGTCGGACAACCAGCTGTAGACAGGAGTTCCGCAGAGGAATCCGATGAACATCAATGATCCTATCCATGAAGCGTCTTCGTCAGTTATGGCGTCACCTCCAATTGCAGAATGGTCTGATTGCAGCTCTAGGATTGCAGGCGAAGCCCAACCAACAAACGATCCGTATGAAAAAGTTGACAAGTTTGCTGAAAATATATAATATTGTTTAAAATTATGTTCAAGGTTACAATTTGAGGAGTTCTGGGATCAGGACTTACTTGAAACAAAGTTACATTTTAATTTTATTTCGTATCTGCATCTAGTTGGGAGCATCTATTTTGCTAACATTAAAATTAACATCATGTAAATAACTTCCACAATTATTTTATTAAATTTTAACAATATAACATATCTTAAAATAAAATAAGTTAAAATACCTTCTTAGGTAAAATCCGTCGTCCTCATCTTTTAAAATATGTAATCTTTATGCCTGTAGGCCTTTCAAGACATCCGCCCCATCTTCAGCAGTTCATTCTTCACTACAACATCCAGGTTGATGTTTGATGCTGCTGGTCCTAATGTGGCTTTGTCGTGTCACGACAACCTGGATGCTGTAGCGAAGAATGAACTGCTGAAGATGGAGCGGATGTCCTGAAAGGCCTACAGGCATAAAGATTACATATTTTAAAAGTTGAGGACGACGGATTTTACCTAAGAAGGTATTTTAACTTATTTTATTTTATGACTCACCACCTCAACGGTTTTAACAATGAATTTTATTAGTAAAACATATCTTATATCCCCAAATGTCCACCGCTGTGGTCTCGAGGTAGCGTGCTGCTTTGTCCCGCAGCTGGCCCGGTCGGGGCAGTTTCTGGGTGAAGTTTTTATCGGGGTTTTTCCTCACCTGTAAGACAAGTGTCAGGAAAACTATAAGGCCCAAACGGTCCCCAAAATCATATGGCCATCATCATCCTTATCATCATCATCATCATCCTTCGCCGGTGTGGAAAGCAATGGGAAGCTACCACACCTACATTTACCTAGTGAAGCTGCAAGCATAGCATGGAAATGCCATGATTGATTGCAGTGAAATACCTGCCCTCGGACAGAATTACTATGGATGGATGGACATCCCCAAATAACACTTAAATTCGTAATGTATCCTTTTGGATACATCAGTTGGTTCAGTTAATTTAATATTTTAAATAAATCAAAAGAAAACGAACAAAAAGAAACAATTTAAACATGTATATAATTATGCAATATACTTAATAATAACAGTTATACAAGGTTCCGTTTTCACTGCGGTCCGCCACATTCAAATAACTAACAGAGAAATTTGTGTTTTGCCAATTTAAGGGATAACTAAAATAATAATTAATGTAAACACGTACAAATTAAGTAATGCAAATAATATTCTTTATATTTTATACCTTAAAGTTTTAATAATTGTTTTACAATTATTAAAACTTGAACACAGTGTCCTCAACGGAGTTTCGTAAAAACCTTGATTTCATTCCTTGCCATTAAAATGTATAAATAATGCATTTTATTTGTATATTTTTATTTTAAGTATTTTACCAAGTTACACGTGGTTACAATTTTAGTGAGCACACACTATTACCTGGCAGCTATATTTGAAATTTATATTACAACTAGAAGTCCCGGCCACGCGTTGCTGTGGCTAAGGTATACGTTAAAAATTCAAATTAAGTTACTCTCTTTCAGCCAGATTACTTAAAACTAATACTTACACACGAAATTAATAATATTGAAAATAAAATAAACACTGAACACACTTAAATTATGAAATAATCATTATTTGCAATTCAATTGAAATTCGCGGTTGCAACAAAAAGCACAGCCATCTGGATCTCTCTTTGTTAAATAATAAACCAATTACCTTACGCCGCCATCTATTAGAATCGTATGGAACTCTTTGTTAAATAATAAACAAATAATTTGCAATAAAATAATGCGACTATAAATTTAGTTATAAACTACCCTAAGTCTCAAGTTGGATCAAACTGCACGCAGTGTGCAAATTTGTATTAAAATCGGCTCAGTAGTTTAGGATTCCATCGCGGACAAACAACGTGACACGAAATTTTATATACTAAGATTTATTATTTTTTATTAATACGCGAAAGTCATATTTCTACCTGTACATAACAGAAACAAATTTATTTGTTTTTAACTAAAATACAAGCGTTTAATATAGATTAGATTATTTATAAAACCCACGGATGACGTACTTTATGTAACTAACTAACTCACTGGCACTATCGAACTCGCAGGTTCATGGCCGCGCGGACGTAAGCTCTCTATACTTCCCGATTCTGAGCTAATATTTTTCAATCATTCCCTGGATAATCTACTTCCCTCAAATCATAGTAATGTTATTCTCCCACCTCATTCTTGGTCTACCAACTGGGCGTTTTCTATCTAGTTTTCCTACAAGAAGCTTCCAAGCACGTCTTTCATTCCCCATTCGTGCCACATGTCGCCCATCGCAGTCTACGAGACTTAACTGTTCTTATTATATCTGGCTTCTATAAACGCCATGTATTTCACTGTATGTACTCTTCTCCATTCACCTGTCTGTTCATCTCTCTTTGGTCCAAAAATTGTCCTGAGTACTTTTATTCTCAAATTTTGCAATCTCCTTTCCTCCCTTAAAGTAAGAGTCCATGTTTCGCACCCATATAATATAACTGGTAGAATAATAGTTTTATATATTTTCAGTTTAACGTTTTTTTAAAGGAGTTGGGACGTCAAGAGTCTCTGCAATGCATAATAGCACGCATTTCCAGAATTGAGCCTATGTTTAATTTCTTTGTGCATCTCATTCCTATTGTGATTACTGTTCCTAGGTATTTGAATTCTGCCACTTCCTGAAAATTTCCTTCATTTGTCATTAGCTGTCCATTTCCATTATATAATGTATTTCTATGTGTGACCATATATTTAGTTTTATTGGTATTTACTTCTAGTCCCAATTTCTTAGTGTTACTCAGTAGTGTGTGTGTGTGTGTGTGCGTGCGTGTTAAACGTAAATGTTCCAAAACACAAAATAAATGACTTACCAATAATCGTTGCGAATACTTGAGGATGTAACTTCTTTTTCACTTTATTTATATTATTATTGTTATTATCATCATTATCGTTATTAGTGCTTTTTTTCTTTGCAGTTTTTTGTGCTTTAGAAGTACTAGCCATTGCTATTTCATTTTGTAACAATTCGGGCATCTTAGTTTTAGACTAGCGATACAAAGTTATGTAGATATGCCTTAAATATTTCTAAATAATCAAACTAATATTCGTCTACTTCCATGGTTCTTCAGAGATACTTCATTAGTATTTATAAACTAATATATCTTTTTTTAGAGTTGAGAAATAGAATGAAAAGGCTGGAATTATTTGTAGAAATACGTTGAAAAAATTACGTAAGAAATCTCGCGACTGCGCAGAAAGTCTAACAATGACGTGTCACTGACAAAAGACAACTATCGCGTTTAAAATTCTACTTAATCATAAACAAATAAAATGTTTTAAGACAGCGCTTCGGATGAGTAGTGGGTGACTTGAAAAATTATCTTACGTGTAGTTCTGCACGCGATATGTTCCAACAAGGTCGAACATGGTGCATTCATTCACACGTGTTGCAAAACTGATGCCAGTTTAGTGTAAACATACCCCACGTGTGAATTTGGAAGATAGTGACAAGCTTCTTCTTCTTCTTCTGCTCCATGAAATTAGGCCTTTTGACCTGTTTTCACATCCTCTACTATTTAATTTTGTACTAGAGCATGCCATTAAATCTTTAGAGAATGAGGAAGGCTTACAACTGAATGGTATTAATAAGCTGTTAGTTTATGCTGATGATGTAGTACTACTGGCCAATAGCGAGGAGGCCAATACGCACACACTATTGAGTAACACTAAGAAATTAGGACTGGAAGTAAATATCAGTAAAACTAAATATATGGTCACACGTAGAAATACATTATATAATGGAAATGGACAGCTAATGACAAATGAGGGAAATTTTGAGGAAGTGGCTGAATTCAAATACCTAGGAACAATAATCACAAATAGGAATGAGATGCACAAAGAAATTAAACATAGGCTCAATTCTGGAAATGCATGCTATTATGCATTGCAGAGACTTTTGATGTCCCAACTCCTTTCAAAAAACGTTAAACTGAAAATATATAAAACTATTATTCTACCAGTTATATTATATGGGTGCGAAACATGGACTCTTACTTTAAGGGAGGAAAGGAGATTACGAGTATTTGAGAATAAAGTTCTTAGGAAAATTTTTGGACCAAAGAGAGATGAACAGACAGGTGAATGGAGAAGACTACATAACAATGAACTACATGGTCTTTATAGGAAGCCAGATATAATAAGAACAGTTAAGTCCCGTAGACTGCGATGGGCAGGACATGTTGCACGTATGGGGAATGAAAGACGTGCATGGAAACTTCTTGTAGGAAAGCCAGAAGGAAAACGCCCAGTTGGTAGACCAAGAATGAGGTGGGAGAACAACATTAACTATGATTTGAGGGAAGTAGATTATACAGGGAATGATTGGAAAGCATTAGCTCAGGATAGGGATGTATGGAGAGCTTATGTCCGCGCGGCCATGAACCTACGGGTTCGATAGTGCCAGTGAGTAAGTAAGTAAGTCTCGTAGACTGCGATGGGCAGGACATGTTGCACGTATGGGGAATGAAAGACGTAAATGGAAGCTTCTTGTAGGAAAGCCAGAGGGAAAACGCCCAGTTGGTAGACCAAGAATGAGGTGGGAGAATAACATTAACTATGATTTGAGGGAAGTAGATTATACAGGGAATGATTGGAAATCATTAGCTCAGGATAGGGATGTATGGAGAGCTTATGTCCGCGCGGCCATGAACCTACGGGTTCGATAGTGCAGGTGAGTAAGTTGACCTGTTTTCACATCAAGTGGGATTTAATGAATCCTCCCATCTAGTAAGTGGGCGTCCAACATTTCTATGTCCTATTGGTTTGTACTTTAGTAACAGCTGAGGGATTCTATCTGTAGGCATTCTCTTGACATGTTCATACCAGTTGTTTCTCATGTTGTCAATTCTATTTGTTAAATTGAAAACATTTAAGTTCTTTCTAATATCCTCACTTCTTTTCTTGTCCAAAATTGTCACACCTGCTACTGAACGTAGGAACTTCATTTCTGCAGTTTCTATTTTCCTTCTGTCTGAAGGAAGTGACAAGCTTTTTATTAAATTAACTAGCTAATACCCGGCGTGCGCTGTTACGCCTAAATAAATGAAAATTAATGTGTTTTTATGTTTAGTTGAATAAGTAAAAGGAAAAATAATTATACATTTATATATTTTAGGTACCCCGTGCTCATTACCCGGCGTTGCCCGGGAATCTACTTATCGCGATCTTCTTTACATAAATGAGCTGAAATACGAAAATTAATGTGCTTTATGTTTAGTTAATTAAGTAAAACGAAACATTTATATCGTAATTATTTTTACATACCCCGTGCTGTTTACTCGGCGATGTCCGGGAATCTACTCATCCCGATCTTCTTGGCATAAATGAGCTGAAAGACAAAAATTATTGTACTTCTTATGATTAGTTGAATAAGTAGAATGAAAAATAATTATAAATGTACATTGTACTGTAATTATTTTAAGATTCCCCGTGCTGATTACCCGGTGTTTCCCGGGAATCTTCTTATCTCGATCTCCTTGGCATAAATGAGCTAAAAGAAGTTTGGAGAAAATCTTATATACCCAATCTAGGATCTAAAGAGAGATCAGGGCTTGCTTGGTTCAGGTTAGGGGCACGGAAATTTTTAAAAATTAGCGACGATCATGTTATGCGAATATGTCCAATATGCGGGAGCTTCGAAGACGACATACATATATTAGGAAAATGTAACGATTTAGAATATTGGAGACGTCAGTTATTACCGGAAAGATTTCTAAATTCAAATCGTGAAAGATTCGCATGCTATGAGTTACTGGTAAACCCAGAACATTTGATAAACTTGGGGTTGATTTCTGGACAAAACGCGGAAAATAAGAACAACACTCATTCAGGAATAAATAAATATGTTAACAAATTGCAATACCATTAATTCTTAATAATTCTACATAACTAAGTTAATGTATAATGTAATTGTATTGATATCTAATGTAATATTATTGTTTTATTTTTTTTTTGTTTTAAGTAATTTACAAAGATCTTTACATCAATTTAATATAAATGCCAAAAAATACAATATGGAAATTAAGATGAATAAGACAAAATGCTTAACAATATCAAAAGAACCAGTAAGATGCAAATTAGAAGTGGAAAGAAAAATTATAGAACAAGTGTCAGAATTTAATTATTTAGGTGTATTAATAACAAACACTAAAAATTTAATAAAAGAAGTAAAGAAACAAGCTGATAAAGCAGCACAAATATCAGGATCTATGAAATATTTAATTTGGCGCAACAAACATATGTCAGTAGAAAGCAAAACCCGCATATACAAAACGATAGTTCGTCCAGTTATCGTATATGGAGCAGAAACTAGGGCTGATACAACAAAAACTAAACAAATAATAAGCACATGCGAAATGAAAATCTTAAGAACTATTCAGGGGAAAACATTATTTGATAAAATACACAACACAGAAATTAGGGACAAATGCCACATTCAAGACATAACCAAATTTATTATAGATAGACGAAAATATTGGAAGGGTCATATAGAAAGAATGGAAGACAACTGACTTGCAAAAAGAGCTAAAGAAGATAGACCAATGGACGGGAGAAGAACAAGAGGAAGACCTGCCAAGAGATGGATAGACAGTGAATGCACATCCAATACGTCTTCCTCCGAGGAGTGATTTTGGAAATAAACAGGATGAAAATCCTACAAATTAAGTTTAAGAAGAGAAGAAGTTTTAACTACCGGTATATTATTACCGCGGGCACGCCGTGGAGTAGTGGTTAAGGCACTGCGCTACAAGCCGGAAGGTCGAGGGTTCGAGTCCCGGTGGGGTCAGGATTTTTAAACTGACCCAAACCTTCTGGCGGCACTATGACCGTGAGGTCGACTCAGCCTCTAACTGAAATGAGTACCAGACGCTTGTTCTGGGGTAAAGGCGGCCGTCACGCAGGGCTGACAACCCGGCTGACATCAAGTGCCGATTGTCAAGAAATAACCTTCTACTACCCCAAGGGCCTCCTGAGGCCTGTAGTGGGATCACTTTATGGTATATTATTACCAAACATCAACTTATTGTAACGGACTGTCAACAGCACATACGGCTTACTGCCCGTGCGATCCATATTTGTAAATAATATTGTATGTATCTTACTTTTATTATTGATTTAGTACATCTCAATGATGGATAAATCATATTTGAAGAGAAAAATTATACGCTCAGACCGGGACTTGAACCCGGGACCCTTGGTTCTCTAGAGCAAGTGCTCTACCAACTGAGCTACCTGAGCAAGTACCGATCTAAACGCAAATCTTTCTCTATATACATTGTAATTCCCATCCACCAAATGCTGTGAAGCCATGCTTCTACCATGCAAATGGCGGCTCCTTTATTAAGAAGACATATTTGGGAATTATACATTACAGCCAGTACGGCTTTTTCCAAGTTTTTATTATTGATTTAGTACATCTCAATGATGGATAAATCATATTTGAAGAGAAAAATTATACGCTCAGACCGGGACATGAACCCGGGACCCTTGGTTCTCTAGACCAAGTGCTCTACCAACTGAGCTACCTGAGCAAGTACCGATATGTCTTCTTAATAAAGGAGCCGCCATTTGCAAGATAGAAGCATGGCTTCACAGCATTTGGTGGATGGGAATTACAATGTATATAGAGAAAGATTTGCGTTTAGATCGGTACTTGCTCAGGTAGCTCATTTGGTAGAGCACTTGGTCTAGAGAACCAGGGGTCCCGGGTTCAAGTCCCGGTCTGAGCGTATAATTTTTCTCTTCAAATATGATCTTACTTTTAGTTTAATAAAGTCCTTATGTATGTAGTAATTCAATAAAAACAATAATAACATAGTTATTAATAATAATCATATTCATTTAATGGACGTATTTTTTCTAGGTCTTCCCAGCGACCTTTCATCATTTGTTAGGTACTTTCAAATTGCCTCAGGAATTCTGGATCTAGACATACGTACCATATATTGTAATCTCTTATGGGGGCCATATTCAATTCTTCGAAGATGTGATCATTTATTCCAACGTGATAGGGCCAGCTGTTCTGCGCGTGAATTAATCTCACCAACTGTACTACTTTTATCACTCTTTGTCAGGACTCGTGGCTCGCTTCTGTAAAAGAGACGTGTTCTTCACAATATCTTACACGATAAAAGTCGATAATGTAGCGACACATGTTATTTCGTGATAAGTTTTTAAAAGTAAATAAAATTCGAATACTCTTGTCATTTATTTCATGTGTTCAGGAAGAAGGAATGGCGTGTCTCATGTGTACCATCTGAATTTACAGAATCATTAGTTTTATATTTAGAAACAAACATTTTTATCACTAAATAAACACTGACACAAATATACGACATTCTACAGGTAAACATTAGTAAATTGGCAACAGTGTTTATTTCGTAATGAATCATTTAATGTTCCAAAAGAAGATAAAACTAATCTCGGATAAAGGAACACATGAGAGCATATAACAGAAATTTAGAAAATTCAAAATATGCTAACCACCTATTCCAATTTAATCATTGTTTCGATCCAAATTTTGAAATTTTACATATTTGTGATAAGGGTAAGAAGTTAGATCTTTTGGAGGCTGTAGAAATTAATAAATTTAAAAGCAGTAATACACTGTTAAATTCTCAACTTGATTTGAATGAATCACCTTTGTTACATTAAAAAATTTAAATAAATATTGTTGTATTGTTGCTTAGATCAGTTGGAACACAATTCATAATTTAACATGTCTGAAGAAGATACAGTGTACCGAAACAGCTGTCACTGAATTATATAATAAATATGAAAATCAAATAAAACTACGTTTTATTTTTATTTAATTAATAAAACTAATTGTCCCGTAAGATCAGTCTTAGTGCAAATATGAAGTGCCATATTCCTTCTTGAATACCCGAAATAAATGGCAATGGAATATTTATTAGAATTTTTTATTTAGTTTTAAAGTATTTGATGATATTACCTGTCCCGCCAAGAAGGTACGTACTTTTACCCAATATACTGACACGATTGTGCATTCTTGGACCAAAGTAGGCATAATTGCATTATTCCTATAATTTTATTAAATTTTGTAATCCTGTCGAAGGCACATGTGCAAATTTATTCTACCACAGTTCCGTGAATTATAATCTTAGAGAAATTGAGTGAAAATAAGAAAGACAAAGAATGTAACGAAATGACATTAAATGGAAAACATATACTGATAATAGAAATGTTTGTAAGTGAATCAGTGTTCAATATGTATTTTTCTATTTCTTATTATTAGAGCATTTTTACTTAAATATGTGTTAGATCATTTCTCAACTCTATACAGATAGACCACTTTTGTACTCAGATCTGTATTAAATTGTTAATATTTAGCATGTTACTTTGCATTCAATTTGGCTGTACATGATTCCAATAGGATGAGATTAAAATGTATATGATTTTTTTATTCTATACAACTTTCCTCATTAGAGGATTGTCTCAAGGACAAAGTGATACAGACAATTAATTTTTTGAATTTATGAAATACATTTTGTAAATACATTAAAAAATTCAAATTGTAGGCCTAATTGAAGTATACATACTACAAAGTAGAATTTTTGTAAAAATGGTTTCTTAAAATTCAAATTGATCCTCTAATGGCAGCGATGGCAATTTTGGAAAGATACACCCTGTCCAAATCTAAGGCATTTCAAAATTTGGCTAGGAATCCTGGTATAGTACCTCTTGCCCCGATCATCAATCCTGTGACAGTTATACTATCTAGTTGATATTTATCTTTGTAATAGTCAATTGTTGGCTCATATATGGCTTTCTTTGCAGAGTCAACTTCCTCAGGTTGGCCACTATGAGTCACAAAACGGATTGTGGGATCTAATATCATACCAATTTTAGAAGATGACCTAAATGCAATAATATCTATTCGTCTGTTACTCCCATTAGTGGCCACACCATGAACTTCCTCATAAACTGTGTATCCAAAATCTCGCAAGGCTTCTGCCATCATGTTTCGAATAATAACCTCAAAAAGAGCAGCCGGACATCATAGACATTATAGAAAAGAAAAGATTACAGTGGTATGGCCATGTCAAAAGAATGCCAGAGCAAAGATTGCCTAAAATTGTTATGGAATGGATCTCAATGGAAAGGAGGAAGAAAGGAAGACCGAAGAAAACTTCGATAGAACGGGTACAAGCAGCTATTAATAACAGAGGATTGGAGGAAGATCAATGGATGGACAGAGAGGAATGGCGTTTGGTTTCCGGAAGACGGCGGCAGCTGCCATGATACCGGATGATGACGATGAATCTTTTTTTTTACATATAATGAGCAAGTAGGTCTACTCTGATTTCCAAAGATTATGTTAAATGTCTTTATCGTACCCGAAGATAATTAAATATATTTGATATAAAGATTTACCAGCTTTTTTAACCATTTTAGATTATGGTACATTTGGCTATTTCACGGTAGAGGTCATTTCGTGACGTATATACAGGCTCTATAGAAATATACTAAATTCTGATTGGATGTTAAAACAATTAGATGTCGGGCGGGACGATAAACTGATCATTTTTCAACAGGGGACACTTGCCCAGAAATTAATGGTTTCCATTCCAAAACACATTTTGGTAGCCGATCCTTTTCCATTCGCTGGATATATCCATACCAACTTAATTGCTGAGTTTTAATATAATCTAAAATAGTGTCTTCAGTTTTCATTTTCTGCCTTATAACTGAATTTTTAATTTTTTCTCTTTTTGAAATTCTTGCTGCCCTTCATATAAAATCCATTTCCGTTGCCAAAATATACTTATTTGTTTTTGTTGTTAATGACCAAAGTTCTGCTCCATAAGTAATGATGCTTTTAACAATTGTATGATGTATTCACCAAATAAGAAGGGATATAAAATGTTTAATCCTATAAAAATAATAAATAATTTAAAGATAATTAAAAGTATAAATTGTGATCTTAAATGAAACTGGAGATTCCGGATATTTTAGGCAATTTTTTATGTACTCTTCTCCATGATTCGTATTTCGTAAAAATGTTATAATTGAAGACATGTTGTTCCACCGTGAGTTTCAATGACTTTATGTTAAAGAACATATTGCGAGCGAGATAGTGGGAAGCGACGCTGGCAAACTCTCCTTTTTATAAAGGACGAACATATTAAACAATTATTTAAGGAGACCCGGAACATCCTATACTTATAATGTTAAATGTAAGGAACATTTTCTCCTGAACTATTAATCCTAGTCTGCGGGGTTGGGTTCGATATTCGGCAGAGTTACATTATTTAATGGGGCATGCCGTAGCGTAGTTGTCAAGCTGGAAAGTCAGGGGTTCTAGTTCCGATGGGGGTCAGGATTTTTAAACTGACCCAAACCTTCTGGCGGTACCAAGGTCTTGGGATCGGTTCAGCCTGTAATTGAAATGAGTACCAGATGCATATTCTCGGGTTAAAGGTGGTCGTTACGCATCACTACCGATTGTCTTGAGAGATGGGGTCATTAACCTTCCACTCCTCCAAGGTCTTCCCAAGCTCAATAGTTGAATGACATTATCAACGGTAGTCTAATAAGAGTTGTGTTTTTGAGAATAATAAAAAACTCAACCTCGCTAAAAATAATTATAATGTTTAATATTTACCAAATGTGAGGTTATGTATTCCGATCTTACTTCCGGACAATTTCTGAGCCGACTGGATAGTTATAAATAGCATATCTTTATTGTTAAATCTCTTTGGGCTTGGGAAAAATCAATAACTGATGATTTTATGAGAAATAACTATTAACAATAATGCAGATTCATTATACAACATTTAATACATTTTTTAGAGCAACATATTTTTTTTTGTAATTTTTGAAGTTGTTTTCTTTTGGCATTTCGTGGTGTACCATATCGATAGTACATTGTTGAATCGATATCCTCGTCAAAGAAGTTAATTTGAGGAGATATCTCTCATTACGAACATGAAGAGGCAATTTTATCAACAGGAAGAGACAAAATTATCGGTGAATGAGATAAATTGTCTTTATGATAATTACACCGAAGCTTAGAAGACTTACTTTAAATCGATTTGTCTGTTGAACAATAAACAGTGGAACCATCGCTTGCTGACTGGAGAGTTCTAGTTACCATCTTCCTCCTATGAGGGTATGTTCCTATAGAATAATAATAATAATAATAATAATTAATAATAATAATTAATAATAATAATAATTAATAATGATAATTAATGGTAATAATTAATAATGGTAATAATAGCTATTAAATGTACATACAGAACAGGACATTGAGGAGGATAAGTTACAGACAGCAGAAATGCTAGTCGCAGAGCCAAGTGCATTAGAGGTTGAAATGGCAATTGAAAAATTGAAGATGTATAAAGCATCAGGTTCAGATGAGATCCCAGCAGAACTGATAAAATCAGGGGGAGAAAAATTGATGGACAAGATACGCTGTTTGCTTAGTATGATTTGGGAAAAAGAAGCTCTTCCAGATGAATGGAAGGAATCAATTATCGTACCAATTTATAAGAAAGGAGATAAAACTGATTGCAACAACTATAGGGGCATCTCATTACTTTCAACTTCGTACAAAATTCTAACAAATATATTAGTAAGCAGACTTACTCCCTATATTGATGACATTCTAGGAGATCATCAATGTGCATTTAGAAGAAACAGGTCTACAACAGATCAGATTTTTAGTATAAGACAGATTTTAGAAAAGAAATGGGAATATAATGGTACTGTACATCAACTATACGTAGACTTCCAAAAAGCATATGATTCAATTAAGAGGGAGAAGTTATATAGTATCCTGCTGGAGTTCGGAATTCCTAAAAAGTTAGTTAGACTTATACGAATATGTCTAAATGGCTCAACGAGTAGGGTGCGTGTAGGCAAACAGTTTTCAGACACTTTTGAAATCCAGAATGGGTTGAAGCAAGGAGATGCACTATCTCCTCTACTATTTAATTTTGTACTAGAGCATGCCATTAAATCTTTAGAGAATGAGGAAGGCTTACAACTGAATGGTATTAATAAGCTGTTAGTTTATGCTGATGATGTAGTACTACTGGCCGATAGCGAGGAGACACTAAAGGCCAACACGCACACACTATTGAGTAACACTAAGAAATTAGGACTGGAAGTAAATATCAGTAAAACTAAATATATGGTCACACGTAGAAATACATTATATAATGGAAATGGACAGCTAATGACAAATGAGGGAAATTTTGAGGAATTGGATGAATTCAAATACCTAGGAACAATAATCACAAATAGGAATGAGATGCACGAAGAAATTAAACATAGGCTCAATTCTGGAAATGCATGCTATTATGCATTGCAGAGACTTTTGATGTCCCAACTCCTTTCAAAAAACGTTAAGCTGAAAATATATAAAACTATTATTCTACCAGTTATATTATATGGGTGCGAAACATGGACTCTTACTTTAAGGGAGGAAAGGAGATTACGAGTATTTGAGAATAAAGTTCTTAGGAAAATTTTTGGACCAAAGAGAGATGAACAGACAGGTGAATGGAGAAGACTACATAACAATGAACTACACGGTCTTTATAGGAAGCCAGATATAATAAGAACAGTTAAGTCCCGTAGACTGCGATGGGCAGGACATGTTGCGCGTATGGGGAATGAAAGACGTGCATGGAAACTTCTTGTAGGAAAGCCAGAAGGAAAACGCCCAGTTGGTAGACCAAGAATGAGGTGGGAGAACAACATTAACTATGATTTGAGGGAAGTAGATTATACAGGGAATGATTGGAAAGCATTAGCTCAGGATAGGGATGTATGGAGAGCTTATGTCCGTGCGGCCATGAACCTACGGGTTCGATAGTGCCAGTGAGTAAGTAAGTAATAATAGTAATAATAATAATAATTAATAATAAAAATCAATAATGATAATTAATAATAATTAATAATGATAATTAATAATAATAATTAATAATGGTAATAATAGTAGTAATAATAATAATAATAATAATAATTATTATTATTAATTATTACTTTAGTTAATTTCGAAACTTTCATAAAAATCTTATCTACTTAGCCTCAGCATGCTTACATACAATTCACATTTGGCGTGTGAAATGTAAAAAGTACCTATAAGGTTAGAGGTTAAACCAAGTTGATGGAACGGAATGGAATAATCATATAATGAAATGGTGTTACTAGGTTTCCAAATTAAGAAATGTTTTCCTGAAAATTTCACGAAATGGATTTAACCTCGTCTTTCCTGAGGTCTTAATTTGTTATGGACTCTTATTAAGTATTTAGTTACATCAAGTATGATTAACATGCAAAATAACATATCTATTGTCTTTGTTACGTCCACATACAATAAAATAACAAAATTATAGATTAGACAATAAGTTACATTGTTTAAACTTTATAAATACATAGCACAGAAATAACCTCTTCATAGAAGAGAGCGTATGGTAGCATTCATTTTATATGCACACTGCCAACTTGATTCATTGAGTGCCTACACAGCTTTGATAATGAAATTCAACTTTATAATGGTTGTCACTTGGAACATTTTCTGGCGAAACCCACAATTTTCGCGACATTGTATCGATTTCACAGTGTTGACAACATCCATTAAATTAAATTTATGCGAAATCTATATGACAGTATTGATGGAACGTGGTTTCAATTTAATTTAATACAACTCAAAACAAATGGCTGACATCGAATTAAATTTTTTGTAGAGTTTTTATTAAAACAAGCACTTTCAATAAAATAGAAATTCATATTTCTATTAATAGATTAAACAATGAAAAATACTTGGAATGGAAATTATCGTTAAATTTTACTTTATGCTAATTTATGAAATAGAATATAATTATTTTCAAGAGGCGATACTCTTTTGGTGTTTAAGCAGAAATTGTTCTTAACATACAGGGTGTCCACAAAGTCCTGCTACCAAAACAATTTAACTTAGCTTGTAAACTATTTGAAATAGACACATGCGGTTTTTTGCAATGTATTCTACATCTCTCAAAGTTTTGTTTACATTTGTTGCAGATTGTGATTTAAATGACAATGACGACACCTCCACAGGAAAAGGCCCAATTTAAATTTATACTATGTTATTAATAATTTTCTCGTTTTTTATATATCTTGTACATATTATACATTTAATTCGTTAAATGCAGAGTAAATCAAAATACATTATAAATAATAATTATATTGTATTTATAACATGTAATCGTGTATGTTTATTGTAATTTAGACGTAATAGTATTTATTTTATTTTTTAAAACTTGGTTGATTAGTAGACAAGGCCTTAAGGTCTTAGGTCTGCCAGGTAAAATAAAGCTATTATTATTATTATTATTATTATTATTATTATTATTATTATTATTATTATTATTATTATTATTAATATGTATGGTGGTATGCTGAGTCTGGTAAATTGCCAGTCCCCCATATCCGAACGTTATGGTGGTTATGTCTAGACACAAAGAAAGTCGCTTCATCAGAGAACATCAGTTGCGTTCAGCATGAAATCAGCAAATTCAGCACGCCGAGGGAAATCAGTTGGTAGCAACGCTTCCAAAATTTACACCTTATAGGCCTGAAGATGTAGCAGCGTGTGGGGGACTTTATGAAAGGTTGATTTTGGTAATTGCAGTTCCAGTGAAGCACGACCGACCGATTTTTGAAGTCTGATTTGAAATTCAAGTTGCACATTGTCGATATTTTACTGGCTCACACCTGGTCGTCCACCCC
This sequence comes from Diploptera punctata, assembly GCA_030220185.1. Taxonomy (NCBI): domain Eukaryota; kingdom Metazoa; phylum Arthropoda; class Insecta; order Blattodea; family Blaberidae; genus Diploptera; species Diploptera punctata. The sequence continues at coordinate 493,298 of JASPKZ010001614.1, forward strand.
GTTGCAAGTCCATTACACTGCCAGTCGCTAGAAATTTCTCGGCCAATCAAATTTCTGGATCATATATGTGATATAGGCTTTCACGGCCGGAGTTATTATGATGGTCTTGTAGAAGATTTCCGGGCTGTTGGCCGTGGTCATGAGGCTTGTAGTTCCCCGACGTTTGGCCAGAGACTGCGTCCGGCATCCTCAAGGGTTGTCTTGAACCAGAGACTGCGTCCGGCATCCTCAAGGGTTGTCTTGAACCAGAGACTGCGTCCGGTATCCTCAAGGGTTGTCTTGAACCAGAGACTGCGTCCGGCATCCTGAATGGTTGTCTTGAACCAGAGTCTGCGTTATGCATCCTCAAGGGTTGTCTTGAACCAGAGACTGTGTCCGGCATCCTCAAGGGTTGTCTTGAACCAGAGACTGCGTCCGGCATCCTCAAGGGTTGTCTTGAACCAGAGACTGCGTCCGGCATCCTCAAGGGTTGTCTTGAACCAGAGACTGCGTCCGGCATCCTGAATGGTTGTCTTGAACCAGAGACTGCGTTAGGCATCCTCAAGGGTTGTCTTGAACCAGAGACTGTGTCCGGAATCCTCAAGGGTTGTCTTGAACCAGAGACTGCGTCCGGCATCCTCAAGGGTTGTCTTGAACCAGAGACTGGGTCCGGCATCCTCAAGGGTTGTCTTGAACCAGAGACTGGGTCCGGCATCCTCAAGGGTTGTCTTGAACCAGAGACTGCGTCCGGCATCCTCAAGGGTTGTCTTGAACCAGAGACTGCGTCCGGCATCCTGAATGGTTGTCTTGAACCAGAGACTGCGTCCGGCATCCTGAATGGTTGTCTTGAACCAGAGACTGCGTTAGGCATCCTCAAGGGTTGTCTTGAACCAGAGACTGTGTCCGGCATCCTCAAGGGTTGTCTTGAACCGGAGACTGCGTCCGGCATCCTCAAGGGTTGTCTTGAACCAGAGACTGCGTCCGGCATCCTCAAGGGTTGTCTTGAACCAGAGACTGCGTCCGGCATCCTGAATGGTTGTCTTAAACCAGAGACTGCGTCCGGCATCCTCAAGGGTTGTCTTGAACCAGAGACTGCGCCCGGCATCCTAAAGGGTTGTCTTGAACCAGAGACTGCGTCCGGCATCCTCAAGGGTTGTCTTGAACCAGAGACTTCGTCCGGCATCCTCAAGGGTTGTCGTGAACCAGAGACTGCGTCCGGCATCCTCAAGGGTTGTCTTGAACCAGAGACTGCGTCCGGCATCCTCAAGGGTTGTCTTGAACCAGAGACTGCGTCCAGCATCCTCAAGGGTTGTCTTGAACCAGAGACTGCGTCCGGCATCCTCAAGGGTTGTCTTGAATAACCCTTGAGGATGCCGGACGCAGTCTCTGGCGAAACGTCAGGGAACTACAAGCCTCAAGACCACGGCCAACAGCCCGGAAATCTTCTACAAGATCATCATAAATTTATGGATGATTTGGATGGAAGATCTCTTCCATATTACCGGCGGAAATTTCATTGAACAGTTACTGGTGATTTACCAGACTCAGCATACCACCATACACATTGGGCCTTTTCCTATGACGCCATTGTCGTGTAAATCACAATTTGCAATAAATGTAAACAAAACGTTAAGAGATGTAGAATACGTTGCAAAAAACCACATGTCTTTATCTCAAATAGTTTACGAGCTAAGTTACATTGTTTTGGTAGCGGGACTTTGTGGACACCCTGTATTATTACTGATTAAGAGATTTTTGTTGTAATACTTATTGATTCTTCAGCGGAGACGGTTGTGATGTTAAAGCTCGGACAGTGATGTTTGCGATAATTTTAATATCTAAGCAATTAAGTCAATACTAATAAAATTCATTGTTAAAACCGTTGAGGTGGAGAGTCATAAAATAAAATAAGTTAAAATATACCTTCTTAGGTCGTCCTCAACTTATAAAATATGTATTCTTTATGCCTGTAGGCCTTTCAGAACATCCGTTCCATCTTCAGCAGGTCCTTCTTCGCTACAGCATCCAGTATGATGGTTGAATGGTTGATGCTGCTGGTCCTAATGTGGTGTTGTCGTGACTAAAGCTTCTTCCTGACGATATCGTACAGTGGGCTGTTTAGTCTGGGAGTGCTTTCATTTATTAAAAGCTTGTTGTCTATTTCCTTGATAATTTCCAGGTCTTCCAATATGTTGATTTTTGTTGGATTTCCCTTATTGTGTACTATTTTAAGGGTGTCTTCCATTGAGTTCATTCTATGAACGGCGTTTATTATGTGCTTAGCGTAATTAGACTTTCTTATCAAGGAAATAGACAACAAGCTTTTAATAAATGAAAGCACTCCCAGACTAAACAACCCACTATACGATATCGTCAGGAAGAAGCTTTAGTCACGACAACACCACATTAGGACCAGCAGCATCAACCATAATACTAGATATTGTAACGAAGCAGGACCTGCTGAAGATGAAACGGATGTTCTGAAAGGCCTACAGACATAAAGAATACATATTTTGTAAGTATAGACGACCCATCTTACCTAAGAAGGTATATTTTAACTTATTTTATTAGCAATTAAGGTTAAATAATTGTGTTTAATTACGTTTTTTATTATTATTTTGTGGCAGTTGAAGAGGCAAATTGTTTAAGAAAATAAAACAGATAAAATCCATGATGCTATTTGGATTGAGCAAATAATCATGTCTCCTTTGATTAAAGCAAATGCACATAGAAATAACACTGTTCTCATTTGATAAAATTTTAAACCAAGTACTTTTGGTAAAATAGCCATATAAAACATTTTAACTTGATACAAGAATTTATCTGAATGATCAGAGCTGTATAGACTCTCCGAGATGAATCGATTGGGCTTTGTTTAATCTTAGGCATTGTTTTCAAATGTCTGAACATTTTTCTTTTCTTTCCCGCTCAATTCATGTAATATGGCTTCCAAACTTTTATTTTTAGTTTCTGGAAGTACCAATATGTGAAAAATAGTCGCTAGAATACAGCATAGAGCAAAAAACCAAAAGCAAACATGTAAACCAATAGCATCTGAAACTGTATTGAAAAATTTACCAACGAGGAAAGCTAATAGCCATAGAACAGTTATGCAAATCCATGTGGCTAGACCTCTGATTTGTGGGGAAAGGGTTTCTGAAATCATTACGTATGGTACAGGGCCCATACCTAAAGCAAAAGATAAAACATAAATGGACAAAGAAGTAACTGGCAACCAATCCAAGCCGCTTGTATCAGCTCCAACGAATTTTAAATGAAAATATATACCTATACTTGTAAGCGATAGAGACATTAAAACATTTGAAACGATTATTAAAATTTTTCTGCCGGCACGATCCATCAAATATGAAGATATAGAAGATCCGACTAGCTGAATGATTCCAACGATTATAGTAGCCAATTCTGGACTTAAATCACTACCTGAAGATTTAAATATATTACCAACATAACTATTTATAGCGTAAATTCCACTAAATTGCTGATTTGCACACAGAACTAAACCAATTGTTAATCCCAAACGTGATGCTCTGGTCGATACAAGATCTTTTATTGACGCTTTTGATTTTTCTTTTGTTTCGTTGATTGTTCTTGTCAAAACCTCTAATTCGCTTTCAACAAGTTGACTGTCGTTTCCACGCAACCATTTCAAAGAATTCAAAGCGTCTGCATGTTTCTCTTTTTGTTAAGAGATAAATAGGGGTTTCTGGGAGCCAGAAAATAACAGCAAGATACAAAGCAGGAATAATTGCTCCCAAAATTGCAAAAGAGTGAAATGACACGTAAGCTCCTAGTAGATACGAAGCAAGCATTCCAGAATTTATAAACAGTAAAAGAAATGAGCCCAGGGTGCCTCTAATATTATCTTCAGCTATTTCACCGACGTACAAAGGAGTTACCAGAAGCATGCCCCCTGAACTTAACCCTAAGAAGAATCTAGCGACAAACAGAGTCCTAACACTTGATGCTATGTATGTTAGGATCCAGCCTATGATGAAAGGTATTCCTACAAGGTAGCCTGACGTTTTCCGTCCGAATTTTTCTGATATGTAACTGTAGATTGGTAGAGATGCTAATGCGCCTACGCAGATCATGCCGCCAAGCCAGGAGCCGTCTTCTACGGTTATGGGTTCGCTGCCAATCGGGTTGTTCTCTGAAGAAAGTTGAGGGATTGCTGAAGATGGCCAATCCGACTGTCACTCCGTATGCGAAGGCTGCGATGTTAACTGAAACATTAGATTTTGGTTTATTAGAATAAACATTTATTGCGTCACAGTACGTTTTGAAGATAATGCTACCTGTTCTAGCGTGAATTTTTCTAGTACTTTAGATCACTAGATAAATGTAAAAAAAATGCAAGTTGTAAAACTGTTAATGATATATATACATGATCTACCTGATTTGAATGACCATTAATTTCTATTGACGCTTAAACATTTAAGGTTATAGGCCTATGTAAAGTAAACTAAAGTGATCCCACAACAGACCCGGAGGCCCTTGGGGTAGTAGGAGGTTAAGGCTCCCACTTTTTCTAGACAATCGGCACTTTTATGTCAGCCGAGTTGTCAGCCCTGCGTGACGGCCACCTTTACCACAGAACAAGTGTCTGGTACTCATTTCCGTTAGAGGCTGAGTCGACCCCAGGGCCATAGTGCCGCCAGAGGGTTTGGGTCAGTTTAAAAATCCTGACCCCAACGGGACTTGAACCCTCGACCCTCCGGCTTGTAGCTCAGTGCCTTAAACATTATGCTACGGCGTGCCCCTATAGGCCTTAGTATTCTAATTAATATTATTTTTTTAAAACTGTGCTATGAAATGGTCATAAGTAATGCCACGAGTGATTTCCAAATTATCGATAAATTCACGACTCACGAAGTGAGGAGTGAATTTATCCAGAGACAACCCTTGAGGATGCCAGACGCAGTCTCTGGCGAAACGTCGGGGAACTACAAGCCTCACGACCACGGCCTACAGCCCGAAAATCTTCTTCAAGATCATCATAAAACTTAATAGTATTTAAAAACTGAGAATAAATAAGGGAACAAAAAGATATGTTGATTTGTATGTTTCAGTCTTGTATATGAATATAGAAGTGGCATGCCGTAGCATAGTGGTTAAGGCAGTGAGCTACAAGCCGGAGGGTGGAGGGTTCAAGTCCCGTTGGGGTCAGGATTTTTAAACTGACCCAAACCCTTTGGCGGCACTATGGCCCTGGGGTCGACTCAGCCTCTAACGGAAATGAGTAGCAGACGCTTGTTCTGGGGGTAAAGGCGGCCGTCACGCAGGGCTGACAACCCGGCTTACATAAAGTGCCGGTTGTCTAGAAAAAGTGGGAGCCTTAACCTCCTCCTACTACCCCAAGGGCCTCCGGGTCTGTTGTGGGATCACTTTACTTGACTTTATATGAATATAGAATTTATGTAGGATTTAGCGATGAGAATGCAAATAGTATTTTTAAAAACTTTTTCTTTTTTACAGGTGAGTTGGAATTCATGACATAAAATACAGCAAGTAAAAAGGTAATTATCACCTTAATCGTCACGAGATGTTGAAGCAAGTAAAATGAGCATGTACTTAAGACATCTAAAATTAATTCACTTAAGTATAAATATCTGATGCGACATAATTTAAAAATGACTACCTCTCATTTTCTGCGTTATTCTTTTTTTTTTCCTCTCTTGAACTTTTTAAATACAATTTATACATTTCTTACATTCATTTTTAGTTTTTTATTGCATGAAAGGAACATTGTATCCAATAAAATAAAATTTATTGCATATTAATAAAATAAGAAACAGAAAAAAACTGACAAATTCTATATTATCTTATGACGAAAGTTAAAAATTACATTGTACCTGTTGTTAGGTGCCGTCGTCCTCAACTTTGTTAAAATATTGTATATAAAATTAACTGGAGCGCTTTCGGAAGTTATCTTCCATCTTCTGCAGGTTGAGTTTCCATTACTTGTTGTTCTGTACGGTGATGTATACTCCAACCGTTTGTAGTAGCAACTACTATATATATATATATATATATATATATATATATATATGTGTGTGGGGGGGGGGGGGAGGGATGGTGTTATGTGAGGTCATGTACATAGTATATTGGTACACGTTTATAACTTAAGTATAATAATTTATTTAAGCCTATAAATTACCTCCTATAGCAGCGAAGTACTGGGGTAACTTCTGCGATTTCTTTGATGTGACGTCATTCTGCGATGTATTTAAAATGTCGTCTGTAGATTTCATTGCAATTTCTTCTTTAGCCATGTTTGTGAAACCTGAAGAAAAAAATATACATTTGTTGCTGAACCATGGCATCAAGTCAGATAAGCTATTTCATAAGATTTTGTTGATGAAAAGTAACTTTAAATCCTGAATGTAGCCAAGTACGTACCACAATTCACGGTAAATACCAAAAACCGTATCTGGTACGGGTTTCCTATTCTAATCTACAGAAATTATCAGTAGAGTCCAGATGTTGGGCACTTAAGAAATTCAAAAAAATTCAAAAAGACACTAAAAATCATTAATATAGGCACTAAAAATTCAAAATAGGCAGGCAAAAAGGTACTAAAATCATTAATATAGGCACTAAAAAATTCAAAATGGCACTAAAATCATTAATATAGGCACTAAAAAAATTAAAAATGGCACTAAAATCATTAATATAGGCACTAAAACATTCAAAATAGGCAGGCAAAAAGGCACTAAAATCATTAATATAGACACTAAAAAATTCAAAATGGCACTAAAATCATTAATATAGGCACTAAAAATTCAAAATGGCACTAAAATCATTAATATAGGCACTAAAACATTCAAAATAGGCAGGCAAAAGGCACTAACATCATTAATATAGACACTAAAAAATTCAAAATGGCACTAAATAATTAATATAGGCACTAAAAAAATTAAAAATGGCACTAAAATCATTAATATAGGCACTAAAACATTCAAAATAGGCAGGCAAAAAGGCACTAAAATCATTAATATAGACACTAAAAAATTCAAAATGGCACTAAAATCATTAATATAGGCACTAAAACATTCAATATAGGCAGGCAAAAAGGCACTAAAATTATTATTATAGGCACAAAAAATTCAAAATAGGCAGGCAAAAAGGCACTAAAATCATTAATAAAGGCATTAAAAATTGTATGTGAAACCAAGACAAAAGACAGTCTGAAGTCTAACTTCTAATTATACTATATTCAAGCTTAACTTTTACTGCATTAAAATCCCTCCCCTACTGATCAGCTTAATACCAGGGCCACCTCCGAGACAAAACGAAATATAAGACAAGACACCATTCACTGAAACATCCATACTATACAAGACGAATGTGATATTGATGATTACGATGGAAGATGATGTTGGGGATCATTTGAACTTTAAATTTTCGTGACATTTTCCTTACAAGAGTAGAAAAAACCTTCATAAAAAGTAGCCCCGACCGGGGATTGAACCCGGGCTCTCAGCATACAAGACGACGTTACTCCTAGATCACAGACGGTTGACAAAATAGCATATTTTACTATAAAATTATCGAAATTGCAAATTCTGGATATCATATTGCTAGATTTATTCTAGTAATTATTAAAAAAATGAAACGTCTATGGTGATCGGGAATAAAACATATTTTCTGTAATTAACCCAAATGATCTGTCTTTGCTTTATTGGTGACTTCGATAAATACCTGAACAATGAACAGTAGGTACGAAACTAAAGTCACAAGTATTATCTTTAAGTATTGCGCAAGATTTTTTACAAGATTTACATGTATAAAAGGTTTACAGAGGTACCCCAGAATCCATTCTTAATATTTTGAGATATTATGGACGATCTTCCGACAAACATTTCGAGATATGGAACTGATGAGATTGAAAATCCGCATAATGTCATACAATTATGAAAATATGTAGACTGCCATTGGTCAGGCCTCTACATGATGTAGATGGACATGTCTCCGACCTAACCTCAATATCACTTGGCGAAATACTGGTCTGTGCTACTTGGATCGTTTAAAAGTTTCTGGCGCGGAATGAAGTAGTCTTATAAATACCAGACGTGCTCTGACGTGAGCGTATCTACTGCAAATACAATTTAACTAAAACTGTCAAGCCTTTATTTTTCAAAATATTTTTTTATTTTGCAGTGGTACTACAACATTTTCGATATTCGTTGTCAAGATTTATCATAAGTAATGCCACGAGTGATTTCCAAATTATCGATAAATTCACGACTCACGAAGTGAGGAGTGAATTTATCTAGAGAATTTGGAAATCAAGAGTGGCATTTGTTAGGACTATTTAACGAATAAAATTAAGCTGTTTACTCACAAATCATTATTTAACTATAGTTATTTTAAAATATTTAGTGTAAACGGCGATGTTTGAAAACAAATGAGAAACGATTGGTATGCTTCATCTGCTTCTTTTGTTTATCACTGCAACTAGATCATACTAAATTATGTCTCAAAGGAAACGCAAATATTGTAAGAATGCTCTCGAAGTGGAGGAAAAATGAAACACATCAAACTGTATATTAATTCATTTCTGATGTCGTATGATGTAAATATGACAATTATATTTTTCTGGATTGTTACCTGGGAAAAAAATACATTTAAGAAAGTGCAAACAGTGGTTTCTTTTTTTGGTGGTATAATCAATTGCTACAAATGTTTTTATATTAACTCCCGCATGCGCTATGTGTTGACATTCATGCACTATATATACAATCTCGCAGGCTCAGTCACCTGCAAAATAATGGTCAGACCTGTTCAGAATATTAAAAAGGAGGAGCTTTCTTTAATATGGTAATTATAACACTGATAAATATTTCGTGAAACACGACTCTGATTGGTTGTAAAACAGAAATCATTGAAATGTGATTGGTCATTGATTCCCATTTGGAGCATGAGTTAAATAGTCTAGAGAATTTGGAAATCAAGAGTGGCATTTGTTAGGACTATTTAACGAGTAAAATTAAGCTATTTACTCACAAATAATGTTATTTTAAAATAGTTATATATTTAATGTAAACAGCGATGTTTGAAAACAAATAAGAAACGTTATATTTCATTTGTTAATCACTGCAACCAGATCATATATATTGCCAAATAGAATCGCAATATTGTAAGAATTCACCCTAGTTGAGAAAAAATGAAACACATCATAACAGGTTATTAATTAATTTCTGATGTCCTATGATGTAAATATGTAAATTATATTTTTCTGCAACGTTAATTCCTAGAAAATAATATGTTTAAGAAAGTGCAAACAGTGTTTTTAATGGCATAATCAATTGCTACGAATGTTTTTGTATTATATCTCGCAAGCAGACTGTGGTTACATTCGTGCACTATATATACAATCTGGCAGCCACTTGATAAAATGAAAGCGATGAAATGAAAGTGATAAAATCGAGGAGAAAAACGACTATGATTGGTTGTACATCAAAATTCATTGTAATGTGATTGGTCATTGACTGCCATTTGGGGTATGAGTTAAAGTCATATACACACATTCCTTTTATACCTTATCCGCCCTTAGAGTGATCCTAACATAAACAAACGCCAATTGTATCCTTCCGCCATTCGCACCACAATTGCAGTCACATTGACAGGGAGCACGTGTGAAGTATATAAGGCACGTGATCGTTGGATGGGGTAGATTACAAGAAAGCTGGTGAGATTTTTCACTGAACTTGTGAAATACATTTAAAATAGCTGTTTTGTTTATCACTGGTCATATGTTTGCCAGACTCGTGTTTTAAAAAAAATAGATGACAACACAGCAACATAATACTATACACTTTCAGCCATTTTGTTGCATCAGAATCGACTGAAGCATGGCTCAAATGCATCATCCATATGTAATAAACTATTTTGCGTTGTAATTATTGATTAGGTAGGTCTATGTTTTAGAATATTTCCCATGTTTTAAATATTATTTTGATTCACGAAGAATAACAAGTATATTCAGATGACATGTTTTAAATTTAATGAAGGGAACTACTTTTTCTCGTACTTATTGCTTCTACATCTTACGTCGGTGTCCATAACCAATGAAAAAGCGAGCAGGTCACATTGTTTTGTTTTGATGAGGTTCACTTTGAGAACGGATAGCCTTTATACAAACTTACCTATACCAATGTTCAATCTCAAGAGCCTCGAAGCTTTGAAACTAGTCACTCTACACCATAATACTCTTATCTCAAGATATGAGCCAGAGATCTCTCTATATTCCTTGAATCTATTGCTCACGAAATTTGGGAAATACTGTATGTGTACTTTATATCCTCCCCAAAGAGTTCTTTTCTTGCTGCAGTATTTAACCTTTTCACTGCTGAGATATTTCCAGCCTTTAAAACCCTCCTTGCTCAATGCAGGGAGAAATATGGAAAAAGTTTATTTAGGTTCCTAGGAGATGGCATTATATGCCTGCTTAGTTTGAAAGCAATGCAATACGTATTATGTAACTAGCAGGCGTTTGGAGTTGAAAATGGATATACACACCCATAGCACAGCAAGCATTTTCTTTGCCAACGGATATACGCGTCCGTAGCAGTGTAAAGGTTAATAAGCGGAACGCCGCGGCGTAACATTGGTACATTACGATGCGAGGTTGGTAAGTGTTTTTTACAGAATCGAGGAAAAAGGTTTTAATTTCCGAGATTCTTATATCACTTAACAAACGTGCGTTGTACATTATTTTTTGCGCGATGGTGTTTTCAAAATAATAAATAATAGTAAAACATCTTTGTTGGGAATATTTGAGTTCATTATAAACAATTGACTAACGTTAACAGTGTGGGCAATGTTTATTAGTTGAAACAACAGGAGGCCTTGAGAACAATTATTGATAACATGGCCGAAAGTACGTATTTATTGTTTTATATTGTTTCAAATAAAGTTCAGTTAATTTAAAGTGCAGTGATTTGTTTCGTATAATCTATATTAACACTACCTTTTGGATATTTTCTGTATATACATTGTATGTGGTTTTACATCCCGCACGTGGGTGTAAATTTAATTTAGGTTGGCACAGGTCCTAAACCTGTGACTGGAACTTAGCATTCCTTGATAATGGCATGTGGCATCATGCCGAAACGTCGGAATCAGTGGCCAGAGGCCGAACTTGAATCCAAGACGCGGAAAACCCAAGAAAACTTTCTTATTCATATATATATATATATATATATATATTGTCGATAGTATATTTAAAATGATCTGGTAACTGAATAAAGATGTTTAAAGAGGTTAATCTTTTCAGAAGGACACTAATACAAACTGTAATACAATTAAGCGACCACATTATCTGATCAAAACATGCAAATTTGTGTCACGTGGTATTTGTTTACAGTGTAATTCATTCATTCCTCGGACATGCGCAATTCTTACAACGTACGCATTCATCTTGTTCAGGTTTCTGTTAAAGACGAGATAAAAATCATTAAACGCATGAGGGCAAGCTAAAATTAGAATTGAACCTTTTAGTAATAAATATGTCATTCTAAAGTCAAGCTGATTCACTCAAAATTTTAGAAAAATACCTATAACACATTTAAAAAATATAGTGGATGACAAAAAATATAGAAAATATAGAAACCTGTTTTTTCAGCAGCAAAAATGATTAATTTTTAAATTCATTATTACCTATAAACCCAACTATTTTTGCAGACTATTTAACTCATACCCCAAATGGATATCAATGACCAATCACGTTTCAATGAACGTTGTTTTACAACCAATGACAGTCGTGTTTCACCTCACTCATTATCGAATTGTTTTAACCACCTCCTGTTTTTGTGATAAAGAAAGCCTCCGCCTGTCTAAGAGTCTGAACAGGTCAGAGCATTACTTTGCACAGTGATTTACTCTTCCAACACATACGTTGAATATAGCAAAGCAGGAACCGATGCCGCGGAACTACACATTTGATATGGGTGTGGTCAAGAACTGTGTTTTTAATCATGAGTAGTTAACTGAATTATTTACCAAAAACCTTAATTAATCTATAATATTGATTATAATATACAGTTTGATGTGTTTAATTTTTTTCTCCACTAGGGTGCATTCTTACAATATTGCGAATCCTATTTAGCAATACATAATATGACGGGGATTGCATGGGATGAACAAAGGAAACATAACCCAACTTTCCTAATTTTTGTCCATTTCAAACAGCGGCCGTTTACACTGAAATATATAAATATTTTAAAATAACTATAGTTAAATAAGAATTGTGAGTAAACTTCTTACTTGTATTCCTTAAATAGTCCTCTAACAAAATGCCACTCTTGATTTCCAAATTTCTCCTAGAGATATGTGAAATCCACTTGTGACATTACATATGCTAATGAATTTTATTTTATAAAATCTACCAAATGTTGACATTTATTTTCTCAGTTATGAAAAATGTGTAATTAAAACACTTGGCTTACAAAGCAAATCAATATGAATGCATCAGCCATACACGTATAAATACGAACACCACTAAAAATTAAAATGTAGTAAATGATTAAAGTTAAATGAAGAATAAATTTATAAACTAAAAATCAATGACATTCTCGTATCAAAGCCGCATTTATTTCCGTTAGAGGGTGGGGTGATCCCGTTGCCATGGTGCCGCCAGAAAATTAGGGTCAATTTAAAAATTCTAAGCCTGTTCAAGAATCGAACCTACAAATCTAGTCGGCTTGTACAAATAGTCCCTTAAATAATAGTGGGGCGCGAGAGTGCTGTTGTGTCGTACTTACAGCAATGGCGACCATTATTTGAAAATTCACAACTTCCTAAACATGTGTCAGGGGGTTCCTATTGAGGGTCTTTCCACTTTTCAACGGGTGCCCTTGTACCAGCCGGCTGCTGTGCCCTTCACCTCCACCGGTGTCAATCACTAGAGGTAGATGATCACCAGCCAGTGTAGGGGTGACCGGTGGGGGTTAGGCATGTCGAGTGACAACACAACAGTCTGCCAGAGATACACATCTGCTGAAAGAAAATTCCTTTCCTGCAGACAGACCAATAGCAGATTTATCAAAGAACAGACAAAAAACATAACACAGAAATAAGACAACAAAAAATAGAGGATTTAAAACTCAACAATAGAGAAAGTACAGAACAAACGGGAAAGGAACACTTGGCAAGGATGACTGAGAATAGAATACCCCAAAGCAGCAATACAACTATTCACCACGAGGAAGAAGAGATTTGGAAAAGACCAAGGAAAAGATGGAAAGAGCAGCAGATTTTGGAGCCGGAACAGGCTAGTAAATAAGGCCTAAACCGTGAAGAAGAAGAAGAGGAACACAACATATAGGTGTTCAAAAACAAGGTAGTAACTGGTTGAAGAATAGAATCAGAATGAATTTTTCTTCGTATCTTTTCTTTTCCAAGAAACGGACAAGACAAGTATCTTGGTTAACTATAAATTCAAGCAGATCTAGAAAAATGCAAGATCAACGTATAGGATATAAAATAGACATTCTTCAAAAAGAAATAACAGCTATAAAGCGATCTGTCCGAAGAGAAAAAAAATAAGAGAAAGATTAGAGGTCTTCTCTGAATCAAAAGGTCCATGAGCAAACAATCGAATGGAATGGAACAACTCTCGTAAACAGAAATATTCAATTGTCCAGGGGAAAGTTTGCAACAACAGTGACTGAAAATCACTTTCCAATCGAAATAAAGATATCCAATACGTTTTATCCTTCCATATAGTCAGTTAATTATAAAAAATTTCGTATAGACGGAAACATGGCTCTGATGGTGGCAATTATGGAATTCACAAACATAGTTGCATTTAATTGGCTCTGAAAGTTTTTATTTTTAGTTATTTACTTATTTATTTTACCTGGTGGAGTTAAGACCGTAAGGTCTTCTCTTCCACTTCACCAGGGAAATATGTACATATAACAACAATTATGAATTATCTACATCAATAATACATACTATATTTAGGCAGGCAACACAATATAAAGTTGACAATGGTAAGAAATAAAAATTGTAATAATAATAATAATAATAATAATAATAATAATAATAATAGTAGTAATAATAATAGTAATAATAATAGTAATAATAATAGTAATGATAATAATATAATAGTATAATAATATAATAATAACATAATGTAATAATACTAATAACAATAATAATAGTAATAATAATAATAGTAATAATAATACTAATGAGGTAATAATAATAATAATAATAATAATAAATCATATGGCCATCGCAATCATCATAATTCATATTCATCTTAGGTTAAGCTTAGGATTAGGGACTCTCCTGGCGCACCATTATCATCATCATCACCCATCATATCATCAGGGCAACGTAACCTCGCCTTCCAGGCGCCCCAACCTCAGAAGTGGGTTACAAGTACGCCATGCCAGGAGAGAAACCAGGAATGTCGAAAGACAAACCTGGGGCATTTAAAAATAATAATAATAGTAGTGTTAATAATAATAATAATAATAATAATGATAATAGTAATAATAATAATAATAATAATAATAATAATAATAATATGATATTAATAATTACGCAGCGGTTGAAATTAGACCACAATTCATAACATTTTTAACTTTGTCACAAATACATCATTATGCATTAATTTTCGATTTTATTAAAAAATACGAACGATAAGATATATGTGGTATAGCTTGGCTAAGCCATGTTTAAAAAAGAATAACGCGTCATTTGACATTTGTATTCTATTTGTAGTATTTAAATTTGCATTTGGCTTATTATGTATACGGGAATATACATCCCTTCTTCTTAGTTTCTCACTCCGACACGTCAATGTTCTATGTCGAGGCAAAATGGAAGTAGGTGCAAATATCCAAATATAAAAAAAAATATGTAATGGAATTACTGAAACCAAGATTAGACAGGGTTTAATTTAAATTTAAATAATAAAATGTACTCACTTTTTTAAACTACTAAAAATAAATACGCGAGAGTAAGTCAATTCACATTGCTGCTGCACAATTTTCTTTTTACAACAATGCACTTTCAATATGAACGTAAACAAATGAGCAATATACATAAATTCCTTACAGACAATTTATTTTATTTTGTTTAATTTAATTTATATGCAAGACTTATTATGCATAAATTTTATTTTTATGCACTTCTTCTCTATATGAACTTCAATTATGCCAAATATCACACACCTCCGTGCGCGCAATCTGCTTAAAAAGGGGTACAAAGTTTTTTATTCACGTATTAATATATAGATGAATAAGGCAAACTATATTTGATGATATTGTTAAAATTATCAATTATTTTAATAGTAATAATAAAAATGGGTATGTTTGGAATGAATAAAATGATAAAAGTATTAATATTTGTAATAGTAATAATAATAATGCAGGTAATGCATTAATAATAATAATAATAATAATAATAATAATAATAATAATAATAACAATAATAACAATAATAATAACAATAATAATAATAATGTTTTATTTATTCTGGCATAGTTAAGGTCATAAGGCCTTCTCTTCCACTCAACCAGCACAAATACAAATAAATATTTGACAAATATAGATATACACTATACTAATCATAATTTTTTGTATTCATATGTAACATGTTTGTCCTGTTTAATAAGACTATTATTGTAATTTTTTTGTATTCATATGTAACACATATTTGTCCTGTTTAATATGACTATTATTGTAATTTTTTTGTATTCATATGTAACACATGTTTGTCCTGTTTAATATGACTATTATTGTAATTTTTTTGTATTCATGTTTGTCCTGTTTAATATGACTATTATTGTAATTTTTTTGTATTCATATGTAACACATGTTTGTCCTGTTTAATATGACTATTATTGTAATTTTTTTTGTATTAATATGTAACATATGTTTGTCCCGTTTAATATGACTATTATTGTATTTTTTTTGTATTCATATGTAACATATGTTTGTTCTGGTGAGTGGAAGAGAAGGCCACATGGCCTTAACTCCACCAGACTAAATAAAATCTATTCTAAATCTATTCTAAACAGTTAAAGATACATTAAATGTAGCAATGTACATTTTATGTACAAACAACATTTTATACGGTAATACAATAATAATACTTACGATAATAATAATAATAATAATAAAATAATAATAATAATGATAATGATGATAATAATAATGATGATATCAATAATGGCAATAGGAACTACAGTGGAAAATTTGCATAAGAATGGAAAGAACCCACCTGTTATTAAAAAGCTTCCGTCTTCTGCAGAATATCAAGTCCGAGTGATATCGCGAGCTAACTTATGTAAACAGTTGGTTATTCCGGTCCACGCCATGTGATGCAGCCCAGTGCTGCCCTTGAGCCTATTCCACATTACACTGTAACTACCCTCTCTACCCTAGTCTCTCAGTTTATCCATTTTTATTGCTTTGTTATTATCGTCTTATTTCCATATAACAAAGACCTGCCTCATGACAGGTGTCTGACTGGTGTTCTTGAGATCCCGAGTTCTATTCCAGGACAAACCATATGCATTTTTCCTTAACCCTTAAATTGGCAAAAGACAAATGTCTTGTGTCAGTTATTTGAATGTGGCGGACCGCACTGAAAACGGAATCTTTTATAACTGTTATTATTAGGTATTTTGTATAATTAGACACATATTTAAGTGGTTTCTTTTCGTTCATTTTCTTCTGATTTATTAAAAACATTAAATTAATTAAACCAACTGGTGTATCCAAAAGGATACATTATGAATTTAAGGGTTAAAGGGAATCATTCCTGTGGTTGCCCATGGTCTGGAATTTAGGATAAGTTTAGGTTAAGAACTCTCCTGGCACTTCATTATCATTTATCATCATACCATCGGGGTATGCAGTGGTCTGCAACCAAGTCCCCCATCGAGTTAAAACAGGGTTGATGTGGCAAAGGAATTTGTGATGCAATTTCCTAAAATTTCTGTTTCCTAGAAGGGACCTTTAAAAATATTTTCTCATGTTTGATACAAAATGTCCACTTCAGAGAATAACAACATAATTCTTTCGGCTACTCGGTGAAGTCCATGGGCCAAGTAAGTTAGATGTATAATTTTCGGATATCGTTCTTTAATTCTGCCAAGCTGATTTCAACATATAAGGGGCTGCGTCTGTTAAAAATAGAAAAAAACATCGTCTCTTTTTATTTCATTGGGTCATAGAAGAGACATAGCATTTTCAAAAAGGTTGTCGATTTCTGAATGGTTGGCTTTATTTAAGACCTCGGTAATTAACAAAAATTTATTCCCGGGGTTTTCAGGTGATAATATCCCCACTATCACATTTCCTACAGACCTTCTGGACGCATCCTGGGTTTCATCGATTGGCACCCATATTTTATGATTTGCCACAGTATTTCTAATGTATTTCAGATCGTCTTCATAACAAGGAGATAAATAATACCTGCGTAAAGTTGTTCCACAAGGAATTTTTCTTCCCGTATATTTCTAAAAAAAATTATTAAGCTGGATTTTGCGCTTTATTGAAAGGAATATTCGCGGAAACCATCGTTTCGCATAAATCCTTGTAAAATTCACGATAATTACAAGTGTCTGAAACTCTTTGTGCAGATGACTGTATCTCATCGTCAAGCTTTATGTTTCACATTCCCAATGTGTGTTACAGATTTGCAATGGCTCTTGATAAAAATTCTTCTCTCCCCCTTCAACTCTACATTACACCGATCCGATTGAGGGTCTCTCCACTTTTTCAGCGGTTGCCCTTTTACCAGCCGGCTGCTGGCCCTTCACATCCACATGTGTCAATCACAGAGGTAGATGATCAACAGCCAGTGTAGGGGTGACATGTGGTTAGCATGTCGAGTCCCCCAGCCGTT
Source organism: Diploptera punctata (assembly GCA_030220185.1). Classification (NCBI taxonomy): domain Eukaryota; kingdom Metazoa; phylum Arthropoda; class Insecta; order Blattodea; family Blaberidae; genus Diploptera; species Diploptera punctata. The sequence continues at coordinate 511,169 of JASPKZ010001614.1, forward strand.
ATAGCTCGTTCCTCAACCTGGAGCCGCTACTTATTGTAGCTACCCAATTGCCTCACGATGCTGGGTGGGCACCGGTCCCATACTGGCCGAAATACCATGAGAAAATTTCTTCCCCATGGAGACTCGAACCAACGCAAGTCCCGTGCTCTGCGCCAAGGCTTCCTACGTTAACCGCTCGGATACGGCGCGGGACTACATTACACAATTTACAAAATATTTTATTTCCTTTCAGGCAAAATACTCACGGCCGCACTCACGTACAAGTGAAGTCATCTTGTGTGTGTTTGGGTTTCGTCATGTTGCAATCATTCATCAGATCGTGGTGATCGGTATTATGATTTGACTGCTTACTATACAGCAAAGACTATGACACTGCGCACGGGACAGGACTAACTACCTGTGTAGTCAACTGTTTGAAAGCGAAACGGCAATGAAAAGACAATGAAGTCCGAGCTCTAATAATGAGGAATAGCGCAAAATGCGTAAAATTTTAACTGTTTTTCTATGGTTCATTACTCAGTTGGTACTTTTTTCACAGTATTTGCATGGTATCTGTCGCACCTTAGCATTACATTTTGCGTCGAGTTGGTGGTACTTGGTTAAGCCGAGATGAAATTTTTAAGAAGAGTAAAAGGCTGCACTAGAATGGACCAGATAAGAAACGAGGATATCCGTGAAGAACTGCAGATCTACTCCATAAAAGAAAATATATTTTACAACAAGATACAGTGGAAAGAACATGTAGAAAGAATGGAAGAAAGTAGATTACCAAATAAAATATTGCATTATTTTCCAAGAGGAAGAAGAGATGTCGGACGTCCTCGGAAGAGATGGTCTTAGATCTATTAGTGAAGACGGAACAGGCAACTCTTGCCTAAACCAGGAAGTGAAGAAGAAGATGTTGGTGGTACTTCTTATTCTTGCACACAGATAAATGTTGGAACAGGTTTCACACTTCCAGTATTTGGGTTCCGATATAACTTATCAAGAAGAACAAGATATAAGATACACAAATTTCAACATATTTGTGGAACAATCAGACGAACACTGAGGAACAAAGTAAGAAAGGATACGCAGCTAAGATTTTACTCAACGATGGCACTACCAATGGCGATGTATGGAAGTGAAGCCTGGGTCCTAAAGGAAAAAAGTAAAATTTAGACACGGAAATGAGATTACTACGGTCTGTGAAAGTTTGTACAAGAGAAGAACATATTAGAAATGAGAATATTAGAGATCAACTAAAAATACAACCACTTCTTCGACAAATAGAAGAACACAGGAACAATTGTATAGAACATCTGCAAAGAATGACAGAGGATAGGATACCAAAGATGGACACGGATGTATAATTCTGGATGGCGAAGATCGATAGGAAGACCAAGAAAGCGCTGGGCTGAACAGATGTGAGATCGGAACAGGCAAAGAACTAATGCGTGAAGTTGATGATGATGACTTCGAAGTGGAAGCCTTGGATCGAAAATCTGGCCACAGAGTGTCGTAGTTCGTATAGCCCCTTCGTCCAGAAAGTCTTCATATATCATCACTCCATATCTCTCTTCGCTTCTCCAAATCAGGGTAAATTAATCTGTCTTCGTCTGTGTCGAAGAATTGAAAAAGTAATGCATTTTCATCTGTGTATGTAGATTTTCTGCCCTTAGAGAATGTATGTGCAAAAAGATCTGCCAGATATTCCTAAGGTGGCAACTGTATTTATAAAGAAGTAAACTTTCTCTAAGGATATCGAGGTATAAATCACTCCAACTTACTTGTATGGACATTGCATGACCACTGTTCAGTAAATTGAATTTTTTTGTAGTTCTGTTCTAGCAATCGATATATTACCAAGTCCAGCTCCTGCTTTAAATCCCTTAAAGTTGAAATACACGGGACATTGGAAGCCATGTCTGTAATATTATTCAAAGCCTCCTGCCGTCAGCTGCTTTCTCCAGTCTCTTTTCTTCACTCCGTTGCGAATAGCAACCAGACTAAAGACTTGCCAGTAATCTTATGAAAGCTGAAACAATATCGAATTTCAATATAAAGTTCTATTCCGGTATTACACTCATGCTTTTTTTAATCTCAATGTAAAAATATAGAAGAAACACGATGTTTAGAGTTGTAGTAATACAGTATGTGCAAAATTATTGAGAACGATTTCCTCAAAGAAAAGTTTAAAATATGTTATATGCAAATTTATGGTTTTCTGCAGAAATACGATTTTTATAAGTAGTAATAGTAGTAATAGGCGTTTATTAGACTAAAAGTGTCCACCGCTGTGGTCTAGAGGTAGCGTGCTGCCTTGTCACGCAGCGGGCCCGGTTCGATCCCCGGTCGGGGCAGCTTTTCTGGGTGAGGTTTTTTATCGGGTTTTTCCTCACCTGTAAGACAAATGTCAGGAAAACTTTAAGGCCCAAACGGTCCCCGAAATCATATGATCATCATTATCATCATCACATTCACCGGTGTGGAAAGCAACGGGAAGCTACCACACCTACAATTTCCTAGTAAAGCTGCTATGATTGCAGTGAAGGACCTGCCTTCGGGCAGAATTACGATGGATGTACGATGGAGACTAAAAGTAGGATATCCATCCATAGTAATTCTGCCCGAAGGCAGTTCCTTCACTGCAATCATAGCATTTTCATGCTACGCTTGCAGCTTTACTAGGGAATTGTAGGTGTGGTAGCTTCCCTTTGCTTTCCCACACCGGTGAAGGATGATGATGATGCCCATTTGATTTCGGGGACATTTGTCTTACAGATGAGGAAAACGCCGATAAAAACCTCACCAAGAAAAACTCTCCCGACCGGGGATCGAACCCATGCCCGCTGCGTGACAAGGCAGCTCGAGACCACAGCGGTGGACCATGTTAAATATATAGCTGTTATTATCATTACAAACGAAGAGCTGGTGCGAACCTGGTAATTCAGGCGGCAATAAATCCGAATACGGCATGGGCATCTAAAATTCGATTCCTGGCAGCATAAAGTAGTTTAGATTTATCTTCTTACTCACAAGCTCTGTGTGTTTGCGGGGGGAAGTGTGGGGAGTGGGAGGAGGTACACTTCTCTGCTTCTCATAGTTCTAACAGCTGAGACAGTAAATTCCTTTCAGACACACGGAGCTGTGTAGTTACTCACTGGCACTATCGAACCCGTAGGTACGATAATTGATTTTTTCCATTCATCTGGAAGAGCTTCTTTTTCTCAAATCATACTAAGCAACCAGCGTATTTTGTCCATCAAATTTTCTCCCCCTGATTTTATCAGTTCTCTGCTGGGATCTCATCTGAACCTGATGCTTTATACATCTTCAATTTTTCAATCGCCATTTCAACCTCTAATGCACATGGTTCTGCGACTAGCATTTCTGCTGTCTGTAAATATCCTCCTCAATGCCTTGTTCTGATTATCCTCCTCAATATCCTGTTCTGTATGTACATTTAATAGCCGATTAAAGTAACTTTTCCATCTATTTAATATACTCCTTGAAACTGCAATCATATCCCCATTTTCATTCCGAATTATGTTTTTCTAGCCTGAAACCCTTTCTTCTCTATACTAATTCCCTTATCTTCACTTAATATTATTCAAATTAGTCCTGGGTTAATACAGATTCTTTTAAAATACCGGGAAATATTGTGGATATAAAGTCGGTAGGAAAATAGAAACGATTACCTTATCCCCTTCTCTTATCATGGCTAATATTGTTCATTGATTCACATGTCCACACCCCCAGTCTATACTATATTACACGCTTTATATTAGCTTTACCTGTATCTATCTATCTATCTATCTATCTATCTATCTATCTATCTATCTATCTATCTATCTATCTATCTATCTATCTATCTATCTATCTATCTATCTATCTATCTATCTATCTATCTATCTATCTATCTATCTATCTATCTATCTATCTATCTATCTATCTATCTATCTATCTATCTATCTATCTATCTATCTATCTATCTATCTATCTATCTATCTATCTATCTATCTATCTATCTATATATCTATCTATCTATATATCTATATATCTATATATCTATATATCATATATCTATATATCTATATATCTATATATCTATATCTATCTATCTAACGGAATCTTTCAACGCGATTTTCACCCACTTAAAATCATTGGATCGACTTGAAACTTTGTATACTTGTAGAGGACCCGTGACAATACAATAATTTCATATTTATTAATGGGTATTTTCACCTATAAAGAGAACTGGTTGCATTATAATCGCATATCATTTACTTGAGAGAAAAAAAAAATCAAAGGGCTTGTGTTGTGAACATTTAAACGAGTTCAAAGTACTTTCGAAAAAATAAATACTTGTTAAAATGTAGACTGAAAATTATAACTTCTGGACTTTCTTTTATATACGCCCTGTTTTTAATTACATAACACTATTAATTAACAGCAGTGTCATCGTGTATCGCTAATTCTGTTTTAATCCCGGGTTATCAGCTTATCGTATGTCCATGACATGTGACGTAACAATAACATATTTTATAGTAGCCACAGACACAGTAAATATAAAAACAACACTTCAATAACATATTTTTACACGCTTTATATTAACTTGACCTGTATCTATGTAACTGAATCTTTTAACGCGATTTTCGCCCACGTAAAATCATTGGATCGACTTGAAACTTTGTATACTTGTAAAAGACCCGTAACAATACAATAATGCCATATTTTGTTTCTAAAATCATGGCCAGAATCATCAGAAAATACAAAAAAGTGTCTTTGTATCTATGTAACGGATTGAACACGATTTTCACCCACTTAGAAACATTGGATCGACTTGAAACTTTGTGTACTTGTAAAGGATCCGTGACAATACAATAATTTTATATTTTGTTTCTAAAATCCTGGCCAGAATCATCAGAAAATAAATGAAAACTGGTACAGTAGGTTGCGGACTTGTCGAATTTTAGTCAATCGTTGTAACAGCTCAGTTGGTAGAGCGGTGAAGTCTAGTGGTATATAATTTCAGTAATCCGTAGGTCGCTGGTTCAAATCCGGCTGGGAGTTTTTTTTAGAAGAGTATTACTTTTAGCTCATACTACAATAGTATCGAATTTAAATATATTTACATTTTTATCTTATTCTGTAAAATATTAAAGCTAAAAAATAAATAATAGTTTTAAAAAACTGGAAAAAACACGCTTTGTTAGAAAACCGAACTAAAAAATTGAAAAATAATTTTAATTTCCAACACGCTTGGGATAAATAATTTTACCATCAAAAGCGTGGGTTGCTTTTTATGATTTTTACATTTTCTTCTTAGAGACTTTAATTTTACCAATATCTGTTTATTATCAAATATATTAATTGGTAAATAGCACCCCACGCTTTTGATGGTAAAATTATTTATCCCAAGCGTGTTGGAAATTACAATATTTTTCAATTTTTAGTTCGGTTTTCTAATAAAGCGTGTTGTTTTAGTTTTTTAAAACTATTATTTATTATGTAGTTTTGCGGGTATATTTTGAATAACTTCTATCTTAGTACAAATTACATCAGAGATAGCAATTTATTTAAAAATATGTTGACACCATTCATCTTGTTTAAACTAAATTAAACATATTGTCTTCTGTTTCCATTAATATTTGCTGAAACTAAATAACCCATAGTTTCCATATATAAGCATGCATACATACTCATCATCATCAGCATCAAGGATTTGACGTCTGGTCTGATCCAATCTCATGTTAGAATTGGTCTATCCATCTTTTACTGGGTCTTCCAACATTTCCCGTATCATTAATTGTGGTCAAAATAACTCCACTATTATACTAGTCTAACAGAATCTCACAAGTATCTGCGAATAATTGAAGTAGAACCATTTCTTACGTTTGTGACAGATTACGTAAAAATTTACATTATTTTGCTGTATTGCGGAGCTATTTGACGATTCGTACTCTTAATATGTTATTTACTTTGCTGTAATATAGTTCATCTTATATCAGTAATTATTTAAACTCTCAATATTTAATTTATGTCCACCGCTGTGGTCTCGGGGTAGCGTGCTGCCTTGTCACGCAGCGGGCCGGGGTTCGATCCCCGGTCGGGACAGTTTTTCTGGGTGAGGTTTTTATCGGGGTTTTTCCTCACCTGTAAGATAAATGTCAGGAAAACTTTAAGGCCCAAACGGTCCCCGAAATCATATGGCCATCATCATCATCATTCATATTCATCTTAGGGACTCTCCTTGCACACCATTATCATCAGCACCCATCATATCATCGGGGTAACGTAACCCCGCCTTCCAGGCGCCCCAACCTCAGAAGTGGGTTACAAGTACGCCATGCCAGGAGAGAAACCAGGAATGTCGAAAGACCACCTGGGGCACTTGGGAAAAAAAAAATATTTAGGCGTAGCAGCGCACGCCGGTATTAGCTAGTCATTAATAATACCCAATCAGCAAATAAAAACATTGTAATGACGTCAACGGGTTTCAATAGCCAAGCTATCGTTATCAAGACTAGGTTTTGAATGATAAAAGCAAGCTAGAACGTGTAAGAATAGAAACGGTTACAATTCAAGGTTACTTAACTGACAGACAATTTAAAATTATTTATTATCTCTTTTTCTTTAACTAAGGAAAAGACGGCTATGACCGGGATTGGATCCTTGTCATTATTCATATTTTTTTTGAATAATAACAGGGGCATACAGAAAACGTTTCACAATTCTCTCTATATTGTTTAAATTAAATAGGTAAAGAGTATGATTTTAAAATATCTGTGCAGAGGACAAAAATAATGGCCTTTTTTTTAAGGAAAGTCGCGCATAAGGTCGAAAAAAATAATAGAAAGTAAACCTCTATCACAAGTGTTAAATTTTAGTTATCCAGGTTGTGAATTGTCTTCTAGACATGGAACAAGAAATGATATAGACAATAAATTATCAAAATTTCAAATGATATGTGGCACCATTCACAGAACACTAAAACATAAAACAAGGAAGGATACAAGATTGAAGTTTTACAAAACAATGGCGGTATCGGTACTTTTATACAGTAGTGAGTCCTGGGTAACAAATAAGAGGAGTTCCAGTAGAATACAAAGTGCAGAAATGACTTTAATAAGAAGGACCAATGGATGCACAAAATTGGACCACATAAGAAATGAAGAAATAATAAGTGAATTAGAAATATATTCAATAAATGATGGAATTCAACAACATCGCGTCGGCTGGGAAGAGCAAGTTCAGAGAATGGAAGAAACAAGATAGCATATCATTATAAAACTGTGACAAGTCATTCGCTCAGCCTCTTATTTCAGAAAAATAAGTACTTTCATCAAAGTGAATAATTTATGAACCCGTAATTATCATCAGAATTAGGGCATATTTATATTCAAATGAATTGTAATGAAAATAGGAATTCAATAGTAACAAAATTAAAATCATATAACCTACCACAAAATAATTTAATAAGCAATAAATAAAACACTAGTATCAAGCAATTAGCGCCAGTCATAGACCTGGACCGTTGCTATTGTAGCGAACGAAATTAGTAAACATCATACAATGGATCCATAAGCCCTTATACAATGGGGAAAAAGTCTGCAGTTTCCTTTCTTAAGAGGATTTACTAGACTGCACTATTATCAAATTGCTATAACAATGCTAAGCCCAAAAACTTCTTACAAAAGGCTGGGAAGTCACAAACAAGCAATTGGATTTCCCTAGGTAACTTGTGGAAAGAGTTATCCCCAAACTAATTTCAACTAGTACATGTCGTTAACAGCGGGTGACTTCCTTGCGGCGTAAGGTAGATGCCGACAGTAGATAGCCGCGCCCTTAAGGACCACTCCATTTGGTCAACTCCGAAAATTTTATATGATGAGGCAACTAATTTAAAGGGAGGGAACGAGGCCACAAACTTCTAAGTTTAACACCCACGATAACGCCCTTAAGGTAAAATCTACCAATCAAAATTAGTATAACATATAAACTGTTTGTGAGACGATAAGACTTTTGGTGGAAGGGACTAATGCCGGCCCACTCGGAATTAATAAATATTTTTACTTAACGAAAATTAGTGTCAGTTCAGCAGTTAGTTAGTTAGAGTGCAGACAGTTCAGTCAGTGCAGAATGGGCAGTTCAGCAGTTAGTTAGTTAGAGTACGGTCAGTTCAGCAGTAGTTAGTTAGGCAGTTCAGTAGTCGGTTGCGAGCAGAGTCGCGACTGGCGAATGTGCCGGTAGATAAGTCACATCGCTTGGTTGAGTGTTATAACCATTATTAGTTCTGACCCACCAACAGCCTTCTCGTCAAACTCGTCGTCCAATACGACGAATGTAATTCAAGTGACAATAAAAGTGCATCGTCAATTTCAAGACATCACACTGGGCCTACTGTTTTTTTTCCCTAAGTGAACATCCTTTCCTCACGGATTCCCGAGATTTTAGTCCATTGTTCTACCAGAACCTGAACCCATCTAGTCCGGAGCACAACAATCCAATAATTAAAACTAAAACCCGATCACAGTCCTCCTTTTCCTTTAAAACCAAAGGGATTAAAGGATGTAGGAAGACCTACGAAGAGATGGAAGGAATCATTGTGAATTCGGAACAGGCGAATCGCCTAAACCTTGATGACAGGGGCTCTATTCTGGTCAGCGCCCTCTTTTCCTTAAAGAAAAATAGGGACATGCTGATATAAATAAGTAATTTAAAACTGTCAGCCACGTGATTCGACGTAACCTTGAATTGTAACTGTTTTTATACATTTTAGCTTGCTTTTACTAATTTAATATCTAATGTTGAGAATGCTAGCTTAATTATCTAAAACCGTTGACGCCTTTTTAATTTTTTTGTTTGGTGATTGGGTTTCATTGACTATTTAACTCATGCCCCAAATGGGAGTCAATGACCAATCACATTTCAATGATTTTTTATTTACAACCAATCACAGTCGTGTTTAGCCTAAAATTTACCAACTAAAGTTTATCATAATAGAGAAAGCACCTCCATTTTAACATTCTGAATAGGTCATAGCATTATTTTGCAGTGACTGACTCTGTAAAAAATACGGCTACCAGATTGTATATATATATATAGTGCATGAATGTCAACACGTAACGCATACGAGAGATAATATAAAAACATTTGTAACAATTGATTATACCAAAAAAAAAAAAAAAAGAAACCACTGTTTACACTTTCTTAAACGAATTATTTTCCAGGAAATGAGGCAGAAAAATATAATTGACATATTTACATCATAGGACATCAGAAATTAATTATTACCTACAACGTTGGTATTAAATTTGTCCACTAGGGTGCATTCTTACAAGATTGCGATCTTTTGGCAATAAATAATATTATGATCTGGTTGCAGTGATCGAACAAAAGAAGCAAATGAAGCGTACCAATCGTTTCTCATTTGTTTTCAAACATCGCCGTTTACATTAAATATATAAATATTTTAAAATAACTATATTTAAATAATGATTTGTGAGTAAACAGCTTAATTTTATTCGTTAAATAGTCCTAACAAATGCCACTCTTGATTTCTAAATTCTCTAGATATATAATTTATCGATAATTTGGAAATCACTCGTAGCATTACTTATGATAACATGTGCCAATATTCATCATCTTCCAGATGATTCTGTTTATGAATATATATTGTTGCTGTTTATATAGCATTTTTATAGCAATATCTTAATTTTTTATCAAATCAGTAAATATTAACATAATTGAAGACAATCTAACACAGTTGTTAAATTCCAAAAATTCCCATGCAACTATCTTAATTTAAAATTGTATCAACGTTTAATTAATATAGCTGTTTAACTGTAACGCCAGGTGATCAATTGAAACTGTTATCTTTCCATTTTGGCCTTAGGCGATGTGAAGTAATTTGACCAGCCGCTGACCCGTGAATACATTTATTCTCCATTCCTTGTAAAATGCTTGTGATGTGCTTGTTTACTAATCATACCTGAATCGTTATGCGATAGAGATTTTTTGGCATGAAAACAAAGTTAGAAATGTATACATTCAAATAATTTCTCAGTACCTATACAGTGATGATGATGATGATAATAATAATAATAAATAGGCCTATAAATACTACTATTACAAGTACTACTACTAATAATAATTGTCATGGCTACATCTAAAAGAGAGAAGAAAATCACACTAATTCTCTTATTTAAGATCCTACATACCTCAATTCCCAATTATTTATCATCTCGTTCCAGTATCTATTCTCAAACCATAACTTAAACACAAGATCACAACATAGCCTCTTGCTTAATATACCGCAACATAGGACATCACATCACTCCATGTCATATACCATCTCCACTTCTCGCAACTGGAATTCCCTACCACAAGAAATAATGGGCTGCCGGACATTGGCATCTTTTAATCTAAATTTATGTTTGCTCTAACGTCGACTTCATCATTACCCAGTGTAAGGTTTTTTTTCATCATATTTATATTATTATTATTATTATTCTTATTATTATTATCGTAAGTATTATTATTGTTATTACCCTATAAAATGTGGTTTGTACATGACACTTACATTGCTACATTTATTCTATCTTTAACTGTTTATAATTAGTATCGTGTATATCTATATTTGTCATATATTTATTCGTATTTGTGCTGGTTGAGTGGAAGAGAAGGCCTTATGGCCTTAACTCTGCCAGAATAAATAAAACATAATAATAATAATGATAATGATAATAATAATAATATTGATGATAATAATAATGATAATAATAATGATAATAATGATAATGATAATAATAATGATAATAATAATGATAATGATAATAATAATGATAATGATAATAATAATGATAATAATAATACTAATAATAATAATGATAATGGTAATAATAATAATAATAATATAATAATATAATAATAATAATAATAATAATATATATAATAATAATAATAATATAATAATAATAATGATGATGATAATAATATCTTAACAATGAATGAGATGGGTGCTGCTGGGTGTGGTGTTGAGTATGATTAACGGATATCGACCTGCAGGTTCAGGTCTAGACAGCTAACTCAATTACCTCCATGTTTCATTGTTAGTTTTATACAGTGCACGATATATCTCACCCGATCACTCGCTTCGCTCTCTTGGCATCTCCTGGTTTTAAAGCTCCATGAAATTCATCAACAATATGAAACATTTACATATCATTCGTGTAAATACACTACCAACTACGTGCAGAATTCCAACTGTACTTTCAGACCTGTAAAGCTCCCTACAACTAACTTTGTACATTAGAACGTTTTAAGTTTACGGAGAGGTATTAATGCTGTATATGGGCACGTATTTTAAGGGATTATCCTTGGGTGGAATCCAAAATGGTTTCAACAACATTTTTGTTTCAGGTGTATACTTTCATCATCATCATCATCATCATCCATGCATCATTCATCATCATCATCATTCTTAAAAATTTAGATATTTTTGCATTTACATCCTTTTCTTCTTCATATGAGATATTGCATCCTAGATGCAATAATCACAAATAGGAATGAGATGCACAAAGAAATTAAACATAGGCTCAATTCTGGAAATGCATGCTATTATGCATTACATAGACTCTGCCTACTGTAAGGAAATATTGAGTACAAAGTAGTGTTTTAAAATGTGTAATATTGAAAGGAATGGTTATGTAAGATGATTACAGGGGAGATTAGGGCTGTCAACAGACACTAGAGTTGCATGCTGGGGAGGAGGAAGGGTTGAAGGCTTGTCATTACGAGTGAGGTGGTAGGCACACAACCTGTTAGAAGTTTCAACAGTGTCTGCTAGCGACAGGGTTAATATGCATCCCTCACCCTCCCCCAGCATAGCATAGTAACACACGTCACCAAACTTCAAAAAATTATCAAACTCTACGGATTTTTTAACTTTAAAAATTGTAAACATAAATGTATAAAATAAATAAATAAATAAATAAATAAATAAATAAATAAATAAATAAATAAATAAAAGAAGAAAATAGTTTATAACAAATAGGAATGAGATACACAGGGAAATTAAACATAGGCTCAATTCTGGAAATGCATGCTGTTATGCATTACAGAGACCCTTGACGTTCCAACTCCTTTCAAAAAACGTTAAACTGAAAATATATAAAACTATTATTCTACCAGTTATAGTATATGGGTGCGAAACATGGACTCTTACTTTAAGGGAGGAAAGGATATTACAAGTATTTGACAATAAAGTTCTTAGGAGGATTTTTGGACCAAAGAGAGATGAACAGACAGGGAATGGAGAAGACTACATAACAGTGAACTACATGGTCTTTATAGGAAGCCAGATATAACAACAACAGTTAAGTCTCGTAGACTGCGATGGGCAGAACATGTTGCACGTATGGGGAATGAAAGACGTGCAAGGAAGCTTCTTGTAAGAAAACCAGAGGGAAAACGCCTAGTTGGTAGACCAAGAATGAGGTGGGAGAATAAAATTAATTATGATTTGAGGGAAGTATATTATACAGGGAATGATTGGAAGGCATTAGCTCAGGATAGGGATATATGCAGAGCTTATGTCCGCGCGGCCATGAACCTACGGGTTCGATAGTGTCATTGAGTGAATGAGTAAGAATAGTTTATGAATGTAGATCCTTTATTCCTAACTCATTTTTTTTATCTAATGTCACCAGGTTGTATTTTATGCCATTTCTGGCTTTGTCCCCTAGCATTGGCAGAATTTTAATCAATTCTTAGGTTGGGGCACCTGGAAGGCAGAATTACGTTACCCCGATGATATGATGGGTGATAAATGATAATGAGCGCCAGGAGAGTTCTTAACCTAAACTTAATCTAAATTCCAGACCATGGGCAACCACAGACAACCCTTTAAGGAAAAATTCCCATGGTTTGTCCGGGAATGGAACCCGGGACCTCATGAACAGTAGTCAGGATCGCTGACCACCAGCCCCCATATTTTCATTGAGAGTTGTGATACTGGCGAGGAAAAACCCAGATGAAACCTTATCCAGGAAACTATCCCGAGTGGGAATCGAAATCGTGCCCACTAGTTATGGGATAACACGTTACTCTTAGATCACATCGTTGCAATAGGGAAAGGCTAGTTTTTTCCCCCTATAGTTGAGGAAAATCCTGAAATCCTTAACCAATAAATTTAAATCGATCATAAGTCGAACCCGGGCTTACTGCATGAGCTGCCACGACGTTCTATCTCTGCTATGGACTAAGCGATTTTTACTGCTGTTATAAAAGTTCACAGTACTTTTGTTGCTTCAGAATCACGGACTGGGTAATTTAGCCAGTCGTTTTCAACGTTATACGAAACCATAGTGCTTGAACTCTATTAAGATCTTTGTCCCTTATGGGGCAGTTCACTGTTACCTCCAGGATTTTTGTATAAAGGCTTATTGTCGTATTGCTCTGTTCTTAAGTCTCTCTCTCTCTCTCTCTCTCTCTCTCTCTCTCTCTCTCTCTAATGGATTGTTAAGATGTTATCAACTTCCTGACCCCAATCCTCTCTGACAACCCTTACTGAGTCGCTATCTTTTTAAGTTTCCTTCCGCGAATTTATAACAGTGAAGAGGCTTACGTGCCATCTGCATTGATACACAGAGATGGCGCTCTATTCACAGTTAGATTACTGCAGAAAAGTTCAATAGACAATTTCGTTAACACACTTTCTATAGTAGATGGAATCAGTTAGGTAAACTCGGCGAGCCCTGCTACGCCTAAATAAATGAAAATTATTGTGCTTTTATGTTTACTTGAATAAGTGGAAGGAAAATAATTATACATTTATATTTTTTAAATATCCCGTGCTGATTACCCGGCGTTGCCCGGGAATCTACTTATTATCCCGATTTTCTTGAAATAAATGAGCTGAAATACGAAAATTGTGTTTTATGTTTAGTTAAATAAGTAAGAGGAAACATTTATATCGTGATTATTTTTAGATACCCCGTGCTGTTTACCCGGCGTTGTCCGGGAATCAACTCATCCCGATCTTCTTGGCATAAATGAGCTGAAAGACGAAAATTAATGTACTTCTTGTGTTTAGTTGAATTAGTAATATCAAAAATAAATATAAATGTACATCGTAATTATTTCAGATTCCCCGTGCTGATTACCCGGTGTTGCCCAGGAATCTACTTATCTCGATCTTCTTGGCATAAATTAGCTAAAAGACAATATTCATTATTGTGAGTTATCCGTAAAAGAATACCCGCCATGTGCTACTATGCTTGCACAGGAATCTACGTACTTGTCTCGATCTTCTTGGCATCAATGAAAGACAAAAATGGTTATTGTGAGTTATCCGTAAGAGACATACATATGGTGTCCTGAACTTTTTTATAGAGATATTCAATTCTGTGTACATTAATTTTGTGTATTTGTTATGGTTTAGGCAGCGTAAGCCATTTAAGCGTCCGCAGAGCTACTTTTTTTTCACGTTTTCCACTACAAAGGACCATTTTTAAGGGTGTAGGAGTTGAATATCACAACTCTCTTATAGCCTATGTTCATCCCGAGAATCTCCTGAACATTTTGCAAAAAAAAAAAGCACCAGAATCAATGGTATGGCCGCGCATAAAGTACGAACAAACAAACAAACATTCATTTTTGTATACAATATATGAAAAACAGCAATTCACTTAATAACTATCACGCCACATAAAATTAACAATGGATAAATAGCAACATAAATTTATAAGTCCATATTAGAAAGTATATTGTTACAAGAATCGCAATATTGTAAGAATGCACCCTAGTGGAGAAAAAATTAAATACATAATTACAGGTTATTAATTAATTTCTGATGTCCTATGATGTAAATGTGTCAATTATATTTTTCTGCAACGTCAATTCCTGGGAAATAATAGTGTAAGAAAGTGCAAACAGTGGTTTCTTTTGTTTATGGTATAATCAATTGTTACGAATGTTTTTGTATTATATCTCGCAAGGAGAATCCTGTTACATTCGTGCACTGTATATCCATTCTGGGAGCCACTTGCTGGAACGAAAGCGATAAAATGAAAGTGATAAAATCGAGGTGAAAAACGACTGTGGTTGGTTGCAAATCAAAATTCATTGAAATGTAATTGGTCACTGACTGCCATTTGGGGCATGAGTTAAATAGTCTAAGAAAGAATTTTGTAATCAAGCATAAATAAGATATTAATTAGATATTAAAAAATCAGTACCTTTATATGAACTGTTGTAACTATAGTTTCTTTTAGAAATTTTTGAACATTTTACGCCCAGTTTTTGAATCCTGACATATTAAGAACTTTAATAAATAATAATCTATAAAGTAGGTACAGATATCTGTATTTGGAAGAAGTCCAGCCAGACTCTATCACGTCTGTTATCTGTCCCAGTAATTTATGAATTATGAAATTTCATTTTGGATTATCCTATAAGATAGTAACAACTTCTGGTCTGAAATGGTAAAGTATGTATATGTTGGATTTAGATCCAGACCTCTTACTGTTGTTAGTAGTGCAGTTACAAATATAATATCGAGAAGTTATTACATTTTGATTGAGACTATACTCGGTTCGTCTTTCTAACGACTTGCGAGGTTTCTTTGCTCTCCACCAAATCCTCTGGGACAGAAGCTCCCTCATTGTTAACGTCAATGACACTACTGTATATCTGATTCCCCCCCCCTACCCAATTTTTTATTTTATTTTGCACTTTTGAGAATTTTCGTCAATACATATCTAGAGTCCAGATTTCATGTAATAAAAGGTAAGATTTGCAACATAGTATAATGAGAAGTTAGACTTACGACTGTCTTTTTTTTTGGTTTTACACACAAACAGTTGAATAGTATAATGAGAAGTTAGACTTCTGACTGTCTTTTGTTTTGGTTTCACATACAAACAGTTGAATAGTATAATGAGAAGTTAGACTTCTGACTGTCTTTTGTTTTGGTTTCACATACAAACAGTTGAATAGTATAATGAGAAGTTAGACTTACGACTGTCTTTTGTTTTGGTTTCACATACAAACAGTTGAACAGTATAATGGGAAGTTAGACTTCTGACTGTCTTTTGTTTTGGTTTCACATACAAACAGTTGAACAGTATAATGAGAAGTTAGACTTCTGACTGTCTTTTGTTTTCACATACAAACAGTTGAATAGTATAATGAGAAGTTAGACTTCTGACTGTCTTTTGTTTTGGTTTCACATACAAACAGTTGAATAGTGTAATGAGAAGTTAGACTCCTGACTCTCTTTTATTTTGGTTCCATACACAAACAATTGAATAGTATATACTATTTGCATTTGCAATCTTATCTTTTATTACATAAAAATATTGTCTCTACATATCACATATGGGATATGGACCTCTTAATACTGATTCTAGTATGTTTTATGAACATGTTACTCTCGATTTTAATTAAATATATATATATATATATATATATATATATATATATATATATATGGAAAAAATAATATAAATACACAGAAATATGAATTTATTGCGATACATATAAATTAAATATTTTTATAAATTTTGGTTACAATTGTATTGTTCTAGTAAATACTTGTATTGACATTTTTTTTGCATATTACTACCTAACTGCGCTGAATTCCATACAGATTATATACTTGAAATAAAACCGTTTTCTCGGAAGAAATGAACAGACGTTTGTATGTACATTATTTTATAATGATGTTGTTGCGAAATGTTCCGACAGTATAAGTTTAATGTAAATGAGGCAAAACGTTCTCAACAAAAATATATTATGTTGGCTTCAATTTTCCTTGGAATCTGGCAACTTTCATTATTTTATTCCAACTGAACTGGCATATTTATAACATTTCAAAATTCGCAACATTGGAATAATTTCTCTTCTGGTAGGAAATTGCTATGGATAACCTTTACAATCGAGTCCATCGCTGTGGTCTCGAGGTAGCGTGCTGTCTTGTCTCGCAGCGGGCCCGGGTTCGATCCCCGATCGGGACAGTTTCCTGGGTGAGGTTTTTACCGGGGTTTTTCTTCACCTGTAAGACAAATGTCAGGATACTTTAAGGCTCAAACGGTCTCCGAACATGATCTGGCCATCATTAGGTCACAAAATAGCTGTCTGCTAACAATTGCTCTTCATAGCATTTCCTCCTATTCTACTTCCTTCACAGTAGCCTCTGCCCGCTCCTGGAATCTCCTTCCTCAAGATATCAGGGGTTGCCGCACACTTGGTACCTTTAAGTCACGCTTATACAGTTACCTATTGTCTAATAATTAATTTTTCTCTACTTATTTTTTTTTATACTATGTCATTAATCTTTTCCTCGTTTATTTTATTTATCTTGTACATATTATATATTTATCGTTAAATTTAGAGTAAATCAAAATACATTATAAATATTAATTGTATTGTATTTATAACTTTTAATCGTTTATATGTATGGTATGATAAGAAAAATAAATGCCTGGACGGGACTCGAACCCGGATCTCTGAGTCTGTACCTCAGCGTGATATCCATTACACTACCAGGCGAATTCAATTCAAACACTTATTTTTCTTATATATGTATTATATTCTCCATTATTACTAGATGTCGCGAGAACTCGGTCTTCACTGCCATCTAGTAGCTGACTAACAAGTAAGCAAATTAAAGAGAATATTTTTACCTTATAGCAGTGACGCTTTATAGATGTTTATATATATATATATATATATATATATATATATATATATATTGTAATTTAGATGTATGACTATTTTTTTTGTATTTTTTTAAACACCTGGTTGAGTGGTAGGCAAGGCCTTAAGGCCTTAACTCTGCCAGGTAAAATAAAGCTATTATTATTATTATTATTATTATTATTATTATTATTAATATTATTAATAATAATATCATATTGCCCTAATTAGATTAAGTTTAGGTTTAAGGCCTCTCCTGGCGCATCATTACACATCATATCATTGGGGCAGCGTAACCCCGCCTTCCAGGCGCCCCAACCTCAGAAGTGGGTTGCAATTACCAGGAGAGAACACAAGAAATGTCCAAAAAGGACAACCTGGGGCATTAAAAAAACCTTCACGGTTGAATAGTTGCCCCGAAAAGAGATCTAACCCACAAATTGTTGAAAAAGTTTTAATAATGAAAGCAGAAGATGATACCTAAGTTATCGAAAGGCCTCCTATAAAACAACACTGCAAATTATTGGGGACGACTGAGATATCAGATACTGTTTTACATTTCTTTGTACCGAAAGTGCATTTTTACGTAACATCTTTGTTACTGTATCTTTCCTGTACAGTGAGATTCTTGAACAGTGTCATTTTCCTTCTTTGTGCTTTCTCGTACTTACCTTCCCTCTGCGCCGTGTACAGTTGCGCAACTTCCCCTCTTCCTCGGAACACTCAGATACGTGATACAAGTCACAAACAGTATCATCACTAGAGCTAGGAATTTTAGGTGCAAAATTTTGGTGAAAAAGGTGCTTTAATTTAGCAGAAGAAGGTGCAATTTTTTAAAATAGAAGGTGCAAATTTCCCATGTGCATTATCGCTAAAGAGGTACCAAACCCAGTTACATCAAGTAACTCACGACACAAAATTCAGTCATGTTGTCATATATTAAAAGTCTGAGTAAGACAAGTTCCAGAACATTATGTTATTGAAATCACAAGTCCAGAAAACTGTTAAAGCAGATATTATTCAACAACTCAAATGTTTAGAACATATCTAAAAAAAGTTCAATATCTCAACTGTCAATAATCACAAACAGGAATGAGATGCACAAGGGAATTAAACATAGGGTCGATTCTGGAAATGCGTGTTATTACGCATTACAGAGACTCTTGACTTTCCAACTCCTTTCAAAAAACGTTAAACTGATAATATATAAAACTGTTATTCTACCAGTTATATTATATGGGTGCGAAACATGGACTCTTACTTTAAGGGAGGAAAGGAGATTACAAGTATTTGAGAATGAAGTTCCTAGGAAAGTTTTTGGACCAAAGAGAGACGAACAGACAGGTGAATGGAGAAGACTTGCATAACAGTGAATTACATGGTCTTTATAGGAAGCCATATATAATGAGAACAGTTAAGTCTCGTAGACTGCGATGGGCAGGACATGTTGCTCATATGGGGAATGAAATACTTGCATGGAAGCTTCTTGTAGGAAAACCAGAGGGAAAACGCCCAGTTGGTAGACCAAGAATAAGATGGGAGAATAACATTAACTATGATTTGAGGGCAGCAGATTATACAGGGGATGATTGGAAAGCATTGTCTCGGGATAGGGATGTATGGAGGGCTTATGTCCGCGCGGCCATGAACCTACGTGTTCGATAGTGCCAGTGAGTAAGTAAGTAAGTTACGTTTATGTGAATGTTATGTGAATAGATTTAAGGAAGAATAAGTTCCGTTCTACAAATCTAAATTGTCTTTGCTGCAGAATGTATTTCAGAGATTTTCAGTGAGATTGTATTTAATTTATAATGTGGATCACACACTCCAATTTCCTGCGTTCAATCGGATGTTGAGAACGTATAGCAGGATATAGAATGTCCAGAACTCAGCTGTGCTAAGTTTAGATAAAAGACTGCGACAAAGAGATAGCCAGGCAAACCTATCCCACAAAAGATTAAAAAAAGAAGAAGAGAGTTTTCTAAAAGAACAGATCTTAAATCGAAGACGTAAAGATTAACTGAACTCGTATCGTTAACTCACCTTTTTGCACCCTCTACAGTAAGTATAGTTACTACCTTTCCAGTTGCTATCAGATAAAATTACACGCTCTGCATAAATATCTTTGACATGTGCATAGTTTTTGCAGGTAGCAACTTATGGACGCTTTACAGTTTATAAATTACTTTCAGATGTTATCAAGTATTTTTATGTTAATAAATTAAGTGTTTTGTTTTTTAAACAAAAGAAGTGTGTGCAAGTAGCTTTCATACAAATCTGTTAAATAAATTAAGAAACAGTTGAAAATCCAAGGAGTAAATTATAATACAACGAAAAATCCTGTTATAAAACAAAAGAATTTAAAAAGTTGACAAAGGAATAACGGAATCCGTATAATTACATCGAATGTTTGCGTGATCATGTTTGCTATATTATGTAATAGTTATAAAGCAAATTGAAACTCATAGTTTTGGTGAAACAAATAAAAAACTTTAATGATGTAGTAAGCGTTTTATTATGACACATCATAATTTTAGGAATAGAAAGGTTTTATTGTCTTTTCTACCATAGATTACATTTTGACAAATAATATTGGTAAATGAATGTTGGATCTTTAGGTTTTAAGTGCTATTTTTCATACCACGTAGGTGTACCTTCATGTAAACTATACTCTTAAAATGTCACAAATTTGGATGAGTCCTGACATGAACAGAGTTGATAAGAAAATAGGTATTTTGGCAAGTTAATGAAAATAGTTACTGAACATAGGGAATTGGAGAATGTTGACCATTATTTTAGAAGTATTAGTACTTTGCAGGGGATGAAGATGATACGAAATATATGATAAATAAACGAATGGAAGAATATAAAAAAATGGGGACTGAATATAAATCTACAGAAAACATAATACAGGGTGGACCGCTCGAATGGACCTAATTTCAATTGCTTGTTACTGGCAAACGGTTGAAGATAGAAACTTAAAACAACGTTCATATTACAGAAAAACTCACCAAGTTTTGATATCCAGATCACCACATCTCTATATGAGCCCCAGCAGTCACTGTGACGATATCAAAGCGATGAACAATTTCTTGCCAAGTACGTTGGAGTATGTCTTCTGGAATGTTCTCAATAGCCTCTATGATGCGCTCACGAAGATCACGAAGGTCTTTGACTGGGGTGGTTGTAAACTTTATCTTTGACATAGCCCCAGAGAAAGAAATCCAGTGGTGTTAAATCGGGAGATCTCGGGGGCCACGCGATTGGTCCTCCCCTACCAATCCAACGGCCAGGGAAAATGTTGTCCAAAGTCGTACGAACTTCATTGGACCAGTGGGGAGGAGCACCATCTTGCTGGAAAACGATGTTAGGCTGCAGTTGTTCAATTTGTGGAAAGAAGAACTGCTCCAGCATGTCAAGATATGTGGTACCACGAACAGTTTTCTCGGCGAAGAAAAACGGTCCAATGACCTTATTATGTGACAAACTGCACCAAACATTCATCTTCGGACTATCACGAACATGCTCTTGAATAGCGTGAGGATTCTCCGATCCCCAGATCCGCACATTATGCCGGTTTACCTTGCCTGACAAATGGAAAGTGGCTTCGTCCGAGAAGAAAATCTTGGTCATGAAGTCAGGATCAGCGCCGAGACGGTCCAGCATCGTATTGGCGAATTCCACTCGTTTCGGCATGTCATTCGGCTCCAGACGTTGCACTAACTGCACTTTATATGCGTGCAGTTTGAGGCGTTTGTGGACAATCCGTTGTAATGTCGATTTTGGTATTTGAAGTTCCCGCGAAGCTCTTCTTAATGACTTCCGGGGGCTTCGCTCAAATGCGGCTTGAACATTTGCTACCATTTCATCGGATGCTCTGCGACCACCACCATGCTTCTTCAACACAGATCCTGTAGCTAATAATGTATCACGCCACTTCTTTATGCTTCTAGCAGTTGGAGCATCACGGTTAAACACACGCCGGAACTCCCTTTGAACTCTAATGATTGATTTAAACTCCGCATACCACAAAACAGCTTGCGCTTTCATCTGCGGAGTCGCCATTTTCACAAACAATTAAATCTAAGAACGAGAAACGTATCTTTGTGCCATCTACCGACAGGATTCGAAACTTGGTGAGTTTTTCTGTACTATGAACGTTGTTTTAAGTTTCTATCTTCAACCGTTTGCCAGTAACAAGCAATTGAAATTAGGTCCATTCGAGCGGTCCACCCTGTATATGTGTTTGGGAAAGGATGTGGATGACCTCACACTTGAAACAGGGAAAATAAAAAAAAATGTGAATTTTTTTAATATCTTGGGTCAATAATTACAAGTTTAGGTACCTGTGAGAGAGATGTACAGACTAAAATTGCAACTAAGGCATTACATGGAATTATTTGGAACAAAAATATTACAAAGGAAACTAAAATGAAAATTTATAAGAGCATAATACAATATATTTTGTCATATGGAAGTGAAACTTGGTCTTTGACGGAATAACAAAAGAATAAAATTAGAACAGTTGAATCTGATTATTTTAGAAGAAGCCTCCAAAAAACAAGACAGGATAAAATAAGAAATTAATTCCTTTGGAGAGAAATTAATGTCACCACATCTGTTGTTAAGAGGATTGAAAATCAAACGCTTAAATGGTATGGCCATGTACAAAGAATGGAAAATGAAAGATGGTCAAAAAATATATACCAAAGGTCACCCCCTGGAAGAAATAAACGTGGCAGACCAAGATGGAAATGGAAAACCTACGTCAGAACCATAATGGAAGATAGGAATTTGGAAGAGGGAGATTGGAATGATAGAGATAAATGGAAACTGAAGACGGCAAACCTATACATGGGGAAAGCCGAAGAAGAAGTACTTAATACAGGCTTTCCACTTTACAGAGGTTCACCCTTAATTCTTGCTTTGCGAAGACTCTTATCTTCCCATTGTCTTTCTTCCATACGCCTCTTTATCATGGCATAATATATTCCCTCATACCATGCTCTTCTACTTCTCCCCCTCTTCCTTCTGCCTGGTACCATCCAATCTAACACCTTTTTAGGCCACAGTTAATCCGACACCCGTTGTACATGTCCATACCACTGTAAAACTCTCTTTGTTATCCATTCGATAACAGTTTCTAGTGCATCCATTTCTTGTCTAATTTATGTATTTCTAATATATTAGAAGTATTAGTACTGATTGGAATTTAGAATAACTAGAATCCAGAGACTTTTAATTCATAAAAACACACCATTTTTGCAACAACAACAACAACGGCAACGGCGGCGACGACGACGATGATAATGATAATAATAAACTCACTGTCTCTATTAAATGGTTAGAATAGAATAGATGAGCCTTACGGTAAATGTAATAAACTGGCGATTATAGGTACTAGTAGTAGTAGGACTTTATTAGACAAAAAGTAAGATATTTACAATATTATTTACAAATATGGGTCGCACGGGCAGTAAGCCGTACGTGCTGTTGACAGTCCGTTACAATAAAGTAATAATTGGTACTAGCGTAAAGAAAAATAAACAACAAAAACAGCAATAACATTACAATTACATAAAGAAAACACAATAAAAATATTACAATTAAATAATAACACAATATCATTATACACTAAAAACATTATAATAACCGGTAATTATGCATAATCACCATTAATGCATGTAAATATGATAAATTTCTGAAACATATGTCAAATTAACCGGTTTGTTTGAATAATTCGCAACTCGTAATGGTAAATATGATAAATATCATGACTGTTTGGGTCAGTAGAATAGAATAGATGAGCTTAACGGTAAAGTAATGAACTGGTGAACAAAAATTTATCATATTTACCGGCTTAATGGTGATTATGCTTAATTACCGGTTATTATATATAATCACCACTTTATTACTTTTACCGTAAGGCTCATCTATTCTATTCTACTGGTCCAATCAGTCATGATAATTGTCACATTTCCCATTAAGACTTGGGAATTATGGAAACAAACCGGTTAATTTGATAAATTTACAAAAAAATATATTTATCGGCATTAATGGTGATTATGCATAATTACCGGTTGTTATATATAATCACCAGTTATTTACATTTACCGTAAGGCTCATCTATTCTATTCTAATGACCCAATCAGTCATGATATTTATCACATTTACCATTAAGAGTTGGGAATTATGCAAGAAAAACCCGGGTAATTTGACAAATTTACAAACATTTATCATATTTACCGGCTTAATGGTGATTATGCATAATTACCTGTTATTATATATAATCACCAGTTTATTACTTTTACCGTAAGGCTCATCTATTCTATTCTACTGGTCCAATCAGTCATGATAATTGTCACATTTCCCATTAAGACTTGGGAATTATGGAAACAAACCGGTTAATTTGATAAATTTACAAAAAAATATATTTATCGGCATTAATGGTGATTATGCATAATTACCGGTTGTTATATATAATCACCAGTTATTTACATTTACCGTAAGGCTCATCTATTCTATTCTAATGACCCAATCAGTCATGATATTTATCACATTTACCATTAAGAGTTGGGAATTATGCAAGAAAAACCCGGGTAATTTGACAAATTTACAAACATTTATCATATTTACCGGCTTAATGGTGATTATGCATAATTACCTGTTATTATATATAATCACCAGTTTATTACTTTTACCGTAAGGCTCATCTATTCTATTCTACTGGTCCAATCAGTCATGATAATTGTCACATTTCCCATTAAGACTTGGGAATTATGGAAACAAACCGGTTAATTTGATAAATTTACAAAAAAATATATTTATCGGCATTAATGGTGATTATGCATAATTACCGGTTGTTATATATAATCACCAGTTATTTACATTTACCGTAAGGCTCATCTATTCTATTCTAATGACCCAATCAGTCATGATATTTATCACATTTACCATTAAGAGTTGGGAATTATGCAAGAAAAACCCGGGTAATTTGACAAATTTACAAAAATTTATCATATTTACCGGCTTAATGGTGATTATGCATAATTACCTGTTATTATATATAATCACCAGTTTATTACTTTTACCGTAAGGCTCATCTATTCTATTCTACTGGTCCAATCAGTCATGATAATTGTCACATTTCCCATTAAGACTTGGGAATTATGGAAACAAACCGGTTAATTTGATAAATTTACAAAAAAATATATTTATCGGCATTAATGGTGATTATGCATAATTACCGGTTGTTATATATAATCACCAGTTATTTACATTTACCGTAAGGCTCATCTATTCTATTCTAATGACCCAATCAGTCATGATATTTATCACATTTACCATTAAGAGTTGGGAATTATGCAAGAAAAACCCGGGTAATTTGATAAATTTACAAAAAATTATCATATTTACCGGCTTAATGGTGATTATGCATAATTACCTGTTATTATATATAATCACCAGTTTATTACTTTTACCGTAAGGCTCATCTATTCTATTCTACTGGTCCAATCAGTCATGATAATTGTCACATTTCCCATTAAGACTTGGGAATTATGGAAACAAACCGGTTAATTTGATAAATTTACAAAAAAAATATATTTATCGGCATTAATGGTGATTATGCATAATTACCGGTTGTTATATATAATCACCAGTTATTTACATTTACCGTAAGGCTCATCTATTCTATTCTAATGACCCAATCAGTCATGATATTTATCACATTTACCATTAAGAGTTGGGAATTATGCAAGAAAAACCCGGGTAATTTGATAAATTTACAAAAAATTATCATATTTACCGGCTTAATGGTGATTATGCTTAATTACCGGTTATTATATATAATCACCAGTTTATTACATTTACCGTAAGGCTCATCTATTCTATTCTAATGACCCAATCAGTCATGATATTTATAATATTTACCATTACGAGTTGCCTAGCCTTGCCTTCCCTAGGAGTGCTTAGCCTTGCCTAGGAGTGCTTAGCCTTGCCTAGGAGTGCTTAGCCTTGCCTAGATTTCCCTTGCCTTGCCTAGCGTTATCTAGGCTGGCTTTGCCTAGCCTTGCCTTACCAAGCTTTGCCTAGCCTTCCCTAGCATTGCCTTACCTAGCCTTTCCTTTGCCTTGCCATGCCTAGCCTTGCCTAGCGTTACCTTGACTGGCCTTGTCTAGCCTAGCCTTGCTTCGCCTAGCCTTGCTTCGCCTAGCCTTGCTTCGCCTAGCCTTGCTTCGCCTAGCTTTGCCAAGCCTTGCCTAGCCTTGCCTTGCCCAGCCTTACTTTGCCTTGCCTAGCCTAGCCTTGCTTTGGCTTGCCTAGCCTAGGCTTTCCTCGTCTTATCTAGCCTTGCATTGCCTCTCTTAGACTGGCCTTTTACTTGACTAGCCTTGCCTAGCCTAGCCTTGCATTGCCTAACCTAGCCTTGCCTTGCCTAACCTAGCCTTGCCTTGCCTAACCTAGCCTTGCCTTGCCTAACCTAGCCTTGCCTTGCCCAGCCTTGCCTTGCCTAACCTAGCCTTGCCTTGCCTTGCCCAGCCTTACTTTGCCTTGCCTGGCCTGGCCTAGCCTAGCCTTACTTTGCCTTGCCTGGCCTGGCCTAGCCTAGCCTGACCTTGCCTAGCCTTGCCTAGCTTTGCCTTGGCTAGCCTAGCCTAGCTTTACCTTGCCTAGCCTTGCCTAGCCTTTCCTTGCTTACCTAGCCTTGCCTCGCTTAGACTTCCCTTTCCTTGTCTTGCTTTCCTTGACTAGACTTGCCTTGCCAAGCCTTGCCTAGCCTTGCCTTGCCTAGCCTAGCCTTGACTTGCCTTGCCTAACCTTGACTTGCCATGCCTAATCTTGACTTGCCTTGCCTGGCCTTGTTTACCTAGCCGTGCCTAGCCTTGCCCTGCCATGACTAGACTTTCCTCGCTTTGTCTTGCTTTACCTTGCCTCGCCTTGCCTTGCCTTGCCTAGCTTTGCCTTGCCTTGCATAGCCTTGGCTAACCTTGCCTTGTCTAGCCTCCATTGCCTAGCCTAGCCTCCCTTGCCTAGCTTTGCCTTGCCTAGCCTCGCCTTGTTTAGCCTCGCCTTGCTTAGCCTCACCTTGCTTAGCCTCGCCTTGCTTAGCCTCAGCTTGCTTTCCCTTGCCTTGTCTTGTATGCCTATCCTAGACTTGCCTTGCCTAGCCTAGCCTATCCTAGCCTCCCTTGCCTAGCATTCCCCTGCCTAACCTTGCCTTGCCTAGTCTAGCCTTGCCTAGCCTCTGCTTGCCTATCCTCTCCTTGCTTAGCCTTGCCTTGCCTTGCTTTCCCATGCCTTGCCTATCCTAGACTTGCCTTGCCTAGCCTTGCCTTGCCTATACTAGACTTGCCTTGCCTAGCCTAGCCTTGCCTTGCCGAGACTTACGTTACCTTGGTTAGAATTGCTTTGCCTAGCCTAGCCTTGCTTTGCCTTGCCTTGCCTTGCATAGCCTTGCTTTTCTCTGCCTTGCCTAGCCTGGATTTTCTCTGCCTTGCATAGCCTTGCCTTGTCTTGCCTTGCCTAGCCTTGCCTAGTCTTGCCTGGCCTTGCCTTGCCTAACCTTGCCTTGCCTTACCTTGCCTTGCCTTGCATAGCCTCCTTGCCTTGTCTTGCATAGCCTTGCCTTGCATACCCTTGCCTTGATTTGCATAGCCTTGCCTAGCCTAGCCTAGCCTTGCCTTGCCTTGCCTTCACTAGGCATGCCTTGCCTTGGGAAATATGCAAACAAACCGGTAAATTTGATAAATTTTAAAACGTTATCATATTTACCGGTATTAAAGGTAACTATGCACAATTACCGGTTATTATATATAATCACCAGTTTATTACATTTACCGTAAGGCTCATCTATTCTATTCTACTGGTCCAATCACTCTTGCTATTTGTCACATTTACCATTTCAAGTTGGGAATTATGCAAACAATCAGGCCAGTTTGATAAATTTAAAAAAATCATATTTACCGGCATTGATGGTGATTGTGCATAATTTCCGGTTATTATATATAATCACCGGTTTGTTAATTTTACCGTAAGGCTCATCTATTCTATTCTACTGACCCAATCAGTCATGATATTTATCAGATTTACCATTACGAGTTGCCTAGGCTTGCCTTGCCTTGCCTTGTCTTGCTTAGCCTTGCCTTGCTTTGCCATGCCTAGCCTTGCCTTGTCTTACCTTGCCTAGCCTTACCTTGCCTTGCCTACCCTTGCCTTGCGTACCCTTGCCTTGCCTACCCTTACCTTGCGTACCCTTGCCTTGCGTACCCTTGCCTTGCGTTCCCTTGCCTTGTGTTCCCTTCCTTAGCCTTGCCTTGCATGAGTTAAATAGTCTAGAGAATTTGGAAATCAAGAGTGGCATTTGTTAGGACTATTTAACGAATAAAATTAAGCTGTTTGCTCGCAAATCATTATTTTAACTATAGTTATTATCAAATACTTATATATTTAACGTAAACGGCGATGTTTGAAAACAAATGAGAAACGATTGGTACACTTCATTTGCTTCTTTTGTTCATCACTGCAACCAGATCATATTATTTATTGCCTAAGGATCACAATGTTGTGTGAATGCACCCTAGTGGAGAAATTTATAACCAACGATATAGGTCTTAATTAATTTCTGATGTCATATGATGCAAATATGTCAATTATATTTTTCTGCAACGTCATTTCCTGGAAAATAATTCGTTTAAGAAAGTGCAAACAGTGGTTTCTTTTTTTTATGGTATAATCAATTGTTACAAATCTTTTTATATTATCTGTCGCATGCGTTTTCTGCTCACATTCATACACCATAAAATACCATATTTCCTAGAGGGCCAGTCACTGCAAAATAATGCTATGACCTATTCAGAATGTTAAAAAGGAGATGCTTTCTTTATTATGGTAAACTTTAGTTGGTAAATTCTAGGTGAAACAAGACTGTGATTGGTTGTAAATAAAAAATCATTGAAATGTGATTGGTCATTAACTGCCATTTGGGGCATGAGTTAAATAGTCATTCTAATGGAGTTACCATTTTATTCTAATATTCGTGTCATATTTTTGTAGTAAATAATTATAAGTAACTCAATTTTCTTGAGTTTATTGTTGTGTAGTGGTGGGAAGTGTGTAGTACAGGCGGCGCTGAGATATGACGTAATTTTGCTTACGTAATAAGCTATTTAGAGTTGAGGATGCAGGTTTAGTGAAGCTCCTAGTTTTAACAGGATTAAATGCGCTCGTGTAATGTTGAACATGGATCAGACCTGTGGAGTCTATCAGCGCACACTTCTACTCTACTCAATTACGTCTTTGGTAGGCTTAAGGTTTTTCAGCTTAATGTATTAGAATAGTATCTTATTTACGAACTGCTTCAGAAAGTAGCGTTTTGTAGATAACGAATTTGTATTCTTGCGTTGTCTCACTTTGGGGAATTAGTCGCTTTCTTGAGTCATAAAAATAAGTTTACTTTGCCACCATCTATATGAGCATTAATACAAAATTACAACTAATTACAGGTTAAAATAAGTTGGCCTAAGACTTTGTTCGATGACTGCAAACAATATAAATATATGGCTTATTAATCTTTGTATTTTATTATTATTATTGTTATTATTATTATTGTTATTATTGTTATTGTTGTTATTGTTATTATTGTTATTGTTGTTATTGTAATTATTATTATTGTTATTATTGTTATTATTATTATTGTTATTATTATTATTGTTATTATTATTATTGTTATTATTCTTATTGTTATTATTATTGTTGTTGTATTATTATTGTTATTATTATTGTTATTATTATTGTTATTTATTATTATTGTTATTGTTATTATTGTTATTATTATTATTGTTATTGTTATTGTTGTCATTGTTATTGTTGTTATTGTTATTATTGTTATTGTTACTATTGTTATTGTTGTTATTGTAATTAGTATTATTGTTATTATTATTGTTATTATTATTGTTATTGTTATTATTGTTATTGTTATTATTATTGTTATTATTCTTATTGTTATTATTGTTATTGTTATTATTGTTATTATTATTGTTATGATTATTATTGTTATTATTATTATTGCTATTATTATTATTGTTATTATTATTGTATTATGGTTATTGTTATTATTGTTATTGTTATTATTGTTATTGTTGTTATTGTTATTATTGTTATTGTTGTTATTGTAATTATTATTATTGTTATTATTGTTATTATTATTATTGTTATTGTTATTGTTGTTGTTATTGTTATGGTGTTGTTATTGTTATTGTTGTTGTTATTATTGTTGTTATTATTTTTGTTGCTGTTATTATTGTTGTTATTATTATTGTTGTTATTATTATTGTTATTATTATTGTTGTTATTATTATTGTTGTTATTATTGTTATTGTTGTTATTATTATTGTTGTTATTATTATTGCTATTATTATTATTATTATTATTATTATTATTATTATTATATATTATTATTATTATTATTATTATTATTATTATTATTAGCAAATTCCTACCGGGAAATGAAAAGAATTTAAGTACAGAAATGGATGTTTTAAGAAGATCAGCTGGAAAATCTAGAATGGATAGAATACGAAATAAAAAAGAAATAAGGGAAATTATGGGTGTACAAGAGGAGCCGGACATCATAGACATCATAGAAAATAAAAGATTGCATTGGTATGGTCATGTCAAACGAATGCCAGAGCAAAGATTGCCAGAAATTGTTATGGAATGGATCCCAATAGAAAAGAGGAAGAGAGGAAGACCGAAGAAAACTTGGATAGAAGGGGTACAAGTAGCTATGAATATCAGAGGAATGGAGGAAGATCAATGGATGGACAGAGAGGAATGGCGTTTGGTTTCCGGAAGACGGCGGCAGCTGCCATGATACCGGATGATGATGATATTATCTTCTTCTTCACTTCACGGGCTAGGCAAAATGCCTGTTGACGCCTCACAGTTGTTCTGTCCATCTTTTCACTGGCCTTCCTACATTCCTTGAACCTCTTGGCTTGTAGTTAAATGCTGCTTTGGTAATCTTGTTACGTCCATTCTTTCTACATGTCTAAACCATTTTTCTCTATATCCTTTGATTTTGTCATTTAATGGATATATTTATTTAACTCTGTTATATCTTGATTCTTTAACCGATCCATTCTTGTGCAGCCATTTGTTCTTCTAAGGATGTTCATTTTTACACCTTGTATTCTACTCGTAATTTTTGGTCATTACCCAAGTTGTTATTATTATTAATATTATCATGGCTATAGGGCCTATTTATTATTGTAACTATTGCTGTATATTTTTATTATTATTATTATTATTATTATTATTATTATTATTATTATTCCTTAGTAATGTTATTAAAGTTTTGTGTGAAACACTTTCCTTCTTATTATAACTAGAAGTAGGAGAGTTCACACTAAGTTTAATAATAATAATAATAATAATAATAATAATAATAATAACAACAGAGGAAGACCTAAAACCTTCAGGAGTCAGGAATATATTTATACAGACAGGAGAAACATCTACAACCAGGAGATTGGATGGACCGACAAAATTGGTTATTAGGAATCGGACGATGTCAAAGACATTAATTAACCGATGATCTATCTATTTAATAGTAATATTAATAATAATAATAATAATAATAATAATAATAATAATAATAACAGAGGAAGACCTAAAACCTCCTGGAGTCAGGGAAACTCTACAACCAGGAGATTGGATGGACCGACAAAATTGGTTATTGGGAATCTGACGATGTCGAAGACATTAATCAACCGATGATCTATCTATCTAATAATAATAATAATAATAATAATAATAATAATAATAATAATAATAATAATAATAATAATAATAATAACAGAGGAAGACCTAAAACCTTCAGGAGTCAGGGAATATATTTATACAGACAGGAGAAACATCTACAACCAGGAGATTGGATGGACCGACAAAATTGGTTATTAGGAATCGGACGATGTCAAAGACATTAATTAACCGATGATCTATCTATTTAATAGTAATATTAATAATAATAATAATAATAATAATAATAATAATAATAATAATAACAGAGGAAGACCTAAAACCTCCTGGAGTCAGGGAAACATCTACAACCAGGAGATTGGATGGACCGACAAATTGGTTATTGGGAACGGACGATGTCGAAGACATTAATCAACCGATGATCTATCTATCTAATAATAATAATAATATAATAATAATAATAATAATAATAATAATATAATAATAATAATAACAGAGGAAGACCTAAAACCTTCAGGTGTCAGGGAATATATCTATACATACAGGAGAAACATCTACAACCAGGAGAAGGATGGACCGACAAAATTGGTTTTTAGGAATAGGACGATGTCAAAGACATTAATCAACTGATGATCTATCTATTTAATAATAATAATAATAATAATAATAATAATAATAATAATAATAATAATAACAGAGGAAGACCTAAAACCTCCTGGAGTCAGGGAAACATCTACAACCAGAGATTGGATTGACCGACAAAATTGGTTATTGGGAATCGGACGATGTCGAAGACATTATCAACCGATGATCTATCTATCTAATAATAATAATAATAATAATAATAATAATAATAATAATAATAATAATAATAATAACAGAGGAAGACCTAAAACCTTCAGGTGTCAGGGAATATATCTATACATACAGGAGAAACATCTACAACCAGGAGATTGGATGGACCGACAAAATTGGTTTTTAGGAATAGGACGATGTCAAAGACATTAATCAACTGATGATCTATCTATTTAATAATAATAATAATAATAATAATAATAATAATAATAATAATAATAATAATAATAACAGAGGAAGACCTAAAACCTCCTGGAGTCAGGGAAACATCTACAACCAGGAGATTGGATGGACCGACAAAATTGGTTATTGGGAATCTGACGATGTCGAAGACATTAATCAACCGATGATCTATCTATCTAATAATATATAATAATAATAATAATAATAATAATAATAATAATAATAATAATAATAATAATAATAATAATAATAACAGAGGAAGACCTAAAACCTTCAGGAGTCAGGGAATATATTTATACAGACAGGAGAAACATCTACAACCAGGAGATTGGATGGACCGACAAAATTGGTTATTAGGAATCGGACGATGTCAAAGACATTAATTAACCGATGATCTATCTATTTAATAGTAATATTAATAATAATAATAATAATAATAATAATAATAATAATAATAATAATAATAATAATAACAGAGGAAGACCTAAAACCTCCTGGAGTCAGGGAAACATCTACAACCAGGAGATTGGATGGACCGACAAAATTGGTTATTGGGAATCGGACGATGTCGAAGACATTAATCAACCGATGATCT
This sequence comes from Diploptera punctata, assembly GCA_030220185.1. Lineage (NCBI taxonomy): Eukaryota > Metazoa > Arthropoda > Insecta > Blattodea > Blaberidae > Diploptera > Diploptera punctata. The sequence continues at coordinate 544,248 of JASPKZ010001614.1, forward strand.
ATCTATCTAATAATAATAATAATAATAATAATAATAATAATAATAATAATAATAATAATAATAACAGAGGAAGACCTAAAACCTTCAGGTGTCAGGGAATATATCTATACATACAGGAGAAACATCTACAACCAGGAGATTGGATGGACCGACAAAATTGGTTTTTAGGAATAGGACGATGTCAAAGACATTAATCAACTGATGATCTATCTATTTAATAATAATAATAATAATAATAATAATAATAATAATAATAATAATAATAATAATAATAATATTTATTTTTATTTTTATTATTCCGGCTTTTACAATGAATATACATTTTTCCGGTACCCATGTTCACAGTTAACTACACATTTGTTCATCCATATATCTTCTTCTATTTCCCATTCCCTCTTAGTTTCATTGATTCCCTGAATCCACGTAATATTTGGTCTACCCTTCTTTTTCCTTCCCTGTGGTTCGCAATTCATGATTATCTTAGGTAGTCTTCCTTCTTCCATTATTCTAATGTGTCCGTACCAATTTAATTGTTTGTTCTTTATAAAATAATAATAATAATAATAATAATAATAATAATAATAATAATAATAATCTAAATATAATAAATTATACGAGAAACACCAATTAATATGTGTACCTTACACTGGGTAATGATGAAGTCGAGGTTAGAGCAAATATAAATTTAGATTTCTTTTAAAAGATGCTAATTTAACACATGTGGATGGGAGGTCAGCAGCCGGCTGGTAGGCCGAGACCTTCTAGGCCTATAGTGCTTGGAAGAACAACCTACATATTCAATAGGTCTATTTTTTGACGACTTCCTATAACTAGAAAAGAAAAATAACAAAAAAAAGTAAACTGGCGAGAGGAGTTTAGTTAGAAACTCGAGTCGAGGAGACAGTGGGTAAGAGGAGGCAGGAAATAAAAAGAAGATAATTCTGTTGGACTCACGTGTTCTGAATGAATTTTAAAACAATGAAGTGCTGATAGTCAGCAGGAACTGCTCTACCGCTCAAAACCGATTTCCTTTTGTACAATCAATGTCACTATGTTCGGTCACCCGTAATCCGCCTGTGGCCTACCTCAAAATGAACCTCATCAATAGAAAAACATTCTACCATTGTAATTATACACTGTGCATTCATTAGAAATAACTAAAATATTTCATAAAGTATCCAGAATAAAACCATCATTGTCAAACAATAGTATATTACGTAGCAAGGTTGGGAAGTGGTTATTTAAAGAAGCGAGGAAAATGTTTAAAAACCGAGCGATAGCGAGATTCTGTAAAACACTTCACAAACGTGCGTTGTACATTATTTTTGCGCGATGGTGTTTTCAAAATAATAAATAATAGTAAAATAATATCTTTGTTGGAAATATTTGCGTTCATTATAAACAACAGACTAACATTAACAGTGTGGACAATGCTTATTAGTTGAAATTACAGGAGGCCGTGACACCAATCTAGTCACAAAATATCGGCAAGTACGTATTTATTGTTTTATATTGTATCAAATAAAGTTCAGTTCATTTAAAATGCAGTGATTTGTTTCGTATAATGTATATTAACACTACCTTCAGGATATTTTTTGTATATACATTGTACGTAGTATACATAAAGGATAGTGGTTTTACTTCCCTCACGAGGTTTGTAATATGTTATATTACAGTATAGTTATTTAGGTTAGCAACCCAAAATTATATGAAGTTGAGCTTTCAATCATGGTCGCCATTGCTGTGAGTATCACAAAATGCACTATCACGCAAATAATATGTTGATAATATACAGCTATCGATATCGCTCGGTTTTTAAACATTTTCCTCACTTCTGTAAAAACCACTTCCCAACTCGCATCATAATATACTACAGTGTGATTATAAAGTTCCAGTACATTTTGTGGATAACGTAGCGCAAATAAAACAAAAATTATAAGGCAGTTTGTACTATCAAGTTAGTGTTCAACATAACCTCCATCAATCTCAAAACATGTTTCCCAACGACGCACCGTCGCGTCGCCCGGAAAAAATGCACCAACATATGCTCTGTAATGATTTCACTCGCTTGGCGTATGCGTTGTTTCAGCACTTGCAGATTAGGAAACTTGGTTCTGTACACCTGTTGCTTGATAAACCCCTAAGCAAAAAAGTCCAGGGGTGCGAGGTCTGGCGAACGAGGTGCCCAGATACGAGGAGATGCCCTTCCAATCCACCTTTTGGGAAACCTGTCATTGAGATACCCGCGTATAGCCAGAGCGAAGTGTGGTGGTGCTCCATCTTGTTGCAACACCACTGTATCAATGATACCATCTTGCTGTAACTGTGGCTGTAAGAAAAGTTGCAACATATCAAGATACACGTCTCCCGTGATGGTTTCCTTTGGAATCCGTCTCTAACTTCCTCGTACGACTGACCTCTTAAACGCGCAGCAACAATCTCTATCCGCTCTTCAATGGTGAACATATTTGTATCTTTCGAATGGCTGTAACAGAAATACGATATGTAAGCGATTTCTTTAAAATGTACTGAGACTTTATAGTCACACTGTATTATACAATGTACAACCTTTGAAAAAGAAAATGATGGCGCAACTCTTGATGATGGAAAGTTAAGAGCGATTCACACCAGTACGTTGTTACATGTTCTGACTCGTTTGAGTACAAAGCACGTGGCGTAAGCTTTTCTTCATGCAAATTTCATAACGTTCGTTTCAGTGGAGCAGTCAGTAAGATGCTGTTTTCCGACGACGCGGGCCCACGTTCGATCCTGGTCAGCAAGTTTCTTTTTTTAATAACGTTGTTAATTTGTATAGTGCCTACATTATCAGGCTTCGTTATACAAATAAATTTGTGTGTATATACAGATATATAAATTAATTAAAGGAAACAGCTCATAGAAAATTAATAACGATTATAACGTCTCATTACTTTGTTTACAAAACACAAGGCATAACAAGATTATTTATTTCCATTACTAATACAAAATGCTCTGATTAATTTTCAGTAAATCAAGTTAATGTCTAATTTCATTATACGAGTAAGTCCTGGAGTATTGTATTGCTTCACACAGACAATTTCTAGAAGGGATTGTTATGGTATAGTGGAGGGAGCTTCTGTTTCCCGTGCATGAAGTCGCTTGTTCGATCCCGTTGTCATGTTTATTTTTTTCTCTCTCGTCCTTATTTCAATTAATTTTCTTTCTTTTGTTTAATTTATTTTGCATTGTTTTATTTTCAGTATTTACCGAACTACTTATTTACACGAAATTATTTTCCATTGCACGACACACAACGAAATAGAACGCATTTTAGTTTCTCAAATAGTTGTATACTTGTGAACCAAATAGCTGTTCTGTGATCATGCGCAGTGACTTCGATCTGAGACTTGAAAATTATCTGTGCGCCATCATTTATTTGAAAGGTTGTAGATGTCGGTCCCCATGTAAGTCAAAGTTGACGAAAGTCCTGACTTCTTTTATTGAGTGAATTGTCATGGCATTCCTGAAAACGTTGAAAATTGCATTGAATTCCTCTAAAATTTAATGAACTCTAATCTAATTTGTATGTTTAAATATGTTGCTTCCACACACTTGAAGAGCCTTCAATCTCGAAGGAAAGTAAATGTATGCAGAAGCCAAAATTCAAAGCAGCGTGGGGAATGTTTTCAATATACGATGGAATGTTTACATTGATTGGATGCCTAACGATGAAACCGTCCATCAAAACACTTTTGAGTTCCCACACTGAACAGGTGAGAAGGAGGTTCAACCCGTGGAAGAATGGTTCAAGAGTTCAACAAGACATCGCGCCGTTATGAACCTCTCTACGTATGAACGCTTTTAAAATTCATTTTAAGCACAGTTGAGGTTATGTAATAAGATGTTAAATATAAAATTGCTACCTGGTAGGTCAGTCGTCCTCAACTAAATTATTAAACTTCATTAAGTAGTTCCAATATGGAGGCCTTTCAAAAACAATGTTTCATCTTCTGCATTTTAACTGGTATGGTCCACAGACGAAAAGAATGATAGCAAGGGACGAAGGGGGGTACGGGGAATTGCAAGCGATACAATGACTTACTACCTAAGAATTTAGGAACAGTCCAGGATGTCACTCACATCTGTAGTTTATTTCAGGCGTATTCAATTTTATATTTTATATTTTGTCTTTTACTGTAATTAAATTTGCTATTATTATTATTATTATTATTTTTTATTATTATTATTATTATTATTATTATTATATTCTTAATTATTATTATTATTATTCTTAATTATTATTATTATTAATATTATTATTATTATTATTATTATTATTAATATTATTAATATTTTTATTAATAATATTAATATTATTAATATTTTTATTATTATTAATATTTTTATTATTATTAATATTATTATTATTAATATTATTATTATTAATATTATTATTATTAATATTATTATTATTAATATTATTATTATTAATTATTATTCTTAATTATTCTTCTTATTATTATTATTAATATTATTATTATTATTATTATTATTACTATTAATATTAATATTATTATTAATATTATTATTAATATAATTAATAATAATAATAATAATAATAATAATAATAATAAATGTTTCACGATGTTGAGTGAGCACCAGTCCCATAGTGGTTGAAATTCCATGAGAAAATTTCTTCCCCCCATGGGGACTGAAACCAGGGCAAGTCCCGTAGCTCTGCGCCAAGGCTTCCTGCCTTAACCGCTCGGCTACAGCGCGGGACAGACTATATTTCCACGGAGTAAATTTTTTGTGAATAATTTTGTAGCATCAGTACGGAAACTTTGCCTTTAACCTCGTATTTAATTTAAACAAGCGGATTAAATCAGACAGAAGTTGGGGAGATCCGTATTTGGCAGTTGAAATCTCTCATGTGGCTAGCCTGACCTCTCTCTCTCTCTCTCTCTCTCTCTCTCTCTCTCTCTCTCTCTCTCTCTCTCTCTCTCTGTCTCTTCACAAACATCAATAAAATATGAAGCAATGTCAACTAGTCATACAAATAAATACGTAGAAAACAAAATATTTGAATAATAATAAAATAATAAGACAAATAAGACAAAAGGAAGAAGTTATTATAAATGGAGAAAATTATGATAAAGGTAATTGTTTTAAATATTTGGATACACAAGTGGACAATCTAAATGAGATAGAAATAGAAATAAAATCAAGAATAAATGCTGCAAATTATTCCTATTACGCATTGCAATATATATATATATATATATATATATATATATTTTATTTTACCTGGCAGAGTTAAGGCCTTGTCTGCCACTGAACCAGGTTTAAAAAAAAGTCATCATCATCATCATCATCATAGTACATTCACGAATTTAGGCCATTTGTTGACCTGTTTCGGCCTCAAGAGAAACACCATCCAAAAGTCTTTTGAGTGGATGTCCTGGTCTTCTTCTTCCTGCAGGTTGATATCTTAACATTTGTTTGGGTATTCTGTGATCTTCCATTCGATGAACATGTTGTATCCATCTTGACTTATAATCAGAAATTTTGTTTTCTAAAGATTCCATGTGTAATTCTTCTAAGATGTCTTCATTTTTTTTTTTTGTGATCTAGTAGTGTGTATCCTGCAGTCAAAATTCAAAATAGGCAGGCAAAACGGCACTAAAATGATTAATATAGGCGCTAAGAATTAAAAAATAGGCTCTTACAAAAATGGACTACAACATAATTTTTTAGTCTTGCGTTAAGAATACAAACATATGCTATAAATAGCATGCGAAGATATCATAGATGCTTTAGGAATTTGTTTTGTCTTTTACAAATGGCAGAACCCTCTTTGTCACTCAGCAATGTTTGTATTGAAAAGAAGCAAATAATTTTTGGAAAGCTTAGAGCCTGAGCACAATACAATGGGACATAGCATAGGACTATTTCGCTTAACGGGAATGCATGAGGTGGAAAAATACAATATTTACCTACCGGGAGTGCGTTGAGTGGAAAACCATCTTCCTGCTAGGTTGTTGGGTTATTGCCACCCTTATCCTAAAATATTCTAAGGGAATTTATAAAAAGAATACGTGAAAACTTCTATGAAATAATTTGTGCCACGAAGTTTGTCCATTTCAATTGATTTCATTGAAATACTGAGTTAATTTCTAGAAAAAATTGCAAATAGGCATTTATAGGCATTGTAAGCTAAAATAGGCATTTATAGGCAAAATGAACTTAATGAAAAAACAACTCTAGGGTCGTTGGTATGAACTTATATGAAGTCACTTTTACGATATATATAATAAATAACTATAGGCATTTTCCCTAACATCCGGTCTCTAGTAATCAGAAACGCTGACCACTAGCTCACAAGGCTGGTAGATTGTTTAGTTCATTAGATATAGTAGCTACAATAAATGGGCGTAGACTGATAATGGTTGGGTCATGTTTTGAGGATGGAAAATACAAGGATAATCAAAAACATTTTTGAATGAGAAACTTGACGGAAAGAGAAAAAGAGGAAGACCGAGGTTACGATGGATGGTTGATGTGGAGGAGGACTTGAGATTGATAGAAGCTAAGAGGTGGAGAATTAAAGCATTGGATAGACAAGAATGAATATTTGTCTTAAAGGAAGCGAAGGTCAAATTGAAAGGACTCTAATGCTAACAAGTAAGAAAGGTCTTCAAACAAACTATACTCGTGTTTAGTGTGCGTAAAGGAAATTCGTAACAATCATAAAGTAAATTATAAATAAATAATAGTTTTAAAAAACTAAAACAACACGCTTTATTAGAAAACCGAACTCAAAAATGAAAAATAATTTTAATTTCCAACACGCTTGGGATAAATTTAAAGTGGTCAACAAAAAAATCGTCTCCAACACATATAGAGTAAAACTAGAGTTACCAACAAAAAGAAAATAATTTTACCATTAAAAGCGTGGGGTGCTCTATATCAATTAATATATTTGATAATAAACAGATATTGGTAAAAGTAAAGTCTCTAAGAAGAACTTGTAAAAATCATAAAAAGCATTATAAGTATTACTCTTCTAAAAAAAGTCCTCCCCAGCCGGATTCGAACCAGCTACTTTTGGATTACTGAAATTATATACCACTAGTTCACCGCTCTACCAACTGAGCTCTTACAACGATTGACTAAAAAGTCGACAAGTCCGTAACCTATTATACAAATTTTAATTTTTTTGATTATCTGATGATTCTGGTCAGGAATTTAGAAATAAAATATGAAATTATTGTATTGTCACGGGTCCTTTACAAGTATACAAAGTTTCAAGTCGATCCAATGTCTCTAAGTGGGTGAAAATCGTGTTCAAAGATTCCGTTACATAAATACAAAGACACTTTTTTTGATTTTCTGATGATTCTGGCTAGGATTTTAGAAAATAAATATGAAATTATTGTATTGTCACGGGTCCTTTACAAGTATTCAAAATTTCAAGTCGATCCAATTATTTTACGTGGGTGAAAAACGCGTTGAAAGATTCAGTTACATAGATAGATCGATAGATAGATAGATACAGGTCAAGCTAATATAAAGCGTGTAAAAAAACCGTTCAACTACCATTGGATGTTAACACGTGACCATAAGAAGCTATATAAATTAATTTATAATTGAATTTTAAATAATTTAATAACATGGTATTGCATTTCTAGCTTTATTAAACCCATTGCAACTCCAATTTAAATTCATATGTGGTAGTTTATTGTAAGCTCAAAGGGGAATTTTGTTGTGAAATATTGGTAGCAATTTCCCCTCGTGACCAACTGCAATATTGGTTTGTTTCTGGCGTATTTATTTTTGTAAAAAAAAAAAAAAAACAAAACCACAGCGTATGTTGTTAATAGATTGCGTGCTGAGGTGAAAGTTTGCAGGATCACTGCCTCTAGGATCGTATGTCCGGATTTAATTTCTAACATCTGACGGAAATCCGAACTTTTTCCTACCAATCAATTACACACATACCTCATGTGTATTTTATACCAACCTAACATTTATTTACAATGCACACGTGGGGTAAATCAGCTTTGTTTGAAACTCTCTAAAACTTTTCTGTGCATTATTAATACGATGGAGAACTTTTAATTATTCCAAATAGATAAACTACTTTTGATTGAAATAAGATTTTTACACGCTTTATATTAGCTTGACCTGTACATATGTAACGGACCTGTATCTGTGTAACGGAATCTTTGAACACGATTTTCTCCCACTTAAAAACATTGGATCGACTTGAAACTTTGTATACTTGTAAAGGACGAATGACAATACAATCATTTCATAAATGTTTTCTAAAATCCTGGCCAGAATCATCAGCAAAAAAATAAAAACTGGCATAATAGGTTGCGGACTTATCGACTTTTTAGTCAATCGTTGTAACAGCTCAGTTGGTAGAGCGGTGGACTGTAGTGGTATATAATTTTTGTATTCCTTAAATCGCTGGTTCAAATCCGGCTGGGAGGATTTTTTTAGAAGAGTATTACTTTTAGCTCATTCTACAATAGTATCGAATATAAAGATATTTGCATTTTTGTCTTATTCTGTAAAATATTAAAACTAAAAACTAAAAAATAAATAATAGTTTACTTACAATAAGTAAAAATGTGCATAAAGTATACAACAAAAACATTTTCGTCAGTTGATGTTCTGGAGTTATTTAAACAGTGGGGAGAACGAGTTGTTTTTCTTGACTATTTAACTTATGCCCCAAATGGGAGTTAATGACCAATCACATTTCATTGATTTTTTATTAACAACCAATCACAGTCGTGTTTCGCCTCGAATTTATCAAACAAAGTTTATCATATTAAACAGAGCACCTCCTTTTAAACATTCTGAATAGGTCATATCATTATTTTGCAGTGACTGACTCCGTAAGAAATACGGCTTCCAGATTGTGTGTGTAATCATAAGAAAAATAAATGCCTGGACGGGATTCGAACCCGGATCTCTGAGTCTGTACCTCAGCGTGATATCCATTACACTACCAGGCGAATCCAATTCAAACACTTATTTTTCTGTATTATATTCCGGGTTCGAATCCCGTCCAGGCATTTATTTTTCTTATCATACCATATTAAGCTTGCATTGCTCAATGTTAAACATTGAATTATAACATATATATATATAGTGCATGGACGTCAGCTAATAGTGCATGCGGGGGATAGTATAAAAACATTTGTAGCAATTGATTATATCAGAAAAAAAAACATTGTTTGCACTTTCTCAAACGAATTATTTTCCAGGAAATGACGTTGCAGAAAAATACAATTGACATATTCACATCATAGAACATCAGAAATTAATTAACCCTTTATAGTAGTAGTAGCATTCAAATGTTCTGAAGCTGTTGATTTGTCATCATTCGCTTGTTAATACCTATAATGTTGGTTACAAATTTCTCCACTAGGGTGCATTCTTACAATATTGCGACCTTTTGGCAATAAATAATATGATCTGGTTGCAGTGATGAAACAAAAGAAGCAAATGAAGCGTACCAATCGTTTCTCATTTGTTTTCAAAAATCGCCGTTTACATTGAATATATAAGGGTCTGTTTTACCCAGAGAGGTAACTGTATTACGCTAGTTTTCTCCATGTATAATGCATAGCTTAAACTGGCGTAATACAGTTACCTCTCTTGGTGAAACTGGCCCTAAATATTTTAAAATAACTATATTTAAATTATGATTTGTGAGTAAACAGCTTAATTTTATTCGTTAAATAGTCCTAACAAATGCCACTCTTGATTTCCGCGCCGTAGCCGAGCGGTTAAGGTAGGAAGCCTTGGCGCAGAGCTACGGGACTTGCGCTGGTTCGAGTCTCCATGGGGGAAGAAATTTTCTCATGGTATTTCGGACAGTATGGGACCGGTGCCCACCCAGCATCGTGAGGCAATTGGATAGCTACAATAAGCGGCTCCAGGTTGAGGAACCATCTATAACGGCTGGGGGACTCGACATGCTAACCACATGTCACCCCTACACTGGCTGTTGATCATGTACCTCTGTGATTGACACATGTGGATGTGAAAGGCCAGCAGCCGGCTGGTAAAAGGGCAACCGCTGAAAAGTGGAAAGACCCTCAATAGGATTTCCAAATTCTCTAGATAAATTGGAAATCACTTGTGGCATTACTTATGTTAATTGAAGTATTTACCTTTCGATAGATATGTAAAAAAAACCACACCGAGAACATTGCGAATAAATATCCGGAACTGCTCGGCTTTCAAATTAAATATATTAAGAAAGAAGCCTCCAAAAAACAAGACAGGATAAAATAAGAAATTAATTTCTTTAGAGAGAAATGAATATCACCACATCTGTTGTAAGAGGATTGAAAATCAAACGCGTAAATGGTATGACCATGTACAAAGAATGGAAAATGAAAGATGGCCCAAAAATATATACCAGTGGTCACCCACTGGAAGAAATAAACGTGGCAGACCAAGATGGAAATGGAAACCTACGTCAGAACCATAATGGATGATAGCAATTTGGAAGAGGGAGATTGGAATGATAGAGATAAATGGAAACTGAAGACGACAATCTTATAACAAGAAGAAGAAGAAGAAGAAGAAGAAAGAGGTAGGAAAGAAGATACTTACTTAATCATAAAGTGGCTATTTTAAGAACAAAATTTGCAAGTTCCAATCTATTCATAAATGTCGGAGTTCCAATTAAATTAATAGAGGCTGTTCTTTAAAAAAATTGGTCTGGAAATTTTACAGAGAAGAAATTCGCATCACAGCAAATAAATATAACTTGTAACATTATAAATAATATTTTTACCTTTAATTTTTTTATCAGACATGTTTGTATTACTTAATTTTCGATCATGTGGAAATATGGCTGGTTAATTTCTAGTAGTCAAATAAAAATAAATAATTTGCTATGAAAAGAGATAATACTTTGTTCCAGACTTATTTGGGAGACAATGGATGAAGTACATTAGAAGGAGCTCTTTTGTAGAATATCAATGTAGTCCCCTAAAGCTCCTAACTTTGCCCTCTAGGATTCGCCTCGTGAGCTACTTTTATTATTAATGGCGGAAGTTTGTTAAAATTTGGCATCTAGGGTGTTATTATGGCTGGGATACCAACTTTAAATTCAAAACTCCATATGCGAGAGACGTTATTCGTTTTACCTCCGTTGTTTTATAATGTAAGTAGTGCCATCTGGTAGTTAGAAAATGGATTATGACTCTATGATAGCTATAATAAAACTAAACTAATCGATAATGGACGCTCAAGCAATTAATACAAATTATGCATTTTTTGCTAATGCTATGTTAGATACCAATATCGGCATTTGGAAGATGAGAAATTTCTTACTACATAAGAAGTAAAAGAACACTAACTAATTAACTCACTGGCTCTATCGAACCCATAGGTTCACGGCCGCGCGGACATAAGCTATCCATACATCCCTATCCTGTGCTAATGTTTTCCACTCATTCCCTGCATAATCTACTTCCCTCAAATCATAGTTAATGTTATTCTCCCACCTCATTCTTGGTGTACCAACTAGGCGTTTTCTCTCTGGTTTTCGTATAAGAAGCTTCCAAGCACGTATTTCATTTGAAGAAGTAATTCTTTTTCCATATTGTGGCTATGCTTTGAAGCAGCTAACTCTCTTCATGCCAGATGTTGTAGTAACATTTTGAAGGATTAGTGTCCCAAAAAGAATTACTGGTTCAGGTTGGGTTTGATTTTCGGTAGAGCTGGATTCTCTTCTCAAGGTCGAAGTTGGTACACAAGATAGGAAAACACTTTAAAAATCACTAATAACTGATTCTTGTAGAAATAGTTGTAAATTTATTTACTATTTAATTTCCCAGCAGATCAAGTAAATATAGGTGGTATTATTCTTCACCGTCAATTAAAATTAAATTATTTTCTTTTCTTGAATCAACTATTCTTCTTGTATTAAATATCACATTTTATCAGGAGAGCTGTTATTGCTTCTATCCTTGATGAAAGTTATGTGCTGAATGAATAGTGTAATTCTGTTATAATTTTAAAGAACATTATTACATCACATGATGTTATATTTTAAATTCTATTGGTTAATATAATGTTTACATTTGATTTGTTAAATCAGAAAGTTAATTGTTTTAACATCCAATCAGAGTTTAGTTTACATTTATTTAAAAATATGAAGTTAAGCAGGTGTTCTTATTACAGTTATAACAGAAAGCTTTATACTTATGACAACAATGACTTAAAACAATTTTTAAAAGCATTATTTAGAAAGACTGTTATGTAATACAATTTTTTAAATTGTTACCGAGACATTTTTATTCAACAATGAACAACAATGAATTATTTAGATGGTTTTCTTTATTTAAGTTATATTTATATATTAAAAGAATTTTAAAGTATAAAATTATTAACTTTAACTTCTATATTTATTATGATATTAATATCCTGCTTTAAATCATAGTTAATGTTATTCTCCCACCTCATTCTTGGTCTACCAAATATACGTTTTCCCTCTGGTTTTCGTATAGGAAGCTTCCATGCACGTCTTTCATTCCCCATTCGTTCCACATGTCCTGCCCATCGGAGTCTACGAGACGTAACTGTTCTTATTATATCTGGCTTCCTATAAAGACCATTTAGATCACTGTTATGTAGTCTTCTCCATTCACCTGTCTGTTCATCTCTCTTTCGTCCAAAAAAATTACCCTTTTTTGGCCATATATTCCTTCACAGCAATTTCCTTAAAGCAATATTGAAGGTAAAATTCTGGTGGGAAATTAAGAGGAATACGCTGTAGGATGACATGAAACTGATAGCTGAAAGAAGAAAACGTTTCAGTGATGATCACAAGTTAACATATATCCGGAGTTTATGAAACTTTATCGGAGTTTATATTAGAAGACCATTAAAACATCTTGATAAACGTAGGCACATTTTCAAGCGATGCATCTAAAATACTTTATAAACACTTTGTCAAAATGTTACAGGCCTGCTTTTAAACTGATATTTCATTGTTTATTAAATATATGAAAAGTAGTGTACATTTTAAAAATTTACTATTTTCTAGGAAATTGATAATGATAATAATAATAATAATAATAATAATAATAATAATAATAATAATAATAATGAGAATAATAGTAATAATAGTAATATTAATAGTAATAATAATAATAACAATAACAATAATAATAATAATAATAATAATGATAATAACAGGAATAGTAATAATAATCATCATCATCCGGTATCATGGCAGCTGCCGCCGTCTTCCGGAAACCAAACGCCATTCCTCTCTGTCCATCCATTGATCTTCCTCCATTCCTCTGATATTCATAGCTGCTTGTATCCCTTCTATCCAAGTTTTCTTCGGTCTTCCTCTCTTCCTCCTTTCCATTGGGATCCGTTCCATAACAATTTTTGGCAATCTTTGCTTTGACATTCGTTTGACATGACCATACCACTGCAATATTTTCTTTTCTATGACTATTTAACTCATGCCCCAAATGGGAGTCAATGACCAATCACGTTTCAATGATTTCTGTTTTACAACCAATCAGAGTCGTGTTTCACGAAATATTTATCAGTGTTATAATTACCATATTAAAGAAAGCTCCTCCTTTTTAATATTCTGAACAGGTCTGGCCATTATTTTGCAGTGACTGAGCCTGTGAGAAATACGGCTACCATATTGTATATATAGTGCATGAATGTCAACACATATATAAAAACATTTGTAGCGATTATACCACCAAAAAAAGAAACCACTGTTTGCACTTTCTTAAATTATTTTTTTTCCCCCAGGTAATAATCCAGAAAAATATAATTGTCATATTTACATCATACGACATCAGAAATGTATTAATATACAGTTTTGATGTGTTTCATTTTTTCTCCACTAGAGAGCATTCTTACAATATTGCGTTCCTTTTTGGCAATAAATAATATGATCAGGTTGCAGTGATAAACAAAGGAAGCAGATGAAGCGCACCTATCGTTTCTCATTTGTTTTCAAACATCGCCGTTTACATTAAATATATAAATATTTTAAAATAACTATAGTTAAATAATGATTTGTAAGTAAACAGCTTAATTTTATTCGTTAAATAGTCCTAACAAATGCCACTCTTGATTTCCAAATTCTCTAGATAAATTCACTCCTCACTTCGTGAGTCGTGAATTTATCGATAATTTGGAAATCACTCGTGGCATTACTTATGATAATGATAATAATAATAATAATAGTAATAATAATAATAATAATAATAATAATAATAATAATAGTAGTAATAATAATATTGTTGCAGCCTTTATAAATATTATTTTAAATTTCACTTCATGACAAACATCACTTAAAGCGTTTTCAAATTTGAGAAATTGTTTACTAAAATCACTGAATAATCGAGTATTGCGGAAGGCGTTGTACAGTGCATAGGATAACTGTCGTTAGACATTTTGAAGATAGTTTGTGTTGGATGGTAATGCACAGCTTTAAACAAGAGAACACTCCAAAGCACAACACCATTAATTTCAAGCGAATCACAACCCAAATGTCACAGGTGTAAGCTTTCACAGACGCGTTCAAATTGTTTGCACACTGACTGTAACACAACCAATCACTAGCTGTTCCACCAACAAGTGCTGCAGAAATAAACTTCTTCTTCTTCGGTTTTCCCCCACTTACAGGTTTGCCGTCTTCATTTTTCATTTATTTCTATCATTCCAATCTCCTTTTTCCAAATTACTATCGTCCATTATAGTTCTGACATAGGTTTTCCATTTTCATCTTGGTCTGCCACGTTTATTTCTTCCAGGGGGTGACCATTGGTGTATATTTTTGGGTCATCTTTCATTTTCCATTCTTTGTACATGGCCGTACGATTTAAGACTTTGATTTTCAATCCTCTTAACAACAGATGTGTTGACATTCATTTCTCTCCAAAGGAATTGATTTCTTATTTTATCCTGTCTTGTTTTTTGGAGGCTTCTTCTAAAATAATCAAATTCAACTGTTCTAATTTTATTCTTTTGTAATTCCGTCAAATACCAAGTTTCACTACAATATGACAAAATATTCTGTATTTTGCTCTTATAAATTTTCATTGTAGTTTCCTCTGTAATATTTGTATTCCAAATCCTTCCATGTAATGTCTTAGTTGCATTTTTTGCCATTGCAATTTTAGTTTGTACATCTCTTTCACAAGTACATAAACTTGTAAATATTGACCCAAGATATTTAAAAAATTCACATTTTTTTTTATTTTCCCTGTTTCGAGTATGAGGTCATCCACATCCTTTCCCAAACACATATATTCTGTTTTCTGTAAATTTATATTGGCCCCATTTTGTGTACTTTTCCATTAATGTATTAATGTAGACAACCCTTGAGGATGCCAGACGCAGTCTCTGGCGAAACGTCGGGGAACTACAAGCCTCACGACCACAGCCAACAGCCCGAAAATCTTCTTCAAGATCATCATACTTTTCCTTTAGTTTATTACCAGGATATTTCAATGGTCAAGTAGGAAGTAGAATTGTGCAGTATGAACCACGCTCTGCCAAACCATTTTTGTGGCGTCTTATTATTATTTAACCTCGTTCTACTACCATTTTGTACCCATGCAGGGTTATATTGTTGATCACTATTTTGATTGGAAAGCATAGATTGTTCAAATTGTGATATCTTTGCCCGGGCCCATAGAGGCAAAGAGGAATTCAACTTTCTTTACTAAATTCTTCCAATATGTAATGTTTACTGACTTATAAAATACAATCGTGGAAGCTTTGGGATAAAGGAACTAACACACGCTTGAGCAAGCTTTTGGATTTTGACTTTGATATCTGACTTATGCTAACTACTGAATGAATAGGCATAGAGTAAGTAAAAAGCACAACTAAAGCTTTTAATGCGTGTCAAAATATAGTCAGATATAATATAAAGATAAATACATAAATATTCAATTTACAAAGAAAAGAAATCATAGTAGATCATCTATACAAAAAGAAAATATGATATAAATCAACATACATACATATCCCTATTAGGTTCGTCTTCCGGGCATATAGGCCGTGGTCCAGTCGTTCTTCTACTCGACGTTTCGTCTACTGCTGCGGTAGACATCTTCAGTAGACAAAACGTCGAGTAGAAGAACGACTGGACCACGGCCTATATGCCCGGAAGACGAACCTAATAGGGATCAAGACGCCGGCCGTGAAAGCCTACAGTTATACATACATACATTATCACTCACTCTAGTTCAGCCTCGGGTTGGGAGAAATACTGTCCTAGCGTCCACACCCTGGCTTACTGGACTAAACAAACAAAACCAGCTCTCCTGAGCTGCTCTGACCAGACTCCAATGATGACTAAGTAGATGATGATTCGATGTTACAAAACACAGCTATTTATGAGAGTTCACAGGGAGAGGGGAGGGAGTGCGCGATAGCACAGGGTGCGCAGTAGGAAAAGGAAGGGATAGATAGGACAGCATTTGGCACTGTTCATAAAGATGACACTCGAGATGGAGACGCGATGACGTATAGTTTGCGCAGTAAGACGTAATTCCTGTACCGAAATGTCCATTTCGGTACAGAATGAAAGATGAAATGATTGGACCATTTGAGGAAAATGTGGAAAATGACAATGGAAATAGACTGATAAGTTTATGTAAACTAGCAGAAATAAACTTACATATTTTTACCTTCGTACTGTTGGGCGTGGAATCTTTTTTAACCCTTAAATTTGCAACGTATCCTAAGTTACATCAATTGTTTTATCTTTTCTAACATTTTTAATAAAACAGAAGAAAGCTAACGATATGAAATTACTGAAATGTTTGTGGATTTACACAATATATCTTAAAAATACATATCTACTGCTAAGAGCTTGTTGGCTTGATAATAATAATAATAATAATAATAATAATAATAATAATAACAGTAATAATAATAACAGTAATATCTTCTTCTTCCTTCCAAGTATTAGGCCAAGGCCTGTTACGATCCTATAGAAAATTTTCCCTCCCCAGGAAATTCTCGTATAAGACTTGAAAGCATAATAATAGTCCCTTCGATTGGTTGCTGGCCAAAGGAAGGCAAGACCAGTGATGGGGCTGCCATCTTATAGCCTCTGGTCAGGCTTTTCTGGAGAAGAAAAGAAAATAAAGGAAAGAAGAAATGGAAGAAAGGAAAGACTCCCTAGCCCTCGGATGCCCTAATAGCGTCGGGGTCGAAAAAAACAAGAGTTAACCAAGAGAGGTTAGATAGTAAATTCCTAAGAAATTTCTATGTTTAAATTATTTTGAGTTGCTTTCTATCCAATGTAGTGGTTTTAGTCTGACATTTTATCATTCACCCTGCTAGTGAAAGATAATTGTCTATAAATTTGCATTACTATGGTTTGAATATTACTTGTCATTACAAAAAACAGATATCTGATAAAGTATGAATGGAGAAAATGTTTTAATGTTATCAATAATATTGGCCATAAATCTTTATGTGGGAAAATAAATGAAGTCTTGTATTTCATTCAAGATTATGCAATATTTGAATCACATCTAAAATAACAGTAATATTAATAATAATAATAGTAATGATAATAATAATAATAATAATTTTTTATTATTCCGGCTTTTACAATGAATATACATTTTTCCGGTACCCATGTTCACAGTTAACTACACATTTGTTTCAACACATTTTTCCATTCTTGTCTGTTCATCCATATATCTTCTTCTATTTCCCATTCCCTCTTAGTTTCATTGATTCCCTGAATCCACGTAATAGTTGGTCTACCCTTATTTTTCCCTTCCCTGTGGTACCCAATCCATGATTATCTTAGGTAGTCTTCCTTCTTCCATCCTTCTAATGTGTCCGTACCAATTTAATTGTTTCTTCTTTATAAAATCTAATATTGAATATTGTACCTGCATTTTTTCTTTTATATACGAATTTCTGATTCTATCCTTTCTGGATATTCTTGCAGCACGGCTCCAGTAGTCCATTTCAGTGGCGAGTAATTTTTTATTTCATTTGTGCATTTAAAGCCCACACATCAGCTCCATAGGTAATAATGCTTCTGATTATTGTATTAAAAATAGTTTTTTTTGTTTCTTTGAAGATATGTTTGTCCCATACTATTCCATTTAGGGCAGATATAGCATACTTTCCTATATTGTTCCTGTTAATAATAATAATAATAATAATAATAATAATAATAATAATAATAATAATAATAATAATAATAATAATAATAATAATAATAATAATAATAATAATAGTAATAATAAAGTAATGATAATAGTAATGATAATAATAATAATAATAGTTATTAATTAAATAAAAATAAAACTTAGTTTCATTTGATTTTCATATTTATTAAGATATAATTCAGTGACAGCTGTTTCGGTACACTGTACCTTCTTCAGACATGTTAACAAATTATGAATTGTGTTCCAACTGATCTAAGCAACAATACGACAATATTTATTTACATTTTTAAATTTAACAAAGGGGATTCATTCAAATCAAGTTGAGAATTTAACAGTTTATTACTACTTTTTAATTTATTTATTTCTACAGCCTCCAAAAGATCTAACTTCTTACCCTTATCACAAACATGTAAAATTTCAAAATTTGGATCGAAACAATGATTAAATTGGATTAGGTGGTTAGCATATTTTGAATATTCTAAATTTCTGTTATATGCTCTCATGTGTTCCTTTATCCAAGAGATAAAAGGTCTACCAGTTTGTCCTATATAGACATTGTCACATGTGCCACGCTTCAATTTATATACACCTGATAATTTTTATTTTTTTATTTTGGTTTTATTGTTTTTATTATATTTTGTAGAGTTTTATTAGTTTTAAATGCCACATTAATGTTCAACTTTTTAAAGTTTTCAAATAAAATATGTAAACATCTAGGGTGTATGGAGAGCTTATGTCCGCACGTCCATGAACCTACGAGTTCAATAGTGCTAGTGAGTTATTATTATTATTATTGTGATTATTATTATTATTATTATTATTATTATTATTATTATTATTAGAATTATATTACCCCTCAGGGGTCCTCATCTAGGGGATATGTGGATGGCGACCACAAGGTGCCCAAGCCGAGCAAAACATTTCTTCCACTTACTTGTGTTTTGCACTCTTTTAACTTTACTATCTAACCTCTCTTGGTTAACTCTTGTTTTTTCGACCCCGTCGCTATTAGGGCATCCGAGGGCTAGGGAGTCTTTCCTTTCTTCCATTTCTTCTTTCCTTTATTTTCTTTTCTTCTCCAGAAAAGCCTGACCAGAGACTATAAGATGACAGGCCCATCACTGGTCTGGCCTTCCTTTGGCCAGAAAACCAATCGAAGGGACTATTATTATGCTTTTCAGAGTCTTATAACGAGAACTTTCCTGAAGAAGCTGTAGGGAAAAGCTTTCTATAGGCTCGTAACAGGCCTTGGCCTAATACTTGGAAGGAAGAAGAAGAAGAAGAATTATATTAGTAGTGAAACTACAATTTCAATATCTGAATCTATTTACAAAACCATGTTGGATTTTCTTATATCCCCGCTGAATGTGGAATTGCATGAAATGCAAATTGTAAATACAGTTGTTTATGCGAGGACTTTAAAATTTTAGTAGGTTCTTTGATAGTCCGGGGTAATGCAGAAGTTTTAGCCTCGCTCCCGGGGGTGTCTGATAGATCTCACTTAATGTTACTGAAGGGAGTTCTGAATTTGTGTACATTGGATACATGTAAATTTAACAGACTGCCTTTAAATTTCCCCACACCTGATAGCTCCATAAACATCCAGTATAAGGTAATACATTAGACACGTCTTCCAATTACACCAATGCACAACATTACTATATATGTTACTATATAAGCGGGGGCACGCCGTAGCGTAGTGGTTAAGGCACTGAGCTACAAGCCGGAGGGTCGAGGGTTCAAGTCCCGTTGAGGTCACGATTTTTAAACTGACCCAAACCCTCTGGCGGCACTATGACCCTGGGGTCGACTCAGCCTCTAACGGAAATGAGTACCAGACGCTTGTTCTGGGGGTAAAGGCGGTCGTCACGCAGGGCTGACAACCCGGCTGACATAAAGTGCCGATTGTCTAGAAAAAGTGGGAGCCCTAACCTCCTACTACCCCAAGGGCCTCCGGGTCTGTTGTGGGATCACTTCACTTTACTTACTATATAAGCATATAATTTAACTAAACAATTGAGGGGTCTAATGAGAAAGGGAGCTATGCCACTTTGAGAAGAAATGGAAATAAATTGGGTTTTATAAAGCACTAAGACAGCAGCCCTGCACAGCGCTCGTAACGCGGTCAGGGGACATTTATTACTACTGATTCATCTCAAAGCAAAGACCGGATTGGATACATATTACCAAAATGCTTATCTTCAGCACGCATTACGAATGAATGAACAGCGCATACCAAGAAGAATGTATAATTATAAACCAAAAGGGAGAAGAACGTTGGGAAGACCATTGAAGAGATGGAAGGACCAATTCGACCTATAATGAGATCGGAACTGGCCATTGGGCCTAATCCTTGTTGATGATGATGATAAAGCACTAGATAATACCCGGCGTGTGCTCCTACGCCTAAATAAATTAAAATTAATGTGTTCTTACGTTTGTTTAGTTGAATAAGTAAAAGGTAGAATAATTATACATTTATATCGTAATTATTTTAGATACCCCGTGCTGATTATCCGGCTTTGCATGGGAATCTGCTTATCCCGATCTTTTTGGCATAAATGAGCTGAAAGACAAAATTCGTTATTGTGAATTATCGTAAAAAAATACCGGCAGTGCGCTGCTAATGCTTGCCCTGGAATCTATTTATCCCGATCTTCTTGGCATCAATGAAAGACAAAAATGGTCATTGAGAGTTATCCACTCGTGGCATTACTTATGACTATTTAACTCATGCCCCAAATGGGAGTCAATGACCAATCACGTTTCAGTGATTTCTGTTTTACAACCAATCAGAGTCGTGTTTCACGAAATATTTATCAGTGTTATAATTACCATATTAAAGAAAGCTCCTCCTTTTTAATATTCTGAACAGGTCTGACCATTATTTTGCAGTGACTGAGCCCATGAGAAATACGGCTACCAGATTGTATATACTTGTGCATCCATGTCAACACAATGCCGCATGCGGGATTTAATATCTAAAACATTTGTATCAATTTGACTATACCACCAAAAAAATAAACCACCGTTGGCCCCTTTTCTTAAATGTTTGTTTTTTTTTCCCAGGGTAAACAATCCATAAAAATATAATTGTTCAATATTACATCATACATCAAAACGAAATTAAATATACAGTTTGGGATGTGTTTCATTTTTTCTTCTCCACTATAGATCATTCGTACAATATTCGTTCGTTCCTTTGGCAATAAATAGTATGATCTGGTTGCAGTGATAAACAAAAGAAGCAGTAGAAGCGTACCTATCGTTTCTGATTTGTTTTCAAACATCGCCGTTTACATTAAATATATAAATATTTTAAAATAACTGTAGTTAAATAATGATTTGTGAGTAAACAGCTTAATTTTATTCGTTAAATAGTCCTAACAAATGCCACTCTTGATTTCCAAATTCTCTAGATAAATTCACTCCTCACTTCGTGAGTCGTGAATTTATCGATAATTTGGAAGTCTCTCGTGGCATTTATAACTTTATCATCTAGTCTATAGGAACATTGGGTAGTAGGACAGCGATAATGGAAAAGCTTCATTGTCAAGCATCTTCCATTCTATAAGTAAAGTCGTTGTCTCAAACTCAGTGAAGCGGGTATCGATATCCGATCGGGACAAGTTTACAGGGTGAAGTTTTTTCCCCCCTCATATGTAAAATAAAATAATGTCGGAAAAGTTCCTCTTCTTTTCACCTCATGGGACACGCAAATTGCCTGTTCTGCCTCTCAGTTGTTCTATCCATCTTTTCACTGGCCTTCCTACATTCCTTGTTCCTCTTGGTTTGTAGTGAAATGCTGACGGATAAGTTTAAGGACCAAATAATCACCGATCACCGTCTGGCTACCATAATCCCTCTATCATGTTATTCGCTTTGATATTATAGGTGATTTGATGTCCAGATGGTATTCGGAAGGTATTTGTACTTTGAAGTTTTCCCACATTTCTCTTGTAGATGAGAGAAAAAAAAGTCACCTAGAAAATTTGTACCGACCGGGGATCGAACCCGGGATCTCTGCGTCTGAGGCTACGACATTACTCTGAGACCACAAGAGTGGACCGTTTATATGTTAGTAAATGATACTTACTCACTGGCACTATCGAACCCGTAGGTTCATGGCTGCGAGGACATAAGCTCTCCATATATCCATATCCTGAGCTAATGTTTTCCAATCATTCCCTGTATAATCTACTTCCCTCAAATCATAGTTAATGTTATTCTCCCACCTCATTTTTGGTCTACCAACTGGGCGTTTTCCATCTGGTTTTCCTACAAGAAGCTTCCTTGCACGTCTTTCATTCCCCATACGCGCAACATGTCCTGCCCATCGCAGTCTACGACACTTAACTGTTCTTATTATATCTGGCTTCCTATAAAGACCATGTAGTTAATTTTTATGCAGTCTTCTCCATTCACCTGTTTGTTCATCTCTCTTTGGTCCAAACATTTTCCTAAGTACTTTATTCTCAAATACTCGTAATCTCCTTCTTCCCCTAAAGTAAGAGTCCATGTTTCGCATCCATATAATATAACCGGTAGAATAATAGTTTTATATATTTTCAGTTTAACGTTTTTTAAAGAAGTTGGGACGTCAAGAGTCTCTGCAAGGCATAATAGCACACATTTCCAGAATTGAGCCTATGTTTAATTTCTTTGTGCATCTCATTCCTATTTGTGATAATTTATTTATACGATGTCCACCGCTGTGGTCTCGAGGTAGCGTGCTGCCTTGTCACGCAGCGGGCGCGGGTTCGGTCACCGGTCGGGTGTAGTTTTTCTGGGTGAGGTTTTTATCAGGGTTTTTTCCTCACCTGCAAGACAAATGTAAGAAAAACTTTAAGGCCCAAACGGTCCCCGAAATCATATGCCCATCATCTTCATCATCATCCTTCACCGGTGTGGAAAGCAACGGGAAGCTACCACACCTACAATTCACTAGTAAAGCTGCAAGCATAGCATGAAAATTCTATGATTCGGTGTCGGACCTGTCCTCGGGTAGAATTACTATGGATGGATCGATTTATATGGTTGTAAGCTTTTTACAGTCATTTAATTGGCAGTTTTAAGTAGCTTCAGGAACTTAATATTCATAAGTAATGCCACGAGTGATTTCCAAATTATCGATAAATTCACGACTCACGAAGTGAGGAGTGAATTTATCTAGAGAATTTGGAAATCAAGAGTGGCATTTGTTAGGACTATTTAACGAATAAAATTAAGCTGTTTACTCACAAATCATTATTTAACTATAGTTATTTTAAAATATTTATATATTTATTGTAAACGGCGATGTTTGAAAACAAATGAGAAACGATAGGTACGCTTCTACTGCTTCTTTTGTTTATCACTGCAACCAGATCATACTATTTGTTGCCCAAAGATCGCAATATTATAAGGAGGAGCTTTCTTTAATATGGTAATTATAACACTGATACATATTTGGTGAAACACGACTCTGATTGGTTGTAAAACAGAAATCATTGAAACGTGATTGGTCATTGACTCCCATTTGGGGCATGAGTTAAATAGTCCAATTAAACACTTTGTGAAGATATTATAGGTGTGTGCTTTACTTAACGTAGCGTGGGAAAGGAATAATAAGATTTGCATCTGTACAAATATTCTCAAGCTACACCATTTTAATCTGATCATTATCCCCGCTATTGATATAGCAAAGTTTACTTTGTTTCAAGAAAGTTTATCCTGGCTAATTCCATCAAATTTAAATGCAGTGTGTTTCTGTAAAAGCGTGCAATAATTAAACAAGAAATAGAGAGCGATTTAAGTAGTAAAGTAATCCCACAACAGGCCCGGAGGTCCTTGGGGTAGTAGGAGGTTAAGGCTCCCACTTTTTCTAGACAATCGGCACTTTATGTCAGCCGGGTTGTCAGCCCTGCGTGACGGCCGCCTATACCCCCAGAACAAGCGTCTGGTACTCATTTCCGTTAGAGGCTGTGTCGAGCCCAGGGCCATAGTGCCGCCAGAGGGTTTGGGTCAGTTTAAAAATCCTGACCCCAACGGGACTTGAACCCTCCACCCTCCGGCTTGTAGCTCAGTGCCTTAACCACTAGAGAGTGATTTAAAGAACATTTAACTTAGTAATTCAGTAATCCCCGGGAAAAACCAGTTGTCAATTTTTCCTATTTTTCTCTATTTTTTAATACGTATATAGGCCTACAATCCACAGACGAAGTGAATGAAAGCAGTAGATATTTTATACGTCATGACTAGAGACCGGATGTTAGGGAACATTTTTTTTAGAGCAATTAAACCCAATGGGTACAACTTGGACACTACACACACCCAGACCCAAGGTTCAGATTTGTTTTAAAAATCCCTTACCCCGCCGGGAATCGAACCCGGATCGCCGGAGTGAAAGGTAGGGACTCTACCGACTACGCCACAGCGACGGACGATCCATCCACCCATAGTAATTCTGCCCGAAGGCAGGTCCTTCGCTGCAATCATAGCATTTTCATGCTATGCTTGCGGCTTTACTAGGGAATTGTGTAGGTGTGGTAGCTTCCCGTTGCTTTCATGTTAGGGAAAAATGCCTACAGTTATTTATTACAGGTATTGTAAAAGTGACTTGATATAAGTTCATACCGACGACTCTAGAGTTGTTTTCCATGAAGTTCATTTTGCCTATTAAATGCCTATTTCAGCTTACAATGCCTATAAATGCCTATTTGCCATTTTGTTCTCGAAATTAACTTAGTATTTCAATTAAATCAATTGAAATGGACAAACGTCATGCCACATAAAAATTTTCAAGTGTTCTTTTTATAAATTCTCTCTTAGAATATTTTAGGGTAAGAGTACGAAAAAGACAATTACCTAGCAGATAGATGGTTTGCCCCTCAATGCACTCCCGTTAGGCGATATAACAAATACGGGCTATTTTATTTTAACACAAGGCTGTAAAAATTTACGTTGTAGTCCATTTTTGTAAGAGCCTATTTTGAATTTTTAGTGCCTATATTAATGATTTTAGTGCCTTTTTGCCTGCCTATTTTGAAATTTTTAAGTGCCTAACATCCGGACTCTAATCATGACTTTTCCTTTATTATCAGGTAGTATGTCATTGTATCGCTTGCAATTCCCGTGCCCCCCCCTTCGTCCCTTGCTTTCATTCTGTTCGTGGATTATAGGCCTACTATTCTTTATGCTCCATCATATGATACAAACTAGATACGTATATTCTTCACTATATTAGCTATAATAGACAATTTTTATTTTAGACTATTTAACTCATGCCCCAAATGGGAGTCAATGACCAATCACATTTCAATGAATTTTGATTTATAACCAATCACAGTCGTTTGTCACCTGGATTTTATCAATTTAATTTTATCACTTTAAAATCAACCCCTCCTTTTTAACATTTTGAAAAGGTCAGAGTGAAAATCCCTTCTTCTTATAGAACCCATCATATGGCACTGCGAGCGAAATTAAACTGCCTCTTACGATAGAGAATTGTATATAAGGAAAGAAGAAAAAGTGGTTGCATTGGGAGCCTGAGTGGCGCAGTTTGTAGTGCACTAACGTATTAAGTTAGAGGTCTCGGATTTAATCCCGAGTCAGGCTAATATATACAGGGCAAGTCAAAATGTTGTGCAGGTTTTCAGAAATTTATTATGTGAAATGTAATGAACATATAATATTGTGAGACATATTGTATGAAAGGTAAACTCTCAAAGTTTTTTTTTTTTAAATATTCACAGATGTTCTATGTGAGCGCCTTTTGTTACACGACAGATGTCAAGCCGATATTCAATCTCCTGCCAAACTTTCTGTAGCAGTCCGCGGTCGATATCAGCAATGGCTGCTGTGATGCGGGCACGCAGTTCATGCAGTGTTGTTGGAAGTGGTGGTACGTAAACATGATCCTTTACAAGACCCCACATGAAGAAATCACACGGGGTTAGATCTGGTGAACGAGGTGGCCAATGAATGAGTTGTTGATCACCCTGAGATGCACGGCCTATCCAGCGTTGTGGTAAAGCCGTATTCAAATGGTCTCGAACACTGCCATGGTAATGTGGAGGGGCACCATCCAACTGCAGAATGAAATCTGGACTATCCGCTTCAAGCTGCGGAAGGAGCCATTGTTGTAGCATATCAAGGAAAACATGTCCGTTCACAGTACGTTCATGAAAGAAAAAGGGCCCATAAACCTTTGCATGGGAAATGGCACAAAAGACATTCACTTTCGGAGAATCGCGTTGATGTTCCAGAGTTGCATGGGGGTTACCAGTTCCCCAAATCCTTACATTGTGTCTATTCACTTTTCCTGAAAGGTGGAAAGTCGCTTCATCACTGTAAACTACCCTCTCATGGAACTCATTCTCTTCCATTAATGCGAGAAAATCAACACAGAAGGACGCTCGCAAAGCATAATCGGCGGGTTTTAAGGCTTGAACCAGTTGCAAGTGGTAGGGTTTCATCTGTAAACGTTTCCGGAGAATCCGCCATACAGTTTTTTGTGGTAGTTGAAGTTCTGTCGCTCCCCGGTAGGTGGATTTCTGTGGACTCCGCACGAAGCATGTGCGAACGCGTTCGACTGTCTCTTCACTCGTCGACGGACGGCCAGTCGATTTTCGTTTACAGATACAGCCTGAATCCCTAAATTGTGTGTACCACTTACGAATGGATCTCCCATCCGGCGGGTCTTTATCGTATCTGGTACGGAAATGTCGTTGAACACTAGTCACAGAGTTGTTTACATGGTAATCAAGCACACAGAAAGACTTCTGATCCCCAGTCAACGCCATTTTCCTTTACTGCTCTGCTGTTGACATCTTGCGGGTGAACGCGGAACTTTAGAAGTGGACAACTAAACTTTGAGAGTTTACCTTTCATACAATATGTCTCACGATATTATATGTTCATTACATTTCACATAATAAATTTCTGAAAACCTGCACAACATTTTGACTTGCCCTGTATATCTCCAGGAGACTGAGATAGGCAAGTCGTGGAGCTCGAATTGGTGACAAAGAAATTCTTTCAAAATTTGTATTGAGAAACCCTTGGGAAAAATATCATTAGGGATGTTTAGGATGGGTGTGAGGATAGTATTAGGATGGATCTTAACCCATTCGTTTCAGGTTTAAATGCTCAATGCATTTTCTCAGAAACCGGATTTAAGTTACAGTAAATTATATCGTCTATTTTCAGACATTCAAAACAAACAAAAGGTAACGGTACTGGAGATCACAATAAGTGTGAAGGCAAAAGCACATTCTTCTACTATTCATAAAGTTTAACAAAAATTACCCTGTCAAGGGATGTACATACATTTTCAAAAAATATAACAGCAGAGTTAAACGAGGCGAATGGGTTAAGAAACTGGTAGAAATGAATTCAGTTGGCTGTGAACAGGAACATTGGAGGACCTTATCTATTACTGTATTGATTATATTGATTCCATAAGCCATATAATTCGTAAAAATGTACTGCTTACCTTAAAATTTATTTACAAAATTTAGGCTAGGGAGGAGTATACTTTGCAATGTTCTGTATAATATCCAGAATTATGAGCCATAGTGAGGCGCATCGCCAAGAGGTTTGAAACAAATACCAAATTAAATATAGCTACGAAGCTTTACTGGATACAAGATCTTAACTACGTCATGCCTTGAAGCTACTTGCAAAGTTCGAAACAAAATCCACGACGAGCTCATATACTGCAGTATTACATAAATTGTAACATTCCTAACATCTGATGCATTGCCTCAAAATAGGATAGCATACAGAGTGTTCGTAATTTTTGAAGCCAAAATTATGTATACTAGTAGATGGAATGAGAGGGAATTAGGATAGAGAAGAAAGGGTTTCAGGCTAGAACAAACATAATTAGGAATGAAAATCGGGATATGATTGCAGATTCCAGGAGCATATTAAATAGATGGAAAAATGTCTTTAATCAATTATCAAATGTACATACAGAACAGGATATTGAAGAGAATAATTTTCAGACAGCAGAAATGTTAATCGTAGAACCAAGTGCATTAGAGGTTGAAATGGCGATAGAAAAATTGAAGTTGTATAAAGCATCAGGTTCAGATGAGATCCTAGGAGAACTGATAAAATCGGGCGGAGAAAAATTGATGGGCAAGATACGCCAGTTGCTTAATATGATTTGGGATAAAGAAGCTCTTCCAGATGAATGGAAAGAATCAATTATCACACGAATTTATAAGAAAGGAGATAAAACTGATTGCAACAACTACAGGGGCATCTCATTACTTTCAACTTCGTACAAAATTCTAACAAATATATTTAGTAAGCTGACTTACTCTTTATATTGATGACATTCTAGGATATCATCAATGTGCATTTAGAAGAAACAGGTCTACAACAGATCAGATTTTTAGTATAAGACAAATTTTAGAAAATAAATGGGGATATAATGGTACTGTACATCAACTATATGTAGACTTCAAAAAAGCATATGATTCAATTAAGAGGGAGAAGTTATATAGTATCCTGCTGGAGTTCGGAATTCCTAAAAAGTTAGTTAGACTTATACGAATGTGTCTAAATGGCACAAAGAGTAGAGTGCGTGTAGGCAAACAGTTTCCAGATACTTTTGAAATCCAGAATGGGTTGAAGCAAGGAGATCCACTATCTCCTCTACTATTTAATTTTGTACTAGAGCATGCCATTAAATCTTTAGAGGATGAGGAAGGCTTACAACTCAATGGTATTAATAAGCTGTTAGTTTATGCTGATGATGTAGTACTATTGGTCGATAGCGAGGAGATACTAAAGGAAAACACGCATACACTATTGAGTAACACTAAGAAATTGGGACTGGAAGTAAATATCAATAAAACTAAATATATGGTCACACATAAAAATACATTATATAACGGAAATGGACAGTTAATGACAAATGAGGGATATTTTGACGAAGTGGCTGAATTCAAATACCTAGGAACAATAATTACGCTTTAGTTTCATCCCAAGCGTTGTTGGAAATTAAAATTATTTTTCATTTTTTAGTTCAGTTTATACTAAAGCGTGTTCTTTTAGTTCCTTTAAACTATTATTTATTTTTTATTTTTTAGTTTGGTTTTCTAATAAAGCGTGTTGTTTTAGTTTTTTAAATAATTATTTATTTTTTTAAATTTTTACTTTAATTGATTGTCATAAACCGGAATCCCGTGAAAATTTAATTGCTTACGATATTTTTAGTGTCTAGGTACGAATATAATTTTATTTTAAAATTATTATTATTATCTAACATTATTATAATATTTTTGAACATTTTAATATAGGTAAATAGTTACAGTGAATCGTATCCTTCTCATATTTTTGGATAAATTACAATGTGGTAAGTTTACAAATTTGTTATTAATATTTAACAGAATACGATGAAAATGTAAAATCTTTAAATTCGATACTATTGTAGTATGAGCTAAAAGTAACACTCTACTAAAAAAATCCTCCGGGCCGGATTTGAACCAGCGGCCTATGGATTACTGAAATTATATACCACTGGAATCCACCGCTCTACCAACTGAGCTCTTACAACGATTGACTAAAAAGTCGACAAGTCCACAACCTTCATTTTCTGATGATTCTGGCCAGGATTTTAGAAACAAAATATGAAATTATTCTATTGTCACGGGTCCTGTACAAGTATACAAAGTTTCAAGTCGATCCAATGCTTCTTAGTGGGTGAAAATCGTGTTCAAAGGTTCCATTACATAGATACAAATACACTTTTTTTTTGATTTTCTGATGATTCTGGCCAGGATTTTAGAAAAAATGAAATTATTGTGTTGTCACTGGTCCTTTACAAGTATACAAAGTTTCAAGTCGATCCAATGATTTTAAGTGGGTGGAAATCGCCTTGAAAGATTCCGTTACATTGATAGATACAGGTCAAGCTAATATAAAGCGTGTAAAAAGAGAAACCGCTATATGTTTGATCGGCCGCATGGTTTCGACGAAAGCCCTTTCGATTACGAATTTTAAACGCTCCATACCCTTACGAGGTAACCCCCTTTCTAGTATCTTGTTATAGGAATTATAAATGAATTAGTGGGATGGTAAATAGATATAAAAAGATGTAGGATATTTGAGAACAAAGAGAATGCTATAGATGTGCTGAATGTGAAAGCCCCTGCTGAGAACTTATCCAGGCATTTCCTGTCTCACTCATGTTACTTTACTGTTACTTAGGTCGCATTAGACACAATCGATATAAGCTCATATAACCATACCAACAACACACTTGTTTCCTTCTCTCGCTTCAGGGAAATTTAACCAATCCACCTAATTCAACATCATAAAAAAATTATCTATACATTCCAATCAAGTTCATATTTCATTTGGGGATGTAGCCAGGGTAACACCAAGAAATTGATTAATTAAATATAAAAACTTAGTTTTATTTTATTTTCATATTTATTAAGATATATTCAGTGACAGCTGTTTCGGTACACTGTACCGTCTTCAGACATATTAACAAATAATTCATAATTTAACATGTCTGAAGAAGGTACAGTGTACCGAAACAGCTGTCACTGAATATATCTTAATGAAAATGAAAATCAAATAAAACTAAGTTTTATTTTTATTTAATTAATGAAAATGTATTTTCATCAAGTAAACACCAACTCAATTGATTACTAAGAAATTGGACTGAAAGTAAATATCAATAAAACTAAATATATGATCACACATGGAAATACATTATATAATGGGAATGGACAGCTAATGACAAATGAGGGAAATTTTGAGGAAGTGGCTGAATTCAAATACCTAGGAACAATAATCACAAATAGGAATGAGATGCACAAAGACATTAAACATAGGCTCAATTCTGGAAATGCATGCTATTATGCATTGCAGAGACTCTTGATGTCCCAACTCTTTTCAAAAAACGTTAAACTGAAAATATATAAAACTATTATTCTACCAGTTATATTATATGGGTGCGAAACATGGACTCTTACTTTAAGGGAGGAAAGGAGATTACGAGTATTTGAGAATAAAGTTCTTAGGAGAATTTTTGGACCAAAGAGAGACGAAGACAGGTGAATGGAGAAGACTACATAACAGTGAACTACGTGGTCTTCACAGGAAGCCAGATATAATAAGAACAGTTAAGTCTCGTAGACTGCAACGGACAGGACATGTGGCACGAATGGGGAATGAAAGACGTGCATGGAAGCTTCTTTTAGGAAAACCATAGGGAAAGCGTCCAGTTGGTAGACGAAGAATGATGTGAGAGAATAACATTAACTATGATTTGAGGGAAGTAGATTATACAGGGAATGATTAGAAACCATTAGCTCGGGATAGGGATATATGTAGAGCTTATGTCCGCCCGGCCATGGACCTACGGGTTCGATAGTGCCAGTGAGTTAGTTAGTTAGCCAGACGATAAGTCGTCTTCATAAAAATTGCAATTCGTACACAAAGTTTGAAGTAATAATAATTATTATTTATTTATAAACAGGTTTACAATGTAATAAAACACCTTCCTGTGCCCAAAGCGTTTTAAATTTTTTTCTTTCTCCATTCCTCTCTATCTTCCTATTCCAAATCTTGCAGACATATCTCCCCCATACCTATTCTTATGTCATCAATCCCTTTAAATCTAGATCGATCTCTCTTTCTTTTCCCAGGTGGAATCCATTCCAAAGCTTTTCTGGGTAATCCTGTCTCTGGCATTCTACGTATATGGCTATATCATTCTAGCTGTCTGTATCTCACAAAATCTAATATTGAATTTTGGACTTTCATTTGTTGATGATTGTATTTCTGATTTTTTTCCTATGTATAATGTTTAGTTGAATGACATGAATGACTCATACTATATAATAATACCTAATAATAATCATAATGAATAATAATAAAATATAATAATAATACTAATACTAATCATAATCATAAGCATAATATAATAATAGTACCTCCCCTCATCATACTCAGCAATGATACTCAACTCTAATACTACTTAATGATCATGATGACTGCTCCTCATCACTGCGCCTCATCCTGGTGATCCTCCTACCTCATGATCCTAATAATGACTTGGTGCTCCTCCTGCTGCTGCCTACTGCCTACTCCTATGCTGCTGCTCCTCCTGTCTGCTCCTGCTCCTCCTCCTGCTCCTCCTGCTGTCCTTTTCCTGCTCCCTTTTCTTGCTCGCGATCCTCCTTTTGTCCTTCCGGTCCGTTCGCCGCTCGCTTTCGCCCCTTCCCTCTTCCTCCCCCTTCCAGATCTCTCCCGCTTTGGTTTCTACCCTGTTTTCTGCACCGCCTTCTTCCATTCTTGCATGAAAGTCCACGTTAGAATTTAAAGGACAGGGAAAGCTACTTGTGTAGAAATAGGTTCTGTATTCATAATAGATGAAGGCTTGGAGATGGTTTTCCGTGAGGTCGGGATGACACGAGAATTCCATTACATTTCGCGTCCAGTCCATTCTCCCGCTAGAGAAGATATCTCTCTGTTAACGCTCTGAGGTCGTCTTTATGGATATTAACCTATTCCTCTTCAACATACCTTTCTAAAATACTTTTATTCTCGCTTTAACTTGAATTTACAATCATCTAATATACAAAAATGTTTGTTTGTTTGTATGTTTGTTTGTTCCTACTTTATGCGCGGCCATACCGTTGATCCGATTATGATGCGGCTTTTTGCAAAATATTCAGGAGATTCCCGGGATAAACATAGGCTGTAAGAGAGTTGTGATACTCAACTCCTTCACCCTTAAAAATCGCCCTTTGTAGTGGAACACGTGAAAAAAGTAGCTCTTAGGACGCTTAAATGGCTTACGCTGCCTAAACCATAAGAAATACACAAAATTAATGTACACAGAATTGAATATCTCAAAAAGCTCTACAAAAACATCTTCTTTCGTCAAGTCTCTAGCTTCCATACTTCTCTTCACTCCATCGTTTTCTAGGCCTGCCTCTTCCACTTCTTCCATTAGTTTTCCAATTAGGGATCTTCTTTGGTATTCTCTCTTCTTCCATTCTTATGAGGCGTCCATAATATTTCAAACGTTTTTCTTTTATTTTTTCTAATATGTTTTTCAACTTGCATAATTTCCCTTATTGTGCTGTTTCTGACTTTATCCCTTCTTGAAATTCTTGCCGATCGTCTCCAAAAATCCATTTCTACTGCTAACAGCTTGTTGGCTTGTTTTCTACTTACTGTCCAGGTTTCGGAGCCATATAATAAAATGGTTTGTAACAGAACTGGAAATATAGTTTTCTTCGTTCGGTATATTATATTTCTATTCCAAAGCACTGAGTTCAACAAACCAATTATTCTTCTTCCTTCAGTTATTCTTCTTTCAATTTATGTGGTTTTATTATCACTTTTATCTAAAATAGATCCTAAATGTATTCACATAGACTTTCACGGCCGGAGTTGCTATGATGATCGGCAGTAACAGAACACTCTTTGCTTGATGGCCACAAAGTACAATACCAGAATTCAGACATATTATCTAACTGCACACACTGTTTTACCCGTCTACAACGAGAAGCCATCGATATATTCAAACATAAAAACAGTTTCAATAGAAAAGAAGAATAATTAAAAGTCAACAAAGTATGGATACCGGTTCTAAAAAACGCAGAATGTAAACCTCTTCGAACCACTATCAGTTATTGATGTTCGTATATGCTACCGGCCTTTTTCAGGCCTTGACCCAATCTTTAATATGCTTATCTTGAAGTCTTCTGCAAAATG
Organism: Diploptera punctata; assembly: GCA_030220185.1. Taxonomy (NCBI): domain Eukaryota; kingdom Metazoa; phylum Arthropoda; class Insecta; order Blattodea; family Blaberidae; genus Diploptera; species Diploptera punctata. Next base: position 578,189 of record JASPKZ010001614.1, read on the forward strand.
TAATTTTTAGCTAAAGAAAATGATCTTCTGCCAGCTGTTTCTTGAAGTATTCTTGAAGATGTTGTAATCTTCATATGCTTAAGCTTCTTGGTCTTAAAGATGCAAGCAAATACACACCAAATAGAATGGCCTATATGCTAGCCAGAGAAACCTTCTTCCTAGAGGACCTGAGGCAAAGGATACTACTGCCAGCAACGGAGCCATATAAGAAAGTCATCGAAAAAAAGAAACAGAGAGAAAAAGAGATCGACGAAGATTTCTACGCCTCAGATGCCATGGTAAACAGAGAGTGGGCTGGAAGTAACCAACCACAAAGGCACAGAATCATAGGTTTAGCAACACACGGATATCATCACAAAATGTGCAAAAATGCAAAATTCTACCAACCGAGTGATTCGTGTGAATGCAACATATGCGACCAAAAGTGTGAGCGATACCATTACAAACAATGCAGAATATGGACAGGATCACTGAAAGAACTCATAAAAGACAAATCATAAACTTATAACTTAATGCTCTTTCGAGTGCCTCTTACCAATTTATTATTAAAGATGTTTTTGAAGTAGTTTTACAGGATTTATTTAAGGACTTGAATTTAAGTTTGTAAGTAGCATTACAGTGGTTTTTAGGAGTTCTGGATTCAAGAGGATTTTGGATATAAGGGATAGAAGTTGATGAACTAGGTTTTCAGGATTTGTAGTAGTGGGAGTAGGAGTAGGAGTTGTTGGAATGCCCAATTTTGGTGCTGAAGTGTTGATTTTTGGTTTTTCAGGCTCCGGTAGATGTTGTGAAGTCTCTGATGTATGTTGTGAAGTCCTTGATGCATATCGCAGTCTTGAGTTAGAGTATTTCTTATAGATAGGGCGTTGTCTGTAGCTTGCAGCATGAGTTTCATTGCAGTTACTGCATTTTAGTTCTGTTTCTTTGCAGGCTTTTACTCTGTGATTGCCTGCACATTTAACACATTTCTGAGTTCTTGTACAGCAGTTTGCCAGATGTCCGAAACCTTGACAGTTATAGCATTGAATTCCTCCTGCTGGTATTTTGTAGGTTTCAAACTTGATTTTTACATTGAAGATGTCTGTGAGTTCGACGATTTTTGTCATGAAGTCTGCTTGTTGTAAGAAAGTTAGAATCCAAACAGGAATGGCAGTCTTGATTCTGGATCCGTTTTGGAAGCTGGTTTTATGTAGTTGTCTGACATTGATGATTGGGTAACCTTTGTCATTTAGTTCTTGATAGATTTCGCCTGATGGTTGAGTGGTAGACAAGGCCTTAAGGCCTTAACTCTGCCAGGTAAAATAAAGCTATTATTATTCTCGTTAGAAGTCCTTTAAGTGTGATTCTTTGAGTCATAAATCCTCTTTTATAAATATGGGTATGGAACTGTGTTTCATTGTCTTGAACTACACGTGTAACGTGGTCGAATGAGAGTTTATTTTTGGTAAAGATTTTTAGTTGGTCTTTGGTGTATTTCATTCGACTAGACCTTCAAACAGCAATCTCATTGGAACAATGGAAGTCCCTACCGCTGACCAATCAGAAGGCAGATATTATGTACAGTCGACTAGACCATCAAACAGCAATCTCATTGGAACAATGGAAGTCCCTACCGCTGACCAATCAGAAGGCAGATATTATGTACAGTCGACTAGACTTTCAAACAGCAATCTCATTGGAACAATGGAAGTCCCTACCGCTGACCAATTAGAAGGCAGATATTATGTACAGTCGACTAGACCATCAAACAGCAATCTCATTGGAGCAATGGAAGTCCGTAACGTGGACCAATCAGAAGGCAGATATTATGTACAGTCGACTAGACTTTCAAACAGCAATCTCATTGGAACAATGGAAGTCCCTACCGCTGACCAATCAGAAGGCAGATATTATGTACAGTCGACTAGACCATCAAACAGCAATCTCATTGGAACAATGGAAGTCCCTACCGCTGACCAATCAGAAGGCAGATATTATGTACAGTCGACTAGACTTTCAAACAGCAATCTCATTGGAACAATGGAAGTCCCTACCGCTGACCAATTAGAAGGCAGATATTATGTACAGTCGACTAGACCATCAAACAGCAATCTCATTGGAGCAATGGAAGTCCGTAACGTGGACCAATCAGAAGGCAGATATGACTTACGAACACATCGCGGTGAACCTAAAAATAGGACAGACAGTGGACAGAATTGCCAGTCTCAAGACAACCCTTGAGGATGCCAGACGCAGTCTCTGGCGAAACGTCGGGGAACTACAAGCCTCAAGACCACAGCCTACAGCCCGAAAATCTTCTTCAAGATCATCATAGATCCTAAATATTTAACATTTTTAACATTACGTATTCTTCCTGAATTGATATTTTTAAAACGTTAAATTTACTAATTAATTAACTCCAAGAAATTCGAGATTATTATTTATTAAAAATACTTGACTCCATGAGGGTAAGAAAAAATTACTGTCGTGTGAAGGGAAATAAACAATGAAGAAAAAACGACCCACATTGATTAAACAATTATTAACAGTCAAATTTTCATAGAAGTTACTCTGAACTCATTAGGAAACGACGTACGTTTTATGATGTATTTTTTATGTATATTTTTGTGAGAAAGAATATCTTTTTCTGTTTTGAATAAAATTAATTAAATTGGGAGTGGATGTGTGAATAAAATATGCGAAGTGCAAATGTCAAAGGATTTGAGCGGAAAGTAGTCGTGGTCACATTTTCTTCCAGGAGAGGGGACACATATATAATTTGTAACTGGCCCGGTGAGCAAAATTTGAAATTCTAATTGCTGAGAATTAGCAAAAAGCTGTGTTACCTTGGGATTAAGTTTTCACGGTGCTAATAAAGGCCATAGAAATATATTTCCACAGGGTACGTATCTCTGGAAACTACTTGTTAACTCTTTGTGGAAACCTCTATATAGCATTGTTCATTATAGTACAGTGGTGAAATTCTATTCTACTAAGAAAGGTGATCTCGAAATAAATCATGGGCCAAAATTTTTAGACAATACAGTGTGTTACGAAAATAAGGCAAAACGTGAGATAAATGATGATGAAGAAGTGGAAAATAGTAATTTTAGAATTATTTTAATACGAGAAAAAAAATGAACAACTATTCGAACATTGGTAGATAAACTTTAAAAAGTGTTGGTTACGAAGGAATATGAATAGATGAAAAATAACATATTACGTTGCGAGAGGGTGGAAAGTGGTTTTTTACAGCAACTACGGAATGTTTAAAACTGAGCGATATTAGCGAGGTTTTTAATTTCCGATGATTTTGTTATAGTAAATAAATTCAAAAACGTGCGTGAGTACATTATTGGTGGGCGATGGGTGGTGTTTTCAATAAATAAGTAATTAACAGTAAAATAATAACCTCTTGGTTGGAAAGTATTTTGCGTGTCATTATATAAACAACTGACTAACGTTAACAGTGTGGGCAAAATTTATTAGTTGAGACTACGGAGTGTGTGACACCAGATCAGTTCATAAAATGGCGGAACAATGTAATTATGTATTGTTTTATATTGTTTCAAATAAAGTTCAGTAATTAAATTCGTGAGTTGATTAGTGATTTGTTTCGTATAATGTTATATTGACACTGTTACCCAATATTGGATATGTTTTGGTATCGGCCGCGGTGTGGGCTAGTGGTTATGTTCATTGCCTCTGGGGTCGCGGGTTTCAACCCGGCAGTGGGTGGTCGATGGATTTTGTTAGGACGGAAAAATCCAAGGGACAGGTCCTCCGGGAGAGCCACTTAATGCGTGGTCCCTGATTCTGAAGATTTTCAGGCTAATAAAAGATTTCCATTAGGGCTGAATGAAATTGATCTTCTAAGCAAAATTTACCTAATTTTCCCGTCCTAGTACTATCTTGGATTCCTAGATGTCAAGAATGAGGCGGAATGCTGACCACGGACCACTCAAATGACATCTATACCAAAGCATGTGTAACTAAATTACTACGGTTCAAATTCTTTCCTGTAGGGGGAGAGCGCCTAAATCTCTGTTAAGGGAAACATGGGCTTACAAGATACAAGAATATAGGCCTATATATTGTACGTAGTATACATAAAGGACAAAAAATATTTCGCACGAGGTTTGTAATAAGTAATATTACAGTATAGTTATTTAGGTTGGCAACCCTGAAATGTAGGAAGTTGAACTTTCAATAATGGTCGCCATTGCTGTAAGTACGACAAAACGCACTTTCGTATAGTTATTTAGGTTGGCAACCCTGAAATGTAGGAAGGTGAAGTTTCAATCATGGTCGCCATTGCTGGAAGTACGACAAAACGCACTTTCGCGCAAAAATAGTATTTTAGAATTATTTTAAAATCAGAAAAAAAATTGAAAAACGCTTAGACTATTTGAAATTGTTAGATAGCTTTTGAAAAGAATAAGGGGGTATGAGTAAAAAAAAGTGCTGGAAATACGTACATACGTAAATATATGCGCGCGTGCTCTCTCTCTCTCTCTCTCTCCCTCTCTCTCTCCCTCTCTCTCTCCCTCTCTCCTCTCCCTCTCTCTCCCCTCTCTCTCTCTCCCTCTCTCTCTCCCTCTCTCTCTCCCTCCCTCTCTCTCTCTCTCTCTCTCTCTCTCTCTCACACACACACACACAGTCACATATATGTATATCATCTTTCGATGTTTATAATTAAATAATGTTTACCTCAGTCAAATATTTTATTTTATTTTACAGAGTAACCTCAACAGTGTTTCGTCCTGAACTTTAAAAGCATCGATAAGTTTTCTTAGACTTTTAAGGGGGCGATGGGTGAAATTTCTATTTTCTACATTTTTTGAGCTAGAGACTTGATGTTTTGTACAAACATTCACTGCATGATACATAATGATGTGTTTAAGTTTCATTCTTGTGAGACATTTATTTTACGAGTTATTAAATATTATATTTTTAAAAAATATTGCATATATAATAATTAAATGGGTTCCACAATTTTTAGTAAAAACTTTATTGTATATATTTTTGTTTTGTCATAATTATGGACAATGACTTCTGTCAAGTCCCCTGCATTCGTATAAATAAATACATTTTCAGTAAAAATGTTTGATTTTCTTACAAGACCCCTAAAATATTAAAAAAAAACATCATGCATTAGAATTATTATAATGTAAATACAAAGGAAGGAAACAATGTACTTCATGCGTGGATTTACAAAAAAATAATTGCACACATTTTATTTTTTATTTCTTAAAATACTACTTCAATCATGAAACCCATGCACTACTTTGTTACCCATTGTTTTTAGGACATGCAGTACAATTTTGAACCTTCTAGGACAACATTTCTGAATTCCATTCAATTTTGAATGTACAAAAATGCATTGAAAATAAAAGTGTGAAAAAAACAACAAGTTTAAAGATTTGCATGCAGATGGCATTTAACTGGTGCAGCCTTTTAACTCTGACGTAATTTAGGGCACTTAAAAGCGCCATAGGCCTCTGAAACTTTGCCAACATATACATTAGAGTACAGGCCATTTTTAGTATAAAAAACAAAAAAATGCCAATTTTGATCTCAAGTGGTCAATTTTGCACCCATCACCCCCTTAAACTTTTGCCCATCGAACAACCATTACCATTATTTGTTTGTACACTCTTCTACTTTAAAAATTATTTTATAAAAAATCACTAGAATTTTTTCTTTCTTCTTAGAAGTCTTAGGTGCAATACTAGAATTTAATTTATTTTTCCTTTTAACCCTAAATTCGTAATGTATCCTTTTGGATACATCAGTTGGTTTAATTAATTATTTTTAATAAATCAGAAGAAAACGAACAAAAATAGTCCACTTAAACGTGTGTCTAATTATACACTATACATAATAACAGTTACACAAGATTCCGTTTTCACTGCGGTCCGCCACATTCGAATAACTAACAGAAGAAATTTGTGTTTTTTCCAATTTAAGGGTTAAAGAAATTTCTTTTTGCTACAAAAGTAAGTGAATCCAACCCATTTTGACTGTTCCAAGCCACAAGGTTATGTTATTTATTTGACGCAAGAAATTCAGTTACTTAACTGGGGCACACAAACTTTCTAACTTCGGTTAACTTTTTGCCAGCTTCCGCTTTACAAATGAGTAATTGATTCAATCACTCAAACTACGATTTGCAGGAGCTCAAAAAGAAGAAAATAGCATGTTTCTATACCATTGTATTTTCAGAACAAAGACGTGTTTTTTTCCCTTAATAATCTGAAGTTCCATAATCATTATTGTTATCATATACTTTGAAAGACAAACTTATGAAAGCAAGCGAATATTTCTCTCTCTTTCTCTCTTGGAACATAGAATCAGAAAACAGATGAATAAATTATTTAATAAATGTAATGGTATGGGTTTAATTTGTTACTCCATGTTGTATGTTGCTGGATAATTATTACGTTTTATTCGCAAACAAAAGAGGGAGAAACAAAAGAAATCAGGAGAACGTCGACTGTCTAATTTTCATATTTTACACGTTTTCACACAAAACCACAAAATAATGAAGTAGCGGTTTTATGAAATTTGTAAATGTGTATGACACAAGATGAACAGAACTATCTGACAAGCGCCTCTCTCACTTACAGCACAGCATAGTACGATGCGAGGTTGGGAAGTGGTTTTTACAGAAGCGAGGAAATGTTTAAAAACCAAGCGATAGCAAGGTTTATAATTTCCGAGATTCTGTAAATCACTTCACAAACGTGCGTTATACATTAATTTTCTTGCGTCATGGTGATTTCAAAATAATAAATAATAGTAAAATGATAACATCTTTGTTGGAAATATTTGCGTTCATTATAAACAACTGACTAACGTTAAGAGTCTGGCCAATATTTATACGGTAAATGCCGAAAATGATTTAGTTGAGACTGCAGCAGGCCGTACACCAATCAGGGAGAAAATGGCGGCAAGTACGAATTTGTTGTATATTGTTTCAAATAAAGTTTAGTTAATTTAAAATGGAGTAATTTGTTTCGTATAATGTATATTAACACTACCTTTTAGATATATTTTTGTATATACATTGTATTCAGTATACATAAAGTAAAAAAAAGTAAAGTGATCCCACAACAGGCCTCAGGAGGCCCTTGGGGTAGTAGGAGGTTAAGGCTCCCACTTTTTCTAGACAATCGGCACTTGATGTCAGCCGGGTTGTCAGCCCTGCGTGACGGCCGCCTTTACCCCAGAACAAGCGTCTGGTACTCATTTCAGTTAGAGGCTGAGTCGACCCCAGGGCCATAGTGCCGCCAGAGGGTTTGGGTCAGTTTTAAAAATCCTGACCCCAACGGGACTTGAACCCTCGACCCTCCGGCTTGTAGCTCAGTGCCTTAACCACTACGCTACGGCGTGCCCCAGTATACATAAAGGGGAGTAGTTTTACTTCCCGCACTAGGTAGGTTATTTGTAATATTACAGTAAAGTTATTTAGTTACTTATAGGTTGGCAACCCCGAAATTTATGAAATTAAACTTTCAATCATGGTCGACATTGCTGTAAGCACGGCACAACGCACTATCGTGCAAAAAATGTGTATTACACAGGATGAACGAAACTATATGACAAACACCAATGTCACTTGCAGCGAAGCAATTCTCCAATCATATATGTTTTGTCCGGCCGATTCAAGCCCACATTATTTAAACATTCTCTTGTCATAATCATTTGTCAGTAAATTTCAATATCTATTGTTTATCATAAGTAATGCCACGAGTGATTTCCAAATTATCGATAAATTCACGACTCACGAAGTGAGGAGTGAATTTATCTAGAGAATTTGGAAATCAAAGTGGGATTTGTTAGGACTATTTAACGAATACAATTAAGCTGTTTACTCACAAATCATTATTTAACTGTAGTTATTTTAAAATATTTATATATTTAATGTAAACGTCGGCGTTTGAAAACAAATGAGAAACGATTAGTACGCTTCATTTGCTTCTTTTGTTCATCACTGCAACCAGATCATATTATTTATTGGCAAAGGAATGCAATATTGTAAGAATGCACTCTAGTGGAGAAAAAATGAAACACATCAAACTGTATATTAATTCATTTCTGATGTCGTATGATGTAAATATGACAATTATATTTTTTTTCTGGAATGTTATTACCTGGGAAAAAATACATTTAAGAAAGTGCAAACAGTGGTTTCTTTTTTTTTTTTTTTTGGTGGTATAATCAATTGCTACAAATGTTTTTATATTACCTCCCGCTTGCGCTACGTGTTGACATTCATGCACTATAGATACAATCTGGTAGCCGTATTTCTTACTGAGTCAGTCACTACAAAATAATGCTATTCAGAATGTTAAAAAGAAGGTACTTTCTTTATTATGATAAACTGTAGTTGGTAAATTCTAGGCGAAACACGACTATGATTGGTTGTAAATAAAAAAAACCATTGAAATGTGATTGGTCATTGACTCCCATTTGGAGCATGAGTTAAATAGTCGACATAAATTAACTTTTTTTCTTTCACAAGAATAAAATTATGAGATTTTAGAAGTATTTTTCATCCTCAATTTAAATATCATTTCAGTTTTTTAGTATCAGTCAAGAGTTTTCTGTGATATTCATTTACATTCTTTATAATTTGTAATAAAATCCATCTAACTAACTCATTCTGACTTACCTAGAAAGTGGTAGATAGTGATTTTCGGACATATTTTGCATCTGGAACATCTCTCTTCTTGGTCCAACAGTAGTCAGCCAGCATATTAGAACTCCACCTGCCTTGGTACCTCTTTTCCATTGTGGACATTTGCTGATGAAAACGCTCACCGTGCTCATCAGAGACAGCCCTTAAGTACAGCTTCAATAAAATCGCTACATATAAGGTAAAGGTTCCTATGACAGGTCAAAGAGAATGCTAAAATCAATTTTAAAAAAGTAGCTGTCACAAAAAAACTGTGCCTGATGGAAAAATTCTGACTATATATCTGATTTCAGCATGAAAAATTGCACTAAATTCACTAATTGCGCTAAATTCACTAATTAGATTTCTTGTGAAGGAAACCTTCTTATTTAACATTTTCCAATATTGTTATTTTAACACAGTTCCAATAATGGATCATATTATAATATTATAATTATATTGTGAGTGAAAAATTAATTTGTGAACCAGGAATCGAACCGTGGACCTCTAGTTCTCCAGACTAGTGTGCAGTCCACTACACCATTCCACACCTGGCACAAACACTGACAATTCTTTCCACATATACAAATCTATAATTCTTGTTTCGTCCGCTGTCAGGTAGATGACACTGCCATCGCCAACGGCCGGCTTCGTTTAGATTTGTATATGTGGAAAGAATTGTTAGTGTTTGTGCCAGGTGTGGTATGGTGTAGTGAGCTGCACACTAGTCTGGAGAACTGGAGGTCCACGGTTCGATTCCTGGTTCACGAAGAAAACCTTGTCGACCAGTGTTATCAAAATTAAATTTAAAATGTAGTGATTTACTAAATTTTGTCATTCCATGAGATTTGTATGTTGGCCTGTTTAAATGGAAGAGAAGGCGACATAACTCAATTAGGCTAAATAAATGAATACAACTATAAATACAAAAAAGAGAAGTGTAAAGGATACATTCTATAGATTACGGGAATGTTATTTGTATAAAAGAACAGATGGGAGAGACATTTAATGCTCGGCGGGATAATTTTGGAGCCGACACGAAGGTAAATTTAATTTGTCTGAGGATTCTTTACGCCTGAGGGCCTCGTTTGTGCTGATTTCAATGCAGGATCTGAAACCAAGGTATGTAATAAAGTAGTTACGTTTTACATCCGTAACAAGCTACAGGTTTTCTTTTAATCTAATTCCACCTTCTTCCAGACAAGCATTAGTTATCGCATGTTTCAAGCAGAACTCACTTACAATTTTAGTATTTAGAAATAGGAATTAATAGCAACGACAGAATACTCTTACTTACTTACTTACTTACTTACTTACTTACTTACTTACTTACTTACTTACTTACTTACTCACTCATTGACACTATGGAACCCGTAGGTCCATGGCCGCGCGGACATAAGCCTTCCATACATCCCTATCCTGAGCTAATGCTTTCCAATCATTCCCTGTATATTCTACTTCCCTCAAATCATAGTTCTTCCATCTCATTCTTGGTCTACCAACTGGGCGATTTCCCTCTGGTTTTCCTACAAGAAGGGGCACGCCGTAGCATAGTGGTTAAGGCACTGAGCTACAAGCCGGAGGGTCGAGGGTTCAAGTCCCGTTGGGGTCAGGATTTTTAAACTGACCCAAACCCTCTGGCGGCACTATGGCCCTGGGGTCGACTCAGCCTCTAACGGAAATGAGTACCAGACGCTTGTTCTGGGGGTAAAGGCGGCCGTCACGCAGGGCTGACAACCCGGCTGACATAAAGTGCCGATTGTCTAGAAAAAGTGGGAGCCCTAACCTCCCACTACCCCAAGGGCCTCCTGAGGCCTGTTGTGGGATCACTTTACTTTTTTTTTCCTACAAGAAGCTTCCATGCACGTCTTTCATTCCCCATTCGTGCCACATGTCCTGCCCATCGCAGTGTACGAGACTTAACTGTTCTTATTATATCTGGCTTCCTATAAAGACCATGTAGTTCATTGTAATGTAGTCTTCTCCATTCACCTGTCTGTTCATCTCTCATTGGTCCAAAAATTTTCCTAAGTACTTTATTCTCAAATACTCGTAATCTCCTTTCCTCCTTTAAAGTAAGAGTCCATGTTTCGCACCCATATAATATAACTGGTAGAATAATAGTTTTATACATTTTCAGTTTAACGTTTTTGAAAGGAGTTGGGACATCAAGAGTCTCTGCAATGCATAATAGCACGCATTTCCAGAATTGAGCCTATGTTCAATTTCTTTGTGCATCTCATTCTTACTTGTGATTATTGTTCCTAGGTATTTCAATTCAGCCGCTTCCTCAAAATTTCCCTCATTTCTACTTGTGACCATATATTTAGTTTTATTGAACTTCCTCTATATATAATATCTAAGTCTACAGTACATACACAATACTACATATCTACACTCACACATGGAAAGACAATGTGCTCCCTGTAATAGTGAAGTGACGAAGATGGGAAAGTAAGAATGTGCAGGTATGTCGCGTTACGTTTAATAACAATTGTTATTCATCACTTTACGTCTGTAAAGAGCTGGGCGGGGGTTGAGTTCTCTTCCCTGAGGAATTTAATATCCAGCACAAAGAAGCATTCCAATGGTAGAGTTGCCTCCTTTGAATTATTGACTAAATTCTTTTCCTACAATTGTAAGGAACCTCAAGACAATATATGAAGCAATACTGTATATTAAAAGAAAACAAAGCATACACAATATAAATTTCATATAGATGCAGTCACATCTGATCGGGAACGGAACGTTTAGTTCACGCAGTTCAAACTTTATATGTGAGATGTTCACACATAGAAATGCATTGTATAATGGAAATGCACAACTAATAACAAATTAAGGAAATTTTGAAGAAATGGCTGATTTCAAGTATCTAGGAACAATAATCACAAATAGGAATGAGATGCACAAAGAAATTAAACATAGGCTCAATTCTGGAAATGCGTGCTATTATGCATTGCAGGGACTCTTGACGTCCAAACTCCTTTCAAAAAACGTTAAACTGAAAATATATAAAACTATTATTCTACCAGTTATATTATATGAATGCGAAGCATGGACTCTTACTTTAAGGGAGGAAAGAAGACTACGAGTATTTGAGAATAAAGTTCTTAGGAAAATTTGTGTACCAAAGAGAGTTGAACAGACAAGTGAATGGAGAAAACTACATAATAGCTACATGATATGTACAGGAAGCCAGATATAATAATAACAGTTAAGTCTCGTAGACTACGATGGGCAGACCATTTGACACGTATGGGGGATGAAAGAAGTGCATGGAAGCTTCTTGTAGGGAAACCAGAAGGAAAACGCCCAGTTGGTAGACCAAGAATGAGGTGGCAGAATAACCTCATCTATGATTTGAGGGAAGTACGTTATACAGGGCATGATTGGAAAACATTAGCCCAAGATATGGATGTATGGAGAGCTTATGTCCGCGCGGCCATGAACCTATGGGCTCTTTAGAGCCAGAATACGCAATAAGAATATGTTCATAGGGAGATATAATTTATATCTTTATTTAGGTATTTATTTTAATTGTAGTGTTGTACTAACATTAGCGAAATATCAGGTGATTTACTCTGAGTTTTTAATGTTTTGGATATTTTATTTATATGGAGTGCATGTTTGTACACAAAACTTGAGTGAGAGAGATAGATGGATAGACGAGTGGATGGTTGGATAAATCGATGGATGGATATATAGATGGACGGATGGACAAGTACATGAATGTGAGGATAGATCGATGGATGGATGGAAAATAGATGGGATGATAAGTAAATGGATGGATAAATAGATGAATGGTTGGATAAATAGATGGATAGATAGATGGATGGATGGATGGATGGATGGATGGATAAATAGATGAATGGATAGACAAGCGGTTGGATGGATAAATAAATGAATGGACAGATAGTTGGATGGATAAATAGATAGGTGGATAAATAGATGGATGCGTAGAGCAATGGATAAATAAATGGATGGATAAATAGATGATGGTTGGATAAATATATCGATAGATAGATAGATAATAGATGGAGAGATAGATAAATGGATGGATGGATAGATAGATGGGTGGACAAGTAGATGGATTGATAAATGAATGAATGGGTAGAGCAATTGATAAATAAATGGATGGATGAATGGATAAATAAATGGATGGTTGGATAAATAGATCGATAGCTAGATAAGTAGATAGACGGAAAGATAAATAGATGGATGGTTGAATAAATAGGTGAATAGATGTATAGATAGATAGATGGGCACACACACACACACACACACACACACATATATATATATATATATATGTATATATTTGCTCTTAAGAATTCGTCTTATTTCAACTGCAAAACAGGATTAAGGACAAATGATCAGAACAGAGGATGTTAAATGATGCATCAATAAATGCCACTTGTACGTTTAGGAAGCAAAACTGTAAGTTGGAAGTGACAATACACCTTATTAGAGTTTGTTCAGTGAGTTGTGTCGCCACATGCGACAGCAAGTGTAATTAACTGGTGAGGAAACACAATTAGTAATGATAATTAAAACATAGATGACGCGCACGAAAGTTTGTCAACAAAATAGAAACAGTAGCAGGAGACAAAGGAATGGCGATGTTGAAGTCAAAGCGCTCTTATTTCACATACGTCGTGTTTGTTACTTGCTTTTGTCTTTTACAACTAGAAAATGGCTCCTGTTTGAATTATATAATATTATCACATATTCGTCAAATTTTTTCGTACAGTTTTCATAAGTAATTCCGCAAGTTATTTCCAATTTATCTAGAGGATTTGGAAATCAATACTGGCATTTGTTAGGACTATTTAACGAATAAAATTAAGCTGTTTACTCACAAATCATTATTTAAATAATCTTGTAAGCCCATGTTTCCCTTAAGAGATTTAGGCGCTCTCCCCCTACAGTGAAGAATTTGAACCATACTAATTTAGTTACACTTGTTTTCGTATAGATGCCATTTGAGTGGTCCGTGGTCAGCGTTCCGTCTCCTACTGACATCTAGGAAATCAAGGTAGTACTAGGACGGGAAAATTCGGTAAATTTTGCTTAGAGGCCTTTTTCATTCAGGCTTAAGGATCTTTTACTAGCCTGAAAATCTTCAGACTCAGGATCCACAGCTTAAGGTCCCTCCCTTAGTACTTGCTCCTTGGATTTTTCCATCCTAAAAAAATCCATCGACCCCGGCCGGGTTTGAACCCGCGACCCTCGGGACCAGAGGCAATGAGCATAACCACTAGTCCACCGCGGCTGATTTAAATATATTCATTTTTTTAAAATATTTATATATGTTATGTCGATGTTTGAAAACAAATGATACATTGTTTTTGTTATAGTTCATTTGTTTATCCATCCTGCAACTAGGATCGTTGTATTTATTGGCCCTAATTAGTAAGTCACCCATATTGTAAGGAAGCACCCTGTCATAGTGGAGAAACAATTGGTCGAATGACACACATCACACGGTATATTATAACCAAACTTAGAGACAGGTTTATTAGGTTTTTTCAGGAAACAACTCAGTAAAATCTTTATTTGAAAAACATAATTATTGGGGAACATTAAAATTATGGTCGAAATGTGTTTATCGACAGGAATCTGACCTTTATTTGCTATTGTTCAGTGGTATTTGTTGGAGAGTTAATCACTGCAAAATATGCTGTGTCGGTGTGATGACCTGTTTCAGCATACTGTAAAAAAGGAGGAGCTGTTCTGTTATGTTGGTAGAAACAGATATTCGATAAATATCGTCGATGATGAAATTGAAACACAACTGTGATTCCTATTTGTGATTATTGTTCCTAGGTATTTGAATTCAGCCACTTCAAAATTTCCCTCATTTGTCATTAGCTGTCCATTTCCATTATATAATGTATTTCTATGTGTGACCATATATTCAGTTTTATTGATATTTACTTCCAGTCCTAATTTCTCAGTGTTACTCAATAGTGTGTGCGTGTTGTCCTTTAGTATCTCCTCGCTATTATTATTATTATTATTATTATTATTATTATTATTATTATTATTATTATTATTATTATTATTATTATTATCATTATTATTAGTATTATTAAAATGAATTTTGTAAAAAAAAGTATACGTTACTTTCAAAACAGCCTGAACTAGTTTACTAGACCCTAGGGAAGCAGATGGGATCGAGTGAAGTAAATACAGTAATAAAGTAGCTATATGTATGCAGGTCAGCATTACGCCACTGGAATCGAACTGGATCGCATGTTGTATTCAGATGTCAAGATAGAGTGCGCAAGTGTAATTTTGTAAGCCGGTGCTACAGCACTTGAAACTGGAAAATATAAAAATCGGACGTGCAGCTCGAGTATTTCAGTGGCGTTACGATACGAAATACTAAACAAAACGTAAATAAGTAATTTAATTCGTGTTGCTGTGTTTGGTGTTCACTTTATATTAGGTATATGGACGTCTGTGAATTATAAACTACATCATTTCGCTGGTTGGGAAAAACTGGACCATCACCAATCCTTAACTTAAGCATGATCTTTAAAGTGTATAGGGTTTATCATTTGTTCATATTTCAAATGATTTCGTATAGGTTGCATATAATGTGGGGCACCCCGTGTCGTAGTTGGCTAAGGCAATATGGTGCAAAGCAGAAGGTCGAGGGTGCGAGTATCAAAGGGATCAGGTAATTTTAAACTGACTCAAATCTGGAAGCACCATGGCTCTGCTGCCCTCGAACAGAAAATATTTTAACTTCTTCCCCTCATCAACTTTAACGTGTTCAAGGCCAGTTTCGGAAAAAACTGCACTTACACTATCTCAAAACTGCAAAGAACTGCGAATACACGGTAGCAGTTAGAAGTAGCAGCGATAACGTTATCATTGAATGATAACCCACAAACATCATAGTGAGTTACCAAACGTTTATTAAAAATGGGTGTACACTTACTTATCACTCCCTAACGCTGATCCAACCAGCGATAAACCAAAACAGCGATAGAAAAATCATAGACTAAGTAATATACTCTGTGGAGAAAATAGCAATTAGCATCAACAGTCTAACAGTCTCATAATATTGCGATTTGCGTATTTAAATAAATACTTTAAAATTGTCTAATAATGTTATAAAAATTGTTTTAAAACGTTTTAAAATATTAGAAAATGATGGTAAGTACAGAAGAAAATCTATAGTTTACAACAATATAACAGAAAAATTTTGAGATAGTAGAAGTGCAGTTGAGCCCCAGTTTCTTTTATGCTTTGTGTGTAGAAGGGTTTATTTGTGATATTTATGAAAACGACTAATTTAAAAATTTTTCAAGCTAAGAATTAATTCTTCATTTCTGCTATTTAACATTATATATATTGTAAAATCTCTTAAATATATTGTAATATGTAGATGTTGTTTTAATATACTGACGAGTTTGGTTTGATATTATGTGACATGATGGCTACATAAAATAATTAAACATAACAAAGGAATTTGGTTAATATGAACCCTTCTTGAGGCGGGACCTGGGTCCACTTTACACGAATACGTATATTTTATCAATGAGGATGCTATCTGTCAAAACCATGCACATAATTAATTTTATCTAATATCCTTCTAATTTTACTAAACCCAAAGACCGTCGCTGTCTGCATATGAACGACGTGTGAATGTTATATAATCAATTATAATTTTTCAAAACAATAAATAAATATCAACGCTTTTTAATTACGATCATCCATAAATACTTTTAGATTAATCTGGGTCTGTCTGTATAAATTAACAGAGTAAATAATCTTAAAAATGGTCCACTTTACTGGAATGTGGATGTTAAAGTGGACCTTTGCTGTAATGTAAAAAAGTTTATAAATTATAAAGATGTTTCCATATTTGAATAAAATAACAATGCTATTTCATAGTTACAACACTAATGATAATAACTGTAATTAAACCAAATCAAAATCTCTTAATCGAAGGTAGAATAACAACAAATTCAAAATAAGGGTCCACATTACCCGAAGTTCATCTATATTTTTAACGATGTCTATTATCATTTGAAATTATTATCGCCGCAATTCGAATCTGACCGTGAAAGTTTCAACACATTTTGCTAAGTCCTGTAATTTCAAATTTGAAGTTTTGTATATGACAATCAATAAGTACTACTAGAATAGTCTAAATTAAGATATAACATTATGGAATATTCGCCTGAAAGGCCCATCTCCTCAACTTAATTAATTATTTAACTGTGCCGCTTTCGGGACCTGTCCCATCATCAACATGATTCAAAACAGTGGAGGAGACGGACATTTCAGGTGAATATTCCATAATTTTATATTTTAATTTTGAATAATACCTCAACGGAGCACATACTGCTTCTTATAAAAGTTAAGAATAGACTAATAGCTCTAGAAATGGATTATTTACGCAGAAGTGCCATAAAGTAAAAATTAGAACATGTCACAAATAAGGTAATTAGAAATATAATGCAAGCAGAAGAAAGCATAATTGAAATAATTGAGGAGAAGAAATTAAAGTGGTTAGGACATGTTTTAAGAATGGAAGATGAACGATGGCCAAAGCAACTATATCAATGGCATCCGACCAGAAGGAGGAAGAGAGGGAGACCGAAGTTAACATGGAAGGAAAACATGAAGACAGTAATGCAAGCAAGAGGGCTAAGCTTTGAAGATGCCCAAGTTCGTAGGCTTTGGAGGTTTGGCACGGGAAGACGGCAGCAGCTGTAAAAACCCGAAGATAGATAGAGATAGAATTTTGTATATGTGATATCTCTGCAGCACCATATCTACGACTTTATTTCTCTACCAAAGGAAGGAGTACCTATACCTATATGTAACTTCACATATGCTAGTAGGTGAAAACACTAGCAGCTGGTATTGTTATGTGTTTTTAGACCTATATCTGTATTTTACATTATGTTGTAAACCATTACTTTGTACAAATTTTACTGTTGTAATTACGTATAGACTAATTAATTTTAGTTTTCTCTGATTTACAGGTATGTTCTCTTCTGGTTATAGATTGTAGTCATCTTGATAAAATAAACACTTACGTAAGTAAATTATCAAGTTAAGATGCATAGTCCCTTCTGCCTAATTTAATGCCGGAAGAGAGGAATCGAAAATACAGAGTGATTTTTTAATTTCCTAATTGTTGTTAATACATTTCTAGATGTTATGTTGAACTCATTTCTGACAAATTAAAATTATATCCATCTAGTGTCAAAAATTTGACAGATTCCAGTTAAGTTGGTGACACTGCGAATCAGCTGTTATCAATGATTTCACAAGTTGTCACTAGTCTTAAAACCCATGTGTATGTATTGTTATTGAATCTACAAATATTTTGAAACCCTATTCCGCCACAAAGGCATGTTAGGGTTGTAGCTTACTATAAGAATATTATACTATACATTGTAAAACAGAAATATTATCTTATGGTTTTGAAAGAGTGTTATGGATTATATAAATAGTCTATAAGTGTCTTAGAAAATACTAGATATTGTTATGAATGTGTGTTATGCATTTCATAATATTTTTATAATAATCTGTTTCTTAAAAATCACTTCGTCCCGCGCCGTAGCCGAGCGGTTAAGGTAGGAAGCCTTGGCGCAGAGCTACGGGACTTCTCCATGGGGAAGAAATTTTCTCATGGTATTTCGGCCAGTATGGGACCGGTGTCCACCCAGCATCGTGAGGCAATTGGGTAGCTACAATAAGTGGCGGCTCCAGGTTGAGGAACCAGCTATAAGGGCTTGGGGACTCGACATGCTAACCACATGTCACCCCTACACTGGCTGTTGATCATCTACCTCTGTGATTGACACATGTGGATGTGAAGGGCCAGCAGCCGGCTGGTAAAAGGGCAACCGCTGAAAAGTGGAAAGACCCTCAATCGGAAAAATCACTTCACACATTGAGGCAGAAGCCTCATCATCATTTAAAAGTAAGTTTAACCCTTAAATTGGCAAAACACTACTGTACTGTACTGTTTTGTGGCAATGACTAGCATTGCCCAGTGTGCCGCTTTTTGGGAACCAGTTGAGGTCCCTTGGCGGCCAAACACCATTGTGTTTATTCAGTATGGGGTTTTGTTCCTTAGCCTTGCTGTCTCGCTGCTTATGTTTTCATTTCCGTAGCAGGTATGGATGATATGAAACATGAGTTCACTAGATTTGTCAGGAACACAAACCTTTCCATAGGTGTCGACAGACCATTCAGCAGAGGCTGAATGTTATGGAAAAGTTGTTGTCCCTGATCCGTCATTGGTATAGCAGCCACAGACCCTGGCTGACATGGGACAGTGCCTGTAGTAGGTTTAACTGTGATGCCAGAGTTTACCATAGAACTATATGAGACTGTAGGATTAACAGATTTTGATGTGAAAGTTCGAGGTTGGGACGCCGGAGTTGTTGGACTTTGGTTTGGTTTTCTTTTTTCATAAATTTCTTTTGCTTTCTTATAGGCTTCACAACCCCGGTAGGAAGCGGGATGTCCCTCTTCCCCACAGTTCGCGCACTTCAGCAGGCTCTTGTCCGTGAGTGCCTCGGTTCTCACCGGACACTCACGATGACTATGAGTACCAGCGCAAATTACGCAAGATGGGGTTAAGGAACACCCCATGAAAGTATGGTTAAACTTCTGGCATCTGAAGCACTGCTTCATGCCAGCTCTAGGTCTGTATGGTTCCACAGCCACCACTGTCAAACAGAGGCGGTTTAAGTTATATATTTCCCTACCAGCATCATTGTTCTGAAGTTCCAGGATGTATAATGGTAAGGGAGTATAAACTTCTCCTTCTTTTTTGGTGATTTGCTTTACCGATATTATTGGATATTCTAGTTCTTTAAGTTCTTCCTTGACTTCATCAGCAGTGATGCTGGCAGGAAGCCTCTTTAGAACAGCCCTCAGAGGCAGATCTTTTTTGAGTTGAAATGTATAAAATTCTTTCTTTGCATTTTTGAAGTACTCTTTGAGTAGATGAAAGTCTGCCTCCGAGGTAGCGTAGTATCTCAAACCGTCCTGGGTTTTAACTACTTTCACGTCTTTTTCGAATTTTTCTTTTAATTCCCGATTCATCCTGAAAAGGTCACCATGTCCAATCACCGTTATGGGTGGTGGGCGTGGTTCCCTTTTCGGCTGCGGCATTACTTGAGGTTCCCTGGACGGTTGGCTACTACGCCTGGTAGCTGCTGTAGTTTGCTTGTCCCGTGACGATCCAAGTTGAGGAGCCTGAGGGTCGACAGTGTCCATTGGTTCCGGTAATTCGGATAAAATTGAAAATTTATTTTGCACTGGCACAGTCGACTCCTCATTTTGTCGTGATGTGACCTTAGTTGCCTTATTTGTGGTTGGTTTCACTTTATTTGAAACTGTATTCATGTTAACTTTTGAATTATTTTGGGATGGTTTTCTCTTTACTTGAAACTGTATTCATGTTAACTTTTGAATTATTTTGGGATGGTTTCTCTTTACTTGAAACTGTATTCATGTTGTCATTTGAACTATTTTGGGATGGTTTCTCTTTCTCATGTGTTTTAATCTTTTTAGTTTCAGGTACATATTCTGTATTCTTTTTCGCACCTTTGAAAAAACAGGATACAGGAAGATCCATAATTATTGTTTTCAATTCATGAAGCATTTTTTCAAAATAATCTTGGTTAGATTTCATATTGAGCTTAATCTCACTTAATCTTTTTAGGCAATCATGTGTAACATCACGAGCAAAATCGGACTGACCGAAATCTGGGTACGCGCTTATGAAATTGATAACTATAACAATAGAACCACGCACCTCTCTAGCTACTTCTAGGAATTTTGATTCAGATGGAAATTTTTGATTATCTACATATCTCTCAAATTTTTTGAGCGCAGTTCCCAAAGTTCGTAGGCCGAGGGCTCCTCATACTCAAGTTCCATAGCCTGCTCGGCACTCACGAATTTTAGTGAAGCAGTCATGGTAAGACTGTTCAGCACTAATTACTTATTACTACACTAGCACTTGGCTTGATTGAACTGAACTAAATACACAATAACCAGCAGACAAGGCTTAACAAAGCACTCGCAGTTAATAGAGTTGCTTTGCAGGAACCAAACACCACTGTATAAACACAACACTGAAAAAATTTCACTGAAAAAACACTGAATACTCTTAAGTGAGTGTGGCCGCCAGGCCCCACCCGGAAAAAAGCGACATGCTGCACAACACTATTCACCAATTCACTATTTTCAGCCAGCAATCCGAAGAAAATAATAATTTCATCTGCAACTTGGAGTAGAGAGAGGCAAAAGCCCGAGCAGTAGCGCTCAAGTCGCCAAGGTTGGCCACAGGTTGTCCACCAGTTAGCGTTGGCTCGTCGGTGATCCTTACTACCAGTAACAAGAGCTGTCGTTACCGCCAACAAGAAAGTTTGCGTACTCGATGAATCTAGGATGCCTTGACTTGTCTTCACTGTTCCACTGCCGTAAGAATAATGGCAAAACACATATTTCTTCTGTTAGTTATTTGAATGTGGCGGACCGCAGTGAAAACGGAATCTTGTATAACTGTTATTATTAGGTATATTGTATAATTAGACACACATTTAAGTGGTTTCTTTTTGTTTGTTTACTTTTGATTTATTTAAAATATTAAATTAACTGAACCAACTGATGTATCCAAAAGGATACATTACGAATTTAAGGGTTAACAAGAATCGTTGCCTTTCGAATACAGAACAGTCAAATAAAACATGTTTTACAGATTGTATTGATTCTTGACATTTACAGTTATGATCACTGTCTGGGATAATGTTAAATATCCTAAAATAACTCCCGTATTTTTCATGACAGTCATAAATTGTGTTAAAATGAAACTTGGAATAAAATGTTTTACATTTAGCCTATGGTGTAGCGTGCATGTAATGAGGTAATATGACCTACATAAAATTTAATTATTTTAAGATTCCTTACATAAAAATATAATTCACGTATTTTTCCATTAGTTTGATCCTTCCGGGAAATTCTCGTATAAGACTTGAAAGCATAATAATAGTCCCTTCGATTGGTTGCGGGCCAAAGGAAGGCAAGACCAGTGATGGGGCTGCCATCTTATAGCCTCTGGTCAGGCTTTTCTGGCTGACGCAACTGCCAATAAAGGCCAGCAAGACCAGGAAGAAAGGACCGACTCCCTAGCCCTCGGCTTGCCCTAATAGAATCGGGGTCGAAGAAAACAAGAGTTAACCAAGAGAGGTTAGATAGTAAAGTTAAAAGAGTGCAAAACACAGTGATCTTCGTCCTCTTGGTATATAATTATAAATAGCTTTGGGGATCCGATTTGAACTCATTCTTTCAAGATGGTGTTTCCAATTTAGTTGGTACTGTTTAATTTTGGAATATATTAAACAGTACCAACAAAATTGGAAACACCATCTTGAAAGAATGAGTTCAAATCGGATCCCCAAAGCTATTTATAATTATATACCAAGAGGACGAAGATCACTGGGCCGTCCTATGAAACGCTGGAGGGAAAATTTTCTATAGGATCGTAACAGGCCTTGGCTTAATACTTGGAAGGAAGAAGAAGACGTATTTTTTCCATTGTGATTTTACACTTATATTACAGTATTAAAATGATGATTTTTGTTGTCATTTATTAAGAAATTTGTTTAAAATTTCTATTTATCTTTCTGTCAGTGTATGTTTAAAATTACTAGAATTTATTATAATTGAAATGTATTAATTACTTTTTGTAGGCTACGTGTTGATTCAATACTAATAAAATTCATTGTTAAAATCGTTGAGGTGGAGAGTCATAAAATAAAATAAGTTAAAATATACCTTCTTAGGTAAGATCCGTCGTCCTCAACTTATAAAATATGTATTATTTATGCCTGTAGGCCTTTCAGAACATCCATTCCATCTTCAGCAGGTTCTACTTCGCTACAGTATCTAGTATGGTGGTTGTCGTGACAACACCACATTAGGACCAGCAGCTTCAACCATCATACTAGAGATTGTAGCGAAGAAGGACCTGCTGAAGATGGAACGGATGTAATGAAAGGCCTACAGGCATAAAGATTACATATTTTATAAGTTGAGGACGACGGATCTTACCTAACAAGGTATATTTTAACTTATTTTATTTTACGTGTTGAGTGTATTTTTAAAACTTAAAATGGAGAGATTATGTGAAACATGGGCCTAATGATTAAAGCCATATAGTTGGAAGTTAAAATTAACTCCTTCCTCCATGATTTTGTTTTTCAATTCTATTAAGATTACTTTTTTTCTTTTTATATCTGCAGGATACTACTATAAAATATTATAAATATGGAAATCGTATAAACTTTAACAGTTTTTAAAAATTTAATCACTAAACATAATTGATTTTCATCAAGTAAACATTTTAAACTAGGAACTACCATTGTAGATACAATTATGTTTGCAGACGATCAGGTCATATGTGCAGAATCAGAAAATCGATTACAAAAGCCACACTACTGCTCTAGAAGACCATGCAGAAATATAATCTCAAGATTTAAATGAAGAAAACAAAAACAATGGCGTTCGGGGAAAATATGCAGTTCGATCGAAAATAGTTTTGAACGATAAAATTATCGAACAAGTATAGAGTTTTAAATGTTTAGGATGTCACATATCTTACAATTGGGAAAATGATACACATGAAAAAAAATTATAAATTTCTAAGTATGTGTGGGACTATTAAAATAACACTACAAACAAAAAACAACAAAAGAAACGATTCTAAAGTTTTATAAGGTAATGGCAGTCCCCTTTGTGACTTATCGATCAGAGAATTGTGCCATGAATAGATCAGACAGAAGATTACTAGAAACATCAGAGATGAAGTTCCTCAGATACGTTGCAGGATATACTCTAAGAGACCACTTTCCTAGCGAAACAATTAGGCAAGAACTCAAAATTTTTAATCGAAATGAAAAAAATACAAAACTATAAAAATGGCATGAACATATTTTAAGAATGGACTCTTCTAGGGTAACAAAACAATCACTTATATTTAACTTTTATAGGAATTAATCACTATGAGGTTTAATTTATAGTGAAATTAAATGTTTCTTACCTCTCCTCATATAAATCTTCTAAGTAGATCGCGATTTCGAGATCATAACGGTCTCATCTTCAGTACAATCTTGGTGACTGATGGAAGAAACTCTTCTTCTTCCCTCTGTTGGTGGACCGATAAACCTCTGGATCAGGTCAAAATTTGCGGGAATTTCGAAGTTCATAAGTTTTCCTTTGTTTTTCTGAATGTGGATCTTTTCCCAAACCGTGATTCACATTCAGAAAAACAAAGGAAAATTTATGAACTTTGAAATTCCCGCAAATGTTGACCTGATCCAGAGGTTCATCGGTCCACCAACAGAGGGAAGAAGAAGAGTTTCTTCCGATCGACATAACATCAGCCACCAAGATTGTATTGAAGATGAGACCGCCATGGTCTCGAAATTGCGATCTACTTAGAAGATTTATATGAGGAGAGATAAGAAAAATTTAATTTCACCATAAAAAAATCACTGTTGTACCAACCTTAAGGCTATAGAGATGTGGGACGTCCTAGAAGACGAAGGGAAGATGAATTCTGAGAGCGGAACAGGCCTACCAGGAACATGATGATGATGGAACACCAAATGAATTTATTACTATAAAAATAGTTTAAACGAGGGTTTATTTAATTGTACAATCAATGCATAGATAGATGTCAACACTTTTAAAATTCACATTAAAGCACAGTTGAGGTTATGTAATAAGATGTTAAATATAAAATTGGTACCTGGTAAATCAGTCTCCTCAACTAAATTATTAAATAGTTCCAATGTGGAGGCCTTTCAATAACAATGTTTCATCTACATAATTTCAACACAAGATATTCTGAACACTTCCAACATTTTATTAACGAAGATAAATCTAGTTTTGCCAAACACATGATACAGAGAGTAATCAATTCGATAAAATCGATAATACTATGTCAGTACTACACACAGAATATAATAACAATAGGATCAGCATCCTTGAAGATATAGAGATTCTAAAAGAAGCAAAAAATACAGACCTACTCAATGAGAACACACCCGCAGACATAAACATGTTGTACAACCTATGCAACAACATCAGTACCAGTTAAAATGCAGAAGATGAAACATTGTTTTCGAAAGGCCTCCATATTGGAACTATTTAATAATTTAGTTGAGGACGACTGACTTATCAGGTAGCAATTTTATATTTAACATCTTATAGATGGATGTGTCAGGAAACTTGAATTTAATAGAATGGTATTATTTAAACTATGCCAGATATAAAAACTTGAATTTAATAGAATGGTGTTATTTAAACTATGCCAGATATAAAAACTTGAATTTAATAGAATGGTGTTATTTAAACTATGCCAGATATAAAAACTTGAATTTAATAGAATGGTGTTATTTAAACTACGCCAGATATAAAAACTTGAATTTAATAGAATGGTGTTATTGAAACTATGCCAGATATAAAAACTTGAATTTAATAGAATGGTGTTATTTAAACTATGCCAGATATAAAAACTTGAATTTAATAGAATGGTGTTATATAAACTATGCCAGATATGAAAACTTGAATTTAATAGAATGGTATTATATAAACTATGCCAGATATGAAAACTTGAATTTAATAGAATGGTATTATATAAACTATGCCAGATATGAAAACTTGAATTTAATAGAATGGTATTATATAAACTATGCCAGATATGAAAACTTGAATTTAATAGAATATAAACTATGCCAGATATGACAACTTGAATGTAATAGAATGGTATTATATAAACTGTGCCAGATATGAAAACTTGAATTTAGTAGAATGGTATTATATAAACTATGCAATAAAGATATATAAAATATAGACTAAAGTTAGGGTGAAGAATCTTCCCGTATTCTCGAAAAAAATCTTTCGGCATTACACTGTATTTATATGCTTGCTTTCATATTTACATGTGCACCGAGCTATTTGCTCCATGAAAACTGAATATGCTATGTATTTCCCATTTTATTGATAGTTTTAAAGCTTCAATCCATGTTGTACGTCTTATCTAGTCTGAAACTAACTTTCATGGCTCTTCTGTTTTTATTAGATTAAATGTCTTCCAGACTCCATTTACTAGTGTTCTATATTCATTGCTTCCAGCGTATAGAACACGTGTTCTAAATCTCTCCTGCATCACGTTGTATGTAATGGCTTACATTACTTTTAGGGAAAAATCTTCCATCGTTTAACTAAAAGGTATTAAAGAAACTGCAATACACAAATACATCGATATTCTACTGTAGATAGACTATGCAAAAGGCTATAATATAAAACCGTAATTTGATTCTTATTTATGGTTGTGAAGTGTGGATTATGACCAAGAAATATAAAAAAATGTTAAATTTATTAGAAAGGAGGAAACTTAGAAGGTTTTTGGGACCCATAAATAACTATGGTATTTGAGTTATTAGATTTAACCTTGCATATCATAGTGTACCTCGACAATTGTATGGACGGTAATGAGAAATATGAATATGCATTATAAATGGATTAAAATATTGTTAGGAGAATCTATAGTAATACAAAGCTAAAGTAAAAATACAGAATAAATTAACAGAGGAATTCACACTCAATAAAGACCTTAAGCAGGGATGCAGTTTATGGCCAATTCTTTTTAACATTTATCTAGACCAGACCCTTAATTTATGGTATAAAACATGTTCTCAAATGGGTATTCCTATAGGAGGAAAAGTACTACATTCATTATTGTTTACAGACGATCAAATGATTTTGGCAGGGGATAAAGTTGGTATGAGATATTTGATAAATAAACTAATGGAAGGATATACAAAATGGGGAATGAATATAAAATTACAGAAAACAGAATATATGTGGATGGGAAATGATATGGATGACCTAATACTCGAAACAGGAGAAAATAAAAAAAAGTGAAATTTTTAAGTATCTTGGGTCAATAATTATAAGTTTAGATACATGTGAAAGAGATGTACAAACTAAAATTGCAATGACAGAAATTCCTACCAAGACATTACATGGAATAATTTGGAACAAAAATATTACAAAGGAAATTACAATGAAAATATATAAGAGCATAATACAGAATATTTTCTCATGGAAGTGAAACTTGGTTTTTGACGGAATTATAAACTTAGAAGAGTTGAATTATTGAATTAGATTATCTTAGAAGAAGCCTTAAAAAAACATGATAGGATAAAATCAGGAATTAATTCCTTTGTATAGAAATGAATGTCACCACAAAAATCATGCGCACTCTCTTTGGTTCAACAGTAGCTACTCTCTCACGCATCTTTCCTCATTCCGATTTTTAAACTTTAAAGCCTGGCAACACTATTTCACGACCGGTTTATTGCAGGCAATACTATACCACCGTGTTTCTAATTAAATTATCTTTATTTTGATATGTACTTAAAGCCTGGCAATACTATTTCATGACCGGTTTATTGCAGGCAATACTATACCACCGTGTTTGTAATTAAATTATCTTTATTTTGATATATATATATATATATTTAAAGCCTGGCAATACTATTTCATGACCGTTTTATTGCAGGCAATACCATACCACCGTGTTTGTAATTAAATTATCTTTATTTTGATATATATTTAAAGCCTGGCAATACTATTTCATGACCGGTTTATTGCAGGCAATACTATACCACCGTGTTTGTAATTAAATTATCTATATTTTGATATGTATTTAAAGTCTGGCAATACTATTTCATGACCGGTTTATTGCAGGCAATACTATACCACCGTGTTTGTAATTAAATTATCTATATTTTGATATGTATTTAAAGCCTGGCAATACTATTTCATGACCGGTTTATTGCAGGCAATACTATACCACCGTGTTTGTAATTAAATTATCTTTATTTTGATATGTATTTAAAGCCTGGCAATACTATTTCACGACCGGTTTATTGCAGGCAATACTATACCAGCGTGTTTGTAATTAAATTATCTTTATTTTGATATGTATTTAAAGCCTGGCAATACTATTTCATGACCGGTTTATTGCAGGCAATACTATACCAGCGTGCTTGTAATTAAATTATCTTTATTTTGATATGTATTTAAAGCCTGGCAATACTATTTCACGACCGGTTTATTGCAGGCAATACTATACCAGCGTGTTTGTAATTAAATTATCTTTATTTTGATATGTATTTAAAGCCTGGCAATACTATTTCATGACCGGTTTATTGCAGGCAATACTATACCAGCGTGTTTGTAATTAAATTATCTTTATTTTGATATGTATTTAAAGCCTGGCAATACTATTTCATGACCGGTTTACTGCAAGCAATACTATACCACCGTGTTTGTAATTAAATTATCTTTATTTTGATATATATATATATATATATATATATATATATATATATATATATATTTAAAGCCTGGCAATACTATTTCATGACCGTTTTATTGCAGGCAATACCATACCACCGTGTTTGTAATTAAATTATCTTTATTTTGATATATATTTAAAGCCTGGCAATACTATTTCATGACCGGTTTATTGCAGGCAATACTATACCACCGTGTTTGTAATTAAATTATCTTTATTTTGATATGTATTTAAAGCCTGGCAATACTATTTCATGACCGGTTTATTGCAGGCAATACTATACCACCGTGTTTGTAATTAAATTATCTTTATTTTGATATGTATTTAAAGCCTGGCAATACTATTTCATGACCGGTTTATTGCAGGCAATACTATACCACCGTGTTTGTAATTAAATTATCTTTATTTTGATATGTATTTAAAGCCTGGCAATACTATTTCATGACCGGTTTATTGCAGGCAATACTATACCACCGTGTTTATAAATTAAATTATCTTTATTTTGATATGTATTTAAAGCCTGGCAATACTATTTCATGACCGGTTTATTGCAGGCAATACTATACCAGCGTGTTTGTAATTAAATTATCTTTATTTTGATATGTATTTAAAGCCTGGCAATACTATTTCATGACCGGTTTATTGCAGGCAATACTATACCAGCGTGTTTGTAATTAAATTATCTTTATTTTGATATGTATTTAAAGCCTGGCAATACTATTTCATCACCGGTTTATTGCAGGCAATACTATACAGCGTGTTTTGTAATTAAATTATCTTTATTTTGATATGTATTTAAAGCCTGGCAATACTATTTCATGACCGGTTTATTGCAGGCAATACTATACCAGCGTGTTTGTAATTAAATTATCTTTATTTGATATGTATTTAAAGCCTGGCAATACTATTTCATGACCGGTTTATTGCAGGCAATACTATACCACCGTGTTTGTAATTAAATTATCTTTATTTTGATATGTATTTAAAGCCTGGCAATACTATTTCATGACCGG
This sequence comes from Diploptera punctata, assembly GCA_030220185.1. Lineage (NCBI taxonomy): Eukaryota > Metazoa > Arthropoda > Insecta > Blattodea > Blaberidae > Diploptera > Diploptera punctata. The sequence goes on from JASPKZ010001614.1 coordinate 607,284, forward strand.
TTTATTGCAGGCAATACTATACCACCGTGTTTGTAATTAAATTATCTTTATTTTGATATGTATTTAAAGCCTGGCAATACTATTTCATGACCGGTTTATTGCAGGCAATACTATACCACCGTGTTTGTAATTAAATTATCTTTATTTTGATATGTATTTAAAGCCTGGCAATACTATTTCATGACCGGTTTATTGCAGGCAATACTATACCAGCGTGTTTGTAATTAAATTATCTTTATTTTGATATGTATTTAAAGCCTGGCAATACTATTTCATGACCGGTTTATTGCAGGCAATACTATACCACCGTGTTTGTAATAAAATTATCTTTATTTTGATATGTATTTAAAGCCTGGCAATACTATTTCATGACCGGTTTATTGCAGGCAATACCATACCAGCGTGTTTGTAATTAAATTATCTTTATTTAATATGTATTTAAAGCCTGGCAATACTATTTCATGACCGGTTTATTGCAGGCAATACTATACCACCGTGTTTGTAATTAAATTATCTTTACTTTGATATGTATTTAAAGCCTGGCAATACTATTTCATGACCGGTTTATTGCAGGCAATACTATACCACCGTGTTTGTAATTAAATTATCTTTATTTTGATATATATTTAAAGCCTGGCAATACTATTTCATGACCGGTTTACTGCAGGCAATACTATACCACCGTGTTTGTAATTAAATTATCTTTATTTTGATATATATATATATTTAAAGCCTGGCAATACTATTTCATGACCGTTTTATTACAGGCAATACCATACCACCGTGTTTGTAATTAAATTATCTTTATTTTGATATATATTTAAAGCCTGGCAATACTATTTCATGACCGGTTTATTGCAGGCAATACTATACCACCGTGTTTGTAATTAAATTATCTTTATTTTGATATGTATTTAAAGCCTGGCAATACTATTTCATGACCGGTTTATTGCAGGCAATACTATACCACGTGTTGTAATTAAATTATCTTTATTTTGATATGTATTTAAAGCCTGGCAATACTATTTCATGACCGTTTTATTGCAGGCAATACTATACCACCGTGTTTGTAATAAAATTTTTTTTTTATTTTGATATGTATTTAAAGCCTGGCAATACTATTTCATGACCGGTTTATTGCAGGCAATACCATACCACCGTGTTTGTAATTAAATTATCTTTATTTTGATATATATATATATATATATATATATATATATTTTAAAGCCTGGCAATACTATTTCATGACCGGTTTATTGCAGGCAATACTATACCAGCGTTTTTGTAATTAAATTATCTTTATTTTGATATGTATTTAAAGCCTGGCAATACTATTTCATGACCGGTTTATTGCAGGCAATACTATACCACCGTGTTTGTAATTAAATTATCTATATTTTGATATATTATATATATATTTAAAGCCTGGCAATACTATTTCATGACCGTTTTATTGCAGGCAATACCATACCACCGTGTTTGTAATTAAATTATCTTTATTTTGATATGTATTTAAAGCCTGGCAATACAATTTCATGACCGGTTTATTGCAGGCAATACTATACCAGCGTGTTTGTAATTAAATTATCTTTATTTTGATATGTATTTAAAGCCTGGCAATACTATTTTCATGACCCGGTTATTGCAGGCAATACTATACCACCGTGTTTGTAATTAAATTATCTATATTTTGATATATTATATTTAAAGCCTGGCAATACTATTTCATGACCGTTTTATTGCAGGCAATACCATACCCACCGTGTTTGTAATAATTATCTTTATTTTGATATGTATTTAAAGCCTGGCAATACTATTTCATGACCGGTTTATTGCAGGCAATACTATACCACCGTGTTTGTAATTAAATTATCTTTATTTTGATATGTATTTAAAGCCTGGCAATACTATTTCATGACCGGTTTACTGCAAGCAATACTATACCAGCGTGTTTGCAATTAAATTATCTTTATTTGATATGTATTTAAAGCCTGGCAATACTATTTCATGACCGGTTTATTGCAGGGCAATACTATACCAGCGTGTTTGTAATTAAATTATCTTTATTTTGATATGTATTTAAAGCCTGGCAATACTATTTCATGACCGGTTTATTGCAGGCAATACTATTACCACCGTGTTTGTAATTAAATTTATCTATATTTTGATATATATCTATATATATATATTATATTTCAAGCCTGGCAATACTATTTCATGACCGTTTTATTGCAGGCAATACCATACCACCGTGGTTTGTAATTAAATTATCTTATTTTGATATGTATGAAAGATCTGACTGGCAATTACATTTCATGACCGGGGTTTATTGCAGGCAATACTATACCAGGCGTGTTTGTAAGTTAAATATCTTTATTTTGGATATGGTATTAAAGCCTGGGCAATACTATTTCATGACCGGTTATTGCAGGCAATTACTATACCACCGTGTTTGTATAATTAAATTATCTATATTTTGATTATATATATATATATATATATTTAAAGCCTG